>JAPPVO010000003.1:48944315-49544315 GCA_030407325.1 Camellia japonica
AGAGGGAGGTCCTCACAAGGAAGGGGAAGGAACCAGGCATCGGGGAATCAACGCCAGTCATGGAGACACACTCGTAACAATGGCTCAGCTCCGACACTGCTGGAGAAGAAGAAGTCATTTGAGGGAGGCAGCCATGAGCTTCCACATTCTCGGTCCCAGCAATCTACTCATTCTGAGCTGGACGATGACTCTAATTCTTCTGGTTTCTCCATCTTATCTCAGAAACTTGAATTTGGATCGTTTGGAGAAATGCCGGAAGAAAGCGGTCAGACAGCTTCAGACACTTGTCGAGGCTGGGGCTCCACTCCAAGCCCAGTGACAATGAAAGTGCAGAGCGCAAAAACAGTATTGGATAATAATCAAGAAAGGTAGAGGAAATTTGTTGCATTGGAATCTGTTTACGGAAGTAGAGAACGAATTACGATGTTGAAGTTTCTCTTTCTTACGTACTGGTTTGTCTAAAGCTCGGTATATATGGTTTTGGATTTTCAGGGTTGCAAAGCAGTCATATCACCTCAAGGACGAAGATTTCCCTCCTTTGGCCATCTGAATATGCCTTTGCAAGGATTTTCGATACATATATAAGAAAGAGCAGGCAAATAGCTGTAGATTCTAACAAACTTACCAGTCCAAATATTTAGAGAGGGAATATGCTCTTTTTGCTTTTTTCTTTTTTTCTTCTTTTTTTTAAAATTTTGGTGGTTGTTGATGTGATGTACAAAAATTGGCTCTGTACATTCTTCTAGTGTTGAAAAATTACTAGTTTATACAAAATTTGAAAAGATTAGTTATGTTGAATATTGGGTTATATAATATAGGTAGTGTTGTGGTGTGAAAGGCGTGCATGTAGAATTGTGGATATTGTGTTTGGATGTATACCTACATTGAGGTCTCGTTTGGCAACAGACTGGTTTAGTTAAAAAGTCAAAAAGTTATTAAAAAAGTCAAAAAGTCAATAACCCATATCAAAAAGTCAAAGATTCTATTTTCTCTCTATTTTTTGCACATCTTTTCGTAAAAAGTCAAAAAGTCATCATAAATATACTAGTTTTTTTTAGCTCATATTTTAGCTAAATAACCAAAAAGTTACTAAATTAGCATGTTCTCAAACGAGGCCTGAGTCATAGTTTGAATAACTAATTTTCGTTGTATTGTATTTGGGTCTTGGGTACTAGAAGGGAAGGGAATAAAAAAAAAAGGGGAAAAAGTAAAAAAAAAAAAAAGAGTAAGTTATCAAGAAGTTTTTTTAGAAAAATATATAGCCTATTTAGTCTCATAATCTTTTGTTTTTCCTCAAAAGTCCTATAACGTTTTTCTTCTTCTTTTCTGCCTTTTCTCTTCTCAACCTCTTTTGCTCTTTGTGATTTTTGGTAATCGTTGGCAGGCAACTACATCTTACTTCTTCTCTTTCTCTTTCTAATATATAGTCACCGACGACCGATGACTACCATCGATTGAGATTCATTGGCAACCACCGATTGCCAACTTGTTATTTTACCCTCACCAACAGTGAAAAAAATATGTTTTCGACAAAGAAGATGAATAGATCTATTTAGATCTGATGTAGATTTACATCAAATCTAAGTAGATCTACATCAGATCCAACCAAATCTAAACAAAAAATAATTGCCGAAGTATAATCCTCTATTTATCTCTGCCTCTCTCCTTCGATCTCTTAATTTTTCTACATTTTCTCTGCTATACACTTCTCTTTTCTGTTTGGAGAAAATTTTTAAGTTCTGAACAAGTTGTTTTCGAGTTTTAGTTATAGGCGGTGAAAACTATAAAATTTTACAGTTTCAATTTTTTTTTGTGCTGGAATGAATCATGATTAAAAATTGTAAAATTTTATAATTTCATAACATTCTTTAAAACTATAAAATTTTACAATTTCATAACATGTTTTTCAGTTTGATTAATAAAGATAAATGCTTAATAAATTTTTGCTTTGAAGCTGTAACATTTTATAGTTTCAAAGCTTGTTTTTCAGTTTGATCAATATTGAAAATTATTTATTTAAATCCTACAAAAATTGAAAAATAACATATGTTTTTTTCTATTGCTGTTTTTTGTCGTTACATTTTTTTTTTCCTTTTAGTTTATTAATATTTAGCACATTTTGTTATGTTTTTTCACTCTAATTTCTCCATTTAAGAGTTGTTTGGGATGTCCTAAATAAGTGCACTTTTTGACTTTTTAGACTAAAAAGTAGGGGAAAAAAAGAGGAATTGGGGTCACTGCTGTGCCTCATTTTATGGTGCATTATGGATTTATTTTTATAATCTGATCCGTTCAAGTTGTAAGGTTTGTTGAGTACTTCATGCCTACCAAAAATCATATTAATCGGATACCAATAACTATATGATTGATAACCAAAAAAATAAACAAGAAGTTTTTCTTTTGAAAAATAGTATAAAAATATGCAATTCGATCATATAGTTATTGATATCCGATTAATATGATTTTTGGTAGGCTTGAAGTACTCAACAAATCCTACAAAATAAACGGTTCAGATCATAAAAATAAGCTCATAATGCATCTCAAAATAAGACACAACAGTCACTGCTGTGCCAAAGGCATAGCAGTGACCCCAAGTCCAAAAAAAGATGGTTATTTGGGATAACTTTTTGATTTTTTAAGAAAAAATTTGTATTAATATATTGTATAAAATAGCAACATTACCATTTTATCGCTACTATAACGAATTGCCTACTGACTTGCATTGGCTAAGAAGTTAGACGGTGGGAGGAAACAAGTATAGAAACAAATTGCCTACAATCCAAGATCGGACTAGACGGTGCCGTTCGGCCCGTAGGGGCCCACCACGGGTCTCATTTTGATAATCGAAACCGTTCAATATGTAGAACTCGTCGAGTATTATACGCCTGTAAAAAATCATGTTGATCAGATATCGATAGCTATCTGATCAAATTAGTTTTTCGTCAACCGTTAATTTCTTCACCTTCCATTTTTTTTTTTTACAAAACTGATTTGATCATATAATTATCGATATCCGATCAACGTGATGGTTTATTGACATATAGTACTCGACGAGTCCTATACATTAACGGTTCAGATTATTAAAACAGGACCCGCGATTGGCCTCCACGGGCCGAACAACACCATCATGTGCAAATTTTTTTGTGCACCTGCGTGACTTAGCGTGTATACCATCACTTCAATACTGATCGGATGGCTTGTACTTGGCCTGTGTAAAGGGTTTTTTTTTTTTTTTTATATATATTTTTTTTTGGTGAATAGAGATAACTTTTTTATTTTTTTAGTAACTTTTTTACTTTTTGTAATTTTTTGTGTATGCCAAACCAAGCCTTATTCTTTTTTTTTTTTTTCTTCTTTTCCCGTCAATATTCTGGACATTCCGGTGAGTCTTCAATAATGTTCTTAACAACGAATGTTCTGGATATTTTGGCAACTTCCATTGACGTTCATAACACTCTAGTGAACTTCCGACGACTTCCCGGCAATACTCCAGTAACTTTCTGGTGATGTTGAACATTCCAGTAAGTCTCCAGTGACCGTTTGACGAAAGTCCGACAGTAGTGGGATGTAACAGTGTCTGTAAAATTTTAAAAAAAAATATAGAATTTTTTTGTAACAATTAAAAATATATAGGACTAATTGGTGCAAGTAT
This sequence comes from Camellia japonica, assembly GCA_030407325.1. NCBI lineage: Eukaryota > Viridiplantae > Streptophyta > Magnoliopsida > Ericales > Theaceae > Camellia > Camellia japonica. The sequence continues at coordinate 48,947,968 of JAPPVO010000003.1, forward strand.
TTTGTTTTGGGATTAGATAGGTTTTGAACTTTGCATATGAGACTTACTGGTAAGTTCCCAAAAAAACAAAATCACAGTGGGCTGGACTACTCCCAAGACTAGGTGGATGAAGCGTCATTGGGGAATGTAGGCCCCCAATGGGAGTGGGTCACATCATAATTTGGGTTGGGCTATTGGGTTGTGGGCTTCTTCAGGAAAAATACTTGGGCCGCTAGTCTTTTGGTAGAACTATGGGCCCTCAGAGTTGGTCTATCTATCTCTAGTAATTGACAATGGGATCCAAGCTTTTAAAATCAACTTTGATATATTCTCCCTCATTATTTATCTGATTGATGAGATCAAGAATAATTAACATTATTATGCTTTGGAATCAACCTTGATTATTTATATGGCTTTGTAAAAGAAAAGACAAAAGGCTGAAATTTAAATATTATGGATTTTTATTTACCTGTTGTACTTCTAAATAATTAACAGTATTCTAAAACTCTAAAAGAATGTGAGATTTACATGCAATGTGTTTTGGCTATGTTTAGGAAGAAGGCTAAAGTAGTCGAAAAATTAACATATTATTTTTACTTTTTTATATTTTTTTATACAATATTAAAAAATTACTGAAGTTAATTTCCAAACGAACTGGTAATATAATAATCTAATTCTACTTAGAAAGACATTAAGAATTACATCTCATTGTTAAATCCATTCAAACAATAAAATAAAAGACTTAAAAATAAAATTTATAATATATTAGATAGTTAATTTTATCCATTCATCACCTAAAAGATTGACGTGGAATTTTAAATGTGCTTATATACCCGTCATTTGAATTTCAGCAATGCTACATCTCACTAAAAGTGGTGTTCTAAAGTACCACTAATGAGTTAGCATCCACTTTTAACAAAAAATAAAAAATCAAGACACAAAAACATTATAACAGTGAGTGAGAGCCACTGCCATATCATTAGTGATAGCACTAATTAGTGCTGTCACCCATTTTCTATTGAGTTTTATGTCAAAGGTTTTATCATAACAACTCCTTATAATTGAGTAAATTATTTGAGTGTACAATCATGGAATGGTCTCAAACTTAAATCAGCACACCTAATGATTTCTGATAAAATTATTTTTATGATAGTCAACTAGTAATGATCAGAACCTACACTTCTTCAAAAAGAACCTACACTTCTTCATCTGCAAAATTATTATTATAAAATAATTAATTGATTTTGTTATCCCACACATATGGTGGTCCCCACCACCAACCAACGAACCATACACGTGTTAATTGATTTGGAGACACAGAATTTGTCACACCAATACATGTGGGCCCTCACTCGTTTGATTGTTTTTGGAACCAAACAAAACAAAAGTCGCTTTTGGAAGCAATTGGGATCTCTATTCATAAGTTTAAAACCTATTATGGCCGTGTACACTTCATCTAGCCAGTTTGATCACTTCCTTTTCTAAAATACTTGTGGGCTTCATTTTCTTGATCATATTCTTATTGAAGTTGTTTGCTTCTTTTAGGCCAAGTTTAAGAAGATAAGAAAAAATTAAAAAGTCAAAAAGTTATTCAAAAAGTTAACAAATTAATACTATTCACAAAAAGTTAACAATTACGGCTGCACAACTCCCAATTCTAATTTTCCTCTACAAACTAATTTTTACAATTTTTTAATACATATTTTTTTATAAAAAGTCAAAAAGTTAACCCAAACATCCATATTTTTTTCTCAATTTTTTAGTCTAAAAAGACAAAAAGTGCATTTATTTAGAACACCCCAAACAACCTCTTAATGTCACTCTCCTATAATTTAAAAATAAAACCAATACATAGTTTTTTTTTTTTTAGATAATTACCTATTAGTTGAATGTAGAAAAAAACAAAAAAATTATTCAGTGATGGCCAGTAGTGGATATATTTTTGCATTAAAATTGTTATTCATTTCAACAGCAATTTACCAGATGGAAGATTCATGTATATTGTCAAATAAAATAGAAAAGGATAATGTTAATTCCAAAAATATCATGGGATTGTAATTGGTGAATACCTCAAGAGAAGTCTGCTTAATAAGCCTTAATAATTTTTGTAATTTTACTTTTATACTATCTACAACTTATGACTTTTTGTGAGTTTTATCTTCTTCTTCTTCTTCTTCTTCTTCTTCTTCTTCATTTATTTATTTATTTTTTGTTGAAATACATTGTTGTATTTATATTCCTTTTATGCCTATCATAATTGCAAATTTTCAAATCAATTAGAGATGAAGAGTGAAGTTAACCATTCACTTGCATATTTGTATATTAATTTGGAGAGTTATAAAGATGAAATAGCTTATAGTTTCTGATTAAACTAGAATTTGGTAAACATGAAGGGTAAAAAGATGAGTATAAAATCCAAAATCTAACAGTTGAATTTGGTGGAAAAAGATATGGGTCCACTCCAAGTGATACAGAAATTTGAAAGAGGTGATGAGAAAACCGTTTGGTGATCACTTTCTCTCCTCGAAATGCATAAAATAATTGAGATGGAAAATAAAAGTTTTAGTCAACTCACTCTACTTAAATGGAAGACGTGGTTGAATTGAAAGAGATGGGCATTCTAGTATGATCTCTCAAGTTGTGATATAAATTTTTTATTTTTATTTTTTAATAATTTCTTGCTGTATAAAAAAGAATAGAAGTGCCTCAACTACAACAATTATTATTAGGCATGACTAAAGAAGATTTTAACTACGGAAGGCTTGACCAAATTTTTTTTAATTCGTGTAGAAGTTAGATAAGATCATTTCTAATAGTCATTTAAATCTTTCATTAAATTTTAATTTGATAAAAAATGAGTTATTTTCTGTTCAACGGTTACATTAAATAGGTATCAAATTGAGGATTTCACTTTTCTTTCATCAAACTGAAGATCAATGTTTCTTTCTTCAAATCACTATTCACTGTTGTTGCTGGATATCCCTCAGATGTTCTTCCGATCGTCCCCCGGATGACCACTTCAAGGCAAAAATCTATGAAAAAATTACACTGGTTAGTCGACTGGTAATTTGATGAAAAGCCAAAACCCTCCGTTGAAACACTTGATATCAAAGGAAACTTTTACTCAAATTTTTACTCACATTTGGTGAAAAAATTAATGCACCGCTAGAGATGCTTTAAAAGGAGCCTAAATAAGTCTGACAAAGTGATGTACCATACATTGAGCCATAACCTAATCTTAGAATAAGAACTCGAGTTAACCTCACGTGTTTACACTTCTTGATTTTAATATTAATAATAATTCAAGAATTTTAGAGAGAGAGAGAGAGAGCAGAGCTTCTCTCTTTAGGAGATTTTCGGCGATACTCTTGCGATACTTCGGCGATCCTTTTTACACTTCTAAAGTGTAGATCTACATTCTTAGAGTATAGATCTGCAGTTGTAGAATGTAGATCTGGACTTTTTATGTCTGAAGTAAGAGTTTTGAGAGTTTTCTCCTCCGATTTCGACATAATTGTTCGATATTTGATACCCACAATGATTCCCTCTTATCTAAAGCATTCTCCCATACCATTGTGAGTGTGCTTTCTCCTCAACTCTAGCTGTTGGCGATGTTTGAAGTACGGCAACGACGGTAGTAGAGTTAGGTAGTGGCGACGGGGACAACGTCAATTTGGATGATGGGCTTTCAAGCAAATCTTACTTGGTTTGATGCAGATCTTGCTTCCAGACCACATCTTTGAGAAGATCGATGTTTTTTCTTGTATCGTAACTGATTTTTTTATTTTTTAGTTTTTTTTTTTTCTCGTTTTGTTGTATGGTTTGTATGGCCCTTTGAGATCTTATTTTTGAATATTGTTGTTTTTTAATAGAAATATTTTCTATATTCTCAAAAAAAATAATAATAATTCAATTTATTAATTCAAATAGCTCTGAAGTGAGGAATTGAAGGACTTGATCCATTTTTCCCCAAAAAATGGTAGAACAAAATTTGTCAATGAAATTTTTAGAAAAGTGGAATACATACTCAAATGAGGATATTTTGAATATATATACTAAAAAAAGAATGGGAAATTTTACTATACACATTTTTTTAAAGATGTATATCATATGCATTTCTAATTATGTTATTTTCTTCGTTAATTATAATCAATTTTCTTCTTTAATTATACCAATATTTTAGTTATAACTCATGAGATTTTTGAATATGCCTTATGTGGTGTTTGGTTATACTTTTTTTTTTAAAATTTTAGTTATGACTAAAAAAATATATAGTTATGTAATTTTCTTATTTAGTTCTAAGGTGCGTATAATACACAATTCAACATAAGGTCATTGATTATGCCTCATGTGATGTTTGGTTATTGTCACGACTCAAACCCGCCTCTATAGGTTTAACGTCGTAACCGGCCAGTAATCCCTGGACTACCAAAGGCCTCTTAACAGAATAACATGTATTTAGGGGCTGTTGAAGCAAATATATAAAATACGCATAATCCATTGAGCTATAAAGACATACATGGGATAGATAATCTTACGCTTTTATAGACATACGAGTGATATAAAAAGAGACAATATTTATACGTCACTCCGTATACATATAAGCAGAAAACTTATCCGTAAATCAAAAGGAACAAAATTTTAAAAATCTTATACATTCACAAAAACATAGCCATTAAACTTGACTTAATCTGGAACCTCCTCGAAAGGCACAAAGGCTGGCTGACAAAAACTGATACGCTAGGTTCTCAACTCTAAGCCTGGTCACGTGCCTGATCACCTACATACATAATAGAAATAGTGAGCGGAAGCTGAGTGAATAATAATAGAGTAAAGGGGTTTAATAAATGATGTCCATCACAGAGTCAGAAATCAGACTTTATATCATAAACAGATTCACATTCATATTCGTGTTCAAATCATATACAGAAATCAGAGTTCATGCTTAATCATACGTGGTACATCCATTAGCGCTAACAGAGCAGATACAGAACATATGGTGGTTATAAGTAACCAGTTCCATAAAGGAACCTCCGGATCCGAGGAACCTCCGGATCCGGGTAACAGAGTGCATACATAATAAGTTCCATAATGGAACCTCCGATACCGGGTAACAACTAACAGATATCACATGATGCTAAGGATGTCACGAATACATTGTCAGAAATTGGACAATCATTCATTGTGTAGAATATAACATTGCATAAAAAAGATCTTAATTCATATCATTCAGAAAATAATTAAAGTTAAATATAGCTTTACTAAATTATTATTCACAGATGGCTTCGGGTGCAGACAGACAGAGCAGACTAATCAAACGGTTTATAGCATGTGACCTACATCAACACATAACAAATACACATTTGAAACACACGTTGGAATATATCTAACTCATTACGTTCCAATCTTAGTGTGTTTCTGCATTTTACCCTCATTATTACATCTTAATCTTGGCCTAAGAATGCCTAGGATGCAATGAGGATGCTAAAATGCACTTGAAAACACTTAACAAAAATTGCTGAAAACGGGGGTTTCGCTCGAGTGCAACTTTCTTTGCTCGAGCGGACATATAAAATGCAAGTGGTCGCTCGAGCGCACATTCCTTCGCTCTAGCGGTCTGTAAACTTTACAAAAGTGATGGTTGCTTGATTTTTCAGCGCAATGCTCACTCGACGCTCGCTCGAGCATGAGACTCATGCCCTCGCTCGAGCGTAACTTTTGTCACTCGAGCGGTTTGCAAAACACACAAACTTCTGGGAGCATACATTTTTCGCTCGAGCGGAAGTGCAAAAATAAAGGTGGTCGCTCGAGCGTAGAGACAGAATTCTTGAATTTCCAGAATTGCTTCCAAGCTTCAAATTCAACCCAATGCTACAAATTTATGGTTCCTTAGGCCAAAAACTTAAGAAAACATTTAGAAACTCGTGTAAAAATATGAGATGAAGATCGGTTCACAAAATCAATGCCCAAAACCAAATCAATTCTTCAAAACCAAGCTTGAAACTTTTATGTATATAACATGCATGCATGCAATGATATAAGATACTTGACTTAATCTGGAACCTCCTCGAAAGGCACAAAGGCTGGCTGACAAAAACTGATACGTTAGGTCCTCAACTCTGAGTCTGGTCACGTGCTTGATCACCTACATACATAATAGAAATAGTGAGCAGAAGCTGAGTGAATAATAATAGAGTAAAGGAGTTTAATGAATTATGTCCATCACAGAGTCAGAAATCAGACTTTATATCATAAACAGATTCACATTCATATTCTTGTTCAAATCATATACAAAAATCAGAGTTCATGCTTAATCATACGTGGTACATCTATTAGCGTTAACAGAACAGATACAGAACAGATGATGGTTATAAGTAACCAGTTCCATAAAGGAACCTCCGGATCCGGGTAACAGAGTGCATACATAATAAGTTCCATAATGGAACCTCCGATACCGGGTAACAGCTAACAGATATCACATGATGCTAAGGATGTCACGAATACATTGTCAGAAATTGGACAATCATTAATTGTACAGAATATAACATTGCATAAAAAAGATCTTAATTCATATTATTCAAAAAATAATTAAAGTTAAATATAGCTTTACTAAATTATTACTCACAAATGGCTCCGGGTGCAGACAGACAAAGTAGACTAATTAAACGGTTTATGGCACGTGACCTACATCAACACATAACAAATACACATTTGAAACACACGTTGGAATATATCTAACTCATTACGTTCCAATCTTAGTGTGTTTCTACATTTTACCCTCATTATTACATCTTAATCTTGGCCTAGGAATGCCTAGAATGCAATGAGGATGCTAAAATGCACTTGAAAATACTTAACAAAAATTGCTAAAAACAGGAGTTTCGCTCGAATGCAGCTTTCTTTGCTCGAGCGGACATATAAAATGCAAGTGGTCGCTTGAGCGCACATTCCTTCGCTCTAGCAGTCTGTAAACTTTACAAAAGTGCTAGTTGCTTGATTTTCCGCGCGATGCTCGCTCGACGCTCGCTCGAGCTTGAGACTCATGCCTTCGCTTGAACGCAACTTTTGTCACTCTAGCGGTTTGCAAAACACACAAACTTCTGGAAGCATACATTTTTCGCTCGAGCGGAAGTGCAAAAATAAAGGTGGTCGCTCAAGCGTAGGATTTGTCGCTCGAGCGTAGAGACAAAATTTTGGAATTTTCAGAATTGCTTCTAAGCTTCAAATTCAACCCAAAGTTACAAATATGGTTCTTGTGACAACCCTCACCTCTGATTAATGTTATCTCTAATTGAGCATGATAAGTAATTGAACAGACTGAAATTCTGAACTGAATGCATGAGTATGTTGCTTAATTGCATTTCTATCTGTAAGTCGTTAAATGATCTGTTTATGTTTTATCTTTGAACTGCAAATTGAAGGTCCTATCGGCGACCGAATCAGAAATTGATTAGTGTTATATGCTAATTGGAATTTATATGATTTTATGGTAGATTTAATCTAAGTTCAATTTGGGATGATTAAATTTGATTGTATAATGTTAAATTACATCAACTTGAGTTATTACCTTTTTGCCATCTAGTGGGCCACTTTTAGAAGCTTTGTTTGGGGTTGATCTATACACTTGACACATAATCCCTTCAGCCTTTTTCTAGAGCAAAACCGTGTGAGAGAGGGAGAGTAGAAGAAAGATTGATTCATCTAGAATTGACTTGGAGAACTAGAAGAAATTGAAGGAATTGCATAGTTGAGCTTCTTTACTTGGAATTCAAGACCTAAGGTAGAGATTTCATCATCTCATTTGTACATTTGAGTTGTTCTTGCATGGTTCATGGGACTATTGGAGGTTAGAGTCAAATATTGGTTTAAAGTGTTGAATTGAGGCTTAATCCATGCATGCATGCACATATTCTTGCATTTTGAGGTTGTTCTTCATGAATTTCCACATGCATGTTCATGTTTATGTTATAGTCCATGAATTCACCATATTTTTTAGCCTAATCTTGCATTTTATCAAGTTTTAGAGCACTAGAGTTCATAAGAGTTCTTGCATGTTATGTTTTTACATAATTCATGAAAACTTCTTTAAAATGGTGTTCAATTAACTCACCCTTGGGCTTTGATTTTACAAATTGATCTTCAAAACATGTTATATTGTTGGTTTCCAAGTGTTTTCCAGAAAATGGGCCCAAAAAGTTGAGTTTTAGGTGTTGAATGCTTGGTTTGAGCTTGGGAGGCAAATCTAGAAATTCCAGATTTTGGCTTCCACGCTCGAGTGAAGGATTCCACGCTCGAGCGACCGTCTGTTGTTCAGAGCTCCGCTCGAGCGAAGGAATGCTCGCTCAAGCGCAGATTGCAAGCTCTCAGATTTTGGTACACGCAGACGCACGTTCGAGCGACGAGACTTACGCTCGAGCAAAGGATATGTCTCACGCTCGAGCGAGCATCGAGCGGGGATTTTCAACATCCAACACTTTTTGCATTGTTACAGACCGCTCGAGCGAGGAAGTCCACGCTCGAGCGACCCCACTGTTTTGACAAGCTCGCTCGAGCGAAGAAAGCTACGCTCGAACGAGACCCCTATTTTCTGAAAATTTTAAAAAGTGTTTTAAAGTGCATCTCTGCATCCTCATTTCATCTTAGGCATCCCTAGGCCTAGTTTAAGGCATCTTAATGAGAATAATATTATAGAACCACACCAAGTCATGATAAGGGCTAAGATTAATCCCAAGTGTGTAACTTAGTGTGTGTTCGTTCTGCAACTGTGTAGGGTTGACATCCGAGGACGCTCATTAACTTGCCTATAGCCCAATGCTCTGCGAGTAACAATGTTGTAAAGATATGTTCAATAATAATTATTTTCTGAACAATTAACTGTACTGTTTTATGAAGTGATACTGTTTACTGAATGAACGATGTCCTATTTATGAACTGTACTCGTGGCATCCATAGCAACTTACCGTTACTGTACATGTTACTGCTACTGTCACAGAGATCTCTGTCGGTTCCAATACTTGGAACCAATACTGTATACTGTTATGATGGCCATCAACTGACTGCTTTGTCTGTTAAGACCTACTGTACTGTTTGTTATTAGATATACCACATGTAACTGATATGACTGATTTATTACTGAAAGGACATTCATTCTTAACCTCTTTACGCATTTGTTATTCACTGGGCTTTAGCTCACTGTTTATATTTATATGTAGGTGTACAGGCACCGGACCGATGCTAGGAGCGTCAAGTTAAGCTCCAGTTTTGTCAAGCCAACCATTGTGTCTCACTGCGAGGTTCCAAGTCTGTCCAAGCTAAGGCTGTTTTGGGGTGTCTCAGTTTCACCCTTCCGTTTCTGTTTTGTAATAAATGTTTAGACTCGACTGTACAGTTATGTAAAAGGGATTTGGTCCCTGACGGGGTTGTTTGTATATATATGTTTGTGCATATGTTGTATGTATGTTTTGGTTATCCATGTGGCATGTTTATAAAAGGTCTTTTCATATTCAGATTGTCACAGCTCATTGGACATCTTTTATTTACTGTTTTGGCTTCCACCAGCCCCTTACTCTGTATTACTGTCATTACTGTTAAGCAGGCCTTTGGTAATCACGGATTACTGCCCGGTTACGATGCTAAACTCATAGGGGCGGGTTTGGGTCATGACAGTTCCTTAGGCCAAAAACTTAAGAAAACATTTAGAAACTCGTGTAACAATATGAGATGAAGATCGGTTCACAAAATCAATGCCCAAAACCAAATCAATTCTTCAAAACCAAGCTTGAAACTTTATGTATATAACATGCATGCAATGATATAAGATACTTTCTTTCAAAACATGAGTAATTTGGGATTGTAAGTGCAAAACTATGGTGAGCCCTCAGCTTTTAACAAAAATGTCCTCTTGCATGTATGAATTGATTGAGAATTAACTCATAATTCATGAATTATGCATGCATGTATGAAGTAATCTTTCATTCTACATTCTTAATTTAATTCCCATGCTTCATCTTCTAATTCTCTCGAATTCTTGCACTAAGTAATTTCAAATTCATAATTAAGGAGTTGAATTTCCTACCTAACCTTGAGTTTGCAAGTGTTGGAGCAAAACTTCCTCAATTCCCTTCAATCTCCTTTATTTCCTTCTTAATTCTCTTCTTCCTTTAATGTTTGGCTTCAATCTCTCTCTCTCTCTCTCTCTCCCTCCCTCCCTCCCTCCTACGTTTTTTATCAAAAGAAGATGAAGGAGTGTGTGTATATAAAGAAATCTAGAACTCTCATTAACCTTATATAGGCTTGATTAGTAGAGATTAATTAATTCTAACTTAGACTAATCAATTGTAATTATTTTATTCTAATTATTTTGTTTCGAATCGAATTTCAATTGAGCCTACCATAAATTCATAAAAATTTCAAGTAACACACATGTATCAAGTTAATTTCGTGATCGAATGCCGATAAGGCCTTCAATTCGCAGAATAAGACAGAAACACAAACAGATTTTCCTATGAGAGACAGATAAAAACACAAATAATGCAACACACATGCAATTAATTCAGAATTTACCTTAATTACTTATTAGGCATAATTAATTACGGTTAGTCAGCTAATCATAATTCAGGGTTGTTATAGTTAAAATTAATTTTTTTTATGACTCAAAAAATATAAATTTTTTTAATTTCCTTATTTAGTTATAAAATGCGTATGGTGCAAATATATACTTATGCAAATATTTATTTAAGCCATATAATCCAAGTAAAAAAAGAAAGAAAGTATATTTATATTTTTATCTTTATTAAGAAAATCTTATGAAAAATAATTTATAAATTGAATATTTGCACAAAATTTTATTTAAAAAAAATAATTTTGATGTAAATGACAACCTTGAAAATATAAAAAAATATTTGTTTGGTTTGAGTTTTCTGAATTCACTTTTCAAAAAATTGAAACCTTTTATTTTCCATTTTTTTTTATTTTTACTGAATTTTTTTAATATTTTAAGTAATTTTTTTAATTTTTAGATACATATAACATAAACACAGTTAAAAAATATAATATATGTGAAATTTTTTTAAAAAAATTCACTAAATACCGAAAATATATAATAAAAAAAGAGTAAAATTTATTACATTTTTTTTTTAAATATTTTTGTGTATTTATTGATTTTTAAAAATATTTTTTTATAAATATTTTATTTTTTAGATATATCTAAATAAGGTTAGATGCATCTAAATAAGTAAAAAAAATTATTTAAAATTTTAAAAATATTTATTAAAATAATAAAATATAAAAAATAAAAAACTTAATTTAAAAAAATTAAATCCAAAATATTGAAACCGAATCTGTTCATTTATAGAGTATCAGAATTTTATCATAGCCGACTTCTTTTTTTGTTTTATTCGTTTGATGACTCGGTGACATAATACATTTTCGTTTAGTTATAGATAAGGATTGCAATAGGATAGTAAAGCCTTTGATTCGGATGAAGTTTTTTAGTCCGACTTTTTAGTTATTTAATTATTTTAATTTAGTTTAAAAAATTATATTTAGGATGATGATTAATTTCTTTCATAATTAATTTAATAATTGTGAGAAAAAAATAAAATAATTATAATTTAAATATAATATTTTGCCTTATTTATAAAAATAAGTCATTTTTCTTTATTAATTAAATTAATCCCAACTTGACATGCCAAACGACGCCGATGTCTGCTGTGTTTAAGGCACCTTGCAACCAACAAGACGATATCGCCCCTCATTCCATTCGTATTAGTTTATTTATTAGTTAAATTACAGTAATATTTTTTGAAATTTTTGAAAAAATATAACAAATTTTATAATTTTAATAATGTTAAAATGATTAAAATTGATGCAGATGGTATAAAATAAAAATAAATGAGCCAAAATATATTTCAGAATAAAATAGAAAATAATATTATTTCCATTACATAACTAACAAATTTATAATAAATAACTCAATATAATTATATTAAATTTATATAATTTACTATATTTTCTCTAAATTTAAAAATATATTTCTATAATTTATCTAATTTTGTTTAGAATATTTTATATTGGGTTTAGTTTCTCTTAACTTGTCATCTTAACTTGAAAGAGTGTTTGGGCTTAGGTCTCTTTTGGAAAGTGGTTTATAAGCCAACTTATTGATTTTTTGATTTATTTGGATTACATTACCTCTCTACTTAATTAAAAAAAACCAGTTTATTTAGCACTTTCCAAAATAACCCATGCTGATTTTGAAATCGATTTCGGTGATTTAAACTGTTCACTTTTAAAAAAATAAGATGATTGGATATTACTAACTATATATTTGAATCATATTAGTTTTAAAAAAATAAACGACAAATATAATTTTAAAAATAATCAAATATTTTTTGTAATATAAATTTCATTCAAATATATAATTATTAATATCTAATTATTTTATTTTTTATATAAATATTTACTTAATGATTCTTAAACGATAAATGATTTAAATTATTAAAACTAGACATATACCCCTCAAATTCTGACATCAAGAAATATGAAAGGCGAGAAGGCTAATCCTTATAGATTCGTTTGGGATATGAATTGGCTTTTTAACTTTTTAATTTTTTAAACTTGGAGTTAAAAAGTCTCATTTAGAATAAGCTATTTAGCTTTTTGACTTTTGTGAGAGAAAAAATGAAATGATTATGAGTTGGATGAGATATTTTGTTAAAAAACTTATTTTATTTTTTTGTGACTAAAATAGTCAAAAAAATCTGACATGACAAACGAAGGATACATTTATGGAAAATTCTATTTCCACACATCTAATTAGCTCAAGGCACACCCTTAATGAAATATTAATTCAATGACAATTATTCCTAAATAAAAATGACTATAATAGACCATAATATATATAAATTCTTTTTTATACACATCTTTTAAGAATAAAAAAATCTTAATGAACATATTTTGAATTAAAAAAAAAAAATAAATTAAACCCTAATTTTTCTATTATTTTTCATTAAGACCGATCTGATCATCAATCTCAATAAAATTAAAATCGATTTCGGTGATTTGAACTGTTCACTTTTGTAGATTCATTTGGTAGCATATTCATATAAAAAATAAGATGATTGGATATTACTAACTATATATTTGAATCATATTAGTTTTAAAAAAATAGACGACAAATATAATTTTAAAAATAATCAAATATTTTTTGTAATATAAATTTGATTCAAATATATAATTATTAATATCTAATTATTTTATTTTTTATATAAATATTTACTTAATGATTCTTAAACAATAAATGATTTAAATTATTAAAAACTAGACATATACCCCTCAAATTCTCACATCAAGAAATATGAAAGGCAAGAAGGGTAATCCTTATTAGCTTTTTAACTTTTTAATTTTTTAAACTTGGAGTTAAAAAGTCTCATTTAGAATAGGTTATTTAGCTTTTTGAATTTTGTGAGAGAAAAAATGAAATGATTATGAGTTGGATGTGATATTTTGTTAAAAAACTTATTTTATTTTTTTGTGACTAAAATAGTCAAAAAAATCTGACATGACAAACGAAAGATATATTTATGAAAAATTCTATTTCCACACATCTAATTAGCTTAAGGCACACCCTTAATGAAATATTAATTTAATGACAATCATATCCTAAATAAAAATGACTATAATAGACATCCAGCAATACCCATAATATTATATAAATTCTTTTTTATACACATCTTTTAAGAATAAAAAAATCTTAATGTACATATTTTGAATTAAAAAAAAAATTAAACCGTAATTTTTCTATTATTTTTCATTAAGACCGATCTGATCATCAATTTCAATAAAAACAGAACGATGGTGGTCAAAACAAATAAAGCACATTAATCTCTTCCCACTGCAAATTTTGTTTCTGTAAATAGTCCTCAAAACACAGCAGAACATAAGGGCCACCATTTGGTGCCCATATATCAGAGCATTTTCAAACTTTCAAGGAAGCCTTGTGAACTATCTTGAAGGTTATGGATGAGTTTTGTGATATTTCTAGCCTAAAAATTAATCATCATAAGTCAAAACTCTTTGTCTCTCTTAACATTGATAGAATGAGTGCTAAAGAAATGAGTACCAAGTGTGGCATCCCTCTTACTTCTGATTTAGGGAGATACTTGGGTGTCCCTATCATCCATGGTAAAGTTAACAGGGGTATTTTCACCCACATTTTAGATAAGATGCAAAGGAGGTTGACAAGGTGGAAAGCTCATATTCTATCTATGGTTGGTAGAGCCACTCTAATCCAATCCGTGGCTTCTGTTATACCTGCCTATGCTATGCAGACTATGCTCTTACCATCTAAGGTTTGCAATGAAATTGACAGTATGAATAGAAACTTTCTCTAGGGGGACACTCCGGAAAAGAAGAAATTTCATCTTGTCAATTGGAATGTTGTGTATAAAATGAAAAAAGTTGGTGTTCTGGGGATTAAAAAAGCTAGGGATCAGAACCTGGCTTTGATCTCTAAGTTGGGTTGGAATTTGATTAGCCACAGAAACAGTCTGTGGTGTGAGGTTTTGAGACATAAATACTTAAATAATACTTCCTTCTTTGACCAGCAGAAAGGTAGGAATGCTTCACATATTTGGAGAGGCATCATGAGCACCAGACCTTTCTTAAGGAAAGGTGTTAAATGGAACATTAGTGATGGTAGGTCTGTGCATGTTTGGAAAGATTGGTGGTGTGGAAACAGTTCCTTTGAGGACACTGTTTCTGGCACTATGCAATCTAATATTACTGATGCTATTCACATGTCCAATTTGAGAGAGTTGTTGGGGGCAGATGGGAATTAGGATGCTATTTTGATTAAAGATAACTTCCCTCAGCCATTGGCTACTATTCCACCCCCTGGAAACAGTGGGATGGACACTCCAATTTGGAAGGGATCTCCTGGTGGGGAATTTACTGTTTCCTCTGTGTATGAAATGCTTCAGGACAGTGAGGATAGGCCAGAAGACTGGTCTTGGGTGTGGAAATTGAGACTACCACAGAAACTAAAAGGTTTCTTGTGGACTGTTCTCCATGGAAAACTGCTCACTAATCAAATGAGATTGAAGAGAGGATTGACTGATACTCCTTATTGTCTTAGATGCAATAGGGTTGAGGATATGAATCATTTATTTAGAGATTGTTATATAGTAAAGGAAGTGTGGCTCACTGTTTTTGATAAACAATGGTACATAGACATGATGAGGAGACCTTGGATGGATTGGCTCATGAGGAATGCAAAAAATAAAAATCATTATAATGAACAGCTCTCTTGGTTTCTTGTTTTTGTGGTGGCTCTATGGAAAATTTGGAAAAAACAAAAATGGATTTGTATTCGAAGGAAAATCTGTTAGTAACCAAGAGAGTGCAAAATTTATTTTCGATTACTCTCGAGAAATCCATCAAGCTTTCCTCCAGTCTGTACCACAACCCAGACCCTCATTTAGACTAATCAAATGGTGTTTTCCACGTGCAGGAAGACTGAAACTAAACACTGATGGCAGCAGGAAAACTTGAGGAGATGGAGGCTTTGGTGGGTTGATCCGAGACGAACAAGGAGCTTGGGTGTGTGGATACTATGGACGTTTGCAACCTGGAACTAGCCTTGAAGCTGAATTATGGGCTCTATACAAGAGACTCACCATGATCCTACAAAAGGCATGAACAATGTTATCATTGAATCAGATGCAATGCAGTGGTACAACTGATAAACGAAGAAAACAAGGACAACTGCCCTTTCAAGAATCTGGTGGAGGACATCAAGATCTTGCTCTGAGGTTGTCAATGCACTGTCCAGCACGTTTGGAGGAAGGAAATCTCTGTGTCGATGCTTTGGCGAAGTCTGGAGCGCAACAACCCGAAGATATGTTGGTGGTCAATGAGCCACCAGCGGAAATTAGAAGTCTTATTATTTCTGATATGATAGGCTTGTCTAGGGAACGGGCTTAGCCCTTGTTTTTCCTTTCCATTTCCGTTGTAACCAAAAAAAAACAAAAGGAAGCCTTGTGAACCATAGTTTCCTTGTGGATTTGGTGACATCTTTTCTCAAAATGTTATTCTTATCGGAGATTAATTTATTTCTATTAACATTTAGAAGTGTTTATTTATTTTAATTGTGTGCGAGAAAGAAGTATACTATTTTGGAGGATTTATAATGGTCTTTAATGGAGGTTTAATGGAGTCTTTTATGCAAGTTTTCAATGGAGGAAATTTCATTTCAGACCACTGTTTTCTTCAACGGTGTGGGTGGGTCAATGTGGAAGTAGGGTTAATCAAAAGTGTGTGGAAAGAGGGTTAGGGATATGTGTACAATGGTTATAAGTGAAGGGTGTAATTGTAACTTTAAGTGTGTAAATTGAGAAAATTAATTAATAATTAAATTAATAGATATGTGTATTGAAAAAGATAAACCTTAAACTAATTAGGTGTGTGAAAATAGAATTTCTTTATATTTATGGATGACATCAACATTGCATTCATAGTTATACAACACTAACCCCACAACTTCCGTTGGCATTTTGAGACCTCGTTTAGGAATTACATATTTTAATTAAAAAACTAAAAATTATTATAAAATTATTACATTTCTTTATATATATATATATATATATAAATTAAAAAATTATTAAAACAATATGCTTCCAAACAACATCAAACACCTTTTGTCTCTCCCAAAATACATATTTTAATTAAAAAATTAAAATTGTTATAAAATTATTACACTACTCTTTGGTTCTGTTTGGTTTAGATTTCAAAACATAGTTTCCACTGATTTAAGTGTGGTATTTGATTGTAGCTTTCAAATCATAATTCTACACTCATTTCTCAAAACTCATTTCAAACTATAATCATTATTTTTCAAAACTTATAACTAAATACACAATTCAAAACTCTTTTCAAAATTCAAAAACAACTTAATTTTTATTTTAAATATTTATATTTTATTTTAAATATTTTATTTTATTTTATAGGAATATTTTTAATATTTTAATTGTAAATATTTTGATTTTCGGAATATTTTTAATATTTTATTTTTTTGTAATATTTTTAATATTTTAATTTTAAATATTTTTAATATTTTAATTTTCTAAATATTTTAATGTTTATACAGCCTAAAAATGAATTGACAGAAAAATTAATGACATAAAAATAATTGACAAAGAGTTATTTGAAAAAAAAAATTATTCAAAAAAATTACTTAAAAACAATTAATTGAAAAAAAAAATCATTTTTTTATTTGAATATTTTAAAAATAATTTGGTTATGACTTTTGATCAAAAATACGGATATCGAGTTATAAGTTGTGTGTTTGATTATCAATTATAGGTTAAATTAAGTTTTAAAAACAATTTTTAAAACTCATCACCAAACAAATTTTTTTATTTCACATGTCACATCAAACTTTTAAAACTTAATTCCACATATAATTCAAAACTCAATTCAATACTCTATTAAAAAATTATAACCAAACAAATTTTCTACACTCAAATCATAGTTTCACAGCTCACAAACTCAAAATACAACTCATAATCTCAAATCATATTTACAAAATTCTACCAAATGCAACCTTTATTTTTTTAATATATTTTTTATATAAAAAATTAAAAAATTATTGAAATAATATATGTGTTTGGTTTGGTTTTAGGAGATAAATTTTCAAAAAAAAAAATTTGAGGAGAGAATTTAGAAAAAATTTTGATTTATTTGGTTGTATATTTTAGAAATAGTTTTGGAGTGTGGGAGTTTGGGATGATTTGATATTTTGTTATAGTTGAGTAAATGTATATGTGAGTAAAAAATGATTGAGAATAAAATATTAGAGAAAAAAAGTGATTGATTAATATGTAAAAATAGAAAATCATTTTAATTTTTTTTTTGCAAAATCCCTAAACCCGACAAAATTTTTAAAAATCTTCACCAAAATTTAGGCTTGGTTTGGGATGTTTGAAAAAAATTAAAAAGTTAAAAAGTTACTATCCTGTTTAAGTCGTATCATCTTATTTAAGTCATATCACCTCTCTAACACATCACTTCAAACCCAATCCAAACTCAATTCATATTTTATAAAAAATTAAAAAATACACTTATTTAGATTATCCCAAACAAACCTCTTATTTCTCAAAAACAAACCAAATAAGGCCAATATGTTTCCAAGATCAAGTACCTTTTGTCTCTCCCAAATTTTTTCCCTCGTCTGATATTCTCTCTCTCTCTAAATCCCTCTTTGATTCCTTTCTCAACCACAAATGGCTCCCTCAAATTGCAGCCACAGATTCTTCAAGTTCAGGCCCTCCTTGATCACGAAAGCCCTTTGATCTCTCTCTCTCTCTCTCTCTCTCTCTCTCCCCATTATCCATTTTTAATTCTTCCAACTTTCCAATTCTGTCCTCCCCCACTCCCTGGCAATTTTCCTTTCCGCCCTCCAGAAA
The DNA here is from genome assembly GCA_030407325.1 of Camellia japonica. Lineage (NCBI taxonomy): Eukaryota > Viridiplantae > Streptophyta > Magnoliopsida > Ericales > Theaceae > Camellia > Camellia japonica. The sequence continues at coordinate 48,966,411 of JAPPVO010000003.1, forward strand.
ATTGGATTTTCCAGGCAAGGTCCATTTCCCCAAGAAAATATCGTTCCTCTGCTACGCTGTTGTACCTATCAACAAACATTTCGCTCTCGTTTTCTCGCTGTCAAATCCAACCCCACAACTTTTTCAACAACCAAATGTTTGCTAAGAATTACGACTTTTCACGCGCCGTGGTGGAGATGGCTTGGATTATGCTAAGGATTGACTACTCGAGGCTCTTCTGGCTACTATTTGGTGTTTTCTCTTACGAAAATCACGAAGGAAAGCCTCGAATTTAGCTTTTGTGCTTCCAATTAGCTCTTTCCTAAGTTTCAATTAGATTTCTACGTCAAAACACATATAGAGTTGAATAATTTTCTACCTCGAAGCTAGTTCGAAGTTCTTCTCCTTACTTGGCACTCGTCGATATAATATATACACACACAGCTCAAAACATGCACAAAGGAAGGTTTCGAGAACGCACTGATGAAGCCAAGCCCGATCATGGCTACGCTGAAACCGATCCAACCGGACGCTATGGCCGTGTAAGTTCATATATTCATATCCATATAGATATAGATATAGATATAGTATACATACAGACATATATATATATATATATATATATGACTCTTAAAAACGGTGATTTTAGCATCAACAAGTTGAGAAACATATAGTTTCATATTTGGTTATGTAAAGAAGGTGTAATAGTTTTTAATTGAAGTGCTGATACGTTTTACAAAAGTTACACCTGTGATTATGAATATAATATTACGAACTCTCTATGATTGAGTAGTTTAATTTGCCTTGTTGCTTTCACTCCTTCAATAATTTTCGTAGTTTATGAAGTCTCTATTAAGTGCGTTTTGTTGCTTCAAATTATTTATTTGTTTATAATTGTTTTATCACTGAGTTTTTCGCATCGATTTTGTTAATTTATTTGATGAAATCAATCCTAAAAGAAAGAAATCCATGAAAATGAGTATTTTAAATGTCATAGTCCCACCAATTTCTACTCTTTTCAAATTTGTTATTTTATTTATTTACTTCTTTCATATTTTGAGTTGACCTCCTGCACATATTCATGAAGAAACATGGCCCTATATAGGAAGAAGTGCGATTTGTGATACAGAATTACTGCAAAGTGAACTAAAATATCAATTCAGTTTTCGATCGCATGCTTGTGGTTGTCATATACATAGTTTATGTGGGTTTATGGTTGCCTCGGATTCGATAGCACACAGAGTATTAATTACTAAATTACTAATGATATGACTATTCTATCAAATCAAACTAGGAGTCGTGTTATTATTAATTTTGGAGGTTCGTTATCGGTTATCTTAAGATGGTTGAGCAATACCTCTGCATGAGATTGATAACACCAAGCAGGAAAAGTAGAAGCAGGAACATGCATATCGGAAAACCTCTGAATTACTAACAAGACTTGAGATTAAGAATAATATATATATGGAAGTTAGTCGAACTGGATTTTGTAACTTCAAATTATTGAAGTAAATAAAACGAACTTTGTTAACATAGCCCTTTCAGCTAGCACCCTTTGGCTTCATCTACTATAACAACATCGATTATGATTTAGGCCAAGTTTGGCTACCCAAAATAAGTACACACTTTTTATCTTTTTATCTTTTTATCTTTTTTCCATCACATCACCTTTCTACTTTTCTGCACATCTTTTCGTAAAAAGACAAAAAGTGCACTTATTCTACCTTCAAAACTATTTGAATGGTTTTAGAATCTCAATTTCCAGTGGTGATTCTAGAAAAATCAATCTTTATTTTATTGGAGAATCAATTTTCATATTTACTGATTGAGTTTTGTGTTGGATAATTGAGTAATTAATCACTTGAAACCCATAATATGGGTGTCTCATATCTCTCATTGGACAGTATGAAGAAGTTCTTGGAAAAGGGGCAATGAAAACTGTGTACAAGGCCATTGATGAGATACTTGGAATGGAAGTGGCATGGAACCAGGTAAAACTCAATGACTTGCTTCAGTCACCGGAGGACTTACAGCGGCTATACTCAGAAGTTCACCTCCTCAGCACACTCAATCATGATTCGATTATCCGATTCTACACATCTTGGATTGATGTTAATCGAAGAACCTTCAATTTCATTACTGAAATGTTTACTTCCGGCACCCTGCGAGAGTAATTTCTGATTCCCACTTTTTTATTGGCTAGATCTCAACTCTGATGTGCCCTCAAAATTTAGATGTTGCTGAGCTGAAATTTCCGTGAATGATATTCATTGACCATTGACAAATTTTCTGAATGCTCTAAATAAGTCAGTCATAAGGTGGTGGATGGAATTACTGTCATTTTGTTAGCCTCCTAAACCACAAGCCCGAAAAAAATTCTCTTAGATATAGTTGTTTTTATGAGTAAATCCAGGGTTGATTCCCTCAGCATGAGGGGTTAATGGGGTGGGGTCCACTGTCATCTTGTTTAATTATGATGATGATCTCACTTAAGGTAAGCGAAAAAGAAAACAAGAAGAAATAAAAAGTTCAAACTACTATACATATTTATTATAAATGGACAATTAGGGATGATGAGAGTTTCAGAACTTCACACCCTTATGTCATCCAAAGAAAGTATATAAAATGAGGTAATGAAGTTCAGTGGATGCTGTGGAGGATGTTATGACACACCCTTATGTCATCCAAAGAAAGTATATAAAATGAGGTAATGAAGTTCAGTGGATGCTGTGGAGGATGTTATGATAGATCATCCAACTAAGTGGCTTAGACATGTGCTGGATGTTGAGTGCATTAAACTTGGTTGGAATATCCCATACTAAGATCAATGAATAGTTTGCTCAGGTTCATCATATGGCTACATGGTTGGAATCTTCTATGGTTTGATACATATAATTTTATATTTGACTCTTTACATGAACTAGTATTGAATAGAAGTACAACTATGTGATGTATCGCAGATATAGGAAGAAATATAATCAAGTAGACATCCGTGCCATAAAGAATTGGGCCCGCCAAATATTAGCGGGCCTTGTTTATTTGCACAGCCATGATCCTCCCGTGATCCATAGAGACATTAAGTGTGATAATATCTTTGTCAATGGCCATCTTGGACAAGTGAAGATTGGTGATCTGGGCTTGGCTGTGATTCTACGTGGGTCTCAGACAGCACACAGTGTTATAGGTACTCATTTCTTATCATTTGCACATTATAATATTAGATAGTAGACACACTAACAAGAATTTTAAAGTGGGTGAAATGGTTAAGTCACTTCATTCAACTCAATCTTGAATCTTTTAGTCAGTGGATCAAAATGATCAAATCCAAACCTACCCAAGTACCATTTTAGAAAACATTCTGGCCAAATCAACTTTTCCTAGAATGATGTTATATCCTGTTTGAAATTTGAGCCAAAAACAAACTATAAGTTTTAAGGTATACAGTAGTGTAAAGAGCAGCATCCTAATTTTTTTGACCCCAATACTCTTCCACCTTGCATAGGATGAAGTGAAACTATCCTTAACCAGGTGGCCAAGCAGGACTTACCTATTTAATGGTAGAAAATTGACCCAAATTATGACATGCAATATAAATTGGTCCAACCCTGATTGTACCCTCAATATATCATTTTTTTAACTAAGCAAGTTTAAACTAATTACTACTTATAAAATTTTCTTGTGCTAGGCACACCAGAGTTCATGGCACCAGAACTATATGAGGAAATTACAATGAACTTGTTGATGTCTACTCATTTGGTATGTGCGTTTTAGAGATGCTCACTTCTGAATACCCATATAGTGAATGCACCAACCCGGCACAAATTTACAAGAAAGTAACATCGTAAGGTCAGACTTGGATATGGAACACATATCTATCAGTCACTGATAATCTGACCTACCTTTGGCTTTCTTCATTCAGGAAAAGCTGCCTAGAGGATTGTACAAATAGAAGACCTTGAAGCACAGCGATTATAGGCATGCTTTAGTAACTGCCTCAAAGAGATTATCAGCGAAAGAACTATTGCTTGACCCATTTCTTGCACTTGATGAAGAGGACTTGCTGCCTTCAACAAAGATTGGACGTCCAAAGCCATTTTTGAATGGCGACATAGGAATTGACAAACTGCAACTCAATGAAAGTCCACCAAGAACCAACATGACTATCACAATGAAGTTCAGTGGATGCTGTGGAGGATGTTATGATAGATCATCCAACTAAGTGGCTTAGACATGTGCTGGATGTTGAGTGCATTAACTTGGTTGGAATATCCCATACTAAGATCAATGAATAGTTTGCTCAGGTTCATCATATGGCTACATGGTTGGAATCTTCTATGGTTTGATACATATAATTTTATGACTCTTTACATGAACTAGTATTGAATAGAAAGTACAACTATGTGATGTATCGCAGATATAGGAGAAATATAATCAAGTAGACATCCATGCGATCAAGATTTGGGCCCGTCAAATACTAGCTGGCCTTGTTTATCTGCATGGCCATGATCCTCCAGTGATCCATAGAGACCTTAAGTGTGATAACATCTTTGTCAATGGCCATCTTGGACAAGTGAAGATTGGTGATCTAGGCTTGGCAGCAATTCTCCGAGGTTCTCAGACAGCACACAGTGTTATAGGTACTCATTTCTTTATCATTTGCACATTACAATATTAGATAGTAGACACACTAACAAGAATTTTAAAGTGGGTGAAATGGTTAAGTCACTTCATTCAACTCAATCTTGAATCTTTTAGTCAGTGGATCAAAATGATCAAATCCAAACCTACCCAAGTACCCATTTTAGAAAACATTCTGGCCAAATCAACTTTTCCTAGAATGATGTTATATCCTGTTTGAAATTTGAGCCAAAAACAAACTATAAGTTTTAAGGTATACAGTAGTGTAACAGAGCATCCTAATTTTCTTTGACCCAAATACTTCCACCTTGCATAGGATGAAGTGAAACTATCCTTAACCAGGTGGCCAAGCAGGACCTTACCTATTTTAATGGTAGAAAATTGAACCAAATTATGACATGCAATATAAATTGGTCAAACCCTGAGTTGTAACCTCAATATATCATTTTTTTTAACTAAGCAAGTTTAAACTAATTACTACTTATAAAATTTTCTTGGTGCTAGGCACACCAGAGTTCATGGCACCAGAACTATATGAGGAAAATTACAATGAACTTGTTGATGTCTACTCATTTGGTATGTGCGTTTTAGAGATGCTCACTTCTGAATACCCATATAGTGAATGCACCAACCCGGCACAAATTTACAAGAAAGTAACATCGGTAAGGTCAGACTTGGATATGGAAACACATATCTATCAGTCACTGATAATCTGACCTACCTTTGGCTTTCTTCATTCAGGGAAAGCTGCCTAGAGGATTGTACAAAATAGAAGACCTTGAAGCACAGCGATTTATAGGCAAATGCTTAGTAACTGCCTCAAAGAGATTATCAGCGAAAGAACTATTGCTTGACCCATTTCTTGCACTTGATGAACATGACTTGCTGCCTTCAACAAAGATTGGACGTCCAAAGCCATTTTTGAATGGCGACATAGGAATTGACAAACTGCAACTCAATGAAAGTCCACCAAGAACCAACATGACTATCACAGGGAAGCTAAATCCTGACGACGACACCATATTTCTGAAGGTGCAGATTGCCAATGAAGAAGGTGTGACTTGAGAAACATTTTTGTTCCTATTGTTATTATTTAACATGGCTACATGCACTATCTATTTAAAGAGATTGTGAGTTTTGTCAGTTTAGTTATGCTTTACCAGTTAGATAAAATACCATTAATAAGCCACATGTTGTTCTTTTAAGTCTGACAAATACAAAACCAAATGAAAAAATAAGATGCTGTAGTCCTCTGCCATTGTGGTGTAACCCCCTCTATTGCAAGTGGGTCAAACTTGTACACTGCTTGGTAGTTGTAAGCCTTGTCTAAATGATAGCCCAAGGCATGGCTGGCCCTGGGAAAAAAAAAAAAAAAAAAAACTCACTGGCAGCAAAAGCTGGTACCTCTGGTTGAAGCCTACCTCTAGATCTTTATGTGGTTTTGTTTCTTGTATTGTGTTTCTTGCAGGTTCTGTTAGGAATGTATATTTCCCGTTTGACATTGTAAGTGACACGCCATTAGATGTTGCGTCTGAGATGGTGAAGGAGTTGGAGATCATTGATTGGGAACCCTTTGAAATTGCGGATATGATCGATGGAGAGATATCTGCTCTCATACCACATTGGAAGAAACAGGACCAGCATCAATCAGATCACTGCCACATACTTAATTATCAAGAGGAGGATGGACACCATCATCTTCTCTACCCTTTCTCCTCTTGTTCATCATCGCAAGTTTCACTCTCAGAGTTGATTAATTGTCACGAGGTGGATGAAAGGTCCCATGGTTGTGATTGGCTACAAGGTATGTTTCTAGTAATTTTATTTTTTAGGCCAGTATTGTGTTTTGTGTAGATTTTAATTTGATCTATTAGCAATGAAGAAACATACATAGCTATCTTAATCAGTATATGCTATCGCAGCATCACCTTAATATAAAAAATAGCATAATTATCTTTCTGGGAATCACAGGTTGTAGGCACTATCCTTGTGACCAAGGGTCTCATTATTGATTTTGTTCCATATGATATATGAGGTCAAGCTTAAATCCATGTTCCATAATGGTCATATTACATGTAATTTCTTCAGTTCTTCATTGTGTTTTTCATGATAGTGCCTTCCATAGAGAAATATTCTGTATTATAAATTCCAAATCACGTCAATTGGTAACAAAATATATTCAGGCCCATAGTAGAAGTAGAACACTAATGCACTTAGTGTATTCAAATTCATTTATAATCCTCACAATAGACATGACATATGACATTGTTAAATCATATTGTTCATGGGTTTATTTTCTTTTCAATTGGACTACGAAATCTTTCTCTGCTTTATATCACTAAACATATGATGCTAGCTGTCCATAACTAAAACACAAAGCACAGAATCCATACTATCAACGAATAAATAGGAACAAAAATGTTGCTGCAGATGACTTATTTGATGATACCAGCTCTCAAAGTTCTTTACATTCTGGAAAATATTCCAACTTGAATTATTATTCTGGTGAAGAGCACGATTCTGATATGAACCCTATAAGACGAGATCATCAATACTCGATTGCAAATATGCACAACTCTACAAGGTTCTGTCGAGAAGAAACTTCTAGAATGAGGCAGTCCCCGGTTAGAAACTGCCACAAGCAAGCTTCTACTTCTAAAGATAAACGAGTGATGGACTGCCGTCGATTAACAAGGAACCAATCTCTAGTGGATATGCGTAGCCAGTTGTTGCACCGGTCATTAGTGGAAGAGGTGAATAAGAGACGATTGTTCAAGACTGTGGGCGCTGTGGAAAATATTGGGTTTCAGGCACCTTGTGAGGTTTCTGGGAAGGAGTCACGTCCAGTGGGAGGTGCATCTTCTGTGAGAACTAGAAATGAAGGTAAGAGACGTGGGCATAAAGATAGAAGAACTTAAATTCTCAGATCGCTTGAATCTGAAAAAAATTCAGACATAGTTCAACTTTGTATATATAGCTATGCAAGTATTGTCTGATGCCTAGACATTGTCCACAAACTTTGGACTTTCTGTTTATATTTTGAGGTATTGTAACAAAGATTCTCATCAAGCAGCAAAAACCTTGTTTATATCCCAAGCTTCCCTTTCTTTGGTAGCTTTGCTCAGCGAGTTTTGGTTGAATGATCTTACATTAATCCCGGGACAGCTTCAGGAAGGATGGTTGTGGTTGATGTCATCGTTTTGTATTTTGCTTGTATGTTTTACATATTTCTGAATTACCCAAAAAACAATAAAATTCAGAAGAGGAAGGTTTATTCGGTACTGTTTTGAGCGTTCTGTGTAATTTTTTTTGTGTGATTGGATTGTGTTTTAGTGGAAGTGCTGATGATGGTTCTCTGTTTATGTTGTTCCATACTTGTCTGCGTGAGCCACCATTTCATGACTTTTTGATTGAACACATTTTATTTTCAAAGTTGTAAGTTCCTTACAAATTTGGAGAGACAGCAAAGTTTTATGTGAGCGCTCTCTCAACAAAGTAATTGATGAAAGGAGTGAAAGAACAAGCTGCAAACTAGCCAATATGAAATCAAGACATTTTGTGTAGGGGTTGTATAACTACTTTTGTGGTGGTGTTTATTTCTATCCCATTATGAGAGTTGTATGTAAGTAGTAGTATAGTGGTTGTTGGGTTCGAGCTTAGTAGGCTTGGTAATTGATTATTAGATGTTTTGTTAACTTTCTATCTATTGTGAGATAGTAGTCTTTTTGGTGATGTAATATGTCTCATACTTATAATTTATTGATTAAAAAAAAAAAAAAAAACTAGCCAATAAGAAGATTTAATACTATAAGCCAAAATAGTTTTGTCGTTGCCACCGATATAAACTACTTTAATACTATAAGCCAATCCATTTAAAAAAGGGTAAATAACACTTACACTCCTGATGTTTGAATTTAATATATATCACTTTATATTAATATTTGAAAAATTACACTAATTCTCCTATCATTATAATTATTTAGACGGAATGAAAATATTGAACTCATGCACTCTCTTTTTTTTTGCTTTGTTTTGATTCCTTTGTTTTTTGTTTTTTTTTTTTTCCATTTCCTTTGCTTTACTTATTTTTTTTTCTACGTAATCTTCTTTATTTTTTTACTAAGAGTTGTTGCCTTTTATATAAGTAATGGAGTTTGTGAAACGAGACTATTAATCACAGGGGTAGAAATGTAATTTTTAAAACGTTAAAAAATGCGATGTAATTTGACCAAACTTCAAGGGGGTGTCGGTGTAATTTACCCTTTAAAAAAAAGAGATATACTAAGAAGACTCTAAACTATTCAGAATAGGGTAATGGGCCAAGTTTGACATCTCCCCAAAAAGTCAAAATGTCAAAAAGCTACTCAAAAAGTTAAAAAGTTATCACTATTTATCAAAAAAAAATATTAAAAAATTAATTTTTCACACATCAATTCACACAGCCGTACAACTCATCAATTGACCCGTGAAGCTCTGTGCTGCGTTTGAAAGGAAAAATTGCACAGTTTGGTGTAATTTTCACACACTGTTGTTCGACCCATGGGGGTCCATTACGGGTCCTGTTTTGATAATCTGAACCGTTAATGTGTAGAACTCGTCAAGTCCTATATGTCTGTTAAAAATCACATTGATCGAATATCGATAACTATATGATTAAATCAGTTTTGTATAAAAAAATAGATGGTGTTATAATTAACGATTGAAAAAAAATACATCTGATCAGATAGCTATCGATATCCGATCAACGTGATTTTTTATAGGCATATAGTAGTCGACGAGTTCTACGCATTAAACGGTTCAGATTATCAAAATGAGACCTGTGATTGCACCTACGGGCCGAACAAAACTGTTCAGTGCAATGCCCGAAAATTAGCCAATAATTTTTTACCATCAATTCAACCTTTAGATTGTACGGCTATTGACTTTTCATTTCTAATTTTCTCCTACACACTTCTTTATACAATTTTTTAATACATATTTTTTCATAAAAAGTCAAAAAGTTAGATATCCATATTTTTTTTCACAACTTTTTAATCCAAAAAAACAAAAAGTAGAGACACCCCAAACAACCCAAATTGAACGGGTAAGTAATATTGTAGAGCAACAGTTACGATGTTAAATTTCATTAATTATAAATAAAAACAAATAATTTCAAAAATTATTGATGGCTTAAGTGATAGTAGTAGTTGGTTAAGATTACAATACAACTATGAAAAGAAGTAAGAATTCTCACTAAATAAAAGTTATTTTTGTAGGGAGGAGTTTCTTTTCAGTTGGGAAAACCAACTAGATGGTGCTGTTGGATTTCTGTGGATCCATCATGAAACCTATATCAATGATCTGAACCGTTTAATATATAGAGCTTGTTGAATATTTTATCTTTATAAAAAATTATGTTAATCAAATATTGATAGTCACTTAATTAGATTATATTTATATCAACGGGATTCCGTGGCAAGCCCACGGAGGTCCAACAACACTCTCCAGTCTAATATAAACGGAGAGAGAGATCATCTTCATTTTTATAAACCACATGCAAAATAGTATTTCTATTTTCAATCCCAACTATTCATGAAAATGCTAATCCCACAATTTATACGGATTATTATTCCAACCTTTCTCAAGCTTCTACTTTTTATTAATCAATCAATTAATTTATAACTGATAATAAATTATGTGAAACAAATCTTCTTTGCCTTCGTTTGAGATGTCAGTTAATTTTTTGACTATTTTAATTTGGAATTAAAAAATTTTGTTTAGGATAAACTTTTTGACTTTTGTAAAAAAAAAAATTTATAAATTAAATGAGATATTTTATCTTATTTAACTAAAATAACCAATTTTATCCTGTATAATAATTTTAACCTAAACTTACTTCTCGAACGGAGCCATATAAAAGTTTAATTCGGGCAACATATGTGGCCCCTACCCACCTCCCTTGCCTCGTATAAAGGCTCGAGAGCATCAAACATCCAACTGGTTGGTGCCACACATTTTATTTATTTTTTTTTTTTAACTTTTTCTTCCAATGAAGGTGTTGGAGGGGCCAAAAGAAAAACAAAAGTCGAGCAGTTAACGTTTGAAAGAAGGGGGCGGGTCGAGAGGGTCGTGCTACAAGCAGGGGAGAGAGAAAAAGGAACTGAGATACAAGGTTTGTTTTTTAATTATTTATTCCTAACACAAATTTTAAAATCTGTTTGAAGATCATCTAAATAAATATAGGATAAATTACTTATAAGTTTTATTTGAAAAACTTATACAATATATGATTTTATGAAAAAATTTATAACTTAATAGGTCCTGTGATTTTCTTATGGACACATTTACTTAATAACCTAATTAATGATAATATCATATATGAGAAATTCAATATTATCATAAATTGTGATCATATCTCTATGATCAAAAATTTTAAATTTAAAATAATCTAATTAATGCCAATATCATATATGGAAAATTCAATATTACTATAGATTGTGATCATATCTATATGATTAGAAATTTGAAATTCAAAATAACCTAATTAATAACAATACCATATATGAAAAATCCAACATTATCATAGATTGTGATCATATCTATATAGGTGGAAATTTGAAATTCAAAATATAATATGTGACATCACAAACCTAATGTGATAATCCCAAACCTAACGTGACAATCTCAAACCTAACGTGACATTCACATATGCTTCTGAAATTCAAAGTAACTTGATTAATGACAACACTATATATGAGAAATCTAATATTACCATAGATTATGATCATATCTATATAGTTGAAAATTTGATATTTAAAATATAAATGTAACATGTAACATCTCAAACCCAATATGACATTCCTAAACCTAACGTAACATTCTCATATGCTTCTCATCTCAAACCCAACGTAAATATAACATGTAACATCTCAAATCCACCGTAACATTCCCATATACTTGTCATCTCAAACCTAACGTGACATTCCAATACTCTAGCATTGAATTATGAATAATATAATCTCCTAAATGTAACATGTAATATCCCAACCCAACCCATGTATTGAACCACCATCACCCCTAACGCAACGTAACTTCAATATCAAGTGATGGGATTCAATCCATATTCAATTATAAATCCAATCCTCAATAATTTTGCGCAATGTACTGTGACATATATGTGAACACTGATTATAACAAAGATACGATACACATTCAAACACACACACAACAGAACAAAGACACAAATATAATCTACTATATGGTGATTACGTTACACACTAAATGTAACATGCATCATAACACAATCATCTAAATCCCAATGTACAATTGTCATCCTATGACATAGTTCACATTCGACATCCAATTAACAACCAAAACCAAATACCTCCAACCCAACCCTTGAAACCATACACACTACCCCACACATCGAACATATCAAAACGCATCAACCATCACAATATCAAATACACACATTCAATCAGAACATTTGCCAAAGTGTGTCTATCAATGGGTGTAATAGATTGTCAATATCCTATTAAAGATAAACAATCCACACTTCAACAAACAACAACACACTTAATATATATATATATATATATATCTTTCCCTCAACCGAATGGAGTCAAACTCTGTCGAAAAAATCAACACACAACTCTCAAATTTCATCATATCATCGACCATATTTATATCCATTTAAGTAACATTTTGAAAAAGCACTGGAATCTCGCACGGTCATTATTTGTAGACTTATCTTTCTTAAAAGCATTCCCAAACATGATATGATGAATGAGAAAATAAGGTACAATATGGAAATAAATTAGAGGTATAATAGTACACTAATATCATTTATTTACAATTTATAGGACCTTATGGAATACATTCTTATTTAAATAGAATTTCAAATTTTAAAAGAATATTCATAGGATTTTACATTAAATAAATTTCCCAAATAGGACTTATAAATAATTTTTTCATAAATATGCTTATTTAATAAATATATTTATTTAAGTTACATTTATTGTGTTTGGTTTCAAGTTTTTAGATTCAATTTTTTAGAAATTGATTTTTTATGTTTTTTTTTTTTTTTTTTAGTTAATATTTTTAAAATTTTAAGCAATTTTTTTACTTCTTAGATGTACTTTACTTAGATGTATATAAAAAGTAAAATATTTGTAAAAAAATATTTTAAAAAATTAATAAATACACATGAATATGAAAAATATATTAAATTTTCATATTTTTTTTGTATTTTTGATATTTAGTGAATTTTTTAAAGATTTTTTTCATAAATATTATATTTTTAAAATATATTTATATTAGGTGTATCTAAAAATTTAAAAAAAAAACTTAAAATATTAAAAAAATTCAGTAAAAATAGAAAAATATGAAAATAAAAAAATTTATTTTTTTGAAAATTAAATTTAAAAAATTCAAATCAAACAAGTTGATTATTTATTTTATTTTTTTATATATCTTTTTTATAAAAAATTAAAAAAATACGCTAAATAAACAAATCTGATAAACCTCCTTAACATCTATAGGCTTTGGCACTGTTGCTTGATGGTTGGTTGGTAGCATTGGGTACGAGTCACTCCCTCTGGCCAACTTGTAGTTAACGAAAAACCCCCCTTTCTCGCTCTCTCTCTGTCTCTGATTTCAACGTGTCATGGGTAATCAAATCAATCAATCCATCAGACAATTACAAATCAATCTGTGACCGAGTCAGACGGATGATCCAGAATCTGCGGGTTCTGCTTGGGCCTCTAGGGTATCCACAATGAATGTGTTAAAATTGAGAAAATGTCTCGTAACTCAAATTTTGTGGCTCAAAAGTGACTTAAATGGCCAAAACGACGTCGTTTTGACCATTTTTATGTTGTTCTGTACTCAAAACAACGTCGTTTTGGTCATTTGAGCCACTTTTGAGCCACAAAATTTGAGCTACATAGCATTGTCGTTAAAATTGTGTGTTAAAGCCTCTATTTGAGAAGTGAGTTGACTTTTTAATTTTTTGAATTTTTTAACTATTTTAGCCTGAGCTAAAAATTTGATTTTGGAAGGACTTTTTAGTTTTTTGACTTTTTTTGTGTGAGAGAATAGTGTAATGATTATGAGTTGAATGTAATGTTTATTTTTTGTGGCTAAAATAACTTATTTTGTCTTTTGTGGCTAAAATAGCCACTTTACCCCTTCCCAAACAATGCTAAAGTGTGTTATATGACAAAAAATATTAAAAATGGGACCAAAAAATATGTGTTAAGAATTTATTAATTTATATATGTGTATAGTGAATGAATGGTGGTACAATAGATGTATTAAGGGGTGTGTTAAATATATATATATATATGTATATAATAAATAAAATAAATAAATAATTTAGTTTAATAAAAAATTTCAAGTCCAAAATTAAATTTCAAGTCAAAAAAAAAATCTCAACAAGTAAAAAAATAAAAATAAAAATAAAAATAAAAATTTTCCGTTGACCGGTCAACCGGTAAGACCAAAAAAACGCTTTCATTCGCTAGCTAAAACGCTCGCTGCAGATAACAAACATATTAACATCTGACACTAACACACACTACTAACACACACGTTAACAGCTCCATTGCAGTCCCAAACAATACCCTCAATTAGTCAAAACTTGGCACCTTACACTAACACACAACTAGTGTGTCCATTGTGGATGCTCTAAGGGGTTGTTTGAAAATGATGGAGTGTTTGAGAAGTTGGCTATTTCAATAAATTATTTTAATTTTTTATTATTTTAATAGGTTAAAATAATTATATTTAAGAAAATAGTTAAATTTTTTTATAGTTAAATATGATGTTTGTAAGAAAAAAAATTAAAATGATTATGAATTTAATGTGATATTTTATTTTACAATAATGATTCATACTATTAAAAAAAAAGACCACTAATAGCACTAATGTATTGGGAATATAAAATAAAAAAAAAAAGGCATAGGCAGTGGACGGGGCCCATTGCGCCCACTACCACATCATTAGTGGTACTATTAGAGCACCACTCTTAATGCTCTCAATCATTTTTCTTTATTTTATTGATTATTTTAACCTATTTTATCCTTTAGTATTATTTTAGTTCAAAAAATCAAAAAAGCCTATTGCTTAACACCCTAGACTATTTTAGTAATTTTTTATTTTTTATAAAAAAGATATGTAATGTAATAAAAAAAAATGATCTAAATAAGAGGTAAAGTGATCTAAATAGAATAAAAACACAATAATCGATGTATTTAGTTTTAGTTTTCTGAATTTAATTTTGTAAAAATTGAGTTATTTATTTTTCGTATTTTTTTTGTTTTTAATGAATATTTTAAAAATTTTAAGCAATTTTTTTTTATATTTTTTTAGATTCACCTTACTTAAACATATCTAAATAGTAAAATATTTATGAAAAAATATTTTAAATTTTAATAAATAAACAAAAATATGAAAAATGTACTAAATTTTTGTATATATTTTTTATTTTTAGTGAAGATTTTTTTCACAAATATTATAATTTTTAAGTGTATTTATATTGGGTGTGTTTAAAAATTTTAAAAAAATACTTAAAATATTAAAAAAATTAATAAAAACAAAAAAAAAATGAAGAACGAAAAATTGGGTATGTTTGGTTTGGTTTTGAAAGAATAGTTTTTAAAAATTGTTTTGAGGAGATAGTTTAGAAATTTTTTTGGTTTGTTTGGTTGTGTATTTTGAAAATAATTTTGGAGTTTAAGAGTTTGGAATGATTTGATATTTTGTTGTAATTGAGTAGATGTGTGTGAGAGAAAAAGTGATTAAGAAAGAGAGAGAAAAGAGAAAAAGTAATTGATTAATGTATAAGAAAGAAAAACCATTTTAAAAATTATTTTAAAAAAATTACAAACCAAACAAACTTTTTAAAAAAGATTTCTCAAATCACTTTACAAAGTCAAACTAAACATACACATAATTTTTTAAAAAATAAATTTTAAAAACCGCAACTAAACCGAATGAATAGTATTTTTTTAGGAGACATCCAACCAACCCCAAATATGCTGGTCATTGGCTGCCGCTGAGAAATGTCTCTTCCTCTCCTCCCAACCAACCACATGTCTATTGATCTATGCCGTAGGTTTTACGTGATTTCCACCTAAAATTAACTATTCATTTACATCTCGTTTGGCATGTAATATTTTTAATTTAAATATTAAAAAATTATTAAAAAAATTAAATAATTTATAATTTATAATTTATATTAAAAAGTGAAAGATTTTTTTTTCTATTTTTTTTATGTATTTTTTTGTAAAAAATTAAAAAATCATTCTAAACATACTAATTTTTTTTACTTTATATTTTCATTAAAAAATAAAAAAATTACTAAAATAACATGTTTTCAAACGAAGCCTTATATACATGTTTATATGGTGGTTTTGATTTTTTACTTGAATAATCTTTACTCCAACACATTTACGTTTAAAACGTTTATATGTATGTCTTAATTGGGAACCATAAATGGTGTGTTTGTTTGGACAGACTGAATAAGGGGAGATTGTAGTTTACCTAATTGTTAGTTCAATGATACATTGTTCCTGGACTATTTGATTGGACTGAATTTGTATCCTATGTTTATTTAGTCATGTGATTAGATAATTGGATTGGACTATTTTATTGAATCCAATGTTTGATTGGATAGACAAGATAAGGATAAATATTCAAAAGACTATTTTACTGTTGTAATTTATAATTTATAATTTATATTTTTTTACTTAATATATAATTTTAAATTTGTAATCTATAATTTTTAATTTATAATTTAATAACATTAAGAAATTTTAATTTGTGACATGAATAGGCCCACAAGGACCACAGCCCACAGTGAACAGCCCCAAGCCCACCATTTAGACTCCATTGCATAACCCGGGTAGTAAAACCGAGGACAGCTAGAGGCCAACTAAGCAGGGAAGGCCAATGATACTCGGACACATGGCAGGTGCAGAACAGGACACGTCAGCAGACAAAGATCTGCAAAATTATTGCCACAATACATCACCATTAATGCAGCCCATCACAGCATTTATTACGACAACACCTCCCCGTCGGAACAGCGTCACCTTACCCTGTACAAGACAAGCTACAACACAGACTTTCGGCGTGAGGGGCACGTCGGAAGGGACAATGAAATGATTACCAAAGGATATAAGCAAGCATGGAAGACAAGAAGAAGGTTAAGCTTTTCTATCTCCAATCCCTCTCTACATACATCATCTCCATTCGCTAACTTGCTCGTCGGAGGGTTCGCTGGGGGACTACCCCGTTCCCCATTGGACTTATTTGCAGGTCATCTGGTGGGCTTCGCCACTCGGACGTGTACTCGAGGAGCTTGGATTGGTCCAGTCCTTCCACCGGGAACGAACTGTATTATCAGTTGGATTGGTCCAGTCCATCCACCGGGAACGAACTGTATTATCAGTTGGCGCCGTCTGTGGGAACTGTTTTATCCGTGCGCCAGTTGTGTTCATTGCCGCCGGAGACCCTTTTCCAGTAACCTTTTTCACCTCACCCGTCAAGTGTATGGTCACGACTAGATCCATGGCTTCCCACCATAATGCTGCCGATCATCAAACCGACCCTCCCAATCCAAACAACCCACCACAATACTTCATCGAGCTTACTAACAGCATCAACCGCATGGCCGAGCAAAACCAGGCCTTAATAAACACTCTGCTCCAGAGAAACCTCCCCATTCCTCCACCGCCACCTCCAGATATCCCGCCCAACCCAGAACGAACTCCTGGCCACACTGCCCCACAACCCAATCCACCTAACTTGGGCGGTTTGCAACCTCCTCACCCCCATATAAGTCCACCACCTCCACCCCCGCACCCATCGATCATAGCACCAGCCCCAGAGAGAGAGGCCAGCAGCATCCAACACTTGTCTCCCTCAGGTGGTGACAACATTCCCCTTTGGGACGCTGAACTCCGTGCCATGAAACTCCAGCTCCAGGGGGTTATGCAAAACATCCAGCATAAGCCCTCCACTACGGCCACCTCACCGTTTGTTGCCTCCATCCGAGACAAGCCTTTGCCCCCCAAGTTCAAAATGCCCTCCATCGACTCCTTTGACGGTACGACAGACGCAGTCGACCATCTGGAGACCTACCGCACCCTCATGATTCTCCATGCTTTCCCAGACGAGATTATGTGCCGAGCTTTTCCCGTGACACTGAAGGGGTCAGCTCGGCTGTGGTTCAGCCAGTTACCACCAGACTCTGTATCCACCTTTCAACATCTCAGTGACTCTTTCCTGAGCCACTTTATCGGAGCCCAGCGCCAACGACGCCCGGCCACCCAATTTCTCAACATTCGTCAGACCGAGGGGGAATCACTCCACAGCTTCGTTACTCGCTTCAACACCGAAGCCCTACAAGTTGCAGAAAATGACGACAAGGTCATCCTCACAGCTTTCATGGCCGGTCTGCGGTCGTCTGATTTCCTTTTCTCCCTCGCTAAAAACCCCCCGACCTCAATGGCCGTCCTACTCTCCAAAGCCCAAAAATACATGAATGCCGAGGACTCACTCGCCGCTCGGCAGGATCCAACAACTAAAAACCTGACCCCAAGAGAGAAGAGAAAAGACTCTGAACCCAAAAACACCCAGTATCATAGCCAAACACCCCACTATACAGACCGACCCCCTCGAGCAGACCGGACGGCACCAGTCCGATCGCCCGGTCGGTTCGAGTGATATACACCCCTCAACTCTCCCATGGAACATGTCCTCAACCAGATCAAGCGGGACTACCCCCTCAAATGGCCTCCCCCTCCACGGAACCCTTCCAACCGGAAAGACTAGTCCAAATATTGCCGTTTCCATCAGGACCATGGCCATAACACTGATGACTGCATCAACCTCAGGGATCAGGTGGAGACCCTCATTCGCTAGGGGCGCCTAAGCCGATTCACCGACTCTCGCCCTCAGCAACGGCCAAAAACCGAACCCCACAGAAACAATCGCCGGCACATCCCACCGCGGCGGCCGGCTCAACCAAATCCAGGCCATGACCGACCTCCACAACAGCCTCGGCCACCAGGTAACCCACCCCCGCCTGTTGTTGAAATCAGAGTTATTTCAGGTGGCCTCGCCTGCGGAGGACCATCCCGTTCGGCTCAGAGGGCGGAACTGAGAAAAATAAGGCAGGGCTCAGACAAGGCAGTCGCTACTGTAGACCGACCCTCCAAACAACCCAAACAGTGGACAGAGCCCATCACTTTTACGGACGCCGACTGCACAGGCATCCATTACCCACATGATGACCCCCTTGTCATTTCGGCCATCCTCTCCAACTACAAGGTCAGACAAGTTCTCATCGACAACGGCAGCTCTTCAGACATCATCTTCCTCAACTGCTTTCGCCAGCTCAAGATTGGGGAAGAAAGCTTGTCTCCACTCCAAACCCCCTTGGTCGGCTTCACTAGTGACTGTGTGACCTCCATTGGCTCCATTGACCTTCCCATCACTATTGGTGAATACCCATGGCAGGCCACGAAGTTGCTCACCTTCCTTGTGGTCAATTGCCCATCTGCCTACAACATCATCCTTGGCCGCACCGCCCTAAACGCTTTCCAAGCCGTCACGTCCACCTATCATCTTGCCCTCAAGTTTCCCACCGACCTCGGGGTCGGCACAGTCAGAGGAGAGCAGACCGTGGCCAGGGAGTGTTATGTTGCTTCACTTAAAGAAGTCAAGCTGAAGGAGGCCATGATTATCGAAGGACTTGATGTCCGAGACGAAGATGAGCTGATCAGAGGAGAGCCCGTTGAGGAGCTCATTGAGGTTCCCATCGACCACACCAACCCAACGAAAACTGCAAAGATCGACAGCCAGCTATCCCCCCAAGCGAAATCCGATCTCACGGCCCTTTTGACCGAGCACAATGACGTCTTTGCTTGGACCCATTCAGACATGCCAGGCATTGACCCCGCCTTCATAACCCACCGCCTCAGCATCGAACCTCATTTCTGACCTTACAGACAAAAGTAGCGTATTTTCCACCCAGAGCGCAACAATCTCATAGCCGCAGAAGTTGACAAACTCCTTGAGGCTCAGTTCATCCGAAATGTGGACTATCCTAAGTGGCTGTCCAATGTGGTTCTGGTCCGCAAGAACAATGGCAAGTGGCGACTCTGCGTCGATTACTCCGACCTAAACCGAGCTTGCCCCAAAGATAGCTATTCACTCCCCCGCATTGATCTGCTGGTCTACGCCACGGCCGGTCACCAAATGCTCAGCTTCATGGATGCTTTCTCTGGGTACAACCAAATCATGATGCACCCGTCCGATCGAGAACACACATCCTTCATTACCGACCGAGGTACCTACCACTACTGTGTGATGCCGTTCGGACTAAAGAATGCTGGGGCCACCTATCAACGGTTAGTCAATGCTGTTTTCCACGATCAGATCGGTCGGAACATGGAAGTATATGTGGACGACATGCTAGTCAAAAGCAAACTTTCCACTGACCATCTGACCGATCTACGGGAGACCTTTGCCACCCTTCGCAAGTATCAGATGAAGCTCAACCCCGAGAAGTACGCCTTCGGCGTAGGATCTGGAAAGTTCTTGGGTTTTATGGTTAGTTAGCGCGGCATCGAAGCCAACCCTGAGAAAATCAAGGCCTTGATTGAGATGCAGTCACCCAAAACTGTCAAAGAAGTTCAAAAACTCACTGGCAGAGTGGCGGCTCTCAACCGCTTCATTTCCCGCGCAACAGATAAGTGCCTACCGTTCTTCAAAGTCCTCCAGCAGACTTTTGAATGGACAACTGAATTCGAAGAGGCCTTTCAGCAGTTAAAGCAATGTATGGCCAATCCCCCCCTCCTTTCACAAGCAATCACAGGCGAGCCCCTCTTCCTCTACTTAGCAGTATCGAACACCGCCGTCAGTGCAGCTCTCATCAAGGAAGACGGCTCAGTCCAGCGGCCACTCTACTACATCAGCCGAGCCCTCAGGGAGGCAGAGCAGAATTATCCACTGCTGGAAAAACTCTCCCTGGCCTTGGTCACCGCCTCCAGACGACTTCGTCCTTACTTCCAGGCCCATTCCATAGTGGTCCTCACCGACCAACCCCTGAAGAAGATCATCCAGCAGCCAGAGCTTTCTGGCCGACTTATGCAATGGTCAGTGGAACTCAGCCAGTTTGACATCTCCTACCGCCCTCGCACAGCAATCAAGGGGCAAGCTGTAGCCGACTTCATCCTGGAATTCACCAACACCACCCCAACCACAACTCCTCCACCTCCACCAACCCTTACTGAACCAGAAGACCCCCATTCTTGGACTCTCAACGTCGACGGCTCATCTCGGAGGGGAGGTAGTGGGGCGGGCCTCATCCTCACCTCCCCTGAGGGTGGTTACTTCAAATGCGCTCTCCGTCTCTTGTTTGAGGCCAGCAATAATGAGGCCGAATATGAAGCGTTGATAGCAGGCCTCCGCCTGGCCAAAGACATTGGTGTTAGCCACATCCGCGTCTTCAGTGACTCCCAGCTCATCGTCGGTCAGATCACGGGGGAATTCGATGCCAAGGATGGCACAATGCGGGCTTACAGGGACATGGCACTCCCCCTTGTTCGCCTCTTTAATACTTTCCAGATCAAACACATACCTCGGGCAGAAAATTCCAAAGCAGATGAGATGGCTCAGTTGGCCTCTGCCGACCAGTCTGACCTCAGCCACGGAGTCTGCCTCGAATACCTAACTCATCCTTCCATCACACCCGACCTGCACGAAGTACAGTTCCTCCAGATTGAACCCATCCCTTGGGCGTCCGACATCATCCTATTTCTGATGACAGGGGTCCTCCCAGAAGATAAACAGCAGGCCGCCAAAGTAAGGGCTCGGTCATCCAATTATCTTCTCAATGATGGCATCTTGTACAAATGTGGTTTTTCACGACCATACCTACGATGCCTCAACTCCATGCAAGCAACCTACGTCATGCAGGAAATCCATGAGGGAATTTGTGGCAACCACTCGGGCGGCAGGTCCCTAGCACACAAAATACTCCGTACTGGTTACTTTTGGCCAACTCTTAATCAAGACGCGACTGATTTTGTCCTCAAGTGCGATAAGTGTCAGCGCTTTGCCAACATCCCCCATGCGCCGCTACAGAGTTGATCACACTTTGCAGCCCCTATCTATTCGCCAAATGGGGGATCGACCTGATCGGTCCACTTCCCACTGGCCGAGGCCAGACCAAGTTCGCAGTCGTCGCCATTGACTACTTCACCAAGTGGGTAGAGGCTGAACCCTTAGCCACCATTACCGAGCGGAACACAACCAAGTTCATCTGGCAATCTATCGTTTGCAGGTTTGGCATCCCTCAGGCCATTGTGTCAGACAACGGCAAGCAATTCGACAACGCTAAGTACAGAAAGTTCTGTGCAGATCTCCAGATTCAACCATGTTTCTCCTCCCCCGGTCATCCCCAAGCCAATGGCCAGGTTGAGGTCACCAATCGGTCTCTTTTGAAGATCATCAAGGCTAAGCTGGAGGCTGCTAAGGGACTCTGGGCTGAGGAACTCCCAAATGTACTCTGGGCCTACCGAACTACAGCTCGGACTCCTACCGGGGAAACCCCCTTCCGCCTAACATACGGCGCTGAGGCGGTCATCCCAGTAGAAGTCGGTCTGCCAACCCCCAGGGTTCTACATCCCGACCCAACACTGACTGAAGAGCTCCGTCGCGCGGACCTTGACCTGATTGAAGAACTCAGGGAGACCACTGCAGTCAGATTAGCCTTATACCAACAAAAAATGAGAACACACTACAATCGCAAGGTCCGACCAAGGGAATTCGCTGTGGGGGACTTAGTACTGAGAGAAGCAACCCTTGCCACCAAGAATCCGACTGAGGGCAAATTGGCAGCCAAATGGGAGGGACCCTATATTGTGAAAGCCAGACCGCATCCAGGCACTTACAGACTTCAAGACATGGAGGGTCGCGACCTTCCCCACCCATGGAATGCTGAACACTTGAAACGCTACTTTCAATAAGCTGTTGCTTTTGTATCACTCAATTGTTGTACTTTCTTTTTAACGCAATATAAATTTTGATCATTGGAATACACTTCCAGCTACACTGTCGTCTCAACAACATTTTTACTTGCAGTCCTTACATTTCAAAAGCCTCAGCCAGACTGA
Organism: Camellia japonica; assembly: GCA_030407325.1. Lineage (NCBI taxonomy): Eukaryota > Viridiplantae > Streptophyta > Magnoliopsida > Ericales > Theaceae > Camellia > Camellia japonica. Next base: position 48,989,195 of record JAPPVO010000003.1, read on the forward strand.
GCACTTCCAAAGCCTCAGCCAGACTGAGCACGCCAGAAGCCTCAGCCAGACTGAGCACTCCAGAAGCCTCAGCCAGGCTAAGCACTCCAAAGCCTCGGCCAGACCGAGCACTCTAAAAGCCTCAGCCAGACTGAGCACTTCCAAAGCCTCGGCCAGACCGAGCACTCCAAAAACCTCAGCCAGACTGAGCACTCCAAAGCCTCGGCCAGACCGAGCACTCCAAAAGCCTCAGCCAGACTGAGCACTCCAAAGCCTCGGCCAGACCGAGCACTCCAAAAGCCTCAGCCAGACTGAGCACTTCCAAAGCCTCGGCCAGACCGAGCACTCCAAAAGCCTCAGCCAGATGAGCACTCCAGAAGCCTCAGCAGACTGAGCACTTCCAAAGCCTCAGCCAGACTGAGCACTTCCAAAGCCCCAGCCAGACTGAACACTCCAGAAGCCTCAGCCAGACGAGCACTCCAGAAGCCTCAGCCAGACTGAGCACTCCAAAGCCCCAGCCAGACTGAGCACTCCAGAAGCCTCAGCCAGACTGAGCACTCCAGAAGCCTCAGCCAGGCTGAGCACTCCAAAGCCTCGGCCAGACCGAGCACTCCAGAAGCCTCAGCCAGACTGAGCACTCCAGAAGCCTCAGCCAGGCTGAGCACTCCAAAGCCTCGGCCAGACCGAGCACTCCAAAAGCCTCAGCCAGACTGAGAACTTCCAAAGCCTCGGCCAGACTGAGCACTCCAAAGCCTCGGCCAGACCGAGCACTCCCAAAGCCTCAACCAGACTGAGCACTTCCAAAGCCTCGGCCAGACCGAGCACTCCAAAAGCCTCAGCCAGACTGAGCACTCCAGAAGCCTCAGCTAGACCGAGCACTCCAAAAGTCTCAGCCAGACTGAGCACTTCCAAAGCCTCAGCCAGACTGAGCACTCCAGAAGCCTCAGCCATGACCGAGCGCTCCAACCTCAATTTCGCCATCAGTGACCCTCCATAACTATATCCTTAATATGATCTACATTGCACGTTAAGGAGTTCCTTACTTTCCTTAGACAGTCACAATTCCAGATCAAAGTTTTTACTTAGTCAAATTTCAAAGATGTCCTCACATGCTAATCAGATTAACTCCGATCGGTCACTCTCATCCATTCAATTTTCATACAAGTCCCATTTTAGCCTACATTGCGTGTTCAGGAGTGTTCTTACTCTACTTTGTATTGAAGATTTTTCTAAGTCCAATTCTACTCTCCATTAAGAAGTACTTCACTTTACCTCCCACTGAATTTTCACACAACTCCAGCTCTACTCCACATTGAATTGTTACTTAATCAAATCCTACTCTGCATTAAGTTTTTGTACAGGTTCAGTTTCACCATGCCTAAGCAAGCTTTTAGTTTCCCTCAACGTCGAATTCTTGTTACACCTCTGTATGGCAAAGTTTCCAAATATAGTTCACTGACTTATACACAAGCAAACACAATCAACTGAATAGAAACAAATGCAACTTTATTTATTCACAGAAATGTGTACACAAGTTCATTACATCAATTCAAAAAAAAAAAAAAAAAAAACAAACAAACAAAAAAAAAACAAAAAAAAAACAAAGAGACAACACAACACAAAGGGGTTCTTCTCCACCTTCTCCAGTCATTCTTCTTCACTAGATACCAGGTCTTCCTCTTCAACGCCTTCATCCAGGGGGGTCTGAGCCACTTCGTCTTCCCCAATTGTCACATTACTCAGGTCTAAGCCTGGGAACAGTTCTTCAGCTCTGCGTTTGAACATCTTCCACCCATTGTCCCAGTACTCAGCCATTTCATGTTTGTAGAAATCTGACTGCTGGAAGCTCTCAATCACCTCAGACTCAGCTCTCCCCCCAGCAGCCATCCTTGACGAGCCCGCCCAAACCGACTCCTCCCTCGCCAAGCTGCTGGCGACTGCTACGTCGAAGGCCATCTGAAACTCAGGGGACCCCTTGAATTGATCAACTGCTGCAACACAAAGATCAGGGTAGGCCGCCCTTTCGGAGGCTGCCTTCGTCTTTTCTCCGTCCAACTCTTTTTGCAGGGTCGCCCTCTCAGTGGCCGTCTTCGTCCTTCCTTCCTCCATCTCTTTCAACAATGCCGCTTTCTCAGCAGCCACCCTGGCCCTCTCCGCCTCCAACTCCTTCTGGAGAACCTCATTTTCAGCGGTCGCCTTGGTCTTCTCCGCTTCTAACTCCTTTTGAAGCGTCTCCTTCTCCTCCACCGCCTTGGCGCGCTCGCCCTTCAGCTCCTTTTGCAGAGCTTCAACTTTGACATCTGCCTCATCTTTTTGCCTGACCAGCTCTTCATTGCTGTTCATGGCCTCTTCATGCCGCTCGACCGCAATGGCACAGGCTCTTTTGGACTCCTCCAACTTTTTCTTCTCGCCAGTTAGTTGGAACTCGAGCGACACAACCTTGCGGCGTTTGTCCTCCAGCTCCAACTTGACTGTTTGCAATTCAGCGTGGGCAGTCTTCCACTCAGCATTCTCCTTCTTCAACTTGGCCAGCTCCGTCTTGGCCTCTTCAGTCTTCAGCTTGGCAGCCCCAGCCTTCCACAGCAGGGCCCCTACTAGGGTAGTTACCTCCATTTGGGCGGAGCATAACCCCCTGAACAGGTCGGCCTCGTTGAATCCAGATGCCGAGCGCAGGGCTGTCTCCTCCACAATCTTCACTAGGCGGTCCGCCCCCGCCCTGGCTGGGCCTTCTTCTCCCTCCAGCCTTCCAACCACGGCACGCGCGTGATAAATCGCTGCGCTCCGACCAACTCCTTGTTCCTAGGGGGCAGGGCCCTTTTGGATCTGCTCCCTCCTACTTGGCCCAGCCCCAGTCGCCCCAACTCCTACTTGCACTGTGGGGGCCCTCTCCACAACTTCCACTGTTGGGCTGATCACCGCCACCTCTGAGGTATCCTTGGCCACAGGGGTCTCCACCCCAGTTGGGACGACTACTATTTTTGGGGTCTCCCCCACCTCCCCACCCTCCGTCTGCTCGGCCACACTGGCCTCTTCCACCCTCACCTCCTTTCTCCTCTTCTGGGCTGGCTCTCCCTCACTCCGCCTCAATCTCTTCTTTTTCTTCCCTACGCCCAAGGCCTCCATCTCCTTCAACGACCTCTCCTTTAAAGGGTCTCTTGGAAGCGGTCGTGGCACAAACTCGCCCAAGTCCTTCTCTCCTAAGAGTTTGGGACGAGGTCGAATCCTTTCCCTCGCGACTGGTGGGGGCGGTCGGTCGGCTTGCGACTCTTTGAACTTCTAGGCCCTCACCAAGATAGCTTGATCTTCTGCCTCTTGCGCTTTTCTTCTAGCCTCCAACTCCGACCGATCGAGGTCCCCCCCGATCGGTTGTGGACCAAGCCCCGCCTGAAACAGTGCGGACGGCTGAACAAGCTCGTCCCACTTGACATTCTCCCTCTCCCTCCACTCTTTCACCTTCTTTACCCTCTCCTCCCCCGCCACACCCAACTTTTGCTCCATAGATCTGGTTGGCACTTTCCATATCGTGCGCACACCAGCACCTCCCGAATTGGACACGTAGAACCATCGGGGTCTCCAACCTTTGATCGAAGTCGGCAACCCTGCCACCAAGCCCTTCCCCGCCGCGGCCTGTAGGGTTACCCAAGTCTCCTGTTGCCCTGAAGCTTTGTAGCAGCAAAAGAACTCATCTACTGTCATGGCCTGCCCTTCTGTTGCCTTCGGCCATGCACTTGCGCAAGATAACAAAATTTTCCACGCATTGGGCATTAGCTGCCTCGGTGCTACCTCCAAGCGGTTGAGCACATCCACCACGATTTGCGGCAGTGGCAATCTCAGACCACCCTTCAGCGCCTCCTTATAGAGGGAGAACTCCCCTGGCCTGGCATCAGACGGCCTCTCCGTTGATGTTGGCAGCGCCAACTCCACCTCCGCCGGAATCTGGTACCTTTCGCGGATGGCCTTCAACTCTGCCGCAGTAATAATGGACCTGTCAGCCCTCGAATGCCAGTGATTTGGTTCCACCTGACTGATTGGCGTCGGCGTCGCAATCATGGTGGAACCCAGGGATCGCACCACCGGCTCCCCCACCCTCTTTGACCTGTATTGCGCCGCTAGCTCCTCAGCATCGTCGTCTCCAAGGGGGTCCACCCTCACATTCACAACTCCTTCCTGTGCTATTCTTAGGGTATGTTTGCGAATTGCTTATGATGCAGGAGCCAAAAAATTGAAGAAATGTTGCAAAGGGGTATCGTGAGCAACAAAGGAAGTAAGACTTGGAATGTTTTGGTTTTTTGTAAACAAGTAAGTGAATCGCACAACGCCAAACGCCCACGGTTTGCCCGTATTCCAAGGATCCCAATTAATTTTCGCCAGTTTGAAAAATTTTCAAATCATCCGCCAAAACTGTCTTTTTAAACCCGTAATGACCTATCGTTTCATCTTTGCTCCAACGTCTCACTTGCCCCCCACGATACTGCCATGTGTATGATCACGATGCTCTGACTCCTCCCCTTACCTTGTCTTTTCCACTTCAAATCACCACGTGACATGCCGTCTTTTGAGCCCCGTGCCCCTCCGCTCGGCCACCTTCGTGGTCGGCCACCCTCACGGTCAGCCTCTCCCGCTCGGCCACCCTCTAGTCGGCCCCTCCCGCCCGGCCACCCTCACGGTCGGCCTCTCCCGCTCGACCACTCTCACAGTCGACCTCTCCCGCTCGGCCATCCTCACGGTCGGACTCCTCTGCTCGGCACCCTCACGGTCGACCTCTCCCGGCCGGTCGGACTCATCTTCCTCATTACTATTCCCTTCGTTGGACTGAAGCTGCACTCGGGAATGGGGGACTACTGACATGGATAGGCCCACAAGGACCACAGCCCACAGTGAACAAACCTAAGCCCACCATTTAGACTCCATTGCATAACCCGGGTAGTAAAACCGAGGACAGCTGGAGGCCAACTAAGCAGGGAAGGCCAATGATACTCAGACACATGGCAGGTGCAGAACAGGACACGTCAGCAGACAAAGATCTGCAAAGTTATTGCCACAATACATCACCATTAATGCAGCCCATCACAGTATTTATTACGACAACACCTCCCCGTCGGAACAGCGCCACCTTACCCTGTACAAGACAAGCTACAACACAGACTTTCGGCATGAGGGGCACGTCGGAAGGGACAGTGAAATGATTACCAAAGGATATAAGCAAGCATGGAAGACAAGAAGAATGTTAAGCTTTTCTATTTCCAATCCCTCTCTACATACATCATCTCCATTCGCTAACTTGCTCGTCGGAGGGTTCGCTGGGGGACTACCCCGTTCCCCATTGGACTTATTTGCAGGTCATCTGGTGGGCTTCGCCACTCGGACGTGTACTCGAAGAGCTTGGATTGGTCCAGTCCATCCACCGGGAACGAACTGTATTATCAATTTGTAATGCCATAATTTTTAATTTATTATTTTTAATTAAATTAAATTTATAATTTATATTTTTTATTTAATATATAATTTTAAATTTGTAATTTATAATTTATAAACGTTCAAAAGACTAGGAAAAAATGTAATAATAACACTAAAAAAATTTAATTTATAAATATTTTTAATTTTCAATCGTTTAATTTAACAACACTAAAAAAATTTAATTTTTAAGGCCATAATTTTTAATTTAATTTATAATTTATAAATGTTCAAAAGACTATTTTACCTTTTTCCAATTGTTTACTAAGTAATAGCATGAGGGTAAAATGAACATTTCATACATTAATTCTATGTGATATCAATCCTCTGAAAATAATCACACTCTTTCCCCTAGGATTATTTAGTCCCTCATATGAAAAATATGAAATCCGGTCAGACTCCATGTCGGGCGAACTAAAGTTATACTAAAATGATGGACATCCCCCCTCTAATGAATTCAAGTCCAAACAATGTTCAGCCCGCTCATAATCCCTCCGAACAAACACCCTAAAAAAGATATGGAGGAGTATAAAATTGAGGTATGAAGAGGGTTCATCATGTCATCACGAGTCAATTTTTTTATTTTTTTATCACAAGCCATTTTGAGTTCTACATTCTAAATCCAATTTTTTAATCAAAATGGTTATTTGAAATGATTTAAATAAATATATCTTTTGACTTTTTATAAAAAAATGAAAAAAAAAAAGAGATGATATAATCTATATAATTTCATTTATCTAAATAAATGCAAACAAGCTCTAATTTAGAATTTGTTTGGAAATGAGCTATTTTAATTATTATTATTTTATAAAAATATGTGTAAAAAAATAATAAGAGATGTAATAATTTATAGTAATTTTTTGAATAAAACTCTTAATTGCCAAATGTAACACACTTGTATATGGTTGTAATATTCTAAGACGATAATTTATTATTAAAAGATAATATTAATATTTTTTGGGAGGTGTAGACTGCCCAGAGCTCTAAGGACATCTCCAATGGAGGTGAAAAAAAAACAAGAAGCTAAAGGTAATAAAGCTCAAGGACGACTAAAGGTACCTTCACGCTGTGTTTGGTTGTAGAATTTGGTAAGAGATTTAGAAAGGAAAAGGGAAAAGGTATGTGAAATTAGGTGAAATATAAGTATGTTTTATTCACATTTCACTTACTTTTTTTATTTCCCTTTTCAATCCCTCCTCAAATTCCCAAACCAAACACAGCATCAATAAATCACAACACAAACACATTTGAGATTTATGTGTGCACACTATACAACCTTGAACAAAGTCTTCAACCTCATTTTTGAAGCCAACATATGGGATTTGCAAAAAATAAAATTCGAATAAAAAAATGAAAACACGAAGCATTTGAAGATATTGTTCCTCATGAGGTAAACACATTACCCATTTGCAGATTTCTACTGTCATAAACCGAAAATGCCCTAATTGACAATTCTACCATGTTTTCACAATAGTCGCATTTATTAGATTATTATACCAAGAGGGCTATTATGTATATCACTTAAGAGAAATATTAGGAATCATGAAAAGTCTTTCATGAAAATGATATGACTTTTAGATTACCTTGATTGGTGTGTGGTGCTTTATTCTAAGTGTAATCCAAAGGTCACAAATCTTTCATGATTATTTTCATGAAAGATTTTTCATGATACCTAATATTGCTGATCACTTAAATATTTCACTTGTTATATGGCATGTGTAGTAAAACTTATATACTTCGTTTACTCATTAACGTGGCACAAAATGGATTCTCTTTCAAATTTCAAAGTGTTCTATTCGCTTAAAACATAAGTTAATAAACTTTATTTTATAAAATTGGTTAATTTATATAATATTTTTGTATTTTCTTATATGATATTTATTGCGTGAATACAGTAACGAGAAATAAATACGGTGATAAATAACATTATCGTAGTAAAATGAAAACACAGAACTTTTAAATCCTGAGGTGAGCCATATCAAACCAGATTTGCACAAATGCCTTGACAATGAGGTCTTGGTACTCAATTGAATTCAAGGAGAGGTAACAAGCAAGAAGCTCTTCCAAATCCTTGGACCCCCTGATGTTATTCTCCACAATCATTTCCACCATTGATTCCTTGAACTCAGTCTGTGGATCTAATGAGGACTTCACAATTAATGCAAAGCTCCTCTTTCTTCTTCGACCACAGGCTTGAACTAGCAATTTCTTTTGAGCTTTTCTCGGAGAATTGGCTCTGAGCTTTGCTGCAGAATTTCGGATGATAACAGGACTAGTTTTACTCTGTTTTCGAGTTTTTTTAGAGTTTGTTGTTGTGTCTTCGAATTTTACAGGCTTTGTCAAAATTGGAGGAAGCTCTAGCTCTGAAATTATGTCCAACCCATCAAGCTTGTCAAATTTCGCATTCTGATCATTGATGTCAATAATGATATCATCAGTAGTTGAAGAAGTGAATCTGCAACTGCGAGAGCTAGACCAGGATGCTAGTAGTCCTCCATTGAATGATGACTCTGAAGCAGCAGCATCAACGTTGTTGGACCCAAATTGATCAGTGGAACTTGTGATTCGACGGCTGCAATGGGCTGAATCAGAGGAGGTGACAAGTCTCTGAGATGGCTTGTAAATGGTTTTTCTCTTGGGTGATGATTTTCTTGGTGAATAAGGAAAATGGGTGTCTGAGGCTTTTGGGTTTGTGGGTGAGTTGTAGAATTTGGGTGTTGGAGAAAGGTGTGGCTTCTTTGATGTTGTTGTGATATTTGGTGATGGAAGCTTTTTCTTGATAGAATGAGAGGTACTATGGTTTCTGGTTCTGCTTATGTTTCTCAGCTTGTTAAACCAAGCATTGGGCAACATATATGATAGTCTAAACTTGTGATTGCCCATCAAAGAACAGCACTCTCTCTCTCTCTCTCTCTCTCTGAGGTTGCTGGTTTGTGTTTGTTTCCCTCTATATGATGAGTGAGAATTGAGAAGTGAGAAGTGAGAAGTGAGAAGTGAAAATGAATGAATAGATATGGAGAGGTATAATCCTAAAATGAAATATGGCATATTTACACATGTTCATATAGGCATGGTTGAGAAGGCCTCATGATTCTCTATGAAAACAGAGAAGATAGAAACCCACACAAATTGCACATATATTTATCCCAAAATGTGATATGTGTTCAAGTTTAATTTTTGTATAGTGGGATTCATATTTAAAATATATTAGTTTTTTAATAAAATAAAAAAAAATTAATGTAAAATTTTATGGGTACTTGGCATTTCTCCTATCATAAATATGGTGAAAAACAAGTCGATCAAGAGGTTGGTTCCAACCCGAATGTAAGACAAGCCAAGATTGTTTCTATTATCAACACTGATTGGTGGGTCGAAAAATCATAACTCGAATAGCTCAAAACACCCAAAACGACGTCGTTTTGGGTGTAAAACGACGACGTTTTGACATATTCGAGCCATTCGACCACCAAACATTTTCCTTCTATTATACGGTTGTAATAGCAAATTTCTATTATATTGCTAGTGAAAAAAATTACTTAAGTCTCACTTTGATTAGGATGAAAATAGTAAAAATTAAAAGAAATAGAAAAAAAATAAATTTTGTCTATTTTTAGTATGAAAGTGGTGAAAATGATAAGAAAAATAATTTTCTTATGCAAAATTCATAATAACATAGTAACTAAGTTTCTAATTTTTTGCAAAAAAAAAAAAAAAACACAGAAAAATATAAGAAATTTAAATTTGTTATAAAAGTAATTAATTAGAATTAGAATTTTTATTTTCTTGCAAAATTTGCATCATAATCAAATTCATACGAAAAAATATATTTTCTTTTCTTTTTCTTTGTTTTTTGGATAAACTATCAATAGATTCTAATAGTCACACTTAATTCCCATCAAATCCTATTAGAAATAAGTTTTAGTAAAATCGTCGTTAAAAATAATTTTTTGCGATGATTTTTTTACATATGTCATTAAAAATTGATAATTAGTGACTTTTTTTATCATGATTTTTACAATTATTGCTAAAACTTATAATTAGTGACGATTTTATAACAAATTTTTTAACTGTCTTTGAAAGTTAAAAATTAGTAATGTTTTGTGGCAATTGTTTTAAACTGTCGCTAAAACTTATAATTAGTGACATTTTTTATGACAATTTTCAAATTATCGTTGAAAATTAACAATTAGTGACTTTTTATAGCGTTTGATGAAAAATGTTATTAATTATTATAGGACTTATTGAACAATAAATCTACCTATTAAGATCTACATGAATCTTCCTTATTTTTTTACTTTATTTTTTACTATTTTACTTTTCATCATTTATGTATATTATTATTAAGTGAAGGCCTAAATAGGTTTACTAAACCCTTCTTCTCCTCATGTCACGCGACAACTTTATACCATGTGACAACTTTATATATGTTAAAATAAAAAAATTATTATATACAGAGTAAACAAGTTTTGAACCTAGAATTTTGAATTTCATTACGAATATATTTATCACTTAAACAATACATATATTATAAAATTAAATTTTTTATTATTAATTATTTGAATTATACACGCATAGTGTATTACTTGCTAAATTTTTTTTAATCAAACGTAGCCAATGAATTTATGAGCTTTTTCTTAATTTGACCAAACTTCCCGGAATGTAAAAGGAATTTCTGTTGGTTGGTTATGCATGTTTGCATGATCTGTCTATGCCTTCGACAGTGTCTTTGTATGCCCTTTTTTCTTTTTCTTTTTCTTTTTTTTTAATATCTATTTATATTTTTTTGAATGGATAATTATATGTAGAGATTAAATTTATGTAACGTGAAAAATTTTGAAATATAAAATAATAATTTTAAATAATTTTTAAATAATTAAATTTGAATTCGTAATATTATTTTTTTTTATTAGAGAATTTTTAGCATTTTTGTTATATGGGAAATAACATTACAGTAGAGTAAGAAAACAAAAATTACAAAATTATGGAAAAATATAATATTTTAATTATTAAAATGTATAAATTTTAACACTAATTTATAATTTTTTTTCGAAAAAAAAATTAGGAACTCTAAATTAAGATTTTTAATAGTTTTAACTGGTATATAAATCCCATGTGATATGATATTTTGGTTTTGATTTTTTTAAATTTTTTTTTTTACATTATTAGTGTTTTTTTTTAAATTCTCAAATTAAAAAGATGGTGTTATTTTTGTATTTTTTAAGCACCCACTTTCATGTTATTTCCCTTTTGTTATACAGTGCCTAGCATTTTCTTTTGGGTTGAGCTGGGTTGAATAGGCAATAATTTCATCTATTAGGGACCCACCAGAGCACTTGGTCATAGTATGTCATGTCAATGCTCATTTCCCAAATGAAAAATGATTGAGCGCTATAGAGTGAGAATTTTATGAGAAGTTTTATGTAGATGGGGTCATTTGTAATGTGATATATGTGCATAATTTTTTTTTTTTTTTAATTTATGGGTCAACCTTGAGGGATATTGGACGGTTTGTTATAATTTTGAGGAGGTAATTATAATTTATTTTAATTTAGGAGTTTATTTCAGATTATTTGATATAATTTTTGTTTATAATTTATTAAGTAAAAATAATTTAAATAAATTTTTTAAAAAATTATTATTTAGAAGCTGAAATAGAGATACTTTTAATTTTTATTTTTTGATTATCAAGTTTCAATTTAAAAAAACTTCACGAAACAAAACATTCTTAGAAAATTATATAGGAACTCATAAATTAAAATTAAGTCCTCGTTTGGTTTTTATTTTGGGACTAAAAAAATACAAAAAGACAACATAAGCTATATAAGTCAATAAAATAAAATAAAATATCACATTAAACATAATCATTACATTTTTTTCTCACAAAAGTCAAAAAAATTCAAAAACACAAATTAAACAAGGCTAAAAAATCAGACTAAAAAAGTATCAATACAAAAAAGTAGGCTACCATAATCAATGCCAAACGAAGCTTAAATGCATTAGTAACAAAACCAAAATCATATGAGAAATCAGAAACCAATTAGTAAATTAAAATTATAAAAATTAAAAAAATATATTATTGATATAATTGCCCCAATAATAAAAGCTAAACAATAATAATCAGACTAAAGTAACAAAGAGATTAATTTGACCTAATCAGATTGCAAAAGGTTGAATAGGAAAGAAAAGTTATGTATTCATGAGCAATAGAGCATAGTGAGACCCTCCTACTTGGGCCATAGCCTACAGACCTATTTGAAAAGGCCCAACAACCACCAGTGACCCACTTCAGCTATGGCTTTTTTAGCCTTTTTGACTATTTAACCAAAAAAAAAAAAAAAGGGTTTGGCTTACAGCTCATTTTTTGATTGCCAAATCACATTTTTTTGAATATTTTTTACTTGTCTAAGTCCTTTCTAGTCCAAAAAATCTAAGTTTTTTTTTTATTTTTAAAAAGGCACTAAAAATACATATTACTCGAACTTTTCTTATAGCAAAAATAAATATAAAAAATAAATCAAACCATTTTTCAAAGTCATACCAATTTTATGCTAAAAAGTAAAAAAATTACTAAAAAACAATTGCCAAAATATTTTAGAATTATTAAAAAGCAATTGCCAAAGCAACTAACAATGAATGAATGATGTAGAAATAGATCCGACTGTGAACGAGTACTTGATTTAGGCTTTATAAGCGGGTTGTGATGAAACCCGCCCTTGATACCTGGCCCAATCTAGTGGCACTAGGTGGCCCATCTATTACCATCTTGCTTATTCAGGCCGAAGCAAACAGACAATTAATGGGGTGTTTGTTTCAGCTTTTCAAAGTAAACTTATGGCTTTTAACTTTGAAAAAGTTATTTTAGACTGTTTGGTTAAACTTATTTCAAACAGCTTCTGATTCTAACAGCTTATTTTAACTTAAAAAAGCTGATTCTGAGAAGCTGCTCACCCCTTGCTTCTGATTATCAGCTTCTGCTGTGGACATGTTAATTTATGGTTATACTCTTAGATTTTTTTTTAAATTTTTTTTTAAAAATAGAAAAAGATCCAAATGGATTATAGATTATTATTATTTTTTTTATGAGAAATGTAGACAAACAAAAAATAAAAATTAATTGAAAAAGCTATTTCATAGCTTATTTAACAAACACTACTTAGCAACTTAAATCTATAATCCAAAAACTACACCAAACAGATTAACAACTTCTGATTAACGTCATAATCTATAATCTGTTAATCTATAATCTATAAGTTGTTTTAACAGCTACACCAAACGGGGCCAATGTATCATTGGGGTAACCATAAGCTTTATGGAAGTTCTAATATTTTAATATTAATTTTTAATATTTTGATTTTAAAAAAATCATCAGTATTTATTGACTTCTCTTAATCCATAAGTCTGTTTGGCTTCTCCCATACTACTGTCACACTATTTTCAACTTCTCTCATACACTATAGTTAATGATGGGATTGTTAAATTTTTTTTTATAAAAAATCTAAAAAAAATAATTTGTACATTAAAAAAATATCTAAAACAAATATAAATTCTTATTAAAAAATAACATGTTGCAATTGTGAAAAAGAAAGAGAAAAAAATTACAATGTAAAAAATAATTTGTATATTAAAAAAATATCTAAAACAAATATAAATTTTTATTAAAAATAAAAGGTTGCAATTGCGAAAAAAAAAGAGAAAAAATTACAATGTGCATTTTATTAAAATCTAAAAAAAAATAATTTGTATATTAAAAAAATATCCAAAACAAATATAAATTCTTATTAAAAAATAACATGCTGAAATTGTGGGGAAAAAAAAAGAGAAAAAAATTATACTGTGCATTTCATTAAAATCTAAAAAAAATTATTTCTATATTAAAAAATATCTAAAATAAATATAAATTTTAATTAAAAAAGTAACAGGATGCAATTGCGAAAAAAGGAGAAAAAAAAATTACACTATAAAAAATAATTTGTATATTAAAAAAATATCTAAAACAAATATAAATTCTTATTAAAAAATAACATGTTGCAATTGCGAAAAAAAAAGAGAAAAAAAAAATTACACTGTGCATTTCATTAATAATGCTAAAAAAATGTGCCAAGTATTTGTGTAAAAGTTTGACACGTGTCCACTTTCAAATTATCAAGTGAATATAGATGAAAGCAAAAAACTTAGCTTTAATGGCTAACAAATATTAGAAATCCGATCATTGAAACCTAATAACTATTAATTAATAGAATTCAACAAGTGAAAGGTTTCAAAACACATCTCTTTGTCTTCTTAAATATTTCCTTTTTTTGATTCATGCATTCGTTTATCTATCTATCTATCTATCTATATATTATATAAGGAAAATGAAGTTGCTAACGAGAAGTCTCCTAAGAATTCCAAACTCTTATTCTAAAATTATTGATTTTCCAATTTATAAAATTGATTAAAGAAACCTATTAGCTGATTTATTTATTTAATTATTTTAGAAATAATAATTATCCATTAATTTATAAATTTCAAATGGGAAGATAACAAAAATATTTTATAATCTCTCCATCTTAATCTGTCTCACTGATTTCCAAAAAAAATATATATATAAAACTTATCTTCTTTCTCTCTCCTCCAAAAAATCAGATAATATTTTTCATGAGAGTTGTGGGCATCTATTTATATCTTATATATTATATTATAACATAACAAAAAAAAATACTAAAAATCAGATATACAAACAGATAAAAAATATTATTCAATAAAATCTATTTTTTGCCTCTCAATATGCAATTTTAAATTTTAAAAATCTTTAAAATCTATCTAAACTAATCTAATTTAAAAATATCTCCTACCATCATACTTTCAATTAATAAAACTCACATGTCTATCACATATCTAACTCACATCATAAATGACCTAAATAATAATAATTAAAAACAAATACAAATCACAGATAAATCAAATTAAAAAAAATAAAATAGAAACCCACAACTCTATCTTAAATAAATTGAAAAAAAGAAAAGAAAAAGAAATCACACAAAAATAAAGAAGATAAGAATTTAGAAATTGATCTAAAAAAGATATGACAATATCTAAATTTGAATTATGATTTAGTAATATAATTATTTATTTTTTATGTACATCTATTAAAATTTTAAATCATTTAAGAGTAAATTGTTGAAAAGTCCAAACTAAAGAAGACATAAGACATTAGATGTAGTGAATATTTTTTTTGTTGCTAAGAAGTCCACCATTTGTGAAATAATTTGGTGAGAAGTCATTTTGTTTGTTTTGAAAGACATTTTGTTTCCAATTTTACCACTTAATTTATCTGTTAACTTTTTTTTTAATCTGTTGGCTTTTCATTGACTATCTATTCACATTTTATACCCTATCTGTTCATTTTTTTTGTTCAAAAAATTTATCTGCAATTTTTTTATCTTTATCTGTTCAAATTCTAATACATATACATTTTCTATCTGTTCAATTTTTTATTTTTAGCTTTTCAAATTCTCATACATACACAGATAGGTGGAAAATGAAATCTGTACTAATTTGAATAGATATGTTATATGCGAACAAATCATATCAGATCTATTCAAATTTTGATTAAGAAAAGTGAGAGAACAAAGTAGAGGAGAGCCACAAGCGAAGAAATGCTATGAAACCACAACCACCAAATTAAATTCAATGAAAAAAAGCTACAACACACCAACAGATAAAAAAAATAACACACCACCACCAACAGATAAAAAAAAGAACAATACAACAACATTTTTCAAAACCTTCATGCTTACAAAACATCTATGAAACATTTTGCAGGAGGAATTTCCATAGATATAAGTCGTTCTCTGTCTGTAATTTTTTCCCTATCTATTCAATTTTTTTTTATCTTTTCATTTAAAATTTTGTTCATATTTGTCAAACCAATTCTCTCTCTCTCTCTCTCTCTCTCTATATATATATATATCAAAAATTGAATCAATTTGTTCTTATCTGTTGAAACACTATTTGTTCAGAAATATCAGTGTTAAAACTTTTTTTAATTTGTTGGAATCATCATCATTAACAACAAATAAATAAATAAATAAATAATTAGATCATCAACAACAACAAGACAGATAAAAAAAATCCTACTGATGTGTTCAAATCCAACCGAATTTCTATTTTTTAAAAATCCAACAGATCTGTGTTCAAATCCAACATAATTCATACTATCTGTTAAAAATTCAATAGATCTGCGTTGGATCTACTACCATTCCTCTTTGTAATTTCTTCATTTGATCTCACTTAACACATACACCATACACACAAGCACACATATACACACATACGCACACAGAGATGGAATAAGCCTAAAATTTCTATGTTAGATCTACTGCGAACGCCGCCGGTGGTGCTGGTGAGGTTCACACAATGATTCTCTACCATTCATTTTTCTAATTTTTTCATTCGGTCTCATTCAACACCCCCCACACACACATAGAGGGAGAGAAGATAGAGAGAGAAAGAGAAAAATGTGTACTAATTCAGCTCACTCCATCGGCAAACATAGATCTGCACCGATCTGGTCTCTAACGACCCTGCCCAGTGGCTTCAGGTCTGCACCGATCTCGAAAACCTCAAGAACGATTCTACCCTAGCTATGGCGTCTGTGAACCGTCATGAAGCCACTATGAACCGCCATAACTGGCTCCATCAGATCTGAGATTTTCAAGGCCTACGGTGGTCAAATCTTCTCGGATTCAGATGAGGCACCAGCGAAGAAGAAGGAGGAGCCAAGGAGGAGGATTGTTATGTTGGTTCGATAGGGGAGAGAGCGCTGATGAGATAAAAAAAAATGAGGAGAGAGAGTGTGTGTGTGTGTGTGTGACGGGAGGAGGAGAATAGGGATGGCAATTTGAATTTGATCCGACGAGGATCCGGCCCCCCGATCCCGATTAGAACGGGTTTTCCCCGAAAATTACCCCCATAAGGCTGTGGATGGTATTGAAAATTGAATCTAGGACAGTTTTCGGGCCAGGGCCGGGGACGAAGATAGGTTTCCCTAGCCTCAGCTCTGGTCTTGCCCCGAATAATCCCCATATATATATATATATATGTTTAGGGTTATTCTAATTCGCATTTTAGCCTCTCTCCCACTCATACTAACTTCTCTTCTCTCTCTCTTTCTCTCTGCTACAGGTGTTCACGGCGTTAGCGGCGGCTCCTCCTCTCTTTCTTACCGGCGTTACTTCTTTCTCACGGCGTCACAGCGACAGCTCCTCTTCTTTCTCTCACTAGCAACGGCTCCTCCTTTCTCTCTCACAGTATCTCCTCTTTCTTTCTCTCACGGTATCTCATTCTCTCTAGTTACTCTCTCTTTCTTTCTCTCTCTCTCTCTTTGTTTTTTGTTTTTGTTCTTCAGATCTGGAAGTTTTGGTCACCGGTGCCAAGATCCAAGTTGAGGAGTCCTCCTTCAGATTCGTCGCCATTTCTACCTAAGGCTAGGGTTTCACACCATCCTCTTCCCTCAAATCTGTCTTTCCATCTGCACCTCTCTCTCTCTCTCTCTCTCTACGTTTTAAATATAGATATTAGATTTAGCTCAAATCTATTGTTGATAAAGATAAAGAAAATGATGATCTATTTAAAGTGTTAGATTTTTTATATTTTATTTTTTACATTTGAGCTCAAATCTGTTAGATCTGTTGAATATATATGTGACTAATGGTGTATAGGTGTGTTGTCGTTGATGATGATGATGATGATGATGATGATAATGAACAGATATGATTTGATGACGATGTTGTTGTTGGTGAATGCTAATTGTTCTTCCTCACGGCGTCATAGTGACAACTCCTCTTCTTTCTTTCATTGGCAGCGGCTCCTCCTTCTCTCTCTCTCACAATATCTCCTTTCTCTTTCTCTCACGATAGCTCATTCTCTCTAGTTACTCTCTTTCTTTGTTTTTTGCTTTTGTTCTTCAGATTTGGAAGTTTTGGTCACCGGTGCCAAGATCCGAGTTGAGGAGTCCCCCTTCAAATCCGTCGCCATTTCTACCTACGGCTAGGGTTTCGCACCACCATCTTCCCTCAAATCTGCCAATCCATTTGCATCTCTCTCTCTCTCTCTCTCTCTCTCTCTCTCTATACATTTTAAATATATATATTAGATTTAGCTTAGATCTGTTATTGATGAAGATAAAGAAAGTGATGATCTATTTAAAGTGTTAGATTTTTTATTTTTTATTTTTTATTTTTTACATTTGAGCTTAAATCTGTTAGATCTGTTGAATATATATGTGAATTCTGGTGTATGTGTGTGTTATTGTTGTTGATGATGATGATGATGATGAACAAATATGATTTGGTAATGATGTTGTTGTTGGTGGTGGTGATGTTGATGTTGTTGATGAATTCTTGTATTTTCTGGAGCTGATTTTTTTTTTTTTGGCCAGGGAATTTTTGGGGTCGGGGAAACCTGATCCCTATTAAGGGGCGGGGTGAGGGTAGTGATAGGTCCACGTCGAGGATCGGGGCCGGGCCGGGGGACGGGGGAATTTCTACCATCGGGAATCGAGGACGAGGAGTGTGATTCCCGACTCCGCCCCAACCCATTGCCATTCTTAGAGGAGAGAGAGGATTTTGGGATATGAGAGTTGAGAGAGAG
This sequence comes from Camellia japonica, assembly GCA_030407325.1. NCBI lineage: Eukaryota > Viridiplantae > Streptophyta > Magnoliopsida > Ericales > Theaceae > Camellia > Camellia japonica. The sequence goes on from JAPPVO010000003.1 coordinate 49,007,261, forward strand.
CCATAGATATGTATATAGTATGGGTATTTTTGTCAATTTATTAAGCTTCTCGTTATGGACAAAGTGTTTCTGTGCCTGGACCTTTGGCTAACAAAATTTGAATTTGGATTTATGGATAGAGTATCAATTATTTAATGGGTCAAATTAATCAATTTTCTAAAATTATTGATTTTTCAATTTATAAAATAGATTAAAAAAATTATTCGTTGATTTATTTATTTAATTATTTTAGAAATAATAATGATCCCTTAATTTATGGATTTCAAATGAAAAGATAACAAAAATATTTCATAATCTCTCCATCTTAATCTCTCTCACCGATTTCTAATATATATATATATATATATATGAAAACTTACCTTCATTCTCTCTCTCCCAAAAAATCAGATAATATTTTTCCTGAGAGTTGTGGGTATTTATCTATATCTTATATATTATATATATTATATTATAACATGACATAACACCAAAAAAAAAAAAAAACTAAAAATTAAAAATCAGATATACAAACAAACAAAATTAATAAAATTGATTTTTATTTATTTAGTTAAAATCTTTCTTTTGTATCTTAATATCCAATTTAAATTTTAAAAATATTTAAAGTCTGACTAAATAAATCTAATTTGAAAATATCTCCCACCATTATACTTTAAATCAATAAAACTCACATGTCTATCACATATCTAACTCACAACATAACTTACCTAAATAATAATAATTAAAAATAAATAAAAACCACAAATAAATTAAATGTTTTAAAAATAGAAACCCACAACTCCATCTTAAATAAATTGAAAAAAAACAAAAACAAATAGAAACTACACAAAAATGAAGAAGATAAGAATTTAGATATGGATCTCAAAAAAATATGATAATATCTAAATTTGAATTATGATTTCGTATATAATTATCAATTTTTCTGATATATATCTATTAAAATTTTAAATCACTTAATGAGACAAATTAATCAATTTTCAAGTCTTATTTAAAAATAATCTGATTTGTCATCCCAACTCCTAAATTTGGCAGGCACTAGCGAAGGAGCTGACGGATTGGTTTAGTTGGAGGTAACATTCAACCACTCAATAAATTTATTTATTTTTAATTTTATTTTATTTCCTGTGTGATTCTCTTTCTCTGCTGTTAGTTTGGTTTTGATTTTGGTTTTAGTGAGATTTATGTGTTTATTTACAAGTTTGCTTGGTGGAGAAGAATTATTAGTGATAATGGTTACAATCAAAATATCTATCCCCATTCTGTGCTAAAGATTTTGATCGGGTTTTGTTTTCTTCAATAAATACCATAAAATTGAAGTAAACAAAAATGGGTATCAATTTATTTTATTTTTTATTGTCATTTTAATTTATAGAAAATGTGAAAATTTATTGAGAATTCAAGATTTTACTATAACATTAGATTTTTGCATATTTAGGTAAATTTAAAACTTTTAAATATTATTGTGTTTTTATTTTTATTCTCTTTCTATCCTATTATACCATTACTGCTATTTGTTAGTTTGTTAATTATAATTCAATTAATTGAAAATAAAGCTTAACATAACTTTCTATATATGTATATATATATTATAGTAAATTTGTTATTGCTATAGTTGTATATAATAGCATAATATATAGGGATAATCTCTAAATATAATTTTTATTTTTTTATGTGATTAAAATAGTCCATCTTAATTAATATATAGAAGAATTAGATAGCTTCTTTTATCTCCAAAAAAACCCAATCTGTTTTTTTTTTTTTTTTGTACTTTTTAATTTTTTAATTAAAATATCAGTTATTTATGTTCACAAAACAAAACTAATAAACACATATCCAAAAGTTACATTTTTTTTTCTTTTCATTTTTCTTTTTTTAATAGGTAGGATATTTATAAATGGAAAATGTTTGACTCCTCAAAGAACTTTCTATAATCCGACTTATAATGATATATTATAAGTGTCAATTTTTATACAAATTTGAGAAGAAAATTAATCAAATTATACATTTCAACCAACTATATACTCAAACTTTCACTATTTTAAGATGTTATTTTACTATAATTCACATTAAGAGAATTTTCAACCCTTAATATATTTTTTTTTATCAAATTATAATTTGATAAAAATTTAAAAAGATGAAACATTAGAAATTATTGTTTTTTCCATCAAAATTGATGGGAAAAAAATTGGGATAAGAATAAAAGTTCTTTTAAAAATTGATAAAAATTTAATGAAAAAGTTAAAGTAATTCATATCAAATCAAATTTTTTTTATTTAAATTTAAAATCAAATTAGATAAAAAATAATTAAAAGAAAACGATGAAAGGTTGAAAATATTCTGAAACCTTCTTATTCTTAAAAATTAAGAATTCGTGTATGTATTATATTCATATTGTATTTTTAGTCATGAAATTAAAATCAAAAGAAATATAACTTAAATTATCAAATTAATAATAGAAACATCATATCAATTATTATTAAATATCACATCACTTCACTTCACATTTAATAATAAAATTATATATTTTCCTTAATTATAACTTTTAAATTTGTATATTTTTATAACAAGAAGAAGTATGTCATAGCTCATATAATCTCATTTAATCAAGTTTAACTTTTTTTAAATAGAAATTATCAAAATTACACTAAATAAATTTATATATATATTTTATATTTTTTTAAACTAATAATTTAAAAAATCATAAATATAAAAGTTAACTTATAAATTTCATACATATTACAAGACAAAGTATTAAATTATAATTTTTTTTTTTAATTTATAAAGTCCCATGCATAGCACAGATTACCACTAGTTAATTGTAAATACAATTTGCCTAGTAAATACTCAATGTGGTGAAGAAAATAAAAATAAATAAATGCATCACTCATTATTTTTATATGATTTTTTTATTTTTAAGTAGAAATAATTCTAAAATACTTTTTCTAATATTTATTTTTATCAAATTAATTTCTAATTTTTTAAAATAAATTAAAAAGACAAATTTTAAAAACTCAACTAAACATTTTTGTATTTTACCAATCCACGTTTCCTACTTTTTTCCCATACTCCAATAATAATCTCTACACTTCTGAAATTGATTTATCTAACTTTCAAAGAAAAATAAGACAAAATGACTATCATATCACTTTATTGGAGCTCCAAAAAGACAACACAATGTTTTTTTTTGGGTTGATAAAAACAAATGAATGTCACATCACATTAAGTTTTTCCTAAAAGAAAAGAGAGATGGCAGTTAGACTACCAAATCAGAACCTCCCTTAAAACAGCTAATTAATTAAAGTTTCGTGGGTTACCACTTACCCTTTATAGACGTGAAGAACACTATCACCCAAAACTCACTCCTCAGACAACCCCCTACAAAAGAGAAGTCCAAACAACCAATCTACCATCTCTCTCTCTCACAGTTACACCAACCATCTTTTCAACAAATTTATCAAAGTATCCAACCTCTCCTCCCCACCAAATCAAAGGGTCACAATTCATTCCCTTAATCAACACTCTGTCCCCAATCATTCAAAGATGAAATTGAAAGCAGCACTTGCCTTCAAATGCAAGAACCTTCTCAACCCATGCAGAAAAATACTTCTAATCTTCAAATTCAAATTCAAAAAACCCCTCTTTATAAGAGCTCTTCTCTCTCGCAAAACCCAATCTGGAACCACAAAGACTCCTCCTAGAAAACTAGCTAAAGGTTTGCTATCACTATTTGGTTTGCTGAGAAGATCAAGAGAGATGGACCGCCTCAAGGAGCTCAAGAGTTTTTCTGATGGAGGGTATCACAAGGCACCCTTCCCGTCTCCTCTGACCCCTGCTTATGTGAGGATGAGCGGAGCTGATCATAAGAAGGGGGTTTTGGTTCAGGAAGACGTAGAGGACGCGTGTAGGAGCTTTGAGAATTACTTGGTGGAGATGATTGTGGACGAGGGGAAAGTGAGGGATTTAGCGGACGTGGAAGAGCTTCTCTATTGCTGGAAAAACCTCAAGTGTCCTGTTTTTGTCAATTTAGTATGTAGATTCTATGGGGAATTATGCAAAGACTTGTTCTCCAATAGTGAGGAGAACATCACTACACCCTAGCCAGTGACCTCTACATAAGAATTGGTCTGCAGAGCTTGATTCATTTTCTTCTTCTTCTTTGTCTCCCTCATCTTTATGTGTTACACACCTCTGTATAATGTGATAAAACAACCAGTGGAATAAAGCCCATTTCCTCAAAGATCAATCAAAATGTTTTTGCAGAACACACTTAATCAACAAGGCAATCATCCGATGAGTAGTGCTCTACAAGCATAAAATCTATACAAAATTATGATTCAGAATGATGTGACGGCCTTCTGTCTTTATTTTAAAAGAAAATGTCCATCAATGTGACTTATATCTTTAAGATTGTCATTATCACATTATTCTAGTCTAAAATTCTATATAAAAATTGTGGCGGTAAATCATTTTCCTTCTTAGGAGCTCTGTATGACTCTTAAGGCTGTAAATCTACACAATTTTTTGTTTATCATATTTACTTATATTTTGTTAAATTTTAGTTAGAACTCATTGAGTCATACTCATACTGGCATCCAAATTATCAACACGAATTCCTAGACAGAACAAATCATTCAACAGCATCGTCCTGGTTTCAATAGAGCCGCATATAATTTGGCATTTAGGTGAAAACCAAACAAGTACTTTGTTTTGATCTCAAGTTTATTAGCTGCTAGCAAGACTTCAAAGGGTTGTTCAAATAGAGTACAAATTGACTAAAATAAATATAAGCAGTTCTAAAATCTACAGACTTCTCATAGGCAGAAGATACAAAATGCATTGCCCACAATATTGTTCTCAGTACAGTTGTATTCTCAAAACCAAACAAAATTAAAGTTCCCTTTCAAACCAAAGATTTCATTTGAATCAAGCGAGCAAGGATCCCCTCCTTGCTTTCTCTACTTGATCCCCTCCTTGCAATGGTCAAGATTCATTTTAAGAGAATTCAACGGTTCAGATCATTTTATTAAAAAAAAAATAAAAAATAAAAAATAATATTTTTGAGATGATCTGGGCCATTAGATTCTCTTAGGGTGAATCTTGACCATTGCAAGGAGGGAGCCAAGTAGGAAAAGGAAGGAGAGAATCCTTGCTCGAATCAAGCACTTGCTAGTTATCTGTGCTTACCATGCTTGATGCTCTCATGTGTGAAATCTTTCGGTTTCACAAGAGGAATTGTGAAAACAAGCCATTCACTAAATATACCTCATGATTCACTTGTGACATCTCTCTGTTTTAACCTTGAAGTAACACCTATACCTCTTTTTCAGAGATTGCTGGTCAGTAGCCTCGATCACATTGAGGTTCATTAAGGCTTCTACCATGCAGATGAAAGATTAAAATGCTAGCAATTTTTGCAACTAATAAGCCTCATGCCTCCTAAGAACAGAATTATAGGCAGAAAACAAAATTCTGTCGCACGAACTGATTAATGGGCAAATGGCAAGGTTTCCTACAAGCCACTAGGTCTGAACCGGTCGCTGCTGTGTTCAGGTCTGAGTATATATTATGAGTTATTGGGGATTAAGATAATGAAACTAAAGTAAACTCGTTACAGAAGGCTTCAAAAGAGACAGCCGCTCTTTGTAATTTTTCCTTCTTTGGTAGTCAAACCCTTATGTTCTTCGCCCATGAACGTAAGCTTGTACCTAAACCACTAATATGTTGTTTTATTTTTCTCATTTTCGTTTTTTCCGTTGTAACTGTTTTTTCAGCAACTTTTTTGTCTCTTGAGATATCTTTACATCTAGTTCTACCTAGCTATTCTGGAATATTTGCTAGGTACTAGATCATACCCTGAACATAGGATTCCTTACCCTAACACATGGTTTCTCAATAGGCCATGTGCCAGTAACATAGGAGTCAGAGATCCACCAAACAAATAATTTTGACTCGAAACTTTTCCCACCTATGCGTTGACTACCATGTTGTGAAATCCAACACTTTTCATGTTGAAGTCATTTTTTTTTATTTATTTATCAAATAGTAATAATATACTTCTTTTACTGTAGAAAGAAGCTTATGTTTACAACTCATAGTTTCCACTTTCATTCACTCAAAGAGCAATATGCTGAAAACAGCAGGGTGGACAACTCAAAATTAACAAAAAGATCAGTCAGGTATTGAAGCTACCATGTATCGCTATACAAGTGACCAGAGAATTCATAGATCAGTTTTGCACTTTTGACTACTATGTTATACAAGTTCTAGGTTAAAAATTGGAGAGGCACAAACACAACTACTGTCATAAGTCCAAAACATAAACTACAGTTGCTATCCATATGACGTTCAATCCTATAAACAAGATCAGTCCAATTACCAAACTTTTTATTGTATATGTAGCAGTTATGCAAGGACTCTCAAGTAAAGCTTTTCAGCAATGCAACAGGAACCAAATCAAGCATTTATGCTACTCTTTCCAAGCCCTACCCAAAACGCAAGTTCACAAATACCATTTAGCAAGTGATCAGAAACAGCAATACATAAGATGGCATCATTAACTAGTTATATGTCCATTTACAATTCAGAGAACGAAACGATATCTTTCCACCTAACAAGAGTAACTAGAAAGCACAATCATCGGTCTGGTGAGCTTCAAAATAGTTTTTCACTAATAAGACAATATATTATATATTCCAAAGTTAAAATGAGTGGGGTTTCTGCAGTTACCAGTTAGCCAGAGCAACCCCTTTCTAGCATCTACAATTTGAATATCTCATAGTTGAGAGATAAACCCGAGACCTGACCAATGTCTCTCCAATTCTAAACCCAGGCATCACCATAAACTCAACTTTGAATCTTGATCTTCCTTCATCTGAAACTACAATGTTTTCTGTTAGCTCCTCCACACCTTCCATGTAAACATCTGAGAATTCGCTTCCTCGCTTGACTCCATACATTTCAGCATTGGATTCACATGAGGCAGCGATTCCTCGAAGAACCCAGACCCACTTCGCCATTTTAACGAACGCTTGGTAGAACAGTGTCCTAGGATGCTTTCCACTCAACACAAATGTCCTGTGATCCAAATTCCCAAAGAAAGATGCTTCCATTGTTGGATGAATGAGACACAGGTACTTGGTTCCACAGAACTTCGCAAAGTTTGAATATGGGTCTTTAATTAGATCATCAATTGGGTGATCAGATCTCAATATGCTATCAACATTGTAGGATTGGAGTGGCATTCCATAGAACATCCTCCGGGCAATGTAAGCTTCAAATGCATATTTTTTGTGGGACCTTTTAGCATACACCACAGATGCTTCAATTGAATCCGCGGCCCGGTCTAGATCCCAACCTGAAGCTTTCATCAAGCTAATTAGCGGCTTTGCAAAGTCATGAATGGCCTTTGAAGCCTCTTTGAAGATGTCCTCAAATGAAGACAAATTCAAAAACTTAATAGCCTCTCTTTCTTTCTTCAACACTTGGACTAGCATTCTGTTCTGCAAATCCAAATCTTGAAGCTCTTCCTTCAAATTAAGTATTTCAGAGTTCTTTATTTTGACTTGGAACTTCAATTTCTCCAACAGGCTCTCCTGGACATGAATCTCTGCTAGTAGCAGAGCAGAACAAGCTGAAATTGAATTGATTTCCTTGAACTGTTTGTCTTTATAGGCACGCTTAATCTTGCATATCGACTCAAGATGAGCCACAACAAGTTCATTGGCAGATTTGATCTTATCTGGGTCATACGGAATATGAGCCTCTTGAAGACGAACGTAAGCTGACTTGAGAGCTGAAATGGAGTCAAACAACTCCAAGATCTCCATGTTAGCACATTCAGTGGTTTTGGGTTGAATCTCAACTGGGTTGGGATGGATTTTCTTCATGTTGCACTCTGCCTCTTCCGTGGCATCGCTGCTGTCTTCCGGTGATGGGACATTGTTGCCAAAATCATTGATGGGTTGGTGGTGGTTGTGGGTGGGATTTTCAGCGGAGAAGACACCAATGGATCTAAATCTGCAGACATTGGCAAATTTGGAGACAATGTCTGATATGTTTGAAGGTGGTTTTGTTGCACATTCCATTTCTTGACTCCCTGTGATGAAAAAAAGAACACCCACAAAAACAAACTGATCTGGGAATGAATTAATAAAGGAACAGAGTTGATCTTTCTTCTTCTTATAGAATAAAGTAGGAAAATCTTAGAGAAGTGATCTGAGAGTACAATAATATAGCATGAAGGAAACAAAAGCAGGGGGACAGAGAGGAGAAACACCGCGATTCCCGCTGAAATGCCGGTGAGATGATGAACAAGGGTTTTAAAGAAAGAAAGACACTAGCTAGTTTGAGATTATTACATAAACTATGAAATCCCTAAAAATAACAACTTGAATCAGATGAAAAAGAAGAAGAAAAAGTTGGAATAGTAAAGAGAATAAAGAAAAGGTTTTGGAACAGTAAAGGCATCACAGATGTAAAGGAAGCAATCGTAAAGACCATGAAAGGGAGGAGCTTGTAATGCAAAAGACAAGAAGCTATATAGCCTAGAGGAGAAGAAAGAAACCAGTCACAGCTGTGAATGGTGAGAGAGAAGGACAGTGAAGGTCAGCTCTTTCGATTGATTGATTCATTGATCGAAGAAAGGATGATTTTGATTGGATTGGATTAGAGATTTTGTTAGATGAACTGAGAAAGATTTTTAGGCTAAGTTTGATTATCCTAAATAAGTATATATTTTTTATCATTTATCTTTTTTCATCACATTATCTCTTTATTTTTTTATATACTTTTTATAAAAAGATAAAAAATATATTTATTTACGTCATCCCAAATAATCCCGTATTACCCACAAAGATTAACAACATGATTAGTGTGTGAGAGAGAGAGAGAGATTCGAAAGGGACGAGAGAGACAGAGAGTTTCAGTTTAGGACATAGTGACAGTGACCGTAGTAGGCCGTGGAGTGTAGTGATGAGAGACAGAGAGACAAGAACTGAGATTAGATTTTTTTATTATAATTAATTAATTATTTGTTTGGGAAAGAGTGGTGTGGTGTGGGAATCTGTTTGAACGGTGTGCTTTTCCTTTCCGATGTACCAAAAAAAAAAAAAAAAACTGTGTGCTTGCAGAGGGGAGAGAGAGAAGAGGCGGAGGATTTTGAAATAAAAATTGTTAAAAATTTTACTAAAAAATATCATATATGAGTGTAGGATCACATTATATGAATCTCATACTTATATAAGATATTTGGTAAAAATTTTAATAACATTTTTAAAATTTTGTTGGGTGTTGTTTTTCAAAGAAAATGTTTACAGCAATACTACAAAGAATAAAACTAAAAATTCTATTAAAATTTTTATCAAATATCTCACATGACATTCATGTGAGGCATTTGGTAAAATTTTTAATAAATATTTGGAATATCTAGCATTTGTCAACTGGAAAATGTTAGAATCATTTAAAAATATATATATATATATATATATTATAAAATGCTTTAGAAATATTTATTATTATTTATTACTGTGTATTATTTTATTATATTTGTAATTTAAGGATAGGGAATTTTTATGAAATATTTCATAATCTTTTTTTTTTTATCTTTAATATTACTCATTTAGGCCCTGTTTGTTTTGAAAGATGAAAAAGGGATTGGAATTGAGATTGAGATGGAGGTGGGATCTATTAATGTTGTATTTGTTTTGAGAGATAGAGAGATGATTGAGATGAGCCTCCGGATTATGATTGGTTATGGAGAGGGGATTGAGATGGAGGTAGGAGAGTTGGTATTAGAAGTTAGTTCTCTAGCATTTTTTTTTTTTTTTAAACATGTTGAGCATTTTTTTTTTAACATTAATTTTTTATTTTTTTTTTTTGTTAATTAAAAATCATAATTTTATTTGTTTTAATATTTTATATTTCTTTCATAAGGTAATAATTTAAAACAATCTTCATATTAACGATTATCATCAAAACAAGCACAATTTTAATTAATCCTCTCACTATCAATCTCTTCACAAACAATCCCCTCAATTTTACTTCTGAAAATAAACTTGCCCTTAGAATTATCTATTCAAAATTTATTTAAAAATAATAATTAATAGTTCAAATTCATTTCACTTGTGGACCCACATTTTATCAATTTAATCTTCACCACATATATCTATTCTGGGTAAATTTTGCACCCTAGTTCTAGGATTCAAAACTTTTTAAATGTTTAAGACCCACAAAAATCTTGTCAAAATTTCACCTACAATGATATAGCATAATAAGTGTCAATTTTTGATTTGTTAGATATTTAATTATAAGGTTGCTTGCCAAAATAAGAGAGGGCCCAAGAACGTCGTTGAAAAATTCGAATATCCCCGGAAAACTCGCCAGAAACTTCAAGGCTCATTGGAAAATTTGAAGATCTTTGAAGATCGCTAAAAAAAGTTGAATTCTCTAAAAATGATGAGAAAGACTTAAATTCTTCAATGGCTGCAACTAGGAACACAATAAGAAAGAGATAATGGATATAAGATAAGAAGGCAAAATAATTAGAGAGAGAATAACGATAAGATTCTCCCATAGATCTCCTACTTTTCACTCTCAAGGTAAATGATGGAGAATAAATATTAGTTCTCTCTAAGAATAATCTCTTCAAAATTATCCTCCTTATAAATTTATAGGTGAGTGCTATTTATAGGCACTTCATAATGTAAGATGGAGCCCATGTGTAAGGCACATAGGGAATATTTCCTCTAACTACTTTGTCTAATGAGTTGACCTCTTTGAGGATGAAAAAAAATCTAAAAATGAGATTAATCTTTTGACAAACTCTTTTCTTAGTTATATCGAACCAATGATTCCCAATCAGTCCAAATGGTCGGAGTAATCCTAGAGGACCCCCTCGCCTCAAGTATTATCGAGTCTCATGGACTCCCTGAGATTGTACCATTTCGACCCGAGTATGGGCTAGTTAATTGCTTTGAATCTCTATGTTTGCTCAAAACCCTTCTAAGTTTGAGCTCAACAATTCAGCCCATTCGATGATGATATACTTGGACTCACTAATTTTATACTTTCTAACTGGGTTTCGATTGTACTTAATCAATTAGATAGGCTATAGTTAATCTCTTTTATAAGGACAATCTAAATAAGTATGGTTTTTAATTTTTTATAAAAAAATAAAAAAATAATATAATCTAAAAAAATAAAAAGATCAAATGTATATATTTTTATTGTGCACCCCAAACACTGAGGTCTATCTTTTTTGGAAAAAGTTAGGGATCATGAAAATTTGTTATGAAAATGATCATGAAAAATTTATGATCCTTAGATTATCTTGATTAGTATGTGGTGTTTTATTCAAAGTGTAATCCAAGGGTCACAAAACTTTCGTGATCATTTTCATAAAAGATTTTTCATGATACCTACCATTACTGATCTTTTTTTATCACATTGCCGTGAATAAATTCAAGAGTTAAATATGTGGATTTGTGGCACTACTCGTTTTTCAATTGGTAAGGGGAGTAAAGAAGAAAAGCACGCGAGTTTCGGTTACGTTCTCTGTGTGGAAAGTTGTAGAAAAAATTAGGCTCCGTTTGGTTAGAGTTTTAAATTATAGTTTTATCCATTAATTTGAGTGTATTATTTGTTTTGAGTTTTCAAATCATAATTCTACACCTATTTTTCAAAACTCAATTCAAAATATAATCATTACTTTTCAAAACTCATAACTAAACACATAATTTAAAACTTTTTTCAAAACTCAATTCAAATCAATATTTTAATTTTTTAAATATTTAAATATTTTAAAGATATTTTGATTTTGTTAAGATTTTAAATATTTTAATTTTTAAATATGTTACTATTTTTTTAAATTTTTAAATTTTTTGAATATTTTTAAATATTTTAATTTCAAAATATTACGATTTTAATTTTTTAAAAATAAATTCAAACTCTATTTTATAAAAATATTTTTAAATATTTTAATTTTTTTTGTTATGTATTTAGTTACAATTTGAGTGTAGAGTTGTGAAAGTAGTATGGAATTTCGAGTTATGTGTTTGGTTATGAGTTTTAAAAATAATTTCTTAATTGAGTTTTGTTTTTGTGTTTGGTTACGATTTGAGTGTAGAGTTGTTTTTAAATTTTTACGATTTAAAATTTTTGAATATTTGTTTAAATTTTTTACTTATTAAATTTTTTAGATTATTTAAATTATTTAAATATTTATGATTTAATTTTTTTGAATATTTATTTTGAAAAAAAAAAATTATTTCCTTTGTAACATTTTCAATTAAAAAATTGATTAATGTTATTTTCTGTTAAAAATAATTTTTTTTAATTGAATTTTAAAAAAAGTTTGGTTATGAGTGTTGATCAGAATTTTCAATAGTGTGAAAGTTGTGTGTTTTGTTATGAGTTATAACAATTTGAATTAAGTTTTGAAAACTCTTTTCAAAACTCATAACCAAACAAATTTTCTTACTTCACATGTCAAATCAAACTTTCAAAACTCAATTTCACACTCAATTCAAAACTCAATTTAACACTCTATTCAAAAACCATAGCCAAACAAATTTTCTACACTCAAATAATAATTTCACAACTCACAAACTCAAAATACAACTCATACTCTCAAATCATATTTACAAAACTCTACCAAACGCAACCTTAGTTTTTTAGTTTTTTTTTTTTGTGACTTTTTGAATTTTTTGTTTTAAAAAAATTGGCTTTTTGTGTTAAAAAAACTGACTTTTTGTGTAAAAAAAGTTAAAAAGCGACTATTTTAGAAAGTTCCCAAAACACCCCTTTGGCCCCGTTTGGTGTAGCTGTTAAAACAGTTTATAGATTATAACTTAACAGATTATAAATTATGACTTTAATCAGAAGTTGTTAATCTGTTTGGTATAGCTGTTGGATTATAGATTTAAGTTGCTGAGTAGTGTTTGTTAAATAAGCTGTGAAATAGCTTTTTCAATTAATTTTTATTTGTCTACATTTCTCATAAAAAATAATAATAATAATCTATAATCCATTTGAGTCTTTTTTTATTTTTAAAAAAATAAAAAATAAAAAAATTTAAGAGTATAACCATAAATTAACATGTCCACAGCAGAAGCTGATAATCAGAAGCAAGGGGTGAGCAGCTTCTCAGAATCAGCTTTTTTAAGTTAAAATAAGCTGTTAGAATCAGAAACTGTTTGAAATAAGTTTAACCAAACAGTCTAAAATAACTTTTTCAAAACTAAAAGCCATAAGTTGACTCTGAAAAACTGAAACAAACACCCCCTCTATCAGGTGCGTCTCGTTCTTTGATATTCTAAACTTAACATTAATTGCACCTAAACCCTGAACCCTCCAATTGAGAAAAATTATTCGCAGGTCTAGGTGCGTCTAATACTCCTCACTAATTATACCTTATCATGTTTACTCTCATTTCTTAATAATTTGACACAAATTCGTGAATTTTATCTCTTTTATCAATTACAATTTCATTGGACACCATATGGCGATAGCCTAAGACCAACCAATAATTTCAAGTAGTTATTACTTTGTATTTTTTTTTGGGTATTTACATATATTTCATAATTTATGAACTTATACTCCATTAAATCCTAATTAAGATTTTTTGATATTCAAGTCCCATTAAATTTTTAATAATTGAAATTACCCTTCAAACAATGATCGTTTCTCATTTATGATTATTTATAAAAAAAAAAATTATGATTTGACATTTATTTTGATTTTCAAAACTTTAAAACATAAACTTTCAAATTAAAAAAACTAAAAAAAAAAATTATGTGCAAAAAAAAAAAAAAAATTTTTTTTTTGGATAAAATTAAAAAAATTGAATTGTTTTTTTGTGCAAAACTGAAAATTTTGTATCTATAAAAAAGCATGATGAGAACATTGATGTGCACTACTAAAAAAAAAAAAAAAAATTAAAAAAAAAAACTGATAATGTTCTCAGTTTTGAAACTGGAAAAAACTGTTAATGTTCTTGGTTTTATTAGATACTTAAATCAAACCAATAAGTAGAAGGGTAAAAAAATTTAATCTCATGCTCTGTTTTTTTTTTCCCCATCAATTAGTAAAACGATTATCTGAAATATTATTATGCAAAATTGATAATGTTCTTAATTTTAAAAATTGAAAAAAAACTGATAATATTCTCTATTTTACTAAATAGGACTTAATGGTTCAAAAAATTTTAAATAGGACCTGAACTACCATAATATTTGTAAATAAGACTTTTAGATAATTAACTTTTTTTTTTTTTTAGATGGGGTTATTACTTTATACTTGTACATCCTTGGATTGGAATTTTTTTTGTAACAGTTGTGAAAAATTTGATAAAAATTTTGATAAATTTAATAAAGTATATAACAGTTTTATGTAATGATATAGCTTTATTACTAGTAACTTTGTTATGATTTCCATTACATTATTATAATGAAAGATTTTTATTATATAAAATAAAGTTATATTCTTTAAAATTTGTTTAAAATAGGATTTCTCTTATGTGATTTTAGAAATTATAACCGGTCTTGCTTGCATTTCTAATTTTATAACAATTGATTTATTTTATTGATAAATTATTAAGTTAGTTAATAATTTTTAATGATATCAGAAATTATTTAAATTAATAATTTAGATAATTTTATTATTCTATAAAAGAGCAGTTAGAAATCATAATTTTATTATTCTATAAAAGAGCAGTTAGAAATTATTTAAATTAACAATTGTTTTTTTATTTTTTGTTAATTAAAAATCATAATTTTATTTGTTTTAATATTTTATATTTCTTTCATAAGGTAATAATTTAAAACAATCTTCATATTAACGATTATCATCAAAACAAGCACAATTTTAATTAATCCTCTCACTATCAATCTCTTCACAAACAATCCCCTCAATTTTACTTCTGAAAATAAACTTGCCCTTAGAATTATCTATTCAAAAGTTATTTAAAAATAATAATTAATAGTTCAAATTCATTTCACTTGTGGACCCACATTTTATCAATTTAATCTTCACCACATATATCTATTCTGGGTAAATTTTGCACCCTAGTTCTAGGATTCAAAACTTTTTAAATGTTTAAGACCCACAAAAATCTTGTCAAAATTTCACCTACAATGATATAGCATAATAAGTGTCAATTTTTGATTTGTTAGATATTTAATTATAAGGTTGCTTGCCAAAATACGAGAGGGCCCAAGAACGTCGTTGAAAAACTCGAATATCCCCGGAAAACTCGCAAGAAACTTCAAGGCTCATTGGAAAATTTGAAGATCTTTGAAGATCGCTAAAAAAAGTTGAATTCTCTAAAAATGATGAGAGAGACTTAAATTCTTCAATGGTTGCAACTAGGAACACAATAAGAAAGAGATAATGGAGATAAGATAAGAAGGCAAAATAATTAGAGAGAGAATAACAATAAGATTCTCCCATAGATCTCCTACTTTTCACTCTCAAGATAAATAATGGAGAATAAAGATTAGTTCTCTCTAAGAATAATCTCTCCAAAATTATCCTCCTTATAAATTTATAGGTGAGTGCTATTTATAGGCACTTCATAATGTAAGATGGAGCCCATGTGTAAGGCACATAGGGAATATTTCCTCTAACTACTTTGTCTGATGAGTTGACCTCTTTGAGGATGAAAAAAAATCTAAAAATGAGATTAATCTTTTAACAAACTCTTTTCTTAGTTATATCGAACCAATGATTCCCAATCATTCCAAATGGTCGGGGTAATCCTAGAGGACCCCCTCGCCTCAAGTATTATCGAGTCTCATGGACTCCCTGAGATTGTACCATTTCGACCCGAGTATGGGCTAGTTAATTGCTTTGAATCTCTATGTTTGCTCAAAACCCTTTTAAGTTTGAGCTCAACAATTCAGCCCATTCGATGATGATATATTTGGACTCAATAATTTTATACTTTCTAACTGGTTTCGATTGTACTTAATCAATTAGATAGGCTATAGTTAATCTCTCTTATAAGGACAATCTAAATAAGTACGGTTTTTAATTTTTTATAAAAAAAAAAAATATATATAATCTAAAAAAATAAAAAGATCAAATGTATATATTTTTATCGTGCACCCCAAACACTGAGGTCTATCTTTTTTTTATCACATTGCCGTGAATAAATTCAAGAGTTAAATATGTGGATTTGTGGCACTACTCGTTTTTCAATTGGTAAGGGGAGTAAAGAAGAAAAGCACGCGAGTTTCGGTTACATTCTCTGTGTTGTTTTGGAAACTTGTAAAAAAAAAATTTAGTTTTTTTTTTGTGACTTTTTGAATTATTTGTTTTAAAAAAATTGGTTTTTTGTGTTAAAAAAACTGACTTTTTGTATAAAAAAGTTAAAAAGCTAAAATGTTGACTATTTTAGAAAGTTCCCAAAACAACCCTCTATTAGGTGCGTCTCGTTCTTTGATATTCTAAACTTAACATTAATTGCACCTAAACCCTGAACCCTGAACCCTCAATTGAGAAAAATTATTCGCAGGTCTAGGTGCGTCTATACTCCTCACTAATTATAACTTATCATGTTTACTCTCATTTCTTAATAATTTGACACAAATTCGTGAATTTTATCTCTTTTACCAATTACAATTTCATTGGACACCATATGGCGATAGCCTAAGACCAACCAATAATTTCAAGTAGTTATTACTTTGTATTTTTTTTGGGTATTTACATACATTTCATAATTTATGAACTTATACTCCATTAAATTCTAATTAAGATTTTTTGACATTCAAGTTCTATTAAATTTTTAATAATTGAAATTGCCCTTCAAACAATGATCGTTTCTCATTTATGATTATTTATAAAAAAAAATTATGATTTGACATTTATTTTGATTTTTAAAACTTTAAAACATAAACTTTCAAATTAAAAAAACTAAAAAAAAATTATGTGCAAAAAAAAAAAAAAAAAACTATTTTTTTGGGATAAAATTAAAAAAATTGAATTGTATTTTTTGTGCAAAACTGAAAATTTTGTATCTATAAAGAAGCATGATGAGAACATTGATGTGCACTACTAAAAAAAAAAAAAAATTTAAAAATAAAAAAACTGATAATGTTCTCAGTTTTGAAACTGGAAAAAACTTTTAATGTTCTTGGTTTTATTAGATACTTAAATCAAACCAATAAGTCGAAGGGTAAAAAAATTTAATCTCATGCTCTGTGTTTTTTTTTTTTTTTTTCCTATCAGTTAGTAAAACGATTATCTGAAATATTACTATGCAAAATTGATAATGTTCTTAATTTTAAAAATTGAAAAAAAACTGATAATATTCTCTATTTTACTAAATAGGACTTAATGGTTCAAAAAATTTTAAATAGGACCTGAACTACTATAATATTTATAAATAGAACTTTTAGATAATTAACATTTTTTTTTTTAGATGGGGTTATTACTTTATACTTGTACATCCTTGGATTGGAATTTTTTTTGTAACAGTTGTGAAAAATTTGATAAAAATTTTGATAAATTTAATAAAGTATATAACAGTTTTATGTAATGATATAGCTTTATTACTAGTAACTTTGTTATGATTTCCATTACATTATTATAATGAAAGATTTTTATTATACAAAATAAAGTTATATTCTTTAAAATTTGTTTAAAATAGGATTTCTCTTATGTGATTTTAGAAATTATAACCTGTCTTGCTTGCATTTCTAATTTTATAACAATTGATTTATTTTATTGATAAATTATTAAGTTAGTTAATAATTTTTAATGATATCAGAATTTATTTCAATTAATAATTTAGATAATTTTATTATTCTATAAAAGAGCAGTTAGAAATTTTATTTTTTCAATTAATTATGTTAAATCAAAAATTCTGACAACTGAATATTTGTAATTTTTCAAACCTCAAATGTATGTTTGCAACTTACCCCGTATTTGTTTTAATATTTTAATTAACTTTTTTGCTTTTAGATTTACTTAATATAGTTACATTTAAAAAGTATAAAAATTGTTTAATTTTTTTTTGAAAATTCATTGAATATACCAAAATATGAAGATGTACTAAATTTTTATATTTTTTTATTCAAAGATTTTTTGAAATATTTTTTGTATAAATTATATATTTTAAGTATATTTAGATTAAGTTAATCTAAAATTTTAAAAAAATTATTAAATTATTAAAAAAATTTACTAAAAATAATAATTCAAAATTAAAAAAATTATTTTTGAAAATTTCAAATCAGACAGAGTAGTGAAACTTTTGTAACCAAAATAGAAATATGTCAAATTGAAATACCAATTATTTTTTATTTTTATTTTTTAAAACCATAATGAAGAGAGAGGCTGGCCCAAACAACTCTACCTCATAAATCGATGATTTGAATGGCTAGTGGGTTGAGCTTGCGTTGAGTTTTAATCGGACTTACTTGGGCCTTACTTCGAGGGAAATAATTTTGGCTGACTCATGCAACTCTTGGGCTAGTCTGTATTTCGCCCATTTGACTAACATAGCTATTAATTATTAATAATTGTCTAGTAATTGATGGACATAGAGTCAACTTGGACTTGTATGTGTGTAAGATTAATCACATCTAAAAATAGTGAGACTTTTATGTCAAGTTTGGCAATTCAAAAATAATTTATCTTTTTATTTTTTTTTTATCACATCACCTTTTTATTTTTTTACACATCTTTTTATAAAAAGACAAAAAAATATACTTATTTAGGTCATCCCAAACAACCCCTCGTAATCCTGAACTTTAACATAGAGATGAGTCCAGTAGTTCTCTCAATTTAGACATGTTACCAATTTTCTCGTAAGTCATATAATTATTTAAATATTAATCACCATAACTTAAGCTTGTTTTGTGAATTTGACTAAAAATCAATTTTTTAACTTTTTAGTTTTTTTTTGACTCATTACGTCTTTATTTTTTTACATAAAAATAAAATAAATTAAAAAAATTAACTTTTAATCTAGTTCTCAAAACAACCTCAGTCCCATAAAACTTTACGAGTGGTAAATTAAAAAAGATTAGGCTTTTCTCTAGTCCATGATCACTGTTGGGCCCATGAGGGCTCATTACGGGTCCCCGTTTCTATGATTCAAATCATTTAATGTGTAGAACTAGTCGAATATTTTATTTGAACCATTCAATGTATAAAACTCATCAAGTATTTTATAGAGATAAAATATTTAATGAATTCTACATATTAAATAATTTTAATTATCAAAATAAAATTCGTAATAAATCTTATAAATCTAATAAATCTAATAATACTATCCAATCCATTTTATAAACTGTAGGCAAGCGGTCCCAAATAAAAATTATCAAAACCAAGGACAATGATGCAGTGGCTCTCTCTCACCCGTCTCCTGCTTCGGTCTACATTGGTACGGTTGTAGCCCCAGAACCTCAATTTGTGAAAAAATTATTGGTGGTTTAACAGCTTCATGTTATTATTCTTCAACCATTTAATATAAAATTAAGATTCTAATTACAACATATTTGGCACCATAGGCCTTGCCTAAAACCACAAAGGTAAATTACAAATATACCTCAAACAAATATATCTATAAGATTTAGTTAAAATACGAATTGTTGCTGTAATCTTAAAAATTACATTTCAACTCTTGAGATTTCTAATTTCATAACAAATCGCTCATTTTATTAATAAATCATCAAGTTAATTAACAGTTTTTAATGATATTAAAAATATATTTCAATTAATAATTTAGGTAATTTTTTTTTTGTTACAGGAAAATCCTCCCTACCCTCCCGCAGGTCCAAGGCAGCGCCCCTTGCAGAGATCACCAAGGTGTCCTGTTAGCCGTTCCGAGCGAGGAGACTATAACTTGAGAACTTGCCCCGACTTCCCAAGACAAACTCCGCTTAAGTCAGGACTCCCCGACCTCCCAAGACAACCTGAGAACTTGCTCCGCTTAAGTCAGGACTTGCCCCGACCTCCCAAGACTATAGCGATTATAAATTTTATTTTTTTAATTAATTCTGTTAAATAAAAAATTCTAATAAGGGAGTGTTTATAATTTTTCAAATCACAGGAGTAATCTATATTTTAAGCAAATCTCAGGAGGTGTATTTGTAATTTACCTAAACCACAAATACTTATTTTGACAATTGGGTTAAATTAATTTTTTACTTTTTTAGGTCACATCACTTCTTTATTTTTTTACATATTTTTTCAAAAAAAAATTAAAAAATTAACTTTTAAAGATATTTGTGATGATTTAAATAAGTATACTTTTTAAATTTTTATCAAAAAAAATATACAAAAAAAAGTAGAAAAATGGTATAACTTAAATAAACATATTTATATAAATTATGCCGAATACCCTTAACCTACTTTTTAAAATAAATCAAAATAACCTTTAATTTGTGAATCTCACCTCCTCCTTCATCTTGAATTATTCATTCATATTCATTATTATTATTATTTGGATGGCCCTTTTGTAATGCTCACACGTCCGTGCACACATAAAATCACGCATGCAAATCAATAGTTTGACTATTATATTGTAAGGGTAATTTATACTCACCTTCCATAAGTTTTTGATAAATACATGATCTTCTCTGTGATTTAAATAATTATATAAAATTTTCTTAATTTAATTGATATTGTCAAGATTTTCATATATTTGAACCTCCGTTACCTATGATAGCGGAACCTGCTAATGTTATCACCAATAAATCTAAAAATATTAATAATGCCCTCAGGGTTGTTAGACAATTATTAACATATTTTTTAGAGTAAATTACACTTACCTCCCCAAGGTTTTTAAGGATAAATATTACACATTTTTTCTTACTTGTGCTATACAATAATAAAATTTTAGCATGATATAATAATTGTAACATTAGTGAATAATTTTTTTTTTAATAAATTTTAGGGTAAATTATACTAACTACTCTTGAGATTTGGAGAATGCAATAAGTTTCACAAACTTGGTACAATTACATTACATTGCTATAATATTTTAATTCGGATAATACGTAATTTTTTTTCTCAGTAATTTATTAGTCATATATGAAGAAAAAAAATGTATGTTGTCATTTATTTTAGTGTTTACACACTATATGTATTACTTTTTATCAATTTAATCTTTACTAAATAGGAGATTTATGTAATTATGTCAAATTTATAAAATTTATAATTACCCCCCCTCCTTAATTCTTAGAAGTAGTCAGTGTAATTTATCTTAAAATTTATTCTTATTTATTTATTTTATAGTATTACTCCAATCAAAATTTCAGTTTACAGTGAGGTGAACACTAGAAGTATAAACAATTAATTAGCCAAACAATAACAAAGAAATATGTTTGGTTCTCTTTTGGAAATTTTCAAAAATCTTTTCAAAACTCATGACCAAATACACAATTCAAAACTATTCAAAATTCAATTCAAAAATTATTTTCAAAAATCATAACCAAACTCACAACTCAAAGCTCAATTCAAAATTCAAAACCAAACCCATTTCAAAATTCTACTTTAAAAGAAAAAAATTTTTAAAAAAATTATTTTATTTTATTTTTTAAAATTATTTTTAGAATCATGATTTGATTGTGGAGTCATGTTTTGAGTTTTGAGTTTTAAATTAAGTTTTGAAAAGAGAACATTTGTTTAGTTATAAGTTTTGAAAAAAGTTTTGAGTTATATTTTAAAATTTTTTTGATATATTTTTTTTTCAAATATTTAAAAACTTTCTTAATTTTATTTTTTTTAGGATAAATATTTTTTATTTATTTTAATGTGCATTATATTTCATACATTTGTGTGCTGTATTTTTTTTTAAAAAATATTTTAATTATAATTTTTAAATATTAATAAATTTAAAAAAATTATTTTTTTATTTTAAATATATAATTTTTATTTTTAAATATTTTATTTTATTTTGTAAATATATTTTTAAATATTTTAATTTTTTTTTTGTTATATGTTTAATTACGATTTGAGTGTAGAGTTTTGAAAGTAATGTAGAGTTTCGAATTATGTGTTTGGTTATAAGTTTTGAAAATAAATTTTGAATTGAATTTTGAGTTATGTATTTAGTTACGATTTGAGTGTGGAGTTGCGTTTTGGGTTTAAAATATTAAAATTAAAAAAATTAAAATATTTACAAAATAAAGTAAAATATTTAAAATATAAAAATAAATTTTTAAAAATATTTTTTTAATATTTTTAAAAAATAAATCCACAAAAGCAAGGGTAATAAGGGTAATAAATCCTAAAAAATAATTCATAATTTAATTATGTATGACGTAAATAGAGGGGAGGTTCCTGACAGAATATATGCAAGGGTAATAAGGTCATTTAATATATGCAAGTAACATCGTTTGTTGTAATCTGACGGAAGGGGAGAATCTTAACAATGTTAGTTAAAGTAAGAGAAGTTTGTGTAATTATTTAAACTACAGGAGAGGTCTTTGAATTTGTTAGAAATTTCAAGGGAGGTGAGTGTAATTTACCCTACTGAAAGTGGGTATATATATAACTTATAAAAGTTTAAAAATCATAATTATCAATTATTATATGGAGAATTTTATGATATGGATCACGAAAAAAGTGTGTACAATATACTCTAATTATGATATTTGTGATTTTTAATTATGGTGGTATTAATTATGATTTGGTTATAATTTTTATAATGCTAATTATAATACATTGTAATATTGATTGTGATATTATTTTAATTATGATTCAAAAATTTCTGATTATATCTTTGTTGGCCTTTTGGCTTTTGAAGGTTAGTATTGTAATTTTAAGCGTGCCAGTAAGAATCAATCAGTCCTTACAGAAGATTAATTGCCAACCAATTATCAAACGATTGTGTTTTAATTCTTTCAGCCTCAATGAAGAGGACTTTTATTGGTGGCTTGTTTAGGAGAATTTAGTAAACAACAACCAAGTGAAGAAATAATTGTAGCATTTCATTAACTAAAAATGAAAAACTTATAATGATCTGACCCAGCCTCGTAGAGGTTTACAGCAACAAGCTATTTGAAATTATTCTTATGAATGAAGTGCAATACAGGAATTTGAAATACAAAAATGTAAAGAACTGTAAAAACTGGAAGGAAAATAAAGTAGATAAAATTGATTTTGGATCTGAGTTTGGGGGCCTCCTTTATGGGGCCTTCTCTGCTATTTATACTTCTCAATGATAACCGTCGAAGTGGGCTCCTAATCGTCGAAATGTCCTTCCATGATCGTTGAACATGCTCCTCACAGTCAGTCCCACTACATCATGTTTGCAGTTAGGCTTCCTTCCTGATTTTGAATTTGAACCTTGTGAGTAACCGTTAGGCCACATCACCTTATATCCCTTGATCATTCCAGTACTACGCAGTCCCATTATTACTAATATGGGTTGACACTTGTCTGACTATGGTTGGCAATTTGTATTACCTTCCCAAATTGCCCTTTTCATGCCACGTGTTGAATCGTGATTGGCTTATACAAATTATACAGCCAACATTACCCCTCGCATTAATATACCCAATACTTGGTGATATTAGTGGATCGAAGCACTTTACCTACGTCCTAGGATGTGCATGGGTTTTGCATTTTCTTAGAACTGCAACCGACTGCATTAAATTCTTTTCTATACCTTGAACATTTCCCACTATCTGAGCATTCGAAAAAACTGATACAGCTCGCATGGCCAAAAACACCTTCTTTGACATAGATCAAGCATACGAGGAGTTGTTAGATAATGATGTTTGCCCTCGAAAGAATTTTCATGCATTTATTAGCCACACTTATCCATCTCCATTTATTCAAGTCATGAAAGCTTTTGTAAATCATCGACCTTTGGATCACGAACCTATTGTTCATAATTCTTTAGCCCTAGACTTTGCAAAAATGGATATTGAAAGCTCTTCTTCTACCCCAAAACCCTCTGCGTGGGATGAAGCTGTGGCTTTCTCCTTTTTTTCTAAAGCTTCTAGTTGGGGAAGCTGGCCACAACCTGAGGAATCCAAGCTAAGAGAGCGAATTAACCATCGATTCGTCGAATTCGCTGATCCTCTGTCTTTCTCTCCTTTTGCTCGGAGCTCGGTGGTTTACCCCTATTTATCCATCAATCGCTGACGCAGTTTGGAAGACAACTTACTTATAGCATGGTACACATCTTCCATGCCTATGAAGATAGTGCAAGCCACTTGCTACACAGAGGAAGCACAAGGGTACAGCCCGTCATTCTTAGCCTAGAGGGCAAAATTTTGCTTTTCTGACTGGCTTGAATGTGTAAATAACCCCCAGTTCCCTTCTCCCTTTGAGATGGATCCGTCTGCGCCTCCTTTTCCTCAAAACCCTCACTGGATGGAATAACTGAGACTTACTCTCTTTGAGAATCAGTTTCTTCCTTCCTATGAACCTCCAACTCCCCCCACTATATTTGAGTGATATTAAGCTCAGCTCCTACTTGCAGCCTTTTCTTACTTGCCCTTTAATGTTCTTAGGGGTGATGTCCCTCTTAAGAACTTTCGATGGGCTTGTGACATTATGACTCGGGGTCATGTCCTCAATCCCATCGCTCAAGCAGAACTTCAGATGTTTTTGGATCAACTCCTACTGCTTTTTCATTGGTACCAAACTTCTTTGGCTACCACTCAATCTTTGGACGAAATCTCAGCCCGTCGAATTCATATCCAGTATGAAGCAGAGAACCTTATTGACGAATATAATGACTTTAAAAATAAAGACTCTACATATTGGGATGATTTAGATATGGATGAGATGGAACAAAGATTGAAGGAAACAGAGTTCGAAACAAAAGCTGAACAACTTTTTTTTATCAAATAAGAGCATATCAGCTTCAGCAACCTAGCTTGGAGAGGATATAAGATAGAATAAAAAAGGAACAGAAATTCATTGACCACTGTTGGAATAAATTCCATGACCTTGTTATTTATTCTATTCCTTATTTTTATGAAATTGAATTTGTCGCCAAGAAGGCTTTCTGATGTAATTACTTTCATCTTAATAAAGCTCAGTTTTCCTTTCTTTATTCGGCATGTTCTGACTTTATTCCATTCGCCCAAAGCAAACACAATCAGAGTTTCGAATTTACCAATTTTGTCCTTCGAAACCTAATTTGAATATATCCAATGGAATACTGGAAACCTAATTTGAATTTCCCCACCATATGGAGTATAATTGACAATCTTTGCCTTTGGTCTTCTCATTCAAATCATATGGTTAACACAATCAATAGTTTCGAATCAACTATTTTTGCTTTGAATAAACAGTCTACATTTTTCGAAATATGGAAACTTTCCTTAAGTATTGCACTGTTTTACTCTAAAAGAGTAAGTCCCTTTGTGTCCTTCATGCTTAACCAAATATTGGTTTTATGTCACTTCGAAGTCTAGAACAAACAAATTCTAACTGTAGAGTATTTCAAATTTTACTTCGAAGGATTTTACTTTCAACAAGAAACCTGAAAGTAGGTCTTTAATCCTTTTGAAGTAAACAAACACCTGAGCATTCTTGTACTCTTAGGTATGAACTATGCTTCGAAGTTGACTTCCTACTTTCGAAGCCCTAGTTGGACACTTGTCACCTATCTTTAGAGCCAAAACTTGGTTTTGAAGCCAAATATTTGATTTCGAAGCCAATATAAGTGTTTGAGATACGTTTCCCTCCCAAATTATCAATATTGAGAGAAACTTTTCGTATCCGTACCTTTAGTACTTTTTACGAATTCTACCCATTTTAAAACGATTGGGTATTTTTCGGACAGAAAGATTTAAAAACCCTTTCCTTTCGTGCTTTTAATTTACTTGCTCGCCCAACACACAAACCCTTTACCTCCATTGACTTTTCCTCTCCTTTACCCTCTTTCTCAACTTCGTCTTCTGAAAACTTATGCCAATGGCTTCTTCTTCCTCGAAGATATCAGTTATGGAGAGTGTGAGTCCATCCGTAGCCTTAAAAATAATCATTGCTGAAGAGTGTGAGAAATACAAAGCTAGTGAGAAGAGTGCTATTGATGGGCGCATCTTCATTCCTCGTCGCCATAAACAACAAGAATATGTGCTTGGGCCTATTTTTAAAAAGGTCCTCGCTGAGCTCCCAACTCTGTATCTGTGTTTGGAGGATCATTGCCTCATTTATGAAGGCGGTTTTGATTGGGGAAGCTGGAGAATGAACCGACCCCATCACTGCTGGCTAACAGTAAGGCTAGAATGGGAGGAATGGTATGTTTGAGTCGTTCCTGCTAGGACACTGGATCTTCAGGAGCTTTGCCTCTTCGACGCCCTTCAATTGTTTAGGTTCACTATTTCAGAAGACCTATTTTTAATACTTGCTGCCCTTTATTTTTGGAATTCTGCTTTCAATTTCTTCCAATTTAGATGTGGGATAATGGCTCCTACTGTCCTTAACATCTGTTATCTGTTAGGATTATCCCCTATTGGTACTCTCATTGGTCCAGACTACCCTGACCTCAAAACCCCTTTTTCTCTCTCCCACTTGAACTCATCCTATAGTGACTTTGTCAAGGTTGAGAACAAAAGAGAAAGCCTTGTGACTAATAGGGAATTCTTTTCTTTTTAATTGTATTGGCTTTGCAAATTCCTCTTTTGTACTTCTTCTCAGAGGATCATACTTGAGTTTGCTTCTCTTGCCAAAGCCTTTGTTTTGCATAAAAAGGTGGCCTTAGCTCCATATGTTTTGGGTCATGTCTATAGAGCTTGTTCCATATTTTGTGAAAAACCTATGGACGCCAATCAAGGAGGCCTATTTTGGATACTCCAACTCTGGCTTTTTGCATACTTCACTAATTTGCAGTCTAAATGTTTAAAGTTTTTTATGCCAAATCCTACCACTTATGGTATGAAGTTAGCCAATGTTTCACTTTATCCTTCCAACTTCACCTTCTATTTTTCTTTTTTTACCAACTTCCAGCTTCCTCTTCTTCTCACACCTTCTGCCCCTTCGAAGCTACCAATATTGGCCCAGCCTGGTTGAGGACCTTTTTGAGTGATAGGTTCTGCTCTAGGCCTCAGCACAAAAATATATGGGCTTCTATTTTGATCCCAAGGGAACTATTCATTGGTACTATGAACCCCAGAGCTTATAAGTGCATCTCTGAGCCCTATTGCCCTACCCAATTTGCTAGGCAATTTGGACTCTCACAGGGGGTCCCTATCTTTCTTTGCAGTCAGTCCAATTCAAACCTTGCCAGTAGAGATTTGAAGGTTCCAAGATCTAGATTAGAAGAAGCAACCTCCAAGTTTATCCAAGACCTAATTGATTTTGAGTACCTTCCCTTCATTCCTCAAAGTAATACACTGAAAAGGTACCAGAACTGGTGGATGGCCAATATGGAGGTGTACTTCGCCATTTCTTCTCAAGATCTATTAATGGTACTAGATGTGTCTCGAGCCAAGTCTAAAATGACTGGAGTTGTTACGTCCTCCACTGCTCATGCTACCCCAGTTCTTACTCCTGCTACTACAAAGTCTGCTCCTGCTGCCTCACCTCTTCTTAGAGGTACTCGAGTTGCTTCGAAGAAAAGTATGCACTGCTGCTTCTTTTCTTTTCTCATTCTTTATGATATCTTTGCTTTTTACTTATAGTTCCTTCTTTGGTGTAGGTGGTGTAGTGTCACGACCCAAACCCGCCCCTATGGGTTTAATACCGTAACCGGCCAGTAATCCGTGATTACCGAAGGCCTGCTTAACAGTAAAGACAGTAATACAGAGTAAAGGGGCTGGCGGAAGCCAAAACAGTAATAAAAGGTGTCCAATGAGCTGTGACAGTCTGTATGCAAAAAGACTTTTCCGAACATATTCACATTGATAAGCAAAACATATATACACCACATGTACAAACATTCAGGTTAGGGACCAAATCCCTAATTAGCACAGTACAGTACAAGTCTTAAACAGTATTACAAAATAGAGGCAAAAGGGGGAAATCTAAAACACCCCAAAACAGCCTTGGCTTGAACCGACATGGAACCTCGAAGTGAGGCACGATGGTTGGCTTGACAAAAAGGGAGTTAACCCGACGCTCCTAGCTCCGGTCCGGTGCCTGGACACCTACATATATATATAAACAGTGAGCTAAAGTCCAGTGAATAACAGTTGTGTAAAGAGGTTAAGAATGAATGTCCTTTTAGTAAATAAACAGTCATAACAGTCATTTAGAACCATAGCAGTCATATGTGGTGCATCCCATAGCAAAACAGTACAGTAGGTCTTAATAGACCGAACAGTCAGTTGATGGCCATCATAACAGTAAACAGTAGTGGTTCCAAACATGGGAACCGACAGAGATCTCTGTGACAGTAGCAGTAACAGTACAGTACAGTAACAGTAAATTGCTATGGATGCCACGAATGCAGTTTATAAATAGGACAAACATTCATTCATTAAACAATAATGTTTCAGTAAACAGAACAGTTGATCATTCAGAAAATATTCGTAATTGAACATATCTTTATAACATTGTTACTCACAGAGCACTGGGCTATAAGCAGCTAATGAGCGTCCTCGGATACTAACCCTACACAGTTACAGAACGAACACACACTAAGTTACACACTTGGGGATCAACAACTTAGTCCCTATCTTGACTCGGTGTGGTTCTACATCAATAACCTCATTAAGATGCCTTAAACTAGGCCTAGGAATGCCTAGGATGAAATGAGGATGCAAAGATATACTTTAAAACACTTTTCAAAATTTTCAGAAAACAGGGGTCTCGCTTGAGCGTGGCTTTCTTCGTTCGAGCGAGCTTGTCAAAATAGTGGGGTCGCTCGAGCGTGGACTTCCTCGCTCGAGCGGTCTGTAAAAATGCAAAAAGTGCTGGATGTTGAAAATCCCCGCTCGACGCTCGCTCGAGCGTGAGACACAGTCCTCGCTCGAGCGTAGGTTCTCTCGCTCGAGCGTGCGTCTGCGTGCACCAAAAACCTGAGAGCTTGCAATTCATGCTCGAGCCAACATTCCGTCGCTCGGGCGGACCTCTGAATACACAGGGGCTCGCTCGAGCGTGGAAGCCAAAATCTGGAATTTCTAGATTTGCCTCCCAAGCTCAAACCAAGCATTCAACACATCAAAACTCAACTTTTTTGGCCCATTTTCTAGAAAACACTTGAAAACTCATACTACAACATGTTTTGAAGATCAATTTTGTAAAATCAATTCCAAAGGTAAGTCAATTGAACACAATTTCAAAGAAACTCTCATGAACTTGTAAAAACATAACATGCAAGAACTCTTATGAATTAAATGCTCTAAAACTTGGCCAAATGCAAGATTAAGCTTAAGAACATGGTGAATTCATGGACTACATTCAAAATATACACATGCATGGAAGAAATTCATGCTAAACAACCTCAAAATGCAAGAATATGAACATGCATGCATGAATTAGCTCATAATTCAACACTTTACTTTGATTCTTGACCTTAAGCTCCTATTCCTCCATGAATCATGCAAGAAATGACTTGAATTCATAAACAAGAAGGTAAATATCCTACCTTAGGTCTTCAATTTTAGGTATAGAAGCTTAATTATGCAAATGCTCTTCAATTCTACTAAAATTCTAAGCAAATCTCAAATGAAGTCAAGTTTTTTCTCCTAACTCCCTCTCTCCTTTGGTTGGTCTCAAGAAGAAGATGAAGAAATGATGCATCAAGTGTGTGAGTTAAGTCCCAATCAAGATTTGTAAAGTGGCCCACTATAGACACCCCATTTTTGACCGACCTTAAGACTCAGACGTCACCAACTGAGCGCTCGGTGATGTTGCATATTGTGCTCGTTCTGAGGTTTCAGAGTCACGGCTGCGAGCCCTGCCTCCGGACTTCCGGACTCTTTTGTGCTTTGCCTTGGTTTGCGAACCAGGCCCTGTTTTCTTTGTTTTCTCTTCCCAAAGGGAGGGAGAGGTCTCGTAGACCATCTCTTAGTGGCCGTAGGCTACGTTTCATGGTTGGAGGCCATTTTTTCCCGTTTGGAGCCCGGTTTCCGGTTTTCGGAGCCGTCAGCTGTGTGCCTCGGTTCGGGACCGCTTAATCACCTCCGTTTGCTCCGATTTTTGGCATACACCTTGTTTCCTCCCTTTTGAGGGACACTGTGGCCCGAGAGACCAACTTCGTGGTCGAACGCCACCTCCGGTGTTTAACAGCTTGTTTTCGGGGCCCCGAACTGCGCGTTTTGGCCCCCGAAACTTCGTTTTGCATCTGTCTTGGTCCATTTTTGGCGGGGACCTTATTTTCATTGTTAGAAAGGTTGTAGGAAGGTGGGAGGCTAGCAATTGTTCTGAAAAACCAGTTTTATTTCTTCATCGCTCTTCATCGCCCGTTTTCTTCACTAAAAAACTGGTTTTTCCCACTCCCGGGCCACTTTTTCTGACTTTCCACCACATCATTGTGTTGTACACACCTGGGAGGCCACCAATATGGGTAGGCCGACCAGCAATTGTCCTTGACCCTTTTGAACCCCTCTAAAAAGCTGGTTTTTCTCTCTCCTGGTTCACTTTTTCCAGTTTTTGACTATACAGCTGTGTTGTATACACATGGGAGGCCACCTTTCTGGGGTGGCCGGCCAGCAATTTTGTTGACCCTTTTGAGCCCTGGTCGGCCGGCCAGGGGAGGTGGCCGGCTGGCCACCTGAACCTTTTGCACCTGGTCGGCCATTCTTCTCTCTCCTGGTGCATTCCAGCTGTGCCAGCTGTTTTGCACCAGACCCCCTGCCCGAGGGTCTGTCTTTTTGGGGGGAGATTTGAATTGTTTTTCCCCCCTTTTCTTTCACTCCTCTCCCTCTATATAACTAACCCCCCACCTCCATTTCTAAGGGTTAGAAAAACCAGCTAGGGCATTGATACATATAACCATATATCTCCCTTATCCAAGCTTCAAAACATCCTTGACCTTGCACCATTACACACCAACCCATAGCCTACCACCTCCATCATCCATTCCAGCCCCTTGGACTTGATTTTCAGAGGTTGAAAGCTCAGCAACTTGGTCCAGAAGCTGCTGGAGATCGGCTCTTCAAGGGTGAGTCCCTATTTTCCCTTTTCTTGCTTCATTTTGCATGATATCTTAGCTCCTTTTTCTTACATTTTTGGGCTTCGAACTGAACTGAAAATAGTCTTATTTTGAGCTCATCTTCATGTTTGATCAAGAACTTTTTTCTGTTTGAGGTCTTCTACTCACCCTTTGTGTTGTATCCCTCTTTTTGGCCCTTATCTTGCATGATATATTAGCCTTGCTTGAGAGCATTTCTGGGCTTCGAGCCAAACTGTAAAGTGCCTTATTTTGAGCCCCTCTTTAACTTTGTTGAAGGGCTCTTTGCTGTTTGAGGCCAGGTACTGCCCCTTGTCCTCTATATCTCTTTTAGGGCTATTTTTGCACCATGTTTTAGCCTCACTTGTAAACTTTTTTGAGATTTGACATAAACTGTAAAGTATCTTGTTTTGAGCCCCTCTTCAATTTTGTTGAAGGGAACTTGGCTGTTTGAGGCCTTTTACTGCCCTGTTTGTCCAATCTCTCTTTTAGGGCTGTTTTTGCATGATACATTAGCCTTATTTGTGAGCCTTTTTGGACCTCGACCTAAACTGAAAAAAGTCTTATTTTGACATCATCTTCATGTTTTATTGAGGTCTATCCTTTTTTTGGGGTCATCTTCCCCCTATGCATGCTTCATCTCTTCATGATTAGGGCTATGCATTAGAACACTTGTATTGACCATGGTTTGGCCTCTTAGCCACTGAAATCTAGTGGATTTTAAGTGGCTTAGGTATATTCTTGAAGGCCAAAATCAGAGGGGGGTGACCCCCTCTCTCCTTGTCTTGTTTGGTGGCCTTTTTGGCCTTCCAAAGGACCCCCTATTTGCAAGCTTCCAAGCTTTGTTTCTATCACTTTTCAGTGGGTTTTAAGACCCCCATAACTCATTTCCAGGGGTGGTTTTTCTATGCTTCATGTCTATCTTGTATGTGCTTAATAACCCCTTGTATGGCCCTCTAAAGGAGCTCACCATTTTTACACATGTTGGCTGCATTTCAGTGATTATTTGGGTATATTTTGGCATGTTTTGTTCACTGATTTTTTTTGGTTTGATGAGTTCTCATACGCTTCATGCACATGCCATGTAAACCATGTTTGCTAGTCAAAGTTGCATGCTATTTTAGTCCATCATGCTAGCATCTTTTGGTCATGCTTTGAACTAGAAATGTTCATGTTTTGGGACTTCCTTGGCTCTGTCTTTGTGCTTCATAGTCAAATAATGCATGCTTTGTATAGCTATAAGTCAATACATGTGCCTAGTTTTGAGTTTCGGGGCTCATCTCATGCATCGGGTGCCATGTTTCTATGTTTCGGGATCATTTTGCATCACATTTCAGTGCTGGAACTTGCATGTTTGTATGCCATATTTCATGCCTTGTTAGAGTGGCATTTGTGCCTTAGGATCGGTCCTCGGTTTGCGTGCATGTGTGCACGCATCTCGAGTGTCTCATTTTCATCTTATGGCTACTGATGTGAGTGTGGCTGAGGTCCACTCATGTTGGTGTAAGTCCTTCATGCATTATGTATGCCATTTCAATTCATAGCATTGTGTATGCTAGGTTGCATGTTAGAGCATCGTGTATGCCATGTTACGTCGTGCATTGTGTATGCCATTTCATAGCATTGCGTATGCTAGGTTGTATGTTAGGATTGCATTCATGCATGTCATGCATATTGCATTGTGTTTGGGATAGGAGTTAGCCCAAACACGGGAAACGAGGGATGTTTCGTACTCCGAGTGACGGAACGTGTCTCAATTCCCGGTCACCGACACTCCGGATTGACCATGATGGAGTCTCGGTCTTGTTGTGTTTATATGTGCATTCATTTCACATTGAGTCGTGCAATTCGACTCCTCGACCATCATGCATCGAGATGCGTGATTGGTGGCACGAGGATCGAGGTATGCATACATGTGTGAAAATACTTTGCCATGCCCCTTTCTTGCTCTCTGTTGCAGCAAATCAAGAATCAACAGCCTTTCAGAGCTTTGCACAATATTCCGGGCTTAATTGTAAACAGAGGCTAATTGGGGCATCGCAATGGATTTCCGCGCAAGGCAACCCGAACATGCATCATTCATCATCCGGAGCAGAGTTGAGGCAGTCCCTAGCTTGCATGCTATTTACTGCTTTCCTAGATTAATTTGTTAATTAATTAGGATTTTGTATTTATTCGGACTGTAGTTATTTATTCGGGACTGTATATTATTTATTCGGACCCTCCGAGCGAGGGCAAATTGTAATAAGTGTGCGTGTGTGTGATGTATGTCTTCCAACCCCACGTCTTTCTCCCTTTTATTTACCAGCTTATGATGGTTAGATTAGGGCATGTTTCAATTAGCATACAGTATGATAGCATGTTTGCATTCATTCATCTGTTTTGCATGCACCGGGCTCGGCGCATCATACTAACTGCATTTGTATTTCAATTCCAAGTTGAATACATGTTAGCTTGTAGCATTCCATATGCCATGTTTAGAATAGCCGGCCTAATCTTAGTTGCATTTTGCATGTGTTGCATTAGGCATTTCTGTATAGTTAGGATCATGCATGGATTTCTAACATAGCTTCTGTTTTGGCTTGGAGTACTCGGTAAGTTTTTATGCTTTAGCATCCTTGCATGTGTGTGAGTGACTGCCATGATAGCATGCTTACCATGAGGCTATTTGCTTATGTGATATAACTGCCTGAATGCCTGTGGGTGAAGGTTGGGTTATTTGGATTGGAACAATCATTGACTGTGAGTTTTAAGCCCACTAGATAGTGGCAAAACCATCTTTTCTAAGCCCACCTGAGGGTGGCAAAATCTGCATTTTAAGCCTACTTGCGAGTAGCAAACCATCTTTCAAAAACAAACATGAAATGTTTTGTTCCAATTCAGGCGACCCGGTCTATACTTGTATGCTGTGCGCATCACATAGTAAATCTAGGCTAATAACCGGAATAAGAACGCATAATGTTTTCAAAACTCGATATCATGGTTAGTAGAGGCCGATCTTTGATCGGGCGAGCGGGGGTGCTCACGAAGTGACCTTCCCCAATCGTACCCAAGTTCCCGAGCCGAGGCAACTTTGGTGATGACGGACACGTGGCCTTAGGCAACGAGTCAGGGTTTCCTAAATTTCCCCAAAATAAAATATTTAGGTGGCGACTCTGTATCTGGCAAAGCAGTCCATGTTTGGCACTTCTTTCAAAAAAATCTGTTTTCTCAAAACGATTTGCCGGATTTGGACTCTTTGGTTCAGATTAAGAACCGTGACATTTGAGTCCTGAACTGTAGTGAGCCCAAATGAACAGAACGGGACTCATCCTCCCGGGGCGTTCGGGGACGTCTACAGTTTCTGGCGACTCTGCTGGGGATTTAGAGAGCTTGACTCGAACTCATGATATCTTGTTTTGATTACACTTATGTGTTTCTTTGCATTGCATGTGCATTGGTGCGCCTAGGACACCGTGTTTGCCATCTGCTATTCCTGAGCGGTTTGCCAGAGGCTGCGTGCCATAAGGCTTACCGGTTACGGGCTCTGCCAGTATGGAAACACAAACCCCGGTTTTACCGGGGCACCCTTTTGACCATTCGACCTAGTGCATATTCGGAATCCGTAGTGACCATTCCAAACTAGGACAGGTTGCTTACTCGATATAGGTTGTTTGAAACCGCTGCGTGCGTAGTGAAACCCAAGCTCCTGACAAAATAGGACAGGGAAACCCTACCCAACATAGGGGTGTTTTGGCTCTCACTTGTTTGCTATGTGCTTTTAGAGTGCGTCTCTACAGGAATGCATGTATCAGTTTACAAGTTTGGGTATCAGGCCTGCGGGCACCAGTTCAGTATTTTGGGAATCGGTTATATCTGCGGGTATCAGATTCAGTTTTGGGGGAGCAGTGATTTTGGGGAACAGTGATCAGTAGTAGAGTACAGTTATTCAGCTATGCTTGTGTCTGTTCTGATTGGGCCGAAATGCTGCGTGTTTTCTCTTTCAGGGGGGGTTCAGAGATTTAGTACAGAATAGCCAGTGTTCTCCTTTGCTGAGGCACGATAGACATCTGATCCGTCAGTCACCATTCAGTTCAGCGGACTTATGATGACGCAAAGTTCAGAGGAAATTATGGTTATGGCAGCCGCATTAGACCAAGGAATCATCTTGCAGGATGAGACCAATGTTGATGTACCGCATCCGCCCAGGTCGCCTGCCGCGCGCCCGGTCTGGACGCCACAGTTGTGTCAAGCTCGTGAGCCCACCACGTTTGAATTGATGGGAATAATTGGCGATCTTCAGCGATCTGTGGTTGACCTCGCCTACGGAATGTCGGCTTCGCCACCAACCACATCCTACGCCGAGAATTTCGTACCACAAGAGCCCCCGCTATTGGGGTGAATTGTGATCGAGCTCAGCCAACCTGAGGCTGTCTCAAGCTGTGGCCATGACATGGCAACAACAACCGGGTTCCACTCTGATATAGCAACCCAAACCCTCGATCAAGCTGAGGCTAGAGGTAAGAACAAAGTGGGAACAGGTGCTGATCCCGTTGAACAACTACTGTGGGCAGTTGAGGCTTTGAAAGCTGGAGGATTGAGTAAACAGCAAATATTCGCAGTCGTGGCTAAGACTGTGGATGATGCTTTCCCCACTCCAACCGAGGGGAGTTCCAGCCAGACAGAAAGTCGGGATAGGCCCCGTCATGCCAGAACAGTTCCCTCCAATTCTAACCCTGCACCGGGAAAAGATCAGAAAGCCAAGGCGGCACCTGCCGATCCTTTTGCCAGTGCGTCCGACAAAAGTCAGCAAACTTCGAAGTATCTGTCCCGAGGGCGCAGAGTCCTCCACGCCCTTTATATGCCTTTGTCCAAAGCTCTCCAAATCCTTGTTGGACAAGGCCATCTCAAACCCCTCGAGCCTCGGCCTCTCCCGAACCCTCTTCCGGCTACGCATGATGCTACCCAGTACTGCGCGTACCATCAGCAAACTGGCCATACTACCGACAACTGCTTCCGTCTTCGCCATGAAGTACAGGATCTATTTGACAACGGGGTCATCCTCCCGCCGAGCTCAGCAAAGTCTATCGGCACTGGATCGGTGAACTTGAGGGGATAATGTGATGTGATCGGGGGATGAACCACCTGCGGGCGGCACTCAGTTTACTCCGATATGGTGTATGGCACGCACTGTTTTGAGCATTTGTGAATGCTGGTTTTTTTGTATTTTCTGACTTGGGTATTGAGTCAGTCTTGTTGCGTTGTATTGAGTCAGTCTTTTTGTACAGAGTCAGTCTTTTCTTACTGAGTCAGTTAGGTCTGTCTTGTTGTACCGAGTCAGTCCTGTTTTGTTGGAGTCGGGTGAATTCGAGGGTGTTACCTCGGACATCGCTTGCTTGTTTTGTGTTTGTCTTTTCGTTTTCTTTTGAGTCTGTTTCTGCCGGGGAGCCAGTTACATCAAGAGATCTAATCGAAATAGCTGTGGCTGTCATGTTTTTGTGCTTGTTTCTGCTTTGAGCCTGTTATGCCAGCAAACTTGAATGAAACGGCAGTGCATTTCACCTGCTCTTTTGTGCCTTGAATTCATTACATTGACCTAAGTTTTTCAAAAACTCTTTTTGAACACTGCGGTGAAAACGAAGAGGAAAGAATTCCTCAGGATTTGCAAAAATTTGATCAAGTGAGAGAAAGAGAGGCATGCTGAGCCCTTAATGAATGAAATCATGCTTGAGAAGGATCCTGGCTTAATCCAGATTGGTTCCGTACTGTCTTCAACGCGAGCGATTTGTCGCTTTCTTAAAAGATTTCAAAAAATGTTTTTGCGTGGTCCCGTGAAGACCTGTGTGGAATCGCTCTTGAGATTGTGCAACCTAGGATCGCTCTCAGCCTCGAGACTCGACCCCTCACTTCCAAACCTTGAACTGGGTTTCAGAATATTCAACGGTCAACCACAACGTAAGGCCTGTGTGGTTAGATCAGAAGCAGCCCTTGAACTAGGGGCAAGAAAGTCAGATTAAGAAGGTCGGATATGATCAAAAGAAGCTTACAAAGCTGGATCAGAAGCACCCCTCGAACTAGGGGCAAAAATGTCAGACAGCTCGAAGAGCCAAAGGTGGATCATTCCGCAAGTCAATAAAGACTGGCAAGAATGCCAAATTCCAGAAGGGAAGAAAAAAGAAAGTTTTGTTGAAGAACAACCGAGTTCCTATCCACAACACTAGGGGCAAATTCAGCCCCCATTGGATGGACTTCTACATCGTCAGCAAACACAGCTATTCTCCTGGATTCAGATGACTTCAAGATCTCAAAACCATTTGACATGGACAAAGCTACACTTTTACCCTTGAGAGGCTCGCTGGGCCGAAAACCCAGAAGGGCGACCTAGGCAAAAGTTAGAGCAAGAAAAAGAAGAAAAAGAAAAAAAAAAAAAAAAAAAAAACAAAAAAGAAAATCA
This sequence comes from Camellia japonica, assembly GCA_030407325.1. NCBI lineage: Eukaryota > Viridiplantae > Streptophyta > Magnoliopsida > Ericales > Theaceae > Camellia > Camellia japonica. The sequence goes on from JAPPVO010000003.1 coordinate 49,044,715, forward strand.
AAAAAAAAAAAAAAAGAAAAAGAAAAGAAAAGATTGAAAAGAAAAGAAAAGAAAAAACAAAGCTCGCAAGGTTGAAAACCCGGAAGGGCGGCCTTGGCAAAAGTTAGAGTGCAAAAGGAGAGGTTAATACCCGAGTGTACCTTAACCCCCCCGAACTACGTAAGGCTTGATTCCCATCTTTGGGATACGTAGGCAACTTCATTCTGAAGTCCAGCCGTAAAACACTTCAAATTGATTGTGCCCATGTAATGGTTTTGATCATCTTCGCCTTCTCTGTATCCGAGAATTTGGTTGTGTTCGTCACTCTGAGGATTGACTACAATGCGCTGCGGTGCCATTAAAACAAGGGGCAACTTTCCGTTGCCATTCAATGCGCTGCGGTGCCGTTCAAACAAGGGGCAACTTTCCGTTGCCATTCAATGCGCTGCGGTGCTATTCAAACAAGGGGCAACTTTTCGTTGCCATTCAATGCGCTGCGGTGCCGTTCAAACAAGAGGCAACTTTCCGTTGCCACGCAGCTTCCCTCAAGCAAGGGGCAATTTTCCTTCGAATCTGAGGTTGTGCATCTCGAGAGTGGGTTCTATGCTCGTTGAGCAGTGGCCGTTTGCAAAAATAGTTTTTAATGAAGTTGACTAATTCTCTCGAAAAGTATTCAATTTTTCCAAAATTGGACCATTTCTTGGACCCAAAAAAGGAAAATTTTCAATGCTCATAACCTAACTCGCATGATTTCAAATCAGAAAATCGAACAAGCGCGTTAATCTAACTCTCATTTTGGTTAAAATTGTTTTAAGCAGAAGCCAAAAAACAAAAAATGGTCAAAATAATGAACTAGAGACACAGTTGAGTCAGGCTTCCTGTCCTTTCTCCGTTGTCAATGCATTTGCTAGAAAGGGCACCATACCTGTCGGGAAGGGCACCCTATTCGCTAAGAAAGGCACAGCGGAAGCTAACAGAAAATGGCTGAAAGCTCTCATATCCTCCAAGCAACGAGGTATCAAGCCAAGTGCGAAGCACGAACTGGAATGGGGCAGGATATTCCATTCCCTCATCTGGACAGATCTAATCATGTCCAAACTCCCCAGTAGAGCATCGTCAACCAATGTCAATTACAGATCTGCTGCATATCCAGCCGCATCACAACCCCTCTGTGGGGGAAGTTCACCGTTGTGAGCAGAAGAAAGAGAATCTAGCAGAATGCTAGGGGCAAGAGCCCGCAACTTCCTGTTTATCCATCAACCACCCTGGGGAGGGATGAAAAATGAGAGATTAAAGAATAGAGAGATGTGCGCTGAGAGGAAAAGCGAGGAAAGGGTTTTGAGAGAAAAAAGAAAAAAAAAACGAGCTTGAGGGCCGAGTGATGTGAGAATCACAAATAAGAAAGGGTGGGGAATAATACTCAGAGAAACTGGCTCCTCGTGCACTAAGAGGTCTCTTGCCATTGGAACACGTCTGTGTATCGTGTCAGTCGTTTTGTTTGTCTCAATTCTTGTTTTGAGTCGTTTCGGGTGTCTGTAGATGTGTTTAGGTTGTCTGTGTATCGTGTAGATGTGTTTTGAGTCGTTTCGGGTATCTGTGTATCGTGTCACTGGATTTGGGTAGTTGTTTGGAGTTGCTGACATTGTTCTCGAGGATCCCCTTCGAAGCCTTGCAAAGATCTATTATCAAGAATGGTTTCCTCCAGAGCTGCAAGGTTATTGAGCAATCCAGCATGGCTATTTCAAGTCATTTATCTGAAGCAGCAGCTACCATTGATTTTTATATCAACATCTGCCATGTTGCCAAAGTTGCAGAGGAGAAATTGTTGAGAGATCAGAAATTTGTTTCCCAGATACATGCTGAGGTGTCTGAACTGAAAGAACAACATTCCTTTGTCTCCCAATTTTGAGCCCAACTTCTGGAGAAGAAAACTCAACTAGAAGAAGAGTTATGAGCAGTTAACCTGGCTTTAGATAGAACTGCCACAAAACTGCAAATCACCAACCAATGACTGACTGATCGAAGGTAAGAGATGACTACAACCATTCAGTTGTTCCCATCCCTTCAGAGTAGAGAATCAATTGTAAGGGAACAACTGGAACATTGTACTGACTTTTGGGTCAATCTATGGCTGCATGTACTCAACTCCTTATGAAAAGAATTTTTTATTTATTATTTGAGTGTTTTTTCATGATTTTCTTGTTTAGCATTTACTATACTCCTTGTGTTTCCCACACAATTGGATAATAATGCTTCAGGTACCTGCCATTAATTTTCTTAGGGTGTACATACCCATTCAAATTCCTCAAATGGTATGCTCCCCTAGGCAAGACTCTATGAACTTGATATGGTCCTTCCCATTTAGGTGACCATTTGCCAAACTTATGGCTTTTAATTCCTATTGGGAGTATTGTTTTCCATACCAAATCACCTTCATCAAAACTAATGTGCTTGACTTTCTTATTATAGTTTTTGGCTACTTTCTTCTTTTGGAAAAGAATGCTATTTAATATCAAAATTCTAGCTTCATCCACATTTTCTAATTCTAAGAACATGCTTTGATGGTATTGCTCGGGAACTAACTGATCCTGGCATCTCACTCTTAAGGACTTGATGTTAATCTCTACAACTAACACTGTATCATGCCCATATACTAAGGTATAAGGAGTAACTCCTGTACTTGAACTTGGAGAAGTCCTATAAGCCCATAATACATCCAATAGTAAGTTATGCCAATCCCTAGGATTGTCTTTCACAACTCTTTGTATTTCTTTTTTCAAAGACTTATTGGATGATTCTGCCTGACCATTTGTTTGTGCATAATATGGGGCAGAATTAACAAGGCTAATTCCAAACTCTGCCACAAAAGACTTTACTATCTTCCCATCAAACATAGTCCCGTTATCCACAATTATAGTCTGTGGGACGCCAAACCTGTGAATCAGATCTTTAATGAACCCAATAACTTCAGTTTGGTCTACAACCTTATATGGTTTAGCTTCGACCCACTTAGTGAAGCAGTCTGTGGCCACTAAGATGAAACAATGATGCTTTGAAGAGGGTGGATATATTTTTCTTATCATGTCCATAGCCCATCCTCTAAATGGCCAAGGCTTCACAACTGCATGCAAATTAGTTATTAGTACATGCCTTATCGTGCCATGCTTTTGGCATGCCTAGCAACCTCTAGTATACTCTATACAATCTTTAAGGATGGTTGGCCAATAGTAAGAATGTCTTCGAAGCAGCTATCTCATCTTCACACCAGACTGATGAGCACCACAGATGCCTTCATGAACTTCAGCCATGGCTGTTAATGCCTCCTTTGGCCCTAAACATTCCAATAACAAACCATCTAATCCCTTTTTGTAAAGAGCATTACCATACACTATGTATTGCATAGATTGTAATTTGATCTTTCTACTGGCTTTCAAAGATGGGCCAGTTAAGTACTGCATTATTGGATATCTCCAATCTTTGTTTGTAAGTCATTATGATTGACTTCTAACACCACATTCCTTTTAGTTAAGGGTGGTATTACTTTTTGATATGTTGCTTGACTTATGTTCATTTGAGTGTCATTTATTCTCCTGAAATTCGAAGCTTTCTGAGCCACATCATTGGCTTTGTTATTTATGAATCTTGGGATATAAGTCACATTTGCTATTTGAAACCGAGAAAGCAAATGTAATGCAACAACATAGTATAGTAATATGCTTGCACTTTGACATTTGAAAATTCCTTTCACTTGGTTAACCACCAATTGAGAATTCCCAAATATATCAACTGCATGAGCTTGTAATCCAATAAGTATTTCTAGTCCCATTATTAAAGCTTCATATTCAGCTTGATTATTGGAACAAGTAATTTCATCAACTCTGAAACCATGTTTGGTTTCTATCCTTTGTGGTGATTTAATCACCACATCAATTCCAGTTAGACCGTCGGCTTTTGATCCATCAAACCAAATTTGCCATGGCTCAATATTAACCATATCAAGATCCATTATCTCTTGACTTTCTATCTGACATGAATGATCTGCCAAGAAATTAGCTAAAACTTGTCTTTTTACTGCTTTTTGGGGAACATATTCTAGATGAAATTCTGATAAAGCTAGTATCCATTTACCAATTCTTCCTCTCAACATAGGTCTAGATAACATATACTTGACCAAATCTGTGGTTACAATTACCATGACAGTTGTAGGCAGAAGATAGTATCTTAGTTTTATTGCAGTAAAATACAATGCAAGGCACAGTTTTTCTACAGCTGAATATTTACATTCACAAGAATTTAAGAACCTACTAAGGTGATAAACTGCTTGCTCTTTGCCTTCTTTATTGTCCTGGGCTAAGAAAACTCCCAATGAATTTTCTGCTGCAGTAATGTACAACTTCAAAGGCTTATTCCTCTTTGGTGGCATCAGCACTAGAGGCTTGGCCAAGTAGGCTTTAATTCCTTCGAAAGTAGTTTGATGCTCTGCCATTCACACAAACTCCTCTTGATCTTTCAACCTTAATAAGGAAGAAAATACTTTAGTTTTTCCTGTAATGTTAGAAATAAATCTTCGAAGAAAATTAACCTGTCTAAAGAAACTTTGTACTTCTTTCTTACTTGATGGAGGCTTGGTTTCAATGATGACTTTGGCTTTATTTTGATCAATATGTATTCCCTTCTTGTGTACTACATAGCCCAAGAAGTTTCCAGCTAATACACCAAAAACACATTTGAGAGGATTAAACTTCAACTTGAACTTTCACATTCTTTCGAAAGCTACTTCCAAGTGAAACAAATGTTCCTCCATGGACTGGGATTTTATTACAATGTCATCAATGTAACACACTAAATACCCTCCAATGAGATCATGAAAGATGGTGTTCATAGCCCTTTGATATGTAGCTCTAGCATTATTTAGGCCAAATGACATTTTAACCCATTTGAAGGTGCCAATATTCTCAGGACATCTGAATGCTGTCTTATGGACATCTTCCTCTGCAATGTAGATTTGGTTATAACCAGAATGCCCATCCATCATAGATAAAATCTTGTGCCCTACTGAACTATCCACCAATAAATCTACTATGAGCATGGGGTACTCATCTTTTGGGGTTGCTAAATTCAGGTTTCTAAAATTGATGCATACCCTCATTTTACCATTCTTTTTAATCACAAGCACAATATTGGATAGCCATTCAACATATCTAGCTGTTCTAATAAAGTCTGCCTTAAGGAGCCTAAGAATTTCCTCCTTGACCTTCTGAATCACTTCAGGACTCATCCTTCTTGGTTTCTGCTTGTACGACTTGAAATTAGGCTTCATAGGGAGCCTATGTTACACTAATGACCTATCCAATCCAGACAGTTCATTATAAGACCATGCAAAACAATATTTATATCTCTTTAAAACCATCAATAACTGGTCCTTGTCAAGAGCACTTAACCAAGCACTGATGTAAGTGGGTTGCTGTGTAGAACCTTCCTCTAAATTATTTTCTTCCAAGGGGTCTTTTATTTGAGAATTCACTAATGCTTCTTTTTTGATTTCTTCTGTCTTCGAAGCAATTTCTTTGCTTTGTTCTGCTCCCATTTTCTCTGATTCAACATCTTTGCCCTCTTTCTCATAAAAAAAGTCTGTCTATAAGGCTTCTTCTTCCTATATTTGTTGGACTTTTGTTTCGATGTCCAATGCACAGTATTTATTAAAGGTCAAAGGTTTGACCTGTTGTTGTTTATGCTTACAGCCAACTACCATGGCTTCCTTCTCTTATTCTTGAACTTTTTGGACTATTGCTTTTAAGTCTAATGCTGAAAACTTGACTAAAGCCAAGGGTCTGGCTTATTGGGTTTCATCTTCTTGCCTACAACCAGGCATCATTATCATCTTGGACGATAAATTCTTCATCAGTACTCCCCTGTATCAAGTGCTTCAGGTGTGCTACTTCCTCATTAACTGTCACTTCGGCTGAACCATCAGGTTTTCTCAATATACTAAGTGGTGTTACTCTTTCAGTATACAACTTGGCCTCTGCAAAGTTAGTACAAGCGACAAAGGGTTGAGGGTCTACATTGATCTCCTCTGTCTCTCCATTGCACAAAGCCATCATTATCTTCTAATGTAGAGAGGAAGACACACATTTGTTGGTGTAAATCCAATCCCTACCAAGTAAAGCATTATACTTAGCATTGCTATCAATAACAAAGAATGCCGTCATACAATCTCTGGTTCCTACACTCAAGTTGATGGGCAAAATATCCTAAGCTATCTGTTTATCTCCAGCAAAACCAACAATGGTTGTGCTGGTTGAAATTAATCTGGGGTTCTTTTTCCCTAGTTTCTTCAAAGAAGATTTTGGAAACAGGTCACCTCTGCTCCATTATCCATTAACACCCTATTCATCTATATCCCATCGAAAAAGGCCTTGATATACAAGGGCTTGATATGCTATGTTATTGATGTTGTAGGATGCTCAAAAGGATATGAGAGATTAATACTCACTTCTTCCTTACTCTCGTCCTCAATTTCCATCGGTGTGGCCACTTTGGGTTCATCTTGAACCATACTAACCTGTGAATCTTCACTAGAAACTGGAATATGGTCAATCTCTTGACCTTCTTGGTTTCCATCTTCAGCCTGGAACTCCTGTGGTAGTATATGCACCATATTCACTGATACTGGAGGAAATGAGCCAAATTGAACTACTGGCTGCACTTGCTTCTTTTCCAGGCTAACTTGTTCAGTTATTTCAGAAGCATCTTCCATGTTGCATTCTGACACTTCAGCACTATTGACTTCCTTCGAATGGTCTGTTCCTGTTAGTTTTTCGACCAAAAATGTCTGTTCAGCCATGAAGGCTTCAAACATCTCCTCGTCAACCATCTCTTTCCTTTGGCCTAGGTCAACTTCTCTTTCTGTCTCACTATCGCTTTCCATCAAAGTCTTTTCAAGACCTGCTAAGCTGGATCTTTTCTTGGCTTTCAGTTCAGAGTGAACTTTAGCCAACTGCTCTTTGTTGAAAAACTTTTTGTTCTGAGGAGTCAATTTTGGACTATGGTCCAATTTTGGACTTTCTCTTTCCTCTGTCTGGCCTTTTGGCTGAGCCAATGAAGAACTCTCTCCACTTTCCTTCAAATCCTTTTGGTACTGAGTGTACTTTCGCTGGATCTTCCTCATTTGGGACCTAGAAATTACTGGAACCATATTTGGTTCCTTTGTTTTTGGATGCTTTTGTAATACCTAATTATTTAGAGCCAACAAGGGAGGTTTAACCATCATTCCCTAGTCTCTAACAACACCTCTTTGGGTGGGCATTTCCTTAGGCTTGTTCTCCATGACAAACCAATTTGGAACCCCAGGTACCCATGAACTCATTAGCTCAGTTGTTGAACTATCTCTTTTTGCCTTTGAAGCCAGCTTCGAAGCTGCTTGTAGAGGCCACTGCTTGGCCCCGAACCCCTGTCTTGAGCCTAATTCAGACCTTCTATCAGAGTGGCTGTTTTTCATCTTGTGTGAGGTTGGTCTAGGAGGGCAATCTCTAGCTCTGATCCCATAACTTGAGCCCATTTCAGGCCTCCTCTCAAGATGATTGCCCTTCATCTTGTAGTAGTTGGGTGGTCTGAACTCATGTAGAGGTCTTTTGCCCTTAGAATGCACTCTAGTAGTTGTTGGTTCAGCCAAGAATGGCTGCTGTCTGGGATCAGTTGGGTATGGCCTTTTGTTGTAGGCACTGGTTGGTTTAGGGCGCCTCTGCACATCCTTGTAATACTGCTTCCCATCAATTGGAAGCCCTTTCAACCATTTGTAACTTAACCTGCATCTGGGACACATCCTTTGCATGACAGCTGCCTCCAAAGAGTCATCATCCAGTGCCTCCTCACTAGAATCCTCTCTTTGGTCTGTAAAGCCCTGCCCACTCACTGGTGAATTTCTAGTATCTTTCTTAACAATAGTCTGGCTGGCAACATGCATCTGCACATTAACCTTTTTCAATTCCTTCAGGGATAAGTTCTGGAAGTCTGGCACAATAACATTGGCTGTAACTTCTCCAATTTCTAGAAATAGATTAGTGTCAATCCCCATAGCTTTCTCTGTTTTAGCTGGGAACTTTAAACTCCCCTTTCGAATCTGTTCTTGGATTCTGTCCAAAAAAATAATACAGTTTTTAGTTGAGTGAGATCAAGAATTATGCCATTTACAATACATTTTTCCTTTAAGTTCTTCTGGAGAAGGAATTTTAACTCCCTTTGGTAACTTTAGGAAATTCGCTGCAAGTAAATGTTAAATCGAAAATGTCATCTGCCTTTGTTAAATCGAAAGAATATTTCCTATGAAGGTTTTTCTTTTTAAATTGCTGATCTATTGTAGTGTCTTTATGAATTAATGCTTCACAGATCACAGGCTCTTTCCCTACAATCTCTGCTGCATCAATCTCATAATTAGGATCTCCATAATAAGTCTTGTATGACGCGTTACTTCAGTCTTGTTCTTCCTCAAGTAATGATTCATATCTAGACACCTTATAGGTTAATTCCACTAAGTTTCGAAACTCAGTTGAGTCAAACTTCTTTCGAAGCCTAAACTCTAAACCATTTTGAGTCAATCTCACAAATTCAGGCTCTGGTAGAATGACCCTACACTTGTTTCGTGCTCTTTTGAATTTGGCAATAAATTGAACAGCCTTTTCATCAGGCCTTTGACTCTACCTTGTTGAGTCTGCCAGAGAAACTTCTGGCTCCATTTAGAAGAATTGGGCATGAAATGCCTCCTCCATTTGTTACCAAGTTTGGATAGAGCCAGGTGTAAGGTTAATATACTATACAAAAGCTGCCCCAGTTAGAGAATTTGGAAAAAAGTCTTAACTTCATGTAATCATTATTGGTAAATTTACCATATTGGGTAATGAACCTAGCAATGTGTTCTACTGTTGACTGGTTTCCATTCTCATAAAAAAGAGCAAAGTCTGGTATTCTAAACCCTCTTGGGTATTCATGTACCCTATCTACCCATTCTGGGTATGGTTTCCTATACACAGGAGTTTGAACGCTCCGAGCCATAGGTCCACACATTTCTCTGACAATATCAGCAATTTGGTCTCTAGGAACCATATTTTATGCTTGTTGGACTACCACTGGAGGAACAAACACAGGATTTGGTGGAAAACCTTATGCCTGAGGTCCTCTTGGTCCATAGGGAGGTATATTTGGGACTGACTGTCCCTGTGGTACTGGCTGCTGTTGAGGGTATGGTTGACCCCTCTGAGCCTATCCTGCGAAAGGTGCTGTAATAGGAGGAACATGTGTTGTTTCTCTTCCAACCGCAGGAAACCCTTCCAACCCCCTGGGTACGAATTCAAACAAAGGATTAGTGAACCTCCTTGTGCCAGGTATGGCTTCGAATATGGGATTTGGAAACATTCTCATGCCATTTTCTTGTGTTGGTCTAGATCTACCAATTTGCATAGCTTCACTGTTCAGTAACGAGGCATTTTGATTTACCATAGGCTTCGAAAGAGGCTCATACCAAGACTGAGGTGATGGTCTTTCATAATTTTGATTACTAGTTTGACCATTAATATGTCCATTACTTTGCATAGGCTGTTTATCTCTAGCCAATCTTTGTTGAGGGACATTTGAAATTTCCTCCATATGCCTTGTGTTAGTTGGTTGATTGGTATTCATCCAATCCATAAAGGATATTGTCCATCTTTCCATTGTGTTCATTAACTGGTGTCCGATGGCATCTACTAGGCCTCTCCATAGATTCATTGGCTGAGTAGATAGAACAGTGGATGGTCTAATTCCATAGTCTCATTCACTATTCTGCACACGTGGTGCATGTTCTGCATTACTGGTCTGTTCGACCATAGGTTTTGATAAGATAGGTGTTTCCATAGAATGTGTTATCACATTATCCTTTGGATCAGGTACCTTTATCTCTCATTCCACACCTTCTTCTAGGCATTCATTTTCTCCTTGTCTCATATGTCTAGCCATTTCAATTAGTCCCACTGGGTGTGCTAAAAATATATGTTGGTTTTTTGGCTTTCGAAGGTTAGTATTGTAATTTTAAGCGTGCCAACAAGGATTAATCAGTCTTTACAGAAGATTAATTGCCAACCAATTATCAGACAATTGTGTTTTAGTTCTTTCAGCCTCAATGAAGAGGATTCTTCCTGGTGGCTTGTTTAGGAGAATTTAGTAAACAACAATCAAGTAAAGAAATAATTGCAGCATTTCATTAAGTAAAAATGAAAAACTTACAATGACCTGACTCAGCCTTGTAGAGGTTCACAGCAACAAACTATTTGAAACTACTCCTATGAATGAAGTGCAATACAAGAATTTGAAGTTCAGAAATGTAAAGAACTGTAAAAACTGGAAGGAAAATAAAGTAGATAAAACTGGTTTTTGGATCTGAGTCTGGAGGCCTCCTTTCTGGGACCTTCTCTGCTATTTATACTTCTCAATAATAACCATTGAAGTGGGATTCTAATCGTCGAAATGTCTCTCCATGATCGCTGAACATGCTCCTCACAGTCAGTCCCCACTACGCCATGTTTGCAGTTAGGCTTCCCTCTTGATTTTGAATTTGAACCTTGTGAGTAACCGTTAGGCCACATCACCTTATATTCCTTGATCATTCCAGTGTTACGCAGACTTATTATTACCAGTATGGGTTGACACGTGTCTGACTATGGTTGGCAATTTGTATTACCTCCCCAAATTGCCCTTTTCATGCCACGTGTTGAATCGTGATTGGCTTATACAAATTATACAGCCAACAATCTTATGTGATATTTAATACTATTTTTTTTATTTTCTATTTATTTATTTATTTATAATTATGACATTTTATAAATTTATATGATACACACCCTAGATATAGAATGGTTAAATAAGTCACATGAAATTAATTATGCCAGTTCCCAGTTCCAAGAAGGTCGTGTTCGCATAAGAAAAAACAATGAATAACGATAATTGGGACCCAAATTTATAAAGTAGTGGAGGATTTTTTTGAAATTCTTGTAAAAATAGAATTTACAAAATTAATTATAAAAATGGGGTGATTCTACTTACACCACAAAATTATCTCCTTACACCCTTAAAAATTTCAATTTTAATTTTATTATTTTACAATTTTTATAATACCATTTCTATCCTTATCCCTACCATTCACTCTTCTCCTTACACCCAAACCTTTCAAACCCTAATTTCTTCACATCCACCCCATCACCACCACCTCTACCGGCCCACCACCATGACTGCCACCCAAGGCACGAAAGCAGCAAAACAACACCTTACAAACATCACCCCTGTTATCAAGATACACAGAACAATCTCAACTCCACTAACAAGCAACAATCACTGATGGAGGCTCTGCTACAAATAAATCGAGACATATACATAAATCATCCAAAATCATCACTATCAACATAAGGTCTTGTATAGAATGGTCTGTTGTTCCAAATTCAACTTCATTATATAGATCAAATTCGTAATGTTACAGGGCTTTGGAAATAATATGCAATCTGACCTAATGAACTTTGATAAACAATCTGACCTAGGAAACTGAAGAAATTCAAGGACTGATAAACAATACCACCAATAATACTTGTCAATAGATCAACAAAAATGAACTTTGATATGAGAAATCATGAGCGAGATCAAATTAGGATAACAGAATGATGTGTCTCTTTCTCTTCATGCTCTATCAACGATGGAAAAGGGCGACAGGCTGGGTCACAATGGCAAAGGTGTGGGTAGGACTTTGAGCGATGAGGAGGTGGTTTTATTCACGATGGAGCGGTGAGCGGTGGGGCTGTATTGTTACAACGGAGATGGCGAACAGGGTTGTGATGGCGGTGGGGTTGGCTTGGGTTGCTGGTGGAGGGCGACAGCAGCGAGAGGGCTTACATAGTGGTTGGCGACGGCGGTAGTTGCAGACAGTGGCAGTGCTGTTTCCATTGGAGATGAAGAAACTAGGGTTTGAATGGTTTGGGTGTAAGGAGAAGAGTGAAGGGAGGGACGAGGATAAGAATGGCATTATAAAAATTGTAAAAAAATAAAAATAAAAATAAAATTTTTAAGGGTGTAAGGAGATAATTTTGTGGTGTAAGTAGAATCACCCTAAAAAGGTGGAAACTACACCTTCAATTTATGAAAATACCCTCATGTTTCTCTTTCTTCTCTTGTCTACCCTCTTCTCTTTTTGTAATTCCGACCACTACCCCACCACTCCTTTATTATCCCCAAGCCCTACACTACTCTCCTTTGCTACTCCAAACCCCCTACCCCACCGCATTCTCGCCATTTCCCCACTGAAGTCCCTTCTTATTCCATCAAATAACCTAGTCGATCGACCCGACACTACAACAAAAACATACTTTAGTGGCACTACACTAGTAGCATATTTTTAGAAAATGCCACAAAAAATGATATTTAGTGGCACGTTTTTGAAAAATGCTACAAAACAACAAACATAAAAGGCTCTAGTGACATTTCAATGAACAAGTGTCACAAAACTACAACAAAAACATACTTTAGTGGCACTACACTAGTGGCATATTTTTAGAAAATGCCACAAAAATGATATTTAGTGGCACGTTTTTGAAAAATGCCACAAAATGACAAACATAAAAGGCTCTGGTGACATTTCAATGAACAAGTGTCACAATACTACAACAAAAACATACTTTAGTGGCACTACACTAGTGGCATATTTTTAGAAAATGCCACAAAAATGATATTTAGTGGCACGTTTTTGAAAAATGCCACAAAACGACAAACATAAAAGGCTCTAGTGACATTTCAATGAACAAGTGTCACAACATTACAACAAAAACATATTTTAGTGACACCATACTAGTGGCATGTTCTTAAAAAATGTCACAAAAAGAATATTTTGTGGCATTTTTTAGAAAAATGTCATAGAGCCACAAACATACAAGGCTCTAGTGGCATTTCAATTAAAAAAAGTGTCATTTCACTACAACAAAAATGTCACTACAACAAATTTACACTTTAGTGACACTACACTAATAGCATGTTTTTAGAAAATGTCACAAAAATAAAAATTGGCATTAAATGTTTTAGAAAAATGCCATAGAACCACAAAACATATAAGGCTCTAGTGGTATTTCAATAAAGAAATGTCACATCAATTTTATGGCATTTTATAAAATAATGACACAAAAAATTATGTTCGTGACATTTACCAACAGATGTCACTAAACTTTAGTTGCAATGGCATTTTTTAAAAAATGTCAGGACACTAGGTAGGTGCAAATTACTTTTTATGGCACTTAGGTGAAAAGTGTCATAAACAAATATTTTATAGCATTTTGAGAAATGCCACTAAGCCAAAAACTTTCTAAGCTTATAATGACATTTTTGAAAAAACAAAAAATGCCAATATATTTTCTAAAATTTTAAAATGCAGTAAATGATTAAAAATAAATGAATTAAACTCAATATACACTACAGGAAAAAGCATATTCGGCGACTAAATTTCCAGACCAAAAAAATTTGGTCGCTGAAAGTATAGCTTTCAGCGACCAAAACAGCATTAGTTGCCAAAAGTAAAGCTTTTTGGCGACTAAACAATTTTAGTAGCCAAAAGTCTACAATTGGCGACTAAAACTAAGTTTGGTCGCTGATTATATGAGTTTTAGTGGCTAAAAAATTTTTAGTAGCCCAAAGTAAAGCTTTTTGGCGACTAAAAAAATTTAGTAGCCAAAAGTCTACAATTGGTGACTAAAAATAAGTTTGGTCGCTGATTATATGGGTTTACCGACTAAAAAAATTTTAGTAGCCAAAAGTAAAGCTTTTTGGTGCCAAAAAAAATTTTAGTAGCCAAAAGTCTACAATTGGCGACTAAAAAATAAGTTTAGTCGTCAAAAGTGGTCATTTTTAGCGCGGGAGAACTAAAATCCTAAGGCGGGAATAAAATTTTTTGGTGACCAAAATTTTGGTAGCTGAAAGTGCATCTTCGGCGACCAAATCTGATTTTGGTCGACAAAAGTTAAATTTTTTAGCAACTAAAAAATAATTAGTAGCCAAAAGTATAGAATTGGCGACTAAAACATATTTTTAGTCGTCAAAAGTGGTTTTTTTTTTTTTTGGTAGTAAATAGTTTATTTTACATAAATTCTGTTCAATAAAATAATTATGTTTATACATATACTTTTATATTAATATGGATGTATATACTATATAAATAATATATGTTGCATATATAATCATGTGGTGCTATAGAGGTGTAGTGGGAAGAGTGTGGTGTATAAGGTTTATGGTGCGGGAGGTTGGCAGTTCGAGTCTCCGCAAGAGCGGATCAAATTGTTCTACAACGAATTATCGTCACGAATGACACTTGATAGCGTCACGAATAGTACCTACCATGACCTTAAAGTGTCACTTATAAGTGTCACTAACTCTTTTTTTAATGGCGCTTGATAGTGCCACAAATAATATCTATCATGACATTAAAATGTCATTGAAAGTTTTTAGCCATGATGGTGCAGTGACACTTGCAAGTATCTACCGTGGCACCGATAGAAGTGGCATTTATTCAAAATGCCACAAGATCAAAAAAATGTCATTAGAAGAATAGTTTTGTGGCACTTTCAAATGTCACTAAACTAAGAAAATGTTGTAGTGCGAATCCCTCCAGCCCCTCCCATCGCAACCCACACCCCCTTCTTCTATTGTTGAAAAATTTTGTTATACGTGTGCAAATTTTAACTATATTAAATGCCAAAACAAACTTTGTGAAATAGTGCATGAAAAATGTTAGAGACTCTAAAATTTCTATCAAATACTTTACTAAATGTCTCAAATGAACGTGGATCTCATACTTATATAGACTTACCCCATATGAGACATTTAGTAAAAAATATTTAATAAAATTTTTGATATCCCTACTCATAATGCACACTTGTGATATGCACCATTACAAGTGAACCTAAAACCCCTTTTGTGCAGTTTTTAACTGCCTCAACCAAAGCACTAGGATCAGATGGCTTAGGCTTGGCAGTTGCTTCTTCCTCATTGTGGACTGTAAAATCCTTGTAGAGAGCTTCATAGACTTGAACATAATCCCCTAAACATGTTAACATATACTTGCCATTTTAGATAGGATTACAAGTCCCATCTATCATAGTCAAGATTGGCTGTCAGCTGCTTTTCAGGTTAAATAATTGAACATAATAATATAAGGGACTGTCAGGGAGGGTAGAAGGAGAAGTTATTTGGTAGTCCTTAGACATGGTCATGTGGTATGATTATGTGGTATTCTATGTGTGTTGTGATTAGTAGAGAAAATATAATCTATTATTTTATATTGGATAATTGAACAATAATAAAAAATAGAATGATTTATAATTAATGAAGAATATGATCACAAGATGGCCGGGACAAGGAATAATTTCTTGGGTAGAAGAAATAGATAGGTATTTGCCTCCCCACCCCCACATGTGAGAGAGACCTCACAATTTCACAATATGTATTTCACCATCATAGCAGAGCCTAATCTGAAGTGATTTTTGGTTGGGGGGGGTGGGGGGCGGAACGGTCAATTTTCTATGTTTAAATCAAGGATGTTTAGGTGAGTCCCATGGACACAATGACCCTACCTGTTAAGGGCAACAGAACCCTATACCAAAGAACCCTGTATGCTACAAACCAATAACAAAGATACAAAACTGCACGGTATATAGTCCCTTTAACTTATTCCCTCAACAATATATCTGTATCTCCTTCCACGCTCACTACTTTCTTCAATACTTTGGACTCCAAGGGGCAACAAAATAAAAGCTTTGATTGTGATGTTTTTGAAATCTATGCCCACCCCAAAGGAGTCCTTCTTTCTCCCCCACACTATCCGAGTTTTTTCAATTAATTTAAAGTGTAACTCTAGTAGATCTCACTAATTTATATTGGTTTTGTTTGATTTGTATTTCAGAATAAGTTTTTAGATATTTTTAAATTTTTAAAAATTATTTTTGCTCTCAAAAAATGTAAAATTATATGAAAATAATGTGTTTTTTATCTATTATTTTTTTCATGAAATTTTTTGTTTTTTTAATTTTTTTCCCAGAAAACAAATTTTAGAAAGGATGAATTACACTAACAGTTCCTATAATTTGGAGCTTATGTCATTTTGGTCATTGACTTTTAAATTGTGACATATTTGACCCTAAATTTTGAATCTTGTTCCAAATAAGGACAATTGAAGATACTATTACTTAATTTTAAGGACAAAGTCATCAATTTGATAAAATATAAACTAATTTGACAAAAATAAATGTCAAAAAAATATTATTGAATTTTTAAAAATAATTTCTACCTACCAAAGATAAAATTATGTAAAATTGATAAATATTCTAAATATTTGTTTATTTTTACCAAATTAATTTTTATTATGTTTGGATGATGATTATGTAATGGGTGATTGTTAGGCTTTTAATATGTAATCGATATATTTAATATATGAAATGTTTTTAGTTTTGAATTTTTTGATTTAATAGATTGATTGCCGCCATATTTGATTTTTGAAAAAATAGAAACTACTTTAATGAAACTAAAAACAACCACTCATTACATGATCATCATCCAAACACATAATAAAAATTAATTTGATAAAAAAATAAAAATAAATATCTAAAAGATTTATCAATTTTATATAATTCTATTTTTAGTGGGTAGAAATAATTTTTAAAAATTCAAAAATATTTTTTTGACATTTATTTTTGTCAAATTAGTTTATATTTTATCAAATTGACGATTTTGTCCTTAAAATTGAGCAATGATATCTTTAACTGACCTTATTTGAAGCAATATTTAAAATTCAAAACAAAATATGTCACAATTAAAAAATTAAAAATCAAAAATCAAAATGACACAAGACTCAAATTATAAACATAGTTAATGTTATTCGCCCTTTTAAATATTAAAGCAAACAGATTGTATTTGGAGGATGTGAACAAAATCGGACTTCTATGCAGTGGGCCACTGCATTGGTGAAGGATCGATGCTCCACTTGGTTGACACTGTTCTTATATTTTTGAGCTGACTATAATGCCCTTCATTTTTCTTATTTCATCCACTGCAATTGGTATGATCCCGGGAAATGAATCCATACATGATACATGGGAGGGCTATTTTCGAGAATTCATAATGTGGGTTGGTTTGGTGATGCTAGCCCATCGACCTAAGGGGTGTGTGATAGTTAATAAAAGGTGAACATGCATGCCCTCCCTACCTAGCTATACCCTACCCCTCCATATCTGTATTCCATTTGCTTCTCACACGGATCTAAGATTTTGATGAACCAAATGCAACTCCAGTGATGCTACGCCACACAGAGGGAATGAGACATATAGATCTGAGATAAAAAATTATTTACATTCATAATTACAAATATATTATCTCACATTTACATATTTTGTATTTGTTTCTCTTGCACCTAAATTTTTTTGGTGCAACTCTCTCATTAATGTTGCATTTGATTGGAAGTCCAATTTTCCTATCAAACAAATCATATCATATTAAGGGGTTGTTTGGGGTATCTTAAATAAGTATACTTTTTATTTTTTTGAACTAAAAAATTGAGGAAAAAAATATAGATGTTTGGACTAACTTTTTGAATTTTTTTGGAAAAATGTGTATTAAAAAATTATATAAATTAGTGTGTAGGGAAAAATTAGGATTGAAAGTTGTGCAGGCGTAATTTTTGACTTTTGGTAAATAGTGATAGCTTTTTAACTTTTTGAGTAATTTTTTGACTTTTTAATTTTTTTTTTAACTTGCCAAACTTGACCTAAGGTAGGGCCTGTAATAGACTGGTTTGTGCTCAGTACCTATATATTTTCTTGTGGCTTAGCTGCTCAAGTTTGACAAAATTTCAAGTTAATATATTAGTACAATTTTAAATGAGCATTACTACAATTTGTTGAAGCAATTTGGTATGTGAAAATGATTTGAAAAAATAGTAAATTAAAGTTTTAAAAATAAAAATTAGAGATAAAATTATTTTTTAAGGAGAAAATATTATTAGTTGCTAAAAGTATTTTTGTATATTTTTAATAATGAATCACTATCAATTTGAGATCATAATTTCAGTTTAAAAAAATAAACCTTTTGGCTTCAAATTATGTTGTGCGTCAAGCGCATTTTATTAGCAATATTTAAAAATTTTGAAACCACCGATTTTGTGACTCGGGGGACTGTTTATACTCAAATTATGTACGTAGAGATTATAAATATATACACACATGGGGATCAGCAGCAACCCTCATGCAATCAAAAGAAGGGACTGCAATAAATTTCATATGGAGCTCGGCAGTGTCAGTCAATTAAAACATTCTATATTGCAGAGCAAAAAAATTATTAGGTAATTTTGGGACATCATGTAACAATATTACCATCAATTACTAAATGTTATGTTTCCTATCTCTCCGTCAATCACAATTCTAGAACTTCACCTGACTATATCCGAGAATCACCAAATAAATTATTGTACATAGGACACCACAAACATTAAAAATGTCGTACTAAAATATAACTACTTACAAGGCTTTGGATATATTATGACCAAAGTCACCAAACAAGTAAAAATGCATTCAAATGATATTTCACATAGCGAGTTTCGGAGTAGAGCATTTAAAACGCCAATTATGAAGCTGTACAACAAATTTAACAAATTCTTCTTTACACATTTTTGTCCCGACCTCTTTGCCATTGGAATCATGAGAATTGACAGATGGGTAGAGGAGAGAGAGAGAGAGAGAACTCTATTTCATTTGAGCAGCGACCAAGAATGTGACACATTGGTCAAGTTTCAAACTGGCTTTGGGGCCACTTTGCAGTCCTTTGTCACATGGTGATGGAGATAACATAACATCCCTAGAAGAAAGGGCCATTTTAATCACAAAATTAACCTCTTGATCTCTCTCCATCCAAATGATCTGAATATCCTCTTCTCTTAAAGTAGTTTAAAAAATATGAGAGGTAAAATCCGAACTACCACACTGAATGACAAGACACGTGGCAACATCTTCAAGCAAAGTAGCTAAACAGATAACTGGGCTCCATAGTTGGTGCGGCAACCAAACCCTAACAATGGTTAAATGAGATCACATTGAGTAGGAAGGAATGTGTTTATCCTTACTTGGGATGTAGAACGTGATCCCATTAGAAGCCGAATAAAAGTGAAATGGTGCTTAAAATCTCTCAACCATAATGCACACTCAACTACATGCAAGTGGTGAACTCGGCAAACTAAATATACACCATCTAGCATTCTATCTTTACTTTCTTAGTAAGAGTTAGAGCATTTGATTGATTCAGGCATCAAATAATCTCACCTCTATCTTTTGTTTGAAGATTACTTTTGGTGAGCGTTCATATTTTCCAACGACTATCCACACAGGCAGGAGATATTGAATAATTTCTTGGATGGAGGACACTTATCATGAGGGCATGTACACCCCAACTGTACTCGAGGAGTTATGCTAGTGAAAAAAGGTGCCGTATATTTGGTGGTTGGGACGTAATGTGCCACCCACAAACAAGATTTTTTTTATGTAACTCGTATGAAATTTTTATCTCCATATTTTTTATGGAATGAAAATTTTCATTCAATTTTTTAAGTTTGCAACCTATGATAAAGCATCATATGTTATTTTTTCTGCAATAATTTTTTTGTGCGTTAATAAAAATATATACAATTCAATAATTCTAGTTTTAAAAGGACGTAAATTGATATTTTAATATGTAGTATATTTGTTTTTGAAGCACACTGATATAATTTTGATTATTGATTTTTTTTTTTTTCCTTAATAACAAGATCATTACAAAGAAATCCAAAACAAAAATCTAGCTCTTCCAATTATCAAAAGTTTGCATCGGGCTATAAACTACCCACATTATTATAAATTTAAAATTTCATTTAGTCGCATTTTTATTTAAATTTAAAAATTCTTAATGTGAATCTTTTTTAATCATTGATAAAAAAAAAAAAAAAGTCCAATTAGTAAATAATAATGTGTGTTTGAGAGAAAAAATATTGGGTAAATATCTAACTTTTGGCAGAATGCACAAAATAGTTGTTCCGTGACTTGAACTCATAATTTTAAGATTATTAGGCGAAAATTTTATCATTGAACCAATGGTCACCCCTTGCATCATTGATCATGAAATAAAAATCTTCATACCAACCATAAAATAAAATAGATTTGAATTTGTTTTATTTAATCTTTTTCATTAAAATTAAAATTAAAATTTATAATTTAAAAATACCACCCTCACATCATTTTGAATTAACGCTTTCTGTTTTTTGGGTATAAAAAATGAGGCATTGTTTGGTTTCATTCCTTGAAAAAAATTTCAAAATTAAAAAAAAAAAAAAATACAAATTAGTTTGACAAAAATAAATATCAAAAAAATATTTTTAAATTTTTAAAAATTATTTTTGATTCTAAAAATATAAAATTATATAAAAATGATAAGTATTTTTTTATATTTTTTTCATGAAACTAATTTTCAATTTTTTAGAAAAAAAAAAAATTGAAATAATATTTTTGAAATCCAAACCAAACATGGCCTGAATCATTTTTCTATAGTCATGTAGCATGGAGCTGTGTCACGTGCACGGAAATTGTTTACAAAATAATTTTCGAAGATGTTAGACCATCTCTAACGTTGCACCAAATTCATCACTAAATTTAAATTTGGTGAAAAAGTCCATTTTTTTGTGCTCCAATGATTTCATTAAATCTGTATCAAATTGAGAATATAACAAATATTTCACCAAACTGAAAATGCTTTGTGCCTTTCATTAAATCACTGTTCATAACCGTTGTATTTTCACCACCGGATGTCCCTTCGGATGTTCTCCTGGATGACAATCTCAAGGCAAAATTTTGTGAAAATTTTACATTGGACAGTTGACTTTCCGGATAACCCCTCAAGCAAACTTTTAATTAAAAATGTGAGGAAAAAGTATTAAGAGTAGATTATTTTGCCGATATATTCAACTACAAATATAGTTATCAAAATTTCCAATGAATACATTATTGTTGATCCCACCTACCTATACTTACGTCAATGGTGTTACCATATTGTTGGTAGACCAATCCATGGTTGTGTGCTAGTTCCAAAGGCATAGCATTTTTCTCACATGGTAGAGTATTTTCATTGAAAATATTGCACGTGCAACTGTAAGTTTCTTAAACTCCCCTCCTTAAAACACATTTTTTTTCATTTGTTCTTACCGGACGACCGGCCGATCGTCCCTTAGACAACTTGTGTTTTGATGACAGTTATAAATTCAATGTTGGAATGACTGATATCAGATAGAGGAATTTGTATTTTTTTACTCAGATTTGATGAAATATTTGGTGAACTGTTGAAGATGCCCTTAGAAAGTGAAAAAAAATCTTGGAAGCAGGTCCGATCTTGAAATTTTCGGGGCCCAAAGCCAATAATCAACTAATAAATGTTACTAGATCATTTGAGGCCGTTCACATATATTTTTTTCATTGGGTCAAACTTGTTTCATGTTAAGATCAAGACTAGACCTGTCCAGTCCAGCCCATGGGCCCATTTTGGGCCCCGTTTAGATAATCCGTACCGTGTGTCGAACTCGTCGAGTACTATATCCCTGTAAAACATCACGTTGATCAAATATCGGTAACTATTTGATCGGATAAGAATTCTGTCAACCGTTTATTTTTTCACCGTTCGTTTTTTTTTTTAAATACAAATATGATCCGATCAAATAGCTATTAATATCCGATCAACGTGATTTTTTTACAAAAATATAGTACTTGACGAATTCTACATATTCAACGGTTCAAATTATCGAAACGGGACCAAAAAATGGGCCCATGAGCCGAACTGGACAGGTCCAGTCTTGATCTCAACATAAGACAAGCTGGATTCTTTTCATTCAACGAATTTTTTTTTTGAAGGTAAAGGACAAAAGATTTGTATCAAAATCACAAAACTGCTTAGCATTACATTACAATAACTAATAAGTATCACTTGATCCTTGCTCTTCTTGCATTTTTAGGATTAGGAATTAGGGTTAGAAAAATTGAATTAATAGTTAGGGTTAGAAATTAAATAAGGAGAGAGAATGTGTCATTTTAATTTTGAATGAATCTTTTAATTTTTTAATAGGTTAATTTATTTTAAATTAGTTTAATCATTTTTTTTAACTTTTTTGGATTTAAAATATACCTAATATATTATATTAGACTATAATAGAAAGGATCTCATTTTTAAATCTATTTTAAAAGGATTTGAAGCCTTGACGTAGTGGATCTATGTTTAGAACCGAATTGCACACCCTTTAATCGACCCTAATGACATAAAAGTAATCATGTAAAAGGATAGACCCACGCTCCACATCTCT
This sequence comes from Camellia japonica, assembly GCA_030407325.1. Classification (NCBI taxonomy): domain Eukaryota; kingdom Viridiplantae; phylum Streptophyta; class Magnoliopsida; order Ericales; family Theaceae; genus Camellia; species Camellia japonica. The sequence goes on from JAPPVO010000003.1 coordinate 49,067,105, forward strand.
TCTCTCTCTATCTCTCTTCCATCTAATTGGGGATCAAAATAGTGGTTACTATGGAGAGGTAGCATATTTGTTTTGTTTGTGTAAATAGGTTTACTATGTGGCATAGTATGGCATGTATAACATGGATTAACATAGATTTTGTTTTGTGTTATTGGGATTGAGAGAGAGAGAGAGAGAGAGAGAGAGAGAGAGTAAGGGGGGTTTCTTGCAGGAGGAAGAAAAGAAAAGAAAAGAGTGGGCTGTGAAGGGGGGGTTTGAGTAGTAAAGTGTTGCATTACTGGGTTTGGGAGTTGTTGAAAGACAGTGAAGAAAAGCCTGCTTCAGAATCTGAGTCCCAAACATGGCAAAGCAGAGGAAGCGACGATCTGCTTAGATTCACTCACACCCCTCAAACTCCAATCCCAAACCCCTACCCTCTCTCTCTCTCTCTCTCTCTCTCTCTCCTACCCATCTTTCTGAACACCGACACACCCACTCCTACTTCACTCACTTATAACCTCTGCAAAGCAAGAAAGAGAAGACACTCTGACTGAGAAGAGAGAGAGAGGGATCAAATTCCATGGAGAATGTTTGGTGCAACAGTAGTTGTTGCATGGGATGTTGGAAATCAGATTCCAAAGTGGGATTAGTCTGAACGCTCTTCCAGAATTTGATCAAAGCAAAAGAAGAGAATCAGATTGACATTTCAAAAAACAAGAGAGTCTTTTTGTCTTCTGCATTTTGGAGGTTTCACTTGTTTAAATTTGTGTTGATGGAGTGGAAGACACAAAGATTATGGTTTATGAAGAAAAATCCTCTTTTTTACTCTATCTTCTCCATCTCCATCTTCTTCTCCTTCTCTGCTTTGGCGCTTCTGGGCACTATCAGTACCCAAACAACTCCTTGTTTAGGTGAGCAATTCTCTCTCTCTCTCTCTCTCTCTCTCGCTCACACACACACACACACACACACACACACACACACACACACGATCAGATTTAGTTTAATTTGCGTGATGTTTGCTAAGACTTAATTCTTTTAAGTCAAATATCGATGGTTAAAACTCTTTGTTGTGGTGCAGATCATATAAGGTGTGGAATGACTAGTACTCAACCAGACTTTTACATTCAGGTGGGTGAGTTTCTACTCTATTTTAACCCTTCAGTTTCTTGCTTTCTCTCATGTTGATCACAGAACAAACATGAAAGCATATTAATATGCATGCCCATCTCAGGCTCAAAACATGAATTCCACCATTTTTATTTTTATTTTTAAATTATCAGCATTTGAGTTTCATCATTCATCTAACAGCAATGCTAGGTATCATGAAATTTTTTTCATGAAAATGATCATGAAAGATTTATGATCTTTAGATTACACTTACAATAAAATACTACACACTAATCAAGGTAATTTAAGGATTTCATGATTCCTAACATTTCTCTTCATCTAATATTTGTTTAGTTTATTTATCTGTTAATATATTTAAAATTATTGTTTGCTTGTATAATGGCTGATGTTTACATAACTTGAAAATTAATGGACAAAAAATTAAATGATATTCATTAAAAAATTTATGCAGAATCTAGTTTTTTTTTTGTTTTTTTGAATTTCAACAGTATTAAGGGTGGTTTGGAGTTTATTTTTTTTAGTAAATTTTTTATTAATTGATTTTTTTTGAATTTCAAAAAACCTAATTTGTTTGGAAATTACAAATTTTTTTTTTTGATGTAATAGCTAAATTTTTTAACTGATAAGAAATATTTTAATGACTTTTTAATTTTTTAATTTTTATAATAATATCTGATTTTTATTGATGGTTTGGGAGTCACATTTTTTTTTTTTGATTTTTTTTGTTTGTTTATATAGACGAATATAAAAATTTAAAAATTCTAAAAGCCAAAATATGTCCAAAAAAGTTCATTACTTTTTGACTTATTTTTATCTTTTCTAATTTTTTTTATTTCTTCTCATCCTAGAAACTTAATTTTTTTTAAATTAAAAAAAACATCACTAAAAACAAAAATAAATAAATAAATAGTCATGAAACAAATCCAAGTACTAAAAAATTTCATAAAACCCTGGTATATTTTTATGCCCTTAGTATTTAGGATTAATGGGCCTGGGACAGGTGGCTTTAGGGCCGTCAGATGCATGTAAACACACAAATCAGAAGGGTACTACCCACACGTCTTTTCGTCAGACCATTTTGACAGTCCAGTGCAGTGGCCCGTTCCAGAAATCATGTGGTGGGAATGATATGATTGATCGAGTTATCTCAACACAGTCACACAACGCCACCATCTTACTTTTTTTTTTTTTTTTTCTCTTAAATTATTTGTTATCACATGAAATATAAAAATTTAAAATAACTTATATTCATATCAAAATAAAAAAAATTACATATTAAATTTATTTAAAATTATATTTTAATTAGTAAAAATAATTTAAAAATTAAAATTAAAATATATAATTTTGAAATTCACATTTAATAATTTGAGAAGGGGGGATACTATTTTATTTTAAAAATAAAATATTATTGTATTAGTTTTTTAAATTTTTTACTAATTAGAAGATATTTAAAATTTTTAACTCTAAAAATATATTATTATTAAGTTCTTAATTTTCATACTAAGCAAATAATTTGAGACGGAAAGGCTATTAATATTAGAGCAGATTTCACTTTAGCCATAGTAGTTTGTCTCATGCATGGTTTATCCCTCTTTCATTTGAAAATAATAATTTAACTCGTTTTGTGGTTGGTGAACTGAAGTACACCATTAAACCTGTTAATGATTTAGCCTCATGTGTTTCATTTTATGTGTTATTTATCCATTTAAAATTTAAAAATTAGTGTATATATATATCATTATGTGTAGCATGTATTTTATACTTGCTGTTAAATTAGATGAAATGTTTAATGATGAAATTCAATTTACAAATTACAAATTATGTGATTATTTTCAAATGAGAGAGTAATCTCAGCATAGACAAAAAATAAAAGAAAAATTACAAATAAGTACTATTTCTATAAAATATTCATACATTCATGAAAATTTATAACTTCAATTATTGAAATTGATAATTTTTCACACATATTTATAATTTTTTTTTTTTAAATGACGCTGAAGTGCAAATTTTCAAACTAAGGCCTTGTTTGGGGGATTCTAAAAAAGTCAAAAAGTCACTATCCTATTTAAGTTACATTATCTTTTTTAACTCATATCACCTCTCTATCACATCACTTCAAACCTAACTCATATTTGACAAAAAATTAAAAAATACACTTATTTAGATAATTCCAAATCACCTCTAAAATAGTGTAAAGTGAAATTTATTATCATTTTTGTCGTCTTTGATGCGAGTCTTCTTGACCAGCGCGTTAACCGGAAACCATGTTCCATTCAGTCCAGTCTTGTCCCCCGTGAACTTCCCTTGGCACTTGTGGCGCACGTTAACCTCATATGTATGTCGTATACTAACATAAGCTGAAAGCAGCTCTTTTGCACTATACAAAAATGGAAAATTACTATTCCAACAGAAATTTCATGCTCCTATGTAATTTTCTACAAATGATAGGGTGATGATATTTTGGCAAAGTTACAATTCATTAGTATTTCTAGATAATAATTAGAGATTTATGAAACAAATTAAGATTTTAATTATTAATATTTATAAAATTATCAGTGATCTACAGATTTTCTATTAAATTTACAGTGTATTGTAACTTCCTCTAAAACTATTGTAATAAAATTTCATTTTAGTAGACACTCATATTTTAATGTAGCTATATTATATAGATACAATTTTGTATATTTTTCTATTTGTATATTATTATTATAGAAAAGGGTATGCCTTCTCTTAGATTACATTTGTTTATAAAAATGGATTGAAGGATTATTTTGAGAATAGATTGTATATTTTTTTAAGTCGATTATATTTTGAACATATGACTATCAAAATTCAATCAACGATTTTTTGAATGAATAACATATTTGTTGAATCTCATAAAATAAGTGGTTTAGATTATTGAAATAGAGCCACCAAGCACAGACAACATTTGACTGGAAAGAAGCTTAACTAAAAAAAAAAAAAATTGTGCTTGAGAAGCCGTTTGTGTTAAGGCATGTATGGATTATTGGGGGTACTAATTTGCTATGGTACGTACAGGAATTTGAGATGTTCACAGACAAAATGAAGGGTGAAGAGTTGATAATGTCCAAAGGCCACAAGAGGGAGGAGGTCTCACTGAGTTTGGGTAGAACAAGGAGACTATTGAGCGGGCCCGGATCATCGCCGCCACGGTGTGCATCAAAGTGCGGGAAGTGCACGCCGTGCAAGCCGGTTCACGTGCCGGTGCCGCCGGGGACTCCGGTGACGGCGGAGTACTACCCGGAGGCTTGGAGGTGCAAATGTGGCAACAAGTTGTATATGCCCTAGTGCTTCTTAAATGTTATTTCATGAATATTTTCTCATTTACTTTACTATATATATCATTTTTAATTACTAGTATATTGAAGACACTTTTGTTGTCCCCTTTTTAGAGGGATTGGATATTGCAGAGAACACAGGAGAGAGAGAGAGAGCATAGAGCTTGGTTTATGTAAAAACAAAAAAAAAAGTATGTTAATATTATTAGATAAGATTATTAATGTCTATGTTGTACAGTGTGGGGATTAGTACTTGGTGAATGTTTCTAACATCTACTTATAGCTAAGAAAAAAATCTTTTAAATTGAGAGCAGCTCTACAGAAAATAATTTTTCATGCAAAAATTTCATAAAAATCAAATGATGTGATGGTCTTTATCTATTGAGAATTTTGGAATTATATTATTACTTTGTTGCCAACTTATGTGGCCTTAGATTCGATGCCCAGTATTGTGTCAACTGTGTAGCATGTGTTGGGCTTATTAAAAATGTATAATTTATTTTAGCTTATTAGTAAGTGTTTTCAAGATAACTTTTAATAAAATTATTTGATATATACATCGTATTATTAGTTGGATTCCTATTAAGCAAATTTTAAAGTTTTTTTTCCCCCCCCTTTACGTAGCTTGTGTATTTTCAATTAGCTAAACACTATGGGTCACAGGCACTACTAGAAAAGTGAGTATTGGACACGGAATCTGTTGCGACGGTTTGAAAATCGTCGAAAAATTTTTGTGATGGTAAATGATGTCGTTTCAAATAAAATTTTTTTTTTTTGCGACGGAAAATCTAAGACCGTGACAAAAAATAGTATTTTACGCTATGATTTGTCACTCGTCATTTTTTTTTTTTTTTTGCGATTGTTTCTTTGTTTTGCGACGCTATTTATTCCTCTGTCGCAAAAAAAAATCTTTTCGCTTCCCTCGCCCTTCCTCTTTTCCCTGTTTTCCATTCCCTTTCAGTATCCTCTTCTCAGATCAACAGAAAAGAAAGAAAAGAAAAAAACCGTCTGCCTTCTCCCAATCGCCATTCTCTGTCCCTTTTGCTCCCAATTGTCTCTTTCCATCTCCCAGCCCCAACAGCACCAGCGTGGGAAGAGTTCCTGGTCGGAAGGATTGGTTGGTACTTGAAGAAGGGTCGCTATGCTCAGCGAGTCGGAACCAGAGGTCTGGTTTTCATAGCCGCTGTACTTGAATACCTAGCTGTTGAAGTAACTCTCTCTCTCTCTCTCTTCTGTTTCAAACTCTTTATTGTATAATCATCATCAAACCCTAACTCTTGATTTGTTCTTCACTAATTTTTATTCTTTATATTCGTAAAGCTTCAGTTCGTATATTAATGGCGAACTCATTCTATGTTTGATTTAGATCTGTGTTTTGATTTGGTTAGGTTTATCTGTTTTGTTTTCGATTAGCGTTTTGGTTTAATGGCTAGGGTTTTGTTTGAGACCTTTGTGTTTTTGCCAGTTTGTGATGAATTTGGGGGAATTATTTTGTCTTTGCCGATTTGCTCTTTTGAATACTTGTTTGAGGTGGTTCTGTTTGGTTAGTGAGAAAATGCAAGGTTATTAAGAAAAATTTAGCAGCAGATAATGAATTGCCTTCTCCTTTTGTTTTGAAAATTTCATGGTTTGCCGATAAATTTCTTTTTTTTTTAATATTACAGTTACTAAACCTTTAGGCTAACCTCAAGTAGGCTGAGTTAGGTTCTGTTTGGTTATTGAGAAAATGACGGAATTTCCACTTTATGCCTCAGAAAATGAAGACACACACACTCTCTCTCTCTCTTGCCCTTGCCCTTGTTCTCGCTCTCGCTCTCTCTCTCGCTCTCGCGTTACCGTCACAATTTGTCTATAGCAGCGGCGGCGGCGACATCCCACCGGTTCTCCCTCCGACATTCAGGTATATCTCTCCTCTGCTCTCCTCTGTTGTTCTCTCCTCATTTTCTCTTCTTTTGCATTCATTGGAACCAACCTCTTGCTCTACTCTCACTACAACAAAAACACATTTTAGCGACACCATACTAGTGGCATGTTCTTAAAAAATGTCACAAAAAGAAGATTTGGTGGCATTTTTTAGAAAAATATCATAGAGCCACAAACATACAAGGCACTAGTGGCATTTCAATTAAAAAAAGTGTCACTCCACTACAACAAAAATGTCACTACAACAAATTTACACTTTAGTGACACTACACTAGTGGCATGCTTTTAGAAAATGTCACAAAAATAAAAATTGGCATTAAATGTTTTAGAAAAATGCCACAGAACCACAAACATATAAGGCTCTAGTGGCATTTCAATAAAGAAATGTTATATCAATTTTATGGCTGTAGACACCCCATTTTTGACAGACCTTAAGACTCAGACGTCACCGATTGAGTGCTCGGTGATGTTGCGTATTGTGCTCGTTCAGAAGTCTTAGAGTCGCGGCCGTGAGCCCTACCTCCGGACTTCCGAACCCTCTTCTGTGCCTTGCCTCGGTTTGCGAACCAGGCTCGGTTTTCTCTGTTTCCTTTCCTGAGGGGAGAGAGAGAGGTCCCGTAGACCATCTCTCAGTGGCCGTGGGCTACATTTCGTGGCCGTAGGCCATTTTGCCCATTTCGGAGCCCGGTTCCCGGTTTTCGGAGCCGTCAGGCCGTATGCCTCGGTTCGGGACCACCTAACCATCTCCGACTGCTCCGGTTTTTGGCATGCATCTCATTTACTCCCTTTTGAGGGACACTGAGGTCTGAGAGACCCACTTCGTGGTCGAATGCCACTTTCGGTGCTTAACAGCTTGTTTTCGGGACCCCGAACTGCGTGTTTTGGCCCCCGAACATTCGTTTTGCATCGGTTTTCGTTCATTTTTGGCAGGTACCTCTGTTTTATCACCAGGAAGGTCACTGAAGGGTGGGAGGCCATCAATTGTCTCAGCAACCAGTTATATTCCTCCGGCGCCCTCCGACGCCCGTTTTTCTCGCTTCCGAGCCAATGTTGACCACCCTAGGGCCACTTTCTTCAAACCCAAACCACATATTTGTGTTGTACACACATGGGAGGACCCTAAAAGTCTATGGCCGGCCAGTAATTCCTTTTTTCACTTTTTAACCCCTTTGAAAAATGGCCTATTCTCTCTCTTGTTTTACAATTGCCAATTTCCAACCACAGGGTCTTGTTGAGGACACATGGGAGGACACCTTTATATGGTGGCCGGCCATTAATTCAACTTTCCATTTTTGCCCTTGGCCGGCCGGCCATGGGGGGTGGCCGGCCGGCCACCTGCAACAAAAATAGGTGGCCGGCCATGTTCCTTGGGATGTGTGCATTACAGCTGTATATTTGTTTTCCCCAAAAAATATCTGTATCCGGGGGAAACTTTTGGAGGGAAACTTGGAGTCATTTCCCTCCACCTTTTGCCCACCTTTTCTCCCTCTCTCTTGCCTATATAGCTGGCCTCCCAGCTCTAGAGAAAGGGCTGGAAATTTGCTCTCAAGCATATACACACATATCTATCTCCATCTCTCTCATTCTCTCAAGTTCCAATCCCATTTCCTTCATCACCACCAAGCACCACCACCACTACACCATTTCCAGCAGCTAGGGGAGCTTTCCAGCAGCTAGGAGGCCTCACTTCTCAAGCCAAGAAGCAGCCAAGGCTTTGTCTTCAAGGGTGAGCACTCTTCTCCCTCTTTCTAGCTCATTTTTGCTTCATTTTTTTAGCCTCTTTGCTTGCTGTTTTGGGGTCCGACCCTAACTGAAACTAGGCTTCGTTTGAGCCATTTTACATGTTTGTTGAAGGGTCTCACCCTGTTTGAGATCCCCATCTTACACTTGCTTCAATACCCCTCTTGTATGCCAATATCTTGCATGGTATTTTTAGCATGTGTGTAATCTGTTTTGGGGCCTGATGTAAACTGAAAATAGGCCTATTTTGAGCCCCTCTACAACATTGTAGAAGGGATCAACCTTGTTTGGGACCTCCATGTACCACTTGCTTCATCACCCCTCTTTGGTCCCTGTTTTTGCATATTTTTTTAGGCTTATCTAGCTTCTGTTTTCGGCCATGATCAGAACTGAAAGTGGCCATATTTTGACCCCCTTGTCATGTTTCATTAAGGGTCCTTGGCTGTTTGGTGTATATTTTGCCTACTTCATGTTATATCATCTTGTGGCCTCAATCTTGCATTGCATTTTGAGCCTGTTTGTATACTGATTTGGGCCTGATCATCTACTGTAAAATGCCATATTTTGGGACCCTCTTCAACATTGTTGAAGGTCCCTCACTTGTTTGAGACCCCCATATATCAGTTACTTCTTTGCCCCTTTGTTGGCCCATTTCTTGCATGAATTGTTTGCCATACTTATATCTGTTTTTGGGGCTTGTCATCTACTGTAAAACATCATATTTTTGGCCCCTATTCAATGTTGTAGAAGGGGCCTTCTGTGTTTGAGATCAGCAGCCATGACTTGCTTCATTACCTCTATTGGCCCCCCATTTTTGCATGCCATTTTTGCCCTACTTGTGATTGCTGTTTGGCCTTGTTTTGTACTGTAAAAATGCTAGTTTTGGGGCTGCCTTGCTTCTGCTTTTTCATGTCATGTACCAATTATGCATGTTTAGTATAGCTGCAGGCCATTTCATGTGCCTAATTTCGCATTTCGGGATCATTTCATGCATTGGGTTTCGTTTTACCAGGTTTCGGGGCTGCTTTGCCCCTCATTTTGCCACTGATTTTTGCATATTTGCATACCATATTCCATGTCTTTGCCATGTCTCATTAGAGTGGCATTTCGGTGCCTGAGGGTCCGTTCTCGTGCACGCGGGCACGCATTCCGAGGTGTCTTGTTTTCATCTGACGGCCTCTTATGTGAGTGTGGCTGAGGCTCTCTCATGTTGGTGTAAGCCCATTATTGCATTGCGTATGCCATTTCATCCGTAGCATTGTGTATGCCCGGTTATGTATTACCTCGTGCAGCGTGTATGCCATTCCATGACATTGTGTATGTTAGGGTTGCATATTAGCTACATTTCAGGCGTATCATGCATATTACATCATGTCCGGGATAAGAGTTAGCCCGGGCACGGGAAACGAGGCACGTTTCGTACTTCGAGCGACGGAACGGGTCTCAATTCCCAAGTCACCGACACTCCGGATTATCCATGATGGAGTTAGGTTTTGTTGTAGCATTCATATGCATTCATCCTATATTGAGTTGTGCAATTCGGCTCCTCGGCCATCATGCATCGATATGCGTGATTGGTGGCCCGAGGATCGAGGCATGCATATATTTGTGAAATACATTGCTATGCCCCTTTCCTGCTCTCTGTTGCAGCAAAATGAAGAATCAGCAACTTTTCGGAGTCTGGCACGCATTTCGAGAAACATTGCAAACAGAGGCTAATTGGGGCATCCCAGTGGATTTTCGCGCAAAGCAGCCCAAACATGCATCATTTCATTATCCGGAGCGGAATCAAGGCAGCCCCTGGCTTGCATACCGGTTTACAGTTTTTCTTAGTTAATTAGTTAATTAATTAGGAATTTGTATATTATTCGGACTGTATTATTCGGACTGTATTATTCTTTCATTTGGGACTGTATATTTATTCGGACCCTCTGCGCGAGGGCATAATTGTAATAAGTGTGGGTGAGTGTGATGTATGTCTTCCAACCCCACGTCTTTCTTCCCTTTTATTTACCTGCTTATGATGGTTAGATTAGGGCATATTTCAATTAGCATAATAGTATGACAGCATGTTTGCATCATTCATCTGTTTTGCATGCACCGGGCTCGGCGCATCATACAAACTGCATCTGTATTTCAATTCCAAGTTGAATACTTGATAGCTGTTGCATTTCATATGCCATGTTTAGAATAGCTGAGCCTGCTATAGTTGCATCTTTGCATGTGTTGCATTAGGCAATTCTGTGCATCTAGGATCATGCATGGATTTCTAACGAGCTTCTGTTTTGGCTTGGAGTACTCGGTGAGTTTTTATGCTTTAGCATCCTTGCATGCGTGTGAGTGACTGCCATGAAAAGCATGCTTACCATGAGGCTAATTGCTTATGTGATATAACTGCCTTGAATGCCTGTGGGTGGAGGTTGAGTTACTTGGAGTGGAACAAATCATTGACTGTTTGTTTTAAGCCCACTAGATAGTGGCAAAACCATTGTTTTCTAAGCCCACCTGAGGGTGGCAAATCCACGTCTTAGCCTACCTGCGGGTAGCACCATCAAACCATTTTCAAACAAACAAACATGAAATGTTTTGTTCCAATTCAGGCGATCCAGTCTATACTTGTATGCTGTGCGCATCACATAGTAACCTAGGCTAATAACCGGAATAAGAACATACAATGTTTTCAAAAACAGATATCATGATTAGTAGAGGCCGGTCTTTGACCGGGCGAGCGGGGGTGCTCACGAAGTGACCTTCCCCAATTGTACCCAAGTTCCCGAGCCGAGGCAACTTTGGTGATGACGGACACGTGGCCTTTGGCACCGAGTCAGGGTTTCCTAAATTTCCCATTAAAAAACATTTAGGTGGCGACTCTGTATCTGGCAAAGCAGTCCATGTTTGGCACTTCTTTTCAAAAAATCTGTTTTCAAAATCGATTTGCCGGATTTGGACTCTTTGGTTCAAGATTAAGAACCGTGACATTTGAGTCCTTGAACTGTAGTGACCCCAATATGAACGGAACGGGACTTAACCCTCCCGGGGCGTTCGGGGACGTCTACAGTTTCTGGCGACTCTGCTGGGGATCTAGAGAACTTGACTCGAACTCGTGATATCTGGTTTTGACTACACTTGTGTGTTTCTTTGCATTGCATTTGCATTGGTGCGCCTAGGACACTGTGTTTGCCATCTGCTATTCCTGAGCGGTTTGCCGGAGGCTTGTCTTGTCAAGGCATGTCCATAAGGCTGATCGGTTACGGGCTCTGCCAGTATGGGAACACAAACCCCGGTTTTACCGGGGCACCCTTTTTGACCATTCGACCTAGTGCATATTCGGATCCACAGTGACCATTCCAAACTAGGACAGGTTGCTTACCCGTTTATAGGTTGTTTGAAACCGCTGCGTGCGTAGTGAAACCCTAGTTCCTGACAAAATAGGACAGGGAAACCCTACCCCAACATAGAGGTGTTTTGGCTCTCACTTATCTGCTATGTGCTTGTCAGAGTGCGTCTCTACAGGGAATGCATGTATCAGTTTATGAGTTTGGGCATCAGGCCTGCGGGCATCAGTCAGTATCTGAGAATCAGTTGTCTGCGGATATCAGATTCAGTATTGGGGAACAGTGATACAGGGACAGTAATCAGTGATTGAGGACAGTGTATACCCAGCTTATCAACCGTGTGTTGTATGCCCGACCGTGTGTTGTGTGTTTAATTTAAGCTGTTACGCTGCCCGTTTATCTGGTTATTTATTTCCTTTTCGCTTTATTTATCTTTTTTGCTAGGGCAGTTTTAGCACGATTGCTTCCGAACCATTAGATATCCCCCAAGCACTTTGGACGAGAGGTCGCCGACTCAATCGATCCGAGGATCTGGTTGACGGACATCCAGTGTTCCACTCGCTCCCCCCAATTATTAGAAGAAGGCCGAGGAGGCGCAGTGTGTCAGAGCAGAGATTACCGGGACAGCAGTCTACCTTAGTGGCGAACAGTCGGGTTGAGATTTCTGTTTCCGCCATAGAGATACACCTACCGGTCGTTCAGATGGAACAGCAGAATACATTAGGGATGGAGGCGATGATGCGCCAGATGCAAGAAAGCATGAGACAGATGCAGGAGGATGCCATCCGCCAAGCGGAATTTTCTAAGCAACAGGCTACAGTCATGGCCCAGCAGGCCGAGCTGATCGCTAGGCTGCAACAGCAGAATGCGGCATCTGCTTCACATCAGGCTCCTCCTCCACCCGGGGCTCCATTACCCGAGCAAACACCCACTGGTCAGAATACCCTCCCGAACACTCAGAACACCCTCCCGAACACCCAGAACACCCTACCCAATGTCCAGAATACTCAAGAGGACACAGGCCTTCCAACGGGGTTGGCTCCGCCCCCACTTCCGCCTCAACTGTCCAAGACTCATACACCCAACCATCCGGACTCTCCATTCGAGTTCGAGATAGACCATACAGCTCTGAAACTGAGCAAGCTTGAGAAGCTTTTTAAGAAGTCACAAGGGGTGAAGGCAATTCCGGACATCGAAGATGGCTATACCGATGTGGCCGTGACATTGCCAGACAGATTTAAGATGCCGCAAATTGACCGCTTTGACGGGTCCGGCGACCCCATGGTCCATCTTCGGCTATTCTCAGACATCCGGCGGCCAATGGGCCTAACCCGACCACAAAAACTTTCCCTGTTTGGCCGAACTTTGTCGGGCGTGGCAGCCATTTGGTACGCGAAGTTAGAAGATGACGTAAAAAGAAGCTGGGATGAGATGGCTGAGGCCTTCGTTGCACAGTACTCGTACAATACACAGATCGAGATTACAACTCGTGATCTCGAAACAACGAGGCAGGAGCCTAAAGAAACTTTCTCAGATTTCGTAACTCGATGGAGAGCGAAGGCATCGATGATGACTTTGAGGCCTACAGACAAAGATCAAATCAGGATGATAGTGCGCAATCTCCAACCGAAATTGATGCAGAAAATGATCGTACTCCCCTTTCCCACCTTCTCAGATTTACACGAGATGGGGGTACAGATCGAGGATGCAATGAAACAAGGTCTGATCGACCAGGATAAGGAGCAACCCAGAAGGACTTTCAACCGTAACAATAACGCAGGCCCGAGTGGCGCTGCAACTGCACGAGCCTCAGAAGTGAGCACGGTCACCACCACTCCCCCTCCCCCAAGACCCATAACAGCCACGCCTTTCTCTGGCGCATCTGGAAGCAGTACCCAAAACACCAAATATCAACCCAGACGTCAGAGAACCTTCACCCCCCTATATATGCCCCTGTCCAAAGCTCTGGGGGTGTTAATCAGAAAGAAGCATTTGACGCCTCTAGAGCCGAGGCCACTACCAAATCCACTCCTTCCCTCTCATGACCCGGCAAAATACTGCGCGTATCACCAACAGCATGGTCATGACACCGACCGTTGCTATAGATTGCGTCATGAGATCCAGGATCTTATTGACAAGTAGGTGATCGCGCCTCCCGATAGACCCAATGTCACAACAAATCCCCTCCCGCCACATAACCAAGCCCCTCCTCCCAACAGAATCAACTTCATCCAAACTGGGGTCGTGTCTTACGATCCTAGTATCTATATCACCCCATCCCACCTACCTAAGCCGGAGGTGATCCTTCCTGTCTGCACTGACTTGTGCATGATGGACATCTCCACGACCAAATCTGAGCCGATGGTGGTGACCACCAAAGAAGGGACAGGGCAGATTTCAGAGGAAAGAGGGGTTGCTGAGTCTGAGATTGAACAGTCAGGGAATCTGGTTGAAGGAGCTTATGATCCGATTGAATACATCCAACCAGTGGGCCAGTCTGAGCTGAGTATGGGGCTGCCAGAAAGGGCAGAATTATGTGTGATTCAGGGGGACAAGTTTGAATGGGGAACAGATGATCTAACAGCTGTGGGAGAGGACTTTGCCAACCTCCAGTTCTTCAGTGACCAAGAATCAGGGGATGCAGCAATCAACTGGTTCGAATATGAGGAGTCGGCAGAAGTTGTCGGATGGTTAGATGATCAACCAGACGTTGTAGAATATCAACCAGAATGTGGCCGGAAAGGCCGAGGGTCAGAATCCACCGCCGGAGAGCGCCGGCACTAAGAATTTCGCTCAGAATTTGGGGATTGTAAATGCAGGAAATATCGAACAACCAGCTGTACTGACGCAGTTGGAACAACAAAGATTTGAGGATTCCGAGAGAATAAAAAAAGCTAAGGCCCATGTGGGGTCGAGAGTGCTGTGTGCACGGGAACAGAAAATGCTACGGGCATGAAGACTGAAGGTGCTGCGAGTACGATCATACCGGAGCCGGACAGATGTCTGTCGGTTGCCGATGGAATATGGTGGGAAGACGATGACTTATGTCTTGCCCACACAGATGAAGACTGGGGAGGTAACCAACCAGATGATACCTGGTATATTGATGAGGTCGCTCATATGACCAGAAGTGGGCGGTATTTCAAGCCCCAACACTTAGACCAACCTGAGGCGTCTGGGAAAGACAAAGAAGCTGAGAAACAGAGAGAGAAACAGATTGAAGAAGAAGCTATGCTCAAGCAATTGAAGAAGATACAAGAAGACATCTCCATCTGGGGACTGCTTATGGCATCGAGGGTGCACAGACAGGCCGTCCTATCTGCCATGGACAAGGCCAAACTCTCCATCGATACTACACCAGAGCAGCTGGTTGGGCTGGTTTTTCCGGGAGGAGGTTCCCCGGCATTAACCTTTTCAGACAAGGAACTACCGCCTGAGGGCACAAACCATAACAAACCCCTCTACGTTTCCGTGGAATGTAGAGATAAGTGGATACCGATGGTACTTGTTGATACCGGGTCCGCCATCAATGTCTGCCCAGCCAGAACAGCATACACAGTTGGGTTGAAGCCCGCGGACTTCACACCAACCACTCAGGTGATCAAAGCATACGATAATACGAGCGGGGAAGTGATGGGGACTGTCAAGATTCGAACTAAGGTTGGTCCAGGACAACACGACATCGAATTTCATGTCTTGGACGTTCCCGCAACCTTCAACCTACTCTTGGGGCGGCCGTGGCTGCACCAAGTAAAGGCAGTCTCTTCCACTCTACATCAGATGGTGAAATACCCCTACGGAAAGGGAGTAGCCATTGTGTTCGGGAACTCATCAATCCATCCACCTCCGGAGGTATCTACGCCGGTCCTAGAAATCGAGCATGGCACAGAAGACGTGTTCTTATCAGGGTTCACTTTGGCTGAGGCCCGGGTAGTGCAGAATATTATGGCAGTGAATGAGGGGGTATATGTCAGTGCTCAATCCGTCTACCTCATGAACAAGCTACAACACATCCCTGGGATGGGACTAGGAAGGAGCGGCAGGAAAGGAGTCGCAGCATTGGCCGAAGTGCCGCATAACCCTCATACCTTTGGCTTGGGTTATCTGCCCACCAAAGAGGACTGGGTGAGGAAGGGAAAAGAAATGGCCGGAAGAGCCAAAGCGAAGAAGGCGGGGAAGCCTTTTGACTTAATACACAGGCCCATTCAGGGTACCCTGAACGGACGCTTTGTCCGGGAGGGGGAGGACTTTCCATTTTGCGGCTTTCCGGAGCCGTGGCTAAACGCGGAGAAGAAGCGCGTGCCAGGCTTCGAAATCTTCTTTGACCTACAACTATCCGGGGATGACGTTGCCACAGAGCAGACAGACCCACCAGCTGAGGTTGAGCAGTATAAAGCAGGGGATCCTGAGGGCACAGAATTTGAAACGGGGGTAGCACTGGCATGTCTACTCTCTGATCCTCCGATCGACCATGAGTGCTTGGGGGATAACTTCGCGGTTTCCATGATTGGGGATGGAACGGCTGCGAGCCAGCCAGCAGCTATCTTGGATGCATCTATCGCACCCTCTCTCACTTGGCAATACGAGGAGGGATTTTTGTCCAGCAGCACCGGGTCAGGTAGTGAGCCGGAATTTGATTCCACCAAGTCTTGTGAGTCGGAATCAGGTTCCAGCTCGACTGAGTCTGAGTCTGGTACTCCTGGGGATGTCAACCCGGATGCCACAGTCCTGTCTAGGTCGTCTTTTTCCTTTTCATTTGAGTCTATTGTAAATGAATCGGACGATTTGGATGAACTTAATGAGAATCAGGTGTGTGTAGACTTCAGGGATTTGAACAGAGCTAGTCCGAAGGACGACTTCCCCTTACCGCACATCGATGAGTTGGTAGATTTCACAGCAGGGCACGCTTTGCTCTCATTTATGGATGGCTTCTCAGGCTACAACCAGATAGTAATGGCACCAGAAGATAGGGAAAAGACTGCATTCACCACCCCGTGGGGGACATACTGCTACCGGGTAATGCCGTTTGGGTTGAAGAACGCTGGAGCTACTTATTAACGGGCCGCGACCACAATACTACATGATATGATCCACAAAGAGGTTGAGGTGTATGTGGACGACATGATTGTCAAGTCCAAGGAAAGAGAGGGCCACTACACCCGCCTTGCATAAGTTTTTTCAAAGGATCAGGGAATTCCGGTTGCGGCTAAATCCTCAGAAATGTACATTTGGTGTTACAGCGGGAAAAATGCTGGGTTTCTGATTACACAAAGGGCATCGAGGTCGACCCTTCCAAAATCAAGGCCATCCTAGAAATGCCACCACCAAGGACTGAAAAGGAGGTGCGAGGCTTCCTGGGTAAAGTGCAATTCATAAGACGGTTTATTTCAAAATTAACCTTGACTTGTGAACCACTTTTTGGTCTCCTGAAGAAAGGAAAGAAATTCCAATGGGACGGCCGATGTCAAGCTGCATTTGAACAGATTAAAGAATATTTATAGAACCCACCCGTTTTATTGCCACCAGAACCGGGAAAACCGTTGATTTTGTATCTGTCAGTGATTGAAACTACAATGGGCTGCATGCTTGCACAAGAATCAGAAGATAAGGTGGAGAAAGCCATCTACTATCTCAGCAAGAAGATGCTGGAGTATGAGACCCGATATACCCCACTGGAAAAGGCTTGCTTAGCTTTGGTATGGGCTACCAGGAAGCTGCGGCACTACTTGTTAGCTCACTCTGTAATGTTGGTTTCACGACTTGATCCCATCAAATATCTTTTCGAGAAACCAGCACTTACAGGTAGGCTAGCTCGTTGGTTGCTGTTGCTCTCCGAATTTGATCTCACGTACGTGACACGCAAGTCAGTGAAAGGAAGAGCAGTGGCAGAGTTCCTTGCCGACCACCCGGTTGAGGGGGATGAAGCAGTTGAGTACCTATTCCCAGATGAATCAATTCTGCATATCGACGATGAAACTTGGACGATGTACTTTGACGGAGCGTCAAATCAACATGGGTATGGGATAGGAGTGTTGCTGATAGCACCCGACAATTCCCGTATCCCTCTCGCCTTCAAACTCCGATTCAAAGTCTCGAACAATGAAGCAGAATATGAGGCGTGCATCGCTGGTCTAGAAGCAGCCCTGGAACTAGGGGCAAGACGATTGGACGTCATTGGGGACTCGAACCTTGTTGTGTCTCAAGCTAAAGGAGACTGGAAAGTGAAAGAGGAAAAGATGATGATGTATCACCAGACCTTGGATTTGCTGATTCCTCGGTTTGAGAAGCTAAGTTTTACTCATCTACTAAGAGAGAACAACAGGTTCGCAGATTCTTTAGCAACTCTATCATCTATGATAGACATCCCGTGTGGAGTCCGGATGCTTCCAGTCATCATCGACCAGAAATTTGCACCTGCCTACGAGTCGATTGCCGCTATAGATGAAGTTCAGGACGAACACCCCTGGTATTACGACATCTGGAACTTCTTGGAGAAAGAAGCATACCCGCCAGGGGTAAATGCCAAAGACAAAAGGCAATCAGGAGAATGGCAGTTCAGTTCATCATCTGCGGGGGTAAATTGTATAAACGGGGTCATCTGGAAATGCATAAATTGTGCGTTGATGCCGAAGAGTCAAAGCGTCTGATGGAAGCCATCCATGGGGGAGAGTGTGGTGCACACATGAATGGGGTAATGTTGGCACGGAAGATCCTCAGACAGGGTTATTACTGGTCCACCATGGAGGAGGATTGTATTGGTTTCGTCCGGCGATGCCACAAATGTCAGATTCATGCAAATCGCGTGAACATCCCGCCGTCAAAGCTATACAACATGACTTCGCCATGGCCATTTTCAGTCTGGGGAATTGATGTAATCGGAGCCGTTACGCCGAAGGGGTCGAATGGGCATGAGTTCATCTTGGTGGCGATAGATTATTTACAAAGTGGGTTGAGGCCCAATCTTATGCAGTGTTGAAGGCTTCGCACGTCGCAAAATTTATCAGAAACAACATCATCTGTCGCTACGGGTCCCAAACGAAATAATTTCAGACAATGGTTCCCACTTCAAGAAGGAGGTGATTGATTTGTTGGAGAAATACAATGTGGCTTTTCATAAGTCGTCTACCTATCGGCCGCAAACCAACGGAGCTGTTGAGGCCGCCAACAAGAATATCAAGCGTATACTACAAAAGATGGTGGAAACCTATCGGGACTGGCCAGATAAGCTGCCGTTCGCTCTGTGGGGCTACCGGACTTCAATCAGAACTTCTACTGGGGCGACTCCGTATTCTCTGGTTATGGGATGGAGGCCGTTCTACCTATTGAGATTGAGGTTCCGTCATTACGAGTATTGACCGAGTGTCAAATAGCCGAGGCAGACTGGCAACAGAGCAGATTTGAGGAACTCATGCTTTTCGATGAAAGAAGGCTGAAAGCACTGTACCACATCCAAGGTTATCAACGCAGAATTCCCGGGCTTTCAACAAAAAGGTTAAGTCCAGGATTTTAAAGGAAGGAGATTTGGTGCTCAAAGACAATCGAGCTCCCATCCACGACCCAAGGGCAAGTTCAGACCTAATTGGACTGGTCCCTACATCATCAAGTCAATCTGGTCTGGTGGAGCTGTGGTTCTGATGGATCTAGATGGCTTAGAGTTTTCCCAACCGATCAACATGGACAAGTTGAAGAAATACTACCCCTGAGAGGCTCGCTAGGCCGAAAACCCGAAAGGGCGACCTAGGCAAAACTCAGAGCACAGAAAATTTGAAATTATAAAAATTGAGCTCGCAAGGTTGAAAACCCGCAAAGGGCGGCCTTGCCAAAAGTTAGAGCGCAAAAGGAGAGTGAAAATACCCGAGCGAACCTAGGCCTAAACTACGTAAGGCTTGATTCCCATCTTTGGGATACGTAGGCAGCTTCATCCTAAAGTTCAGCCACAATCTTTTCCCCGATCAACGTTGTCCATTTGATCATCTCAGTCATCTCTATTCATCAACATTTATCGTGATCTCCGGTACAGTGCTATTCAGACTAGGGGCAACT
Source organism: Camellia japonica (assembly GCA_030407325.1). NCBI lineage: Eukaryota > Viridiplantae > Streptophyta > Magnoliopsida > Ericales > Theaceae > Camellia > Camellia japonica. The sequence continues at coordinate 49,086,555 of JAPPVO010000003.1, forward strand.
TTCCGTGCAATGAAGGTTGCGGCACCAATCCAGACTAGGGGCAACTTTCCGTTGCCACACACAGCTGCCGCGGTACTATTCAGACTAGGGGCAACTTTCCAGTTGCTAGGATCTGGGGTTGTGCATCTCAGTGACAGATCTCAAGCGTGTCCAGTTCTGATCCATATCGAAAATAGTTTTGAAAAGTTTTAATAAAAGTTGACTTTGCTCAAAATTAATCTTTTCAACTAAGACCATTTTTGGACCAAAGCGGAGAATTTTCAGTACCACAACCTTCAATTTCATTGATTTCAAAAGAGTTCTCTTGCTCTGTATACATTGAGGTTGCTTTTTTATTACACTCAGAAGAAAAAACTTGAAAGTACTAGTAAAGCAATAAATCCGGGGCATAGTCAAGTCAGGTGTCCCTGCGCCCCCTTCCAGAGCTGGTTGAAGCCTCTGATGCCAAGCTGGGCCCAATCTACGCCTCCTCGTTGAGCCAATCCCAGCACTCGTCAGACAAAGTGCAACTGAAAACAGGGGCGGGAGCAGGAGCTCTCTAGTCCTCCAGTCGTAGTATGTCGGGCAGGTGTGCACCTCGGACCGGGAAAGTGACCGGGTACTCAATCCCCTACGGAGGGCAAGTCTGATCATGACCAAATTTGCGCAGAATACGGAATGGGAAATAGAATACGCAGTGAGTCAAGCTGATCAACCGGATCCCCAGTATCCTGGAACATGCTATAGCTCATCGCCGATAGGTTAAGCAAGACAGCGCCAAGCAATGCGATCAGCAGACAAATTGCACATCCATTCAAACCACCATCCCTCATCAAGGGCGTCGACTAGGCGTTGTCGAAAGAAATAGCCGCGGGCTGAGTAAGCAGGGCAAGAGTCCACAACTTGCATTTATCCATCAACCATATCTGGGGAGGGATAAAAAATGAGAGAATAAAGAATAGAGATGTGCGATGAGAGAAAAGTAAGATGAGGGTTTTGTGAGAAAAACCGAGCCTGAGGGCCGAGTGATGTGAGCAAATACATATGTGAGCTTGGGTGGGAAGCATTACCTGCAGCAGTAGTGGACTCCCCGCGAATCTAGTCGTCTCCCGGCGATAGAAGGCATCCAGGCCCATCAGTGTTTCGGCCAATGCCATGGCGATGCAACTCTTTCCTTCTTTCAAGCCTTGAGCAACTTCAATCAATCGGATGCTAGCTCCTCCGGAGCCCGAGACAAACAGAAAGTGAGATAGCATGCACAAACAGAAGGCATGTTGTCGAAAACCTTGCCAATGACGTTGCTGCGGTCGCCGACACCGGAAAAACGATTACTCAAGCCAAGAATCCAGCTCCCCGTTAGAGGTCGAGGATCGAGCGTCATACGCGGTGAGTCCGTACACATCCGCCCTAAAGCTTGGGCATGGCCAAAACGAGACTGAGGCAAGATCTCTCTGAACGGTCAGCTCCACCAACACTTGAAAATCTTCAAAAGTGGGACAGACCTCTTGCCCTCCAAAGCTGAAGACATGCGTCACCGGGTTCCAAAATCTCGCCGCGGCATGGAGGAAAGGAAGGTGCAGTGGAGTCCGGCCCAGCGTGAATAGTGCGTTCAAGCCAAAACCCCGGAAGTTCAACTTTTCCGAGCCATCTAAAGAGGAGATCCAAGATGTGAGATTTTCAACGAGAAATGCCTCCATTTTTGTGCAAAGCAGTGATGAAATGAATAAGTTCCAAAGTTGGAGCTTTTATAGGGGGTGAAACACTATTCGAAGGAGGACAAGTGTCAGAATTCTGTGGGCTGCAGGGAAAGGTGGCCGGCCGGCCACCTATTCTAGCAGGCCGGCCACCTTTAACTCAAAACATGGCTGGCCGGCCACCTTTCAGTCTCCAAAAAGCAAAATGTGGCCGGCCATGCTCATTGGTCCTGTCTCGCCCTCCGGAAGGAAGCTTGAGGCACTTTCACGCATCGGGAATGTTGGAAGCCTTCATTTTTCTCAGTTTCGAATGCGTCCCAGCACCCAGATCGTCCGAAGTACGCTTTGTTGTATTTTGCTTATCGAGTTGTTGCTTTGTTTATCGAGTTGTAAGTTTTGTCGAGCTGTCGCATTTTGTGTTTTGAGTATTACCTTTTGTTTATGCAATTTTGTTATGTCTTGTTTATCGAGTCGTTAACATTGTTGTATTTTGCTTATCGAGTTGTAAACTTGCTAAGATTCTGTTATTTCTTAGTGAGTCGAGTTGTTTGATTTGTTGCGTCGGTTCATTACCTGACCCGGTAAATACACAAGGCACATTCCCATTCAATTCCATTTTTGTGCAAAATGATGTGATGCGATGCTAAGAGTTTCAAATACAAACACATTTTCAAAAGCTGTTTCATTCCGTCATGTTTTGCAACAAAATAAAGGTACAAGTTTTACAGAAAATAAAACTGCCTAACAATGTGCAAAGTGCTACAAACTACTAGCAAAAAGGAAAATAAAGCAGGAAACAGCATCAATGCCCTCGGGAGCGGGAATGAGGGGCCCTCCTCATCCTCTTCTGCGGGATAACCTCTGCACCACCATCATCATCCGGGTCGGAGCTATCATCCTCAGGATCCCCCTTAATCCCATGCAGAAGGCCCCGAACCCTGCTAAATCAACTAAATCCCGGACAGCCTCCGAGAGCTCAGCATACCACTCTCTAGCAGTGGTGGAGCCATACCCTCACATGGTGCGAGAACCAACCTGCATTCAGTATGAAATGAATAAGCTGTGTGCAAATCAAATCAGATGACATGCTGTGGACTGTGTGTTCAGTAGTGGGCTGTGTGCAAATGCAATTGTGAGCTGTGCGTTCAACATGAAGTGTTGAGCTGTTTGTGGTCAGATTTCAAATCAGTGTGTGCTGCGTGTTCACCTTCAACTTGGGCTGTGTGTTCAGAAAATCAGAGTGGGCTGCGTGTTCTACTCTAATCAGTGTTGCCTTGTGTTCACCTTCAATTTGGGCTGGTGTCAGAAGATCTGAGTTAGGGCTGCGTGTTCTACTCTAATCAGTGTGTGCTGCGTGTTCACCTTCAATTTGGGCTTGTGTGTCAGAAAATCAGAGTTGCTGCGTGTTCTACTCTAATCAGTGTGGGTGCCGTGTGTTCACCTTCAATTTGGGCTGCGTGTTCAGAAGATCTGAGTTAGGGCTGCGTGTTCTACTCCTAATCAGTGTGTGCTGCGTGTTCACCTTCAATTTGGGCTGCGTGTTCAGAAAATCCGAGTCAGGGCTGCGTGTTCTATTCTCAATCAGTGTGTGCCGTGTGTTCACCCCAACGACGAGCTGTGTGTTCGACATCAATATGGGCTGTGTGTTCATCTCAAATGTTTAGGGCTGTGTGTTCTACTCTACATCAGTGTGTGCTGCGTGTTCAAAATCTCAATCAGTGTGTGCTGCGTGTTCACCTTCAATATGGGCTGCGTGTTCATCTCAAATGTTTGGGCTGCGTGTTCAAATCTCAATCAGTGTGTGCCATGTGTTCACCCCAACGACGAGCTGTGTGTTCGACATCAAAATGTGGGCTGCGTGTTCATCTCAAATGTTTGGGCTGCGTGTTCAAAATCTCAATCAGTGTGTGTGTGTGTTCACCTCAACGACGAGCTGTGTGTTCAACATCAAAATGTGGGCTGCGTGTTCATCTCAAATGTTTGGGCTGCGTGTTCAAATCTCAATCAGTATGTGCCGTGTGTTCACCTCAACGACGAGCTGTGTGTTCGATATCTCAAAATATGGGCTGCGTGTTCATCTCAAATGTTTGGGCTGCGTGTTCAAAATCTCAATCAGTGTGTGCCGTGTGTTCACCTTCAATTCGGACTATGTGTTCAGAAAAATCAGTGTTTGGGCTGCGCGTTCAAATCTCAATCAGTGTGCGCCGTGTGTTCACCTTCAATTCGAGCTGTGTGTCCAGAAAATCAGTGCTTGGGCCGCGATCGAGTCACTCTCGCCGAAACACGCATTTTCTTGCTTGCCGTTTTGTGACGAACACGCATCCTAATTCGCGTTTGTTCTGCATTATTGTGCATCTAACTTGCATTCTCATGAACATACTTGCGTGGTTATGCACATTTCTTGATATTGCCATACCTCTGTGCTTGAGCATGCGTTGTCACGCACGTTCCTTTCTCGCATTGCGATGCATTCACTCGCCGGCACTGCGTGTGTCAAACTTTCGGAACCACATTGAACATATGTTGTTAGCATATTGTGCTTGTTGAATTTCTCTCTTTTGCAGGCACGATATTGTATGTACGGTTCATTTGAGGCTGGTGCGACCAGACGAATCGCGCAGGTATCGTATCTTCTCCGTGTGAGACGCGACGAGAATTGAATAATTCTCCGCACTCTTAACTGCATGAAATGTAGTTGTTGCTTTGCATTCTTGCTTAAAACTGTTGCATCTATTTGCGAATACTTGCTTCATTACAGCTTGCTGCATTTGCATGATCATACATCTGGCTCCGTGCATATCGCTTTGCATTTTGCCCCCTTTGCTTACGCGCACGCCTGCGGGCATATCTCTGTTCATCTTGTATGATTGTCTAAGTCTTCGGCCTTGTCAAAAATGGGTCGTCTCTGGGCTTTGACATTCACTCCCGTCACTTGTGACTTCCGAGTTCTGTCAAAGAGGGGCAACTGTAGACACCCCATTTTTGACCGACCTTAAGACTCAGACGTCACCGATTGAGCGCTCGGTGATGTTGCATATTGTGCTCGTTCAGAAGTCTTAGAGTCGCGGCCGTGAGCCCTGCCTCCGGACTTCCGAACCCTCTTCTGTGCCTTGCCTCGGTTTGCGAACCAGACTCGGTTTTCTCTGTTTCCTTTCCTGAGGGGAGAGAGAGAGGTCCCGTAGACCATCTCTCAGTGGCCGTGGGCTACATTTCGTGGCCGTAGGCCATTTTGCCCATTTCGGAGCCCGGTTCCCGGTTTTCGGAGCCGTCAGGCCGTGTGCCTCGGTTCGGGACCACCTAACCATCTCCGACTGCTCCGGTTTTTGGCATGCATCTCATTTACTCCCTTTTGAGGGACACTGAGGTCTGAGAGACCCACTTCGTGGTCGAATGCCACTTTCGGTGCTTAACAGCCTGTTTTCGGGACCCCGAACTGCGTGTTTTGGCCCCCGAACATTCGTTTTGCATCGGTTTTCGTTCATTTTTGGCAGGTACCTCTGTTTTATCACCAGGAAGGTCACTGAAGGGTGGGAGGCCAGCAATTGTCTCAGCAACCAGTTATATTCCTCCGGCGCCCTCCGACGCCCGTTTTTCTCGCTTCCGAGCCAATGTTGACCACCCTAGGGCCACTTTCTTCAAACCCAAACCACATATTTGTGTTGTACACACATGGGAGGACCCTAAAAGTCTATGGCCGGCCAGTAATTCCTTTTTTCACTTTTTAACCCCTTTGAAAAATGGCCTATTCTCTCTCTTGTTTTACAATTGCCAATTTCCAACCACAGGGTCTTGTTGAGGACACATGGGAGGACACCTTTATATGGTGGCCGGCCATTAATTCAACTTTCCATTTTTGCCCTTGGCCGGCCGGCCATGGGGGGTGGCCGGCCGGCCACCTGCAACAAAAATAGGTGGCCGGCCATGTTCCTTGGGATGTGTGCATTACAGCTGTATATTTGTTTTCCCCAAAAAATATCTGTATCCGGGGGAAACTTTTGGAGGGAAACTTGGAGTCATTTCCCTCCACCTTTTGCCCACCTTTTCTCCCTCTCTCTTGCCTATATAGCTGGCCTCCCAGCTCTAGAGAAAGGGTTGGAAATTTGCTCTCAAGCGTATACACACATATCTATCTTCATCTCTCTCATTCTCTCAAGTTCCAATCCCATTTCCTTCATCACCACCAAGCACCACCACCACTACACCATTTCCAGCAGCTAGGGGAGCTTTCCAGCAGCTAGGAGGCCTCACTTCTCAAGCCAAGAAGCAGCCAAGGCTTTGTCTTCAAGGGTGAGCACTCTTCTCCCTCTTTCTAGCTCATTTTTGCTTCATTTTTTAGCCTCTTTGCTTGCTGTTTTGGGTCCGACCCTAACTGAAACTAGGCTTCGTTTGAGCCATTTTACATGTTTGTTGAAGGGTCTCACCCTGTTTGAGATCCCCATCTTACACTTGCTTCAATACCCCTCTTGTATGCCAATATCTTGCATGGTATTTTTAGCATGTGTGTAATCTGTTTTGGGGCCTGATGTAAACTGAAAATAGGCCTATTTTGAGCCCCTCTACAACATTGTAGAAGGACTCAACCTTGTTTGGGACCTCCATGTACCACTTTCTTCATCACCCCTCTTTGGTCCCTGTTTTTGCATGTTTTTTTAGGCTTATCTAGCTTCTGTTTTCGGCCATGATCAGAACTGAAAGTGGCCATATTTTGACCCCCTTGTCATGTTTCATTAAGGGTCCTTGGCTGTTTGGTGTATATTTTTCCTACTTCATGTTATATCATCTTGTGGCCTCAATCTTGCATTGCATTTTGAGCCTGTTTGTATACTGATTTGGGCCTGATCATCTACTGTAAAATGCCATATTTTGGGACCCTCTTCAACATTGTTGAAGGTCCCTCACTTGTTTGAGACCCCATATATCAGTTACTTCTTTGCCCCTTTGTTGGCCCATTTCTTGCATGAATTGTTTGCCATACTTATATCTGTTTTTGGGGCTTGTCATCTATTGTAAAACATCATATTTTTGGCCCCTCTTCAATGTTGTAGAAGGGGCCTTCTGTGTTTGAGATCAGCAGCCATGACTTGCTTCATTACCTCTATTGGCCCCCCATTTTTGCATGCCATTTTTGCCCTACTTGTGATTGCTGTTTGGCCTTGTTTTGTACTGTAAAAATTCTAGTTTTGGGGCTGCCTTGCTTCTGCTTTTTCATGTCATGTACCAATTATGCATGTTTAGTATAGCTGCAGGCCATTTCATGTGCCTAATTTCGCATTTCGGGATCATTTCATGCATTGGGTTTCGTTTTACTAGGTTTCGGGGCTGCTTTGCCCCTCATTTTGCCACTGATTTTTGCATATTTGCATACCATATTCCATGTCTTTGCCATGTCTCATTAGAGTGGCATTTCGGTGCCTGAGGGTCCGTTCTCGTGCACGCGGGCACGCATTCCGAGGTGTCTTGTTTTCATCTGACGGCCTCTTATGTGAGTGTGGCTGAGGCTCTCTCATGTTGGTGTAAGCCCATTATTACATTGCGTATGCCATTTCATCCGTAGCATTGTGTATGCCCGGTTATGTATTACCTCGTGCAGCGTGTATGCCATTCCATGACATTGTGTATGTTAGGGTTGCATATTAGCTACATTTCATGCGTATCATGCATATTACATCATGTCCGGGATAAGAGTTAGCCCGGGCACGGGAAACGAGGCACGTTTCGTACTTCGAGCGACGGAACGGGTCTCAATTCCCAAGTCACCGACACTCCGGATTATCCATGATGGAGTTAGGTTTTGTTGTAGCATTCATATGCATTCATCCTATATTGAGTTGTGCAATTCGGCTCCTCGGCCATCATGCATCGATATGCGTGATTGGTGGCCCGAGGATCGAGGCATGCATATATTTGTGAAATACATTGCTATGCCCCTTTCCTGCTCTCTGTTGCAGCAAAATGAAGAATCAACAACTTTTCGGAGTCTGGCACGTATTTCGAGAAACATTGCAAACAGAGGCTAATTGGGGCATTCCAGTGGATTTTCGCGCAAAGCAGCCCAAACATGCATCATTTCATTATCCGGAGCGGAATCAAGGCAGCCCCTGGCTTGCATGCCGGTTTACAGTTTTTTTCTTAGTTAATTAGTTAATTAATTAGGAATTTGTATATTATTCAGACTGTATTATTCGGACTGTATTATTCTTTCATTTGGGACTGTATATTTATTCGGACCCTCTGCGCGAGGGCATAATTGTAATAAGTGTGGGTGAGTGTGATGTATGTCTTCCAACCCCACGTCTTTCTTCCCTTTTATTTACCTGCTTATGATGGTTAGATTAGGGCATATTTCAATTAGCATAACAGTATGACAGCATGTTTGCATCATTCATTTGTTTTGCATGCACCGGGCTCGGCGCATCATACAAACTGCATCTGTATTTCAATTCCAAGTTGAATACTTGATAGCTATTGCATTTCATATGCCATGTTTAGAATAGCCGAGCCTGCTATAGTTGCATCTTTGCATGTGTTGCATTAGGCAATTCTGTGCATCTAGGATCATGCATGGATTTCTAACGAGCTTCTGTTTTGGCTTGGAGTACTCGGTGAGTTTTTATGCTTTAGCATCCTTGCATGCGTGTGAGTGACTGCCATGAAAAGCATGCTTACCATGAGGCTAATTGCTTATGTGATATAACTGCCTTGAATGCCTGTGGGTGGAGGTTGAGTTACTTGGAGTGGAACAAATCATTGACTGTTTGTTTTAAGCCCACTAGATAGTGGCAAAACCATTGTTTTCTAAGCCCACCGAGGGTGGCAAATCCACGTCTTAGCCTACCTGCGGGTAGCACCATCAAACCATTTTCAAACAAACAAACATGAAATGTTTTGTTCCAATTCAGGTGATCCAGTCTATACTTGTATGCTGTGCGCATCACATAGTAACCTAGGCTAATAACCGGAATAAGAACATACAATGTTTTCAAAAACAGATATCATGATTAGTAGAGGCCGGTCTTTGACCGGGCGAGTGGGGGTGCTCACGAAGTGACCTTCCCCAATCGTACCCAAGTTCCCGAGCCGAGGCAACTTTTGTGATGACGGACACGTGGCCTTTGGCACCGAGTCAGGGTTTCCTAAATTTCCCATTAAAAAACATTTAGGTGGCGACTCTGTATCTGGCAAAGCAGTCCATGTTTGGCACTTCTTTTCAAAAAATCTGTTTTCAAAATCGATTTGCCGGATTTGGACTCTTTGGTTCAAGATTAAGAACCGTGACATTTGAGTCCTTGAACTGTAGTGACCCCAATATGAACGGAACGGGACTTAACCCTCCCGGGGCGTTCGGGGACGTCTACAATGGCATTTTATAAAATATTGACACAAAAAATTATGTTCGTGACATTTACTAATTGATGCCACTAAACTTTAGTCGCAATGGCATTTTTTAAAAAATGTCAAGACACTAGGTAGGTGCAAATTACTTTTTATGACACTTAGGTGAAAAGTGTCATAAACAAATATTTTATAGTATTTTGAGAAATGCCACTAAGCCAAAAACTTTCCAAACTTATAATGGCATTTTTGAAAAAACAAAAATGCCAATATATTTTCTAAATTTTTAAAATGCAGTAAATGATTAAAAATAAATAAATTAAACTCAATATACACTACAGGAAAAAGCACACTCGGTGACTAAATTTTCTGACCAAAAAAATTTGGTCGCTGAAAGTATAGCTTTCAGCGACCAAAACAGTATTAGTTGCCAAAAGTAAAGCTTTTTGGCGACTAAACAATTTTAGTAATCAAAAGTCTACAATTGGCGACTAAAACTAAGTTTGGTTGTTGATTATATGGGTTTTAGTGACTAAAATTTTTTAGTAGCCCAAAGTAAAGTTTTTTGGCGACTAAAAAAATTTAGTATCCAAAAGTCTACAATTGGCGACTAAAAATAAGTTTGGTCGCTAATTATATGGGTTTTACTGACTAAAAAAATTTTAGTAGCCAAAAGTAAAGCTTTTTGGTGCCAAAAAAAATTTTAGTAGCCAAAAGTCTATAATTGGCGACTAAAAAATAAGTTTAGTCGCCAAAAGTGGTCATTTTTAGCGCGGGAGAACTAAAATCCTAAAGTAGGAATTAAATTTTTTGGCGACCAAAATTTTGGTAGTTGAAAGTAAATCTCCGGCGACCAAATCCGATTTTGGTCGGCAAAAGTTAAGTTTTTTAGCGACTAAAAAATAATTAGTAGCCAAAAGTGTAGAATTGGCGACTAAAAAATATTTTTAGTCGCCAAAAGTGGTCTTTCTTTATTTTGCTAGTAAATAGTTTATTTTACATAAATTATGTTCAATAAAATAATTATTTTTATACATATACTTTTATATTAATATGGATGTATGTACTATATAAATAATATATGTTGCATATATAATCATGTGGTGCTATAGAGGTGTAGTGGGAAGAGTGTGGTGTATAAGGTTTATGGTGCGGGAGGTTGGCGGTTCGAGTCTCCGCAAGAGCGGATCAAATTGTTCTACAACGAATTATCGTCACGAATGGCACTTGATAGTATCGCGAATAGTACCTACCATGACATTAAAGTGTCACTGAAAGGTTTTAGTCTTGATGGTGTAATGACACTTATAAGTGTCACTAACTCTTTTTTTTAATGGCGCTTGATAGTGCCACAAATAATATCTACTATGACATCAAAATGTCATTGAAAGTTTTTTGCCATGATAGTGTAGTGGCACTTGCAAGTATCTACCGTGGCACGGATACAAATGTCACTTGTTCAAAATGTCACAAGACTAAAAAATGTCATTAAATCAATAATTTTACGGTACTTTCATATATCACTAAACTAAGAAAATGTTGTAGTGTCTGACATCCAGGTATATCTCTTTCAACAAAGCTGTATATATCTCTTTCAATAAATATGCACATCAGCATTTCTTTAAACAAAGCTGTATAATAATAATAATAATAATAAATCTTAAAGCTATTTGAATTCTTCAAGTATAATTTTTGGAAACTGGGATGGCAAAAGTTTCAGTGTTTGATGCTGTATGCTGAAATTATACTTAAATTATCCATTTTCCCATCCTGAAGTAAAGGCAAAGAATGATACTTAAAACCTCTAAATTTTTAGGGCACAAATGATTTTCCACATTTAATTTCTATTTATTTATTTCTTAGGTTTTTTTTTTTTTTTTACATAGTTGTAGTCAAGAAATGGGGAAGGTGTGTAAAAAATCAAAACAAAATTATTTTTAGCTTGTATCTTTGTAGTTCTTAAGTTAGTTGTTTTTCTGTTTGTCCTTTTCTTGTTTCTGATTATCATTTTGTTTCTAATCAAAAGAAGCAAAAGGTGTAATTTCATTACATAAACAACTTACTATCATTTGAAGAATATAATTTCCAAGCGATTCATTTTCTGTTTTTTTACCTTTCTTGGTGCGGTTCTGTCATTTGAAGGAGAGTGATATGGAGTTGAAGCTAATTTTGGAAATGTATAGTCTTGAATCCACTGATTCAAGGTTAGAGTATCTGTAAAAGATGTTCTTTTGATTTTTTGTAAAGCTTACACTCATTTCGATTGTTTTTATATTCTTTTTTTGTTACTTTGGTTTGAGCTAATCTGATCAATGTTATTAATAACTAATGTTAATTCACTTCTTTTCTTACCTGCCTTTCTTTACCTTTTGATTGAATGTGTCCTAGCAGTACTATGGCATGGAGGTTTATCTGGGAGGATGCTTGTAGTTTCTTTTGATTTTTTTTTCTTCTCTTTTCCCTAAGAAAATTGTATTTTATTTATTTAACTTTATTGCTAAAGACTGAATCTTAGTGGAACATCAAGAAATGTTATGTAGGGTTGTTTCTCAACGTTGTTAGTTGAGATAGATATGCTCCAGTCTCCACCAAAAAGTGAAAGGGTGTGGGCTTGTCTATGGGAGAAGGAAGCTATATCAGGCTAAGGCCAGAGGAGAATGGGGGTTGATATCCACATGTGATTGTGCGTTATGTGGTTGTAAAAAAGGAGCTTTTGGTGGTATATTTCTTGTTGGAGATGTTTGATGGTGCCTTTAGGATTCTTACTATTAGGAAAAAACCTTGGGGCTATTTTTTATTTTATTTTATACTTTTGAGTGCGAGGGGCGCCCAAAGAAGAGTTTGTTGACAAACCCAGAATTGAATGATCAATTTTGAGTATGAACTGAAAAAAAATAAGAATTTTAATCTGAACTGAACCAAATTGAACTAAACTTTTGGTTGTCTATCTTATAATGAATATTTTAGAAATACACATTTGTACGAAGCCACCAACTAGTGCAAATTTTGTCTGTTAAAGGCTTATTGATCTGCTAAAATCAGGACTTAGCTCAAAAGATCTTGACTTATACTAGTGATGCTTGGTAGGTGGCTCAGTGGAGTAGTCCCTAGAACTTTCATAAAGAGCAACACAGATATTTCTTTACACAAAATTTTAGCCGATGAATTCAACACCCTTTATTCAAAATAGTCCATAGAATTAATACAGAAGTTGTTGACAAGCTTTCATACAATTTTCTCTTTTTAGATGCGTCTAGACACACACATGATGTAACGACCCAGAATTTCTCCTTCCGCTCGAGCGGAGGAGTTAACGCTCGAGCGGACTTGTGCGGCTCCCAGCATTTTTGCAGGCTGCCGAGGTTCTGAGGGTTGTAGATTCCCGCTCGAGCGTAAAAGTGGCCGCTCGAGCGGACGTATTTGTTGTCTGAGCGCTCGAGCGCAAGGTGGGGTGCTCGAGCGGGTCGCCTGGTTGAGCCTGAAGTTTTGAGGCACATGGGTTCGTCTGAGGCATTTTTATTAATGTATTTGGAACCTCCTTATTTTATTTTGGGGTATTGATTGCAATGGTATATGAGGGTAGAGTGAGATTTGATCAAAAACTTTAATTTGGGTAAGTTGTCTACGATCAGCCGTCACTCTTTGCCCCTTTCTTTGTCTACACTTTGAATTTGGATGTGAGGTTAGAACCATTGGAAAGATTATTTCCGGGGCTTCAATTTGGACACAAGAATGACCTAAAACGGAGTTCGGATGGAAGAGTTATACCTGTGCGAAGTTTTGTAATCTGTGCTGGGAATAGGTCCGCTCGAGCGGGAATAGGGACGCTCGAGCGGACTTAAAAACGGGTTTTTGAGATCATTTCTTCCATTTTTCTTTTTCCCTCTTCTTCCCTCTTGCATAGGTCCGAAACCCTAGCCCCAAAACCTTTGATTTCCTCCACTTTTAGCAACAATCCACCATGGTTCTTGCATCAAGGATGGAGAACAAGAGAAGATTAACATTTTCAACCGATTGGAACTTAGAATTGTGGAGGATTCTCATCAATTTTCGTTCTTTTGCTTGATTCTTGAGGTAGGGATCTTAGTTCTCCTTCAATGCTTCCTTTATAAATAGATTTGTGCTATTTAAGAGTATATAAATGCAAAACCTCTATGTTGAGCATATAGAGTTATTTTGTAGACATTTAGGGATTTCGGGTTTGGAGAGTTTGGGGCTTTCTTATCGGGTTTTGATTATAAATTATAATCCTAGGATGTTAATCAAAGGGTTAATTGAAAGAAAAAGTAATGGGTGAAGAAGTTTAAAGTTTCTTGAAATTTCTCAATTTGTCTAGAAACCTTAGATTGATTTATGACGATATTTAATGATTTTGCCCAAAGTGATAATAGAATCATGGAATTGGTGGGTTGAGTTATACGTGTACAAGTTTAATTGGATTTCTGAGATGTTTTGAAATATTGTTAAAAATTTACGAATGAACCTTTGTTATGGGTGTTGTAAATCATGTTAAATTGAGAAAGGAAATTAAGGGAAATGATTTAAAGAATTAATGTGTGACTTCATATGTGTGTAGGACACGCTTCGGGAGGAATAAATGCTCCACCAATGCACTGTGAGTAATAGTACTTCAATGTACCTCTACCGTTAATAATTATTATTATTGACGTGATGATCCGTATTGTAAGTATTATATTGACATGAAGTTATGTATTGACGTTATCATTCTTATTGTAAGTATTATGTTGGCATGAAGTTGTATATGCTATATGAGAAACAATATGAAATTATGGAAACAATGAAAGAGGCTATGAAGTTATGTCCGCTATGTGTGAAACCTTGTGAATTATGGAACGCAACAAAGAAATATGAATTTGTAAACTAATAAGTTATGAGGCCAAGGCCGATGTGTGAGATATGAATTTGTGAACTATGAACATATGAGGCCGAAGGCCTTTTGTGAACTATGAACATCTGAGGCCAAAGGCCTTTTGTGAACTATGACTTTATGAGGCCGAGGGCCTTTTGTGAATCAACGAATCTATGAGGTCGAGGGCAAAATTGTGAAATTGTGCATCCAAGTTGTGAAACTAAAAAGCCAAGGGCTATTTTTGTGAATATGTGAACTTATGTGGCTGAGGGCCATTTTGTGAAATATGAAACCATGAGGCCAAGGGCCGACTTGTGAAATTATGAAATGTGAATCTATGAGGCTGAAAGCCAACTTGTGAAATATGAAGATAAGAGGCCGAGGGCATTATTCTTGAGCAATATACTTTGTTTATGAATGATAATGAATATTAACATTCTGTTAAGCTTATATCAACTACGTTAGTTCATGTGAATAATGAAAAGAATGTAAGTACCTTTTCTATGGTTCTGAAGTTAATCTAATCTGATAATTTCTGGTATGGAACAAAGTGCTGTATGGAACCTCTAGAATCCATATGAGCCACCTCTTGAGTCCATACACATTTCTGTATATTTCTGTGATACTTGGGCCTAAGGCCGTTCTGGTATAATTGGGAATTCTGTTATTTCCGGGCCTATGGCCATTCGGTATACATTGGGCTTAAAGTCACACTGTTACGAAAATTGGACCTATGACTGTTTGGAAATAACTGCAGGATGTAATTAATCTTGTGTCTCTGCAGTTTCCTGTTTTATTATTTAAGCTAAACCTTACATTATTTATGTACTATTATTCACTGAGTTTCACTCACTCTGTTTTGTCTATTTTTGTAGGTAATCAACTGGAAAGCCAGTCCTAGCCTATGGGACTTGTCTCCTCTTGTCAACCTCAATGTGTCCAGGCACTTAGGATGGAGCCTACGCATCTAGTAAAGCTTTAACTAGGTTTTGGTTTATGCTTTGATGAGTTATCTCTAATTGGATATAAAAGATCATTTTCCACTTTTGTACTTTTGTGTAAATGGGAATCACTGTAACTAAGCCCGGATATATGCTTCCTGTGTATTATATATTTTATGTAATGATTGCGGTCCTGGCATCGTAGTAGTAGCTCAATGGATGTTATATTTAAGTTATTTTGAATGGCTAATGCTTCCGTTCAGGCCCCACCTATTATATATATCAGGTTAAATGTCCGTCTTTGATGAGGTCATGCCCAAACTTTTAGGGGCAGGTTTGGGGCGTGACACATGACAAAGTATTTAGAATTATTATTTTATGCTCTGACCAAATAGTTTCATCTTGTCCCATTTTGACATTCTGTTTCAGACAGATGTACACACGTGTTTATTCAGGTGTACATTAATAAATTTCCAATTTTTTTCTGGCATTTTACAAATCCAAAATTAAGGATATTATTTGCAGTTGGGAGCTAAAGATGCTTTGCTAAATGCTCTTCTCGTAGCTGCTAAAAGATTTAGTTTAGGCCCCTCACAGGTGCTTTCTCTTCTTTATCCTGATTGGATCCGCAGGTGCTCTAATGCTTGAAACAGATGCAATTTTTGGGATATTCTGTCAAAAAACTATACGGAATGTTAGATTTTGCTGATGCATCTTGTTTTTATTTTATTTTATTTTTGTTTTGTTTTATTTTGGTGTTGTATCTATCATTTGAATGAAGTGTTTATTTATGTATTTGTTTTGGGTTACTTAAAGAAGTGTTTGACTGAAAATTGGTTTATCTTTGTGACAGCTTTTAACACAAATCTGTTTTGCACTCTTTGCTCTTATACTTCATGCTGTTGAGCATAGTAAACCTATTGAGCAACTTTTTTATAGTCTTGAGAATCTGCAAAGCCAGGATGATGGTAATATTGCTGTTTTGGAGATGCTCACTGTCCTGCCTGAAGTTGTCGAGGATCAAAGTATTGATTCTATTATAAGTCCAGCTTGTCGAGGCGAGTACGGCCGAGAGGTTTAGGGCATTTTGATTATTTGAAGCATTTATATACCTTCTCATCCTTATCTTCTTCTTCGTCTTCTTCTTCGATATACATATAAAGAAATTACAAATTTGGCCTTCATTAACTGTTAATGTATGTATTCATATGTTAAAAGCAGCTTCTTTTGTGCACGCCTATGGTTCTTGAGTTTCTACTGTAGCAATCTGAGAAAAGGCTTGATGTTGGCATTCAACTGCATGAGAGGAACAAAAAGATATTGCGTTGTGTGGAGAAGTGGTTTGGAAATACTCTGCAGATCCTGGGAGACGCTAGTGATCCTCAGCTAGTCACCTGAAAAGATACAAACACTCCGGTCGGGGGTGCCGGAATTAGCACTCCGACGGACAAGTCAGTTCAGACACTCAAGATAGCTTGTTTACTAAGTTAAGTGAAGTGATTCATACATATCTTTCTCAATCCATTGTTCCTGTATTTATACCTGTTCCTTTTGGTCCTCAGGGCCAGGGTCTACTTTTTAATCATTGTCCTTTCTATTATTCGGCTCTAAGGGTCTACACTTATTCGGTACATATATTATATTCGGCTTCCCATTCTCGTAGGATACAGCCGATTAATATCAGTCTTCCAATGGTACGCACCTTCTGATTTTGCCATATATTCGGCTCCCACAATTGCCCCTCGAACTCCCCATTGACGGTAGTTAATCGGCGTGTTTGGTCTTGAATTGGAAAAGTTAAAATAGGTCAGGCGGCTTCGCGTACCCCAATACAGATGTCAGAATGCGCACACCTTTTCGGTCATCATTACACTTTTCCGCCTCATCCGTACGTCTCGCATTTATTGTGATTTGAAATTTCAGTCCTTTCGAATGCACATTTCGTCGAGTATTCGAGACTCTTGGACCGCCAGCGGATATCCTTTCTCTGACTCGCATTTTCTGCAACTCTTCTCCGTCTACCCTCGTCCCCCTTGCTCCTCGTAAGTCTTCTTCTCCTTTCTTTACAATCCTACCTTCTGTTTATTATTTTAATTTTGGCGAACCCTTTATTTCCCGCGAAAATGGCCAAACACTTGAAAGACCTCCTTTCTGAGGGTCGTGTCTCCGGATTCCGGTGACACTTTTCTATCCCCGACGATGTTCATCTATCTCTAGTGACGGACAATACTCTGGATATGAAGAGAGAGGATCGAAATTCAATCGTCTTTCCTCTCCTATCCATTGCAGAGGGCGGGGTCCGTTTTCCCCTACATCCATTCCTTAGGGCCGTCCTCTGCTATTGGGGTCTGATTCCTTCTCAGCCCAACGTGAACTTTTTTCGAATCGTAATGGGGATCGTAGAGTTGAACCGGCGCCTTAGGATCGATCTTGGCATTCCGGCCATTCGGTACAGCTATGCTTTAGCCAAATCTTCCGGTCGGCTTGGGCGGTACTTTCTTAGGGCCAAGGATACTGACCATCATTTGGTAACCATGCTTGCTAGTTCTGGTAAGCGTGTGGATGACGTAATGGTCAATGTCCGAGAGAACTGGGAATTTGGTGAAGGCGAGGGTCGCCTAGACCCTATTCCCAGATGGAGGGGTGAACCAGGTTGCCGCGTGTCTCCTTGCGTTTATTGAACTTTTCTTTTACTCGGCCTTCTCTCCGTGTCTAACCCTTTGTCTTTGCAGGCAGTAAATTGAAGAAGATTCTGGTTTCTACTGATGACGCAGTCCTTGCGCAGATTGTGACTGCACTCCGATACTTCGGCCGTTCAAACGTACAGAAGCAAGGGAGAGCGGCCCACATACTTCTTCGATACGAGCCTACTTATACTACTTTTTCGGCCGCTGACAAAATTCCGATTCCATCCGGCGATCAACACCTTACAGCTCTTATCTTCCCTAGCTTCAAGAGCCTTAGGCAAGTTGGTCTCGAAGCTTCTGATTTGGGGCAAGACGTGGAGCCGGTGGTATAGGTAGTTGCCGAACCAGCCAGAGAGTTCGCTGAGGAGGCCGAAGAGGTTGACGAGGCCCTAAACTTGGCGTTTGAGGCAGCCAGACTTAGTCAGCCTACCTCGCCGTCCACTTCGGGTTGGGCAGAGTTTTCTTCTGGAGATATTTTTGGAAGTTTGGGAGACCTACCCGGCGATTTTTTTGAAGGTATGGCTGGGGAAAACCTCACGCAGATGGCTCGAAAGAAAAATGCCGAGCGAATGGCCGCCCGGAAAAAGGCCGAGGCCGCCCGTTCTGGACCTGCCTTGATTGAGTCTTTCGAACCCGTTATTGAAGAGCCGGCTCAGATTGTTGTGGTCGAAACGGCAAAAGAGGTTGAACAACCGATCATTGAAGAACGATTGATTCCGGAAGAGCGGGGCAAGAAGCGTAGCGCCGAGGGAGAGGTCGGTTCAGAAGATAGTCCTGCTGACAAAAGGTCTCGCTTAGAAGAGTCGGACGTGGTTGTTCCTTTCATTGTTCAGCCAAAGATCAGAGACACGCCGATTTCCTCTGACGCATTCATTATTACCGACCCAGTGGTAGCCTTGAGCCTGGCGGCTTCAGTCTCCCTACCAGCTGATAAGGCATCATTTCATGCCGTGCCGGATTTGGTGGCCGTAGCCTTATCTGCGCAGTCGGCCCTTTTGGTAGGTGAACTTGACTTGTTTTGATTTTGGTTGCCTATGGCATCTAACGATCCCAACTCGTTTTGCAGACGGTCGGCAAGATCGCCGACTTGGGCCGCCGCCTACACGATGCCCTTGAGAGGATTGACCGTTTGCAGTCAGAAGTGGGCGATCAAAAGAGCAGGGCCGAGTTTGAGATGATGAGAGCTGCGATAGAGACTGCGCGAGCCGAAGCCGAAGTAGAAAGGGCTCGGACTGCCAATCAACTCTGTTCTGATGCCGAAGATAGGGCGAACACGAGCAAAGAATCGCTTAGGTTAGCCGAGGAGGCACTTAACAAGATGGAGACTGAGTTAGCAGAGTTGAAGGCGGCCAAGGAAAAGGCAGAATTTGAGGCTTCTGCCACATTCGAAGCAGGAAAAGGCGCCGCCTTCGAGGAATACGTAGATGAAGTCCCCAAGTTTGAGAATCGGGGGTTCAAACATGGGTGGCTCAAGGCCCTTGATGCCGCTGGGGTTACATTGGCCTTGCCAATTCCTTATGAGCAGGTGGACGTTGAGCCACTTGAGTCTGACCCCGAGGATTGATCTGGGAGTCATTCGAATTTTATGAAATGCTTTCCCTTTTAATGTATGTTTTTGTTTTAAGGACTTTTCTTGGTTCCGAGTAGTTTTCATGTATAAATTGGTTACTGTCTGCGCTCAATTTATTAATGAAAATTATCTTGTCGTTTCACTACTACTTATGCGCAGTTTGTGATGTTATGTTGGTGAAGAATTTTTGCCTTTCACTACTTTAGATAGAATGATTACTCTGTTGAGCTTTCTACGATTGAATATCTTGGCAATATTGACTTGTCATTCGTATGCCGAATAGTTCGTGGGTATTATGCTGAAACGATTCATGGGCCGGCTGGGGCACTTAATCCGAATAGATTGATTAATCTGCCCTTGCCCCAGGCAGTGCATGATCATTCGGGCGCCGAATGAGACGAACTTAGGAGTTTTGAAGTCGATTCATGGGCACTACTTTAGATAGAATGATTACTCTGTTGACCTTTCTACGATTGAATATCCTGGCAATATTGACTTATCATTCGTATGCCGAATAGTTCGTTGGTATTATGTTGAAACGATTCATGGGCCGGCTGGGGCACTTAATCCGAATAGATTGATTAATCTGTCCTTGCCCCAGGCGGTGCATGATCATTCGGGCGCCGGATGAGACGAACTTAGGAGTTTTGAAGTCGATTCATGGGCACTACTTTAGATAGAATGATTACTCTGTTGACCTTTCCACGATTGAATATCCTGGCAATATTGACTTATCATTCGTATGCCGAATAGTTCGTTGGTATTATGCTGAAACGATTCATGGGCCGGCTGGGGCACGTAATCTGAATAGATTGATAGATCTATCTGCCCTTGCCCCAGGCGGTGCATGATCATTCGGGCGCCGGATGAGATGAACTTTAGGAGTTTTGAAGTCGATTCATGGGCCGGCTGGGGCACTTAAGCCGAATATATTGATAGATCTATCTGCTCTTGCCCCAAGCGGTGTATGATCATTCGGGCGCCGGATGAGACGAACTTAGGAGTTTTGAAGTCGATTCATGGGCCGGCTGGGGCACTTAAGCCGAATATATTGATAGATCTATCTGCCCTTGCCCCAGGCGGGTCGATCCAGTCGGCGCCGGGCGATTGAGGTTTTCACAATTAATGAGATTGCCTCGAGGGTGTGCCTCTGTAAAGGATAAATGATTAAAGGTACAACTTTTATGAGCACAGTAAGCAACTGACTCTAGCTTTTGAAGGTATTGTGTGAATGTCGAACAGACTCTTCTTTAACAGCAGAGGGGAAGTGAGGACGCTAGTTGAGGTGGGTGGAGACATGAATCGAGGTGGTGACCTTTCGCGCACAGGGAGTAGGAGTTCCAGGGATCGAGAGAGGCGTTAGTCTCCTCAACGTCGAAGCAGGTCGCCCAGGCGGGACAAGCAGTCGCAGGGCAGATCTTCTCAACCTCGAGTCGAGAGGGGATCTGACGTGAATCCGTGCCCATTAAGCTTTGCGGTATTTGTGGGGAATAGATCCATGACAGAGGCGGACTCGATCGTTTGAGACCCAAATGTAGCGGTTGACTTTGCTCGACAAATTTTTCCTCCTGAGGTTCAGCAATCGATGGTAGGTCGACAGGACTACGAAGTATTTCGTGAAGGCATTCACGGGGTGGTGAAGGGGCTTTACATTGCCTATGAAATCGGCATGCGGTTGCGCGCTGCCCGTCGAGAAATGGAGAAGAAGGAGGAACGTATTCGAAGTTTGGAGGCTCGCGTGGAGGCGGCTGAGCGCGAGTTAAGGAAGACCAAGGCGGCTCAGGTACAATCCGCGGGGCAGGGAAACCCAATCGTGGAAGAAAGGGTTACCAGTCGGCTCATCAGTACCGCGCTTGCCGATCGTGAGATGGCGAGTATGTTCGCAATGGAGACCGCGAAGGGGAGGGCCTATGAGAAAGGTTTTCATGAAGGCCGAAAAGTTGGAATCGAAAAGACTAAGGAAAAACTTGCCGAAGAAGTTTGCCGATGTGAAAATCGTGGATTTAGGCACGGTTGGATCAAGGCATCTCAAGTCGCGGAAGCTCTTCGAGCGTCGGGCGTTGATTCGGTATCGCCACTCTACCACAGTAAACATTTTCTATTTTCTGCTTTTGAAGTCGAGAAGAGTGAGGATGAGGGTGACGCCGTATAAGTATACTTGTTGTAAGGTTGAAACGCAGATCACGTTCAAAACTATGTAATTTATTGTTTGTTTTATTGAATAAAAAACGTTCTATTATAAATATTTTGTTGCAGTTCGTATTCGGCATATATGTGTTTCGTTTTATTGTATATATGTTTGAATGAATGTATAAGCGTTGATCGGTCCGAGTATCTGTTAAGTGTCCAGTGATACGCCGGTTTATTCCTGAATGAGCCCATTGTAACCTGAGGAAGCCGAAAGCCAGTGGGTAGAGTGGCTGCAGCAAATTCAACTCGGCTCGGGGCCTAGATTTTTGGCCAGTGCATGTGCTTCGAAAAGTCGTTTGGATAACTACGCCGTAGCGAATGTCAATCGACGTTTGTCTCATGGAGTTTAGCGTTAATGAAATCGCCTCGGGATTGGGGCCTCGAGATTGCTGCCAGTATTGAAAATAAAAAGAGGGGCGCTTCGCGCAGATAAACAATCACTTATTATGTGAGGTGGGATAAGTGGGGATGTTAGTTAGAGAGGCTCGGAGTTCAGCCAAACTTGGTGTTGCAATGGAGCGCGGCAGAGGATCCATCCGTATGGGAGGTAGGGCGTCCAAAAGTTGGCATGAATCTTCAAGTCGTTGAAGCAGATCACCCCGAAAGAAAAGGCAACGACCGTTGGGTTTATCCTTCCTTGTCCTGGATCTTTGCCTTGACATTGTCAATGGTATCAGGGGAAGTTTGGCAATGCGTAAGTCATGGGCTTGGGCACAGTTGGCTCAAGGCATTGCAAACCATGGAGGACTTCCGAGTGACGGGAGTTGATTCGGCGCTGCTGCTTTACCAATGCGTCTTTTCCCCTTTTTAGCTTTTGAGGTTGAAAATGGGTGTTGTAATGCTCAAATGCGGGTTGCGTTTATGCAATAACTGTTTGATCAAATAAAGAGTTTTATTTCAAACATTTGTGTCTTATTCTGAATTTTTAATATGCTTAGGTAAGCACCTTATTTCGGATATTGGCGTGTTTTGTTTTGTTTTGTTTTGTTCGTGCCGAAGGGTACTCCGAATACGGAGGTATGATCTGCCCTAGGGTGTTATGCGCCAGAGGCGCTGCGAATTCGGAGTCTTAATCGGCCCAAAGACATCCTCCCCGATGGGGCTTCGTAACCGGCGTTTCGTATGTGGAATAAACTGATGAATAGTGTTGCCCTCGAATATAGTTCGATCGGCTTAGTTCAGGCCGATCAGTAGCGGCTTGGCTTGAAAACATGGCCGATTAGATTAATCTACGCAATAAATCTGTTTAAGCGCTCCGAATCCGGAGACTTGATCGGCCCTAAGGTGTCATGCACCAAGAGGGCTTCGAATCCGGAGTCTTAATCGGCCCTAAGGTGTCATGCACCAAAGGGCGATCCGAATCCAGAGACTTAATCGGCCCTAAGGTGTCATGCACCCAAGGGGGCTCCGAATCCGAAGTCTTAATCGGCCCTAAGGTGTCATGCACCAAAGGACGCTCCGAATCCGGAGACTTAATGTGGCCAATCGTGATATCCACGAAGGGCACTCCGAATTCGGAGGCTTAATCGGCCCTAAGATGTCATGCACCAAAGGGGGCTCCGAGTCCGGAGTCTTGATCGGCCCTAAGGTGTTATGCACCAAAGAGGGCTCCGAATCCGGAGTCTTCATCGGCCCTAAGGTGTCATGCACCAAGGGGGGCTCCGAATCTGGAGACTTAATGTGGCCAATTGTGATATCCACGAAGGGCGCTCCGAATCCGGAGGCTTAATCGGCCCTAAGGTGTCATGCACTAAAGGGGGCTCCGAGTCCAGAGTCTTGATCGGCCCTAAGGTGCCATGCACTAATAGGGGCTCCGAATCTGGAGACTTAATGTGGCCAATCGTGATATCCACGAAGGGCACTCCGAATCCGGAGGCTTAATCGGCCCTAAGGTGTCATGCACCAAAGGGGGCTCCGAGTTTGGAGTCTTGATCGACCCTAAGGTGCTATGCACCAAGGGGGGCTCCGAATCTGGAGACTTAATGTGGCCAATCGTGATATCCACGAAGGGCGCTCTGAATCCGGAGTCTTAATCGGCCCTAAGGTGTCATGCACCAAAGGGCGCTCCGAATTCGGAGATTTAATATGGCCAATCGTGATATCCACGAAGGGCGCTCCGAATCTGGAGCCTTAATCGGCCCGAAGGTGTCATGCACTAAAGGGGGTTCCGAGTCCGGAGTCTTGATCGGCCCTAAGGTGTCATGCACCAAAGGACGCTTCGAATCCGGAGACTTAATGTGGCCAATCGTGATATCCACGAAGGACGCTTCGAATCCGGAGGCTTAATCGGCCCTAAGGTGTCATGGACTAAAGGGAGGCTTTGAATCGTCAACATGACGAGCGCTACAATGGGGTTTGAGAAATGAATTGAGCGACGAAGAAAAATGGTTTGCATTGCAGAAGTGATATATGTACAAGTATCAAAGCCCACAGGTCGGGTCAGCGATAGGGTTTTCATAAAATCTCTGCTTGTGCCAATTGCGGGGAGCCACGGATTGCTTCAATGCCATGGGCTGTCGGGAAGTGCACAAGCTGATGATAAGTACTTGGAACGGCCTTCATAACATGTAACTAGGTTTGCCCCATGATGACATTATACGGCGAAGGGAGCTTTACGACCAGGAATTCTACTTCGACCGTTCTGGAGCCCGTTCGAACAGGTAGTATGACCTTCCCTAACGGGGACTCAGGATTCGTATTAAAGCCGAACAATGGGTGAAGCGCCGGAGACAGATCTGACTTATTGAAGCCGAGTTTGATGAAAGTTTTGTAATACATAACCTCTGAAGTACTCCCTGGGTCTATGAGAATGCGTTCAATGGTGAACCGATTTATGTGTAATTTGATGACCAACGGATCGATGTGGGAAGCTGTTGTGCCGCTAAGATCGGAGTCATTGAAAGCAATTATTGGAGCTTCTCTGGGCCATTCGGTCGGAATACGTTGCTTTTGGGGGATTGGATGTGATTGAATTGTGTGCACGGTTGGGGATGCAGGCAGGCTGTAGATCATATGGATCACGCCAAGTGGAGGTGAGTCCTGCCTCAAGGCTAGTGCCTTGATTGGCTTTCCCTTTCTCACGTACTATTGCAGTCGGCCGTCTTGCACCAGTTCTTCCAGGTGATCCTTTAATGCGTAACAACTCTTAGTTTCATGGCCGTGATCTTTGTGATACTCGCACCGCCTATCCCTTCTTCGCGTGTCGGGTGGTCCCACCATCTTTGACGGCCATTTGAAGAATGGAAGGTGTTGGACTTTGGTCATTATTGCAGCGATTGGCTCTGACAACTTTGTGTACTTCTTGTCGGCACGCCTCGAGCGCCTGCTGTCGACTTGCAGTTGTTCATTCGTCCGGTGGGAGCATTGATCGTTTGATCGGCGAGAGTCTCGCATTTTGTCTCGTTTAGCGCGTTACCGTGGCGCAGGGCTCGGAGGTGGCATGGAACTTATTGGTTGAGCAATTTTAGGGGGGGCCGTTTTGTTGGACATTTGTCTGGCTTTTATTCTCAAGGCATCATCTTCCACTTTGCAATACTCTTCAACTTTCTTCATCAACGCCCAGACTGTTTTGGGGGTTGCGAAGAGCGCTGTCAGGATGTAGTCCTATTTTGAAGGCGGTGATGGCCATGGAGTCGTTGCAAGTGTCGTCAACGAGGTTGAAGCACTCCCAATAGCGCGCCGAATACGCTCTGAGCGTTTCTCTTGACTGGATCTGCATAGCCCAGAGAGAGTCGGCCTGTTTCGGCTGTATCTTGTTGGTGATGAACCTGGCACTGAAGGATTTCTGTAATTGATGGAAGCTTTTGATCGAAGCCGGCTCCAGTTTGTAATACCACCTGACAGCTAATGGCCCTAGGCTGCTGGGGAATATTCGGCATATGAGGGCTTCGTTGTCTGTATGCAATGTCATGGCCTGCTTATAGTGATGGATATGATCAG
Organism: Camellia japonica; assembly: GCA_030407325.1. NCBI lineage: Eukaryota > Viridiplantae > Streptophyta > Magnoliopsida > Ericales > Theaceae > Camellia > Camellia japonica. The sequence continues at coordinate 49,111,757 of JAPPVO010000003.1, forward strand.
TGGGGTCTGATTTTCCGTCGTAAAGAGTGAATGACGGAGCTTTGAACTTCTTGGGCAGGGCCGCCCTTGCAATCCGTCGGACAAAAGGATCGTGCTGGTCCTCTTCGTCTGAACTGCTTCTTCTGCGCTTGTTCCTTGTATGTGGACCCTTTTCGGAGGAGCTGAAAGTTTCGGATCGTTCCTTCTTGTTGAGCTTCGTGGGTAATGAGTTGGAGTCGCTATCGGTATCCTTTGGTCGGGCTCGAGGTCGTTGTCCACCTGCCCTCGGAGGTCGTTCGGGATCTTGGCGCATGGCTTCTCTGGATTTTGCTACTTCCAGGGCCAAATCTTGACGAAGACATTCATTTTCAGCGATCATGTTCTCTAGCCTTTGTTCATTCTGCTTTGCTTGTTCCATGATTGCTTGCATTGTCTCTTGTGCTGAAGTCGTTGGTGAGTCGAAGTTCAAGGCGCGTCTTGCAGCGATGGTTTCCTTTCCGAGCATATTTGCTGGAGTGAGGTCATCTCTCTGTGCGGTCTCGTCAGTGGCTATCGGAGGATCTTCAGTCACGCCTGCCATGGATGTATTTGAGTATTCCCACAGACGGCGCCAGTTGTGGAGAAGTGGTTTGGAAATACTCTTCAGATCTTGGGAGACGCTAGTGATCCTCAGCTAGTCACCTGAAAAGATACAAACACTCCGGTCGGGGGTGCCGGAATTAGCACTCCAACGGACAAGTCAGTGTAGACACTCAAGATAGCTTGTTTACTAAGTTAAGTGAAGTGATTCATACATACCTTTCTCAATCCATTGTTCCTGTATTTATACCTGTTCCTTTTGGTCCTCGGGGCCAGGGCCTACTTTTTAATCATTGTCCTTTCTATTATTCGTCTCTAAGGGTCTACACTTATTCGACACATATATTATATTCGGCTTCCCATTCTCGTAGGATACAGCCGATTAATATCAGTCTTCCAATGGTACGCACCTTCTGATTTTGCCATATATTCGGCTCCCACACGTTGTTTATTGAGTTGGGTAAGAAAATTGTTAAGAATGTGGAATTGCCCTTTCTTGATGAATAACTTGTTGGGATATATCTCCTTATTGGAGCATGTGACCCAATGGTTTATTAAAAGAGTTTATTTTGGTTTGGTATTAATTATAATTTATTTTTATATATTATATTTAATTTGTGGAGACCCAATCCAATTTGATAACAAATAGGGTTTGATTACAAAACCTAAGATTCAATAATATATATATATATATATATATATCTATATATATATTGTTTTGTTGCTCTTCTGAGGTGCTGCGGCTGCTACAAGTTGGATTGATTAAAAAATCAATTTGGTGGGTTAACAAAGTTGATCATTATTCAATGGGTTCATTGGTTAAGGTGTGGCTGTGTGTATTGCTTTCTCAAACAAGCAATAGTGTGCCTTGGTTGTTGCTTTGCGTTAAAGCGTTTGGTTCGGTTTTTTGTACTGATTTGGTTTGTTATTTTGGGTCTTCTATATTCTGGTTCTGAAGATTTTGGTTCATCTATTTGGTGAGGTCTTTCCTCTTGTTTATTTGTGATTATTTGGAATTCACCTAAGGGTGGTTTTGTGAGACCATTCGTGTCTCATTTGTAATCGTTTGGAAACTATTTGGTTGATAGTGGAATCGGATTTCGATCCCGTGGACGTATCTCACATTGAGGGAACCACATAAAAATTCTTGTGTTGCTGTTTGATTTAATTTTTCCGCATTAATTTTTATTTCCATTGATTGATTTACTTGTGGGGAATCACATATTTTCCCTAACAACTAGTATCAGAGCTTACGGTTTATTTGGGTTTATTTATTTGTGTAAGTTAATGGAGGGGAATATGGGTCGTATGTCTAGCTTCAATGGAAGCAATTGGGTAACTTGGAAAACTAAAATGTAGGACCTATTATTTTGTAAAGATTTGTATGGGTCTATTAAGGGTGATAGTGGCAAACCCGAAGGTATGAAAGATGATGAATGGAATAGACTTAATCGAAAAGCCGTTGGTGTTATCCGTCAATGGATTGATGACAGTGTGTTTCATCATGTTGCTACTGAAACTTCAGTACATGATTTATGGAAAAAATTAGAAGGCCTTTATGGTAGGAAATCAGCCACAAATAAAGCCTTTATGTTTCGTAAGTTGGTTAATTTAAAATATAAAGATGGCAGCTCTATTCTATAACATTTGAATGAAATAAAGAGTATTGTTAACCAACTTGCTTCTATGAAAATTATTTTTGATGATGAGTCGCAGGCTGTGATGCTACTTAGTTCTTTGCCTGAAAGTTGGGAGACTTTGGTTGTGACGGTTAGGAATTCGGTACCTGATGGAGTTGTCACAATGGGCCAAGTCACTAGTAGCTTGTTAAATGAAGAAACTAGAAGAAAATTAGCGGGTTCCTCTCATTCGGAAGCATTTGTTGTGAGAGGCTGAAGCAAAACAAGGGGGAGGAGTAAGACTCCTCATGGTCGTGATCAAAGCCATGACAAATCAAGAGATGGTTCTTTTTCAAAGAAAGACATTGAGTGCTATTATTGCCATGAGAAAGGGCACATGAAACGAGAATGTCGAAAGCTCAAGAACAAGGAGAAAAGGCGTGACAAAAGTGTAGATAAGAAGCAAGAAGACACAGCAGCAGTTACTACCGATGATTTCATGGTCGTTTGTGAAGATGATTGTATCAATTTTGTGGGCCAAGAGAGCAATTGGGTGATTGATTCTGGTGCTTCTTTTCATGTGACTTCTCGAGTTGATTTCTTCACTACCTACACCGAAGGAGATTATGGTTCTGTTCGAATGGGTAATGAAGGTTTGTCCAAGATTATCGGCATGGGTGATGTTTGCTTGGAAACAAATTTGGGCTGCAAGTTGTTACTTAAAGATGTGAGGCATATTCCCGACATTCGCCTCAATTTGATCTCTACTGGGAAGCTAGATGATGAAGGCTTCAACAACAAATTTGGTGATGGAATATGGAAGCTCACAAAGAGTTCTTTGGTGGTGGCTAAGTGCAAGAAGACTCATACACTTTATTCGATACAAGAAAAAATTTGTAAAGGTGTTGTTAATGCATTTCAAGATGATACTTCTACCGAATTGTGGCACAAGCAGCTTGGCCATATGAGTGAAAAGGGGCTACAAGTTTTGTTCAAGAAAGAGCTTCTACTCGGTTTGAAAGGTACACATCTTAAAACTTGTGTTCATTGTTTGGCAGGTAAACAACATAGAGTTTCTTTTCAGAAAAATGTTACTTCTAGAAAAGAAAATGTTTTGGAGTTGATTCATTCGGATGTTTGTGGTTCTTTAAAAGTTAGAACACATAGTGGTGCACTTTATTTTGTTACTTTTATTGATGATTGTTCAAGGAAAATTTGGACTTTTCTACTAAAAACTAAAGATCAAGTTCTACAAGTATTTAAGCATTTTCAGGCCATGGTTGAAAGAGAAACAGGGCAAAATTGAAGTGCATTCGATCAGACAATGGTGGTAAATACATTGGGCCATTTGATGAGTATTGTCACAGCCAAGGTATTCGATACCAAAAGACAGTTAAGAAGACTCCTCAACAAAATGGCATTGCCGAAATGATGAACCGTACCATTGTGGAAAGAACACGGTGTTTGCTTTCACAAGCTAAATTGCCAAGATCCTTTTGGGGTGAGGCAATGAAGATAGCAGTTGACGTGATCAATTTGTCTCCTTCCTATCCTTTGAATGGTGATGTTCCTGAAAGAGTTTGGACTGGCAAAAATGTGTCTTATGAGCACTTGAGAGTGTTTGGTTGCCGAGCTTTTGTTCACATTCCAAAGGATGAGAGATCCAATCTTGATAATATGTCAAGACAATGTATTTTTCTTGGCTATGGGCGTGATGAATTCGGGTATAGATTGTGGGATCTGGTCGACAAGAAAGTCATTCGAAGCCGTGATGTTGTGTTTCTTGAAGACCAAACAATTGAAGACTTTGGCAAAGGTGATCAACCGGAGCCAAAAACTAGTGATCTCATTGACATAGATCCATCTCCTTCATCTTCAGTTGATGATGAAAATAGGAGAGATGTGCAGCCACCTATTGAAGATGTAGAGGATGATGCTAATCCTAATGAAGTTGAGCCAAAAATTGAGGAAGAGCATCCAACTCAAGAACTGCCACCACAACTTGAGTTGAAAAAATCTACAAGGGACCGACAACCTTCGAGAAAGTATCCTCCCAATGAATTTGTGTTGATTTCTGATCAAGGGGAGCCTGAGAGCTACCAAGAAGCAATTGAGCACGCAAAGAAAGATGATCGGAAAAAGGCCATGGAAGAGGAGATGAATTCCTTACTTAAAAATCACACTTATGATTTAGTGAAGTTGCCTAAAGGGAGGAAAATTCTGAAAAATAAGTGGGTTTTCAAATTGAAGAATGATAGCAAGAATTTGAGATACAAAACACGCCTTGTTATGAAAGGCTTTGGGCAAAAGAAAGGTATTGACTTTGATGAGTTTTTCTCGCCGGTTGTGAAGATGTCTTCTATTCGGGTTGTACTTGGCATGGCTATAAGTATGAACCTTGAAGTTGAGCAACTTGATGTGAAGACCGCATTTCTTCATGGTGACCTTGAAGAAGAAATTTACATGGAGCAACCGGAAGGTTTTGTGGAAAAAGGGAAAGAGAAATTTGTTTGCAAATTGAAGAAAAGTTTGTATGGCCTCAAGCAAGCCCCGCGGCAATGGTACAAAAAATTTGATTCTTTCATGATGAATAATGATTTTTCTAAAACCACTTCGGACTATTGTGTGTTTGTGAAAAATTTCTCGGATGGTAAATTTATTATTCTTTTGCTTTATGTTGATGACAAGTTAATTGTGGGTTAAGATTCTACCATGATAAATAGGTTGAAATTGGAGTTGAGCAAGTCTTTTACTATGAAAGATTTGGGGCCGGCAAAGCAAATTCTTGGTATGAAAATTATTCGTGATCGCAAAGAGGGGCTGATTTGGTTGTCTAAAAAAAGCTACATTGAGAAAGTTCTTGAGAGGTTTAACATGGATAAAGCAAAGCTGGTTGGTTGTCCACTTGCGGGTCACTTCAAACTTAGTTCGAATCAATGTCCTACAAGCGAGAAAGACAAAGAAGAGATGTTGAAAGTTCCTTATGCTTTAGCAGTTGGTTCTTTGATGTATGCCATGGTTTGTACAAGGTCGGATATTGCTCACGCCGTTGGTATGGTGAGTCGTTTTCTCTCTAATCCGGGTAAAGAACATTGGGCAGCGGTAAAATGGATTCTAAGGTATCTTCAAGGGACTTCGAAGGTGTGTTTGTGTTTTGGAGATGGTAAGCCGATGCTTGATGGGTTCACAGATTCTGACATGGCCGGTGATATTGATTCTAGGAAATCTACTTTGGGGTATTTGATGACTTTTGCAGGAGGAGCTGTGGCATGGCAATCTAAATTACAAAAATGTGTTGCTCTCTCAACTACCGAAGCTGAATTTATTGCCATTACGGAAGCTTGCAAAGAAGAGTTATGGTTGAAGAAATTTTTGCAAGAGTTGGGTTTGAAGCAAGAAAAGTATGTGCTTTATTGTGATAGTCAAAGTGCTATTCACTTAAGCAAAAATTCTATTTTTCATTCGAGATCGAAACACATTGATGTGAGATACCATTGGATTCGTGATGTGTTAGATTCGAAATTGTTGCAACTCGAAAAGGTTCACACGGATGATAATATTTCGGATATGTTGACAAAGACTTTGTCGAGGGACAAACATTTAAAGTGTCGAACTTTGGCGGGTATGGTTGATGTCTCCACCTAAGTCGATAGGGGGAGAATTGTTGGGATATATCTCCTTATTGGAGTATGGGACCCAATGGTTTATTAACAGAGTTTATTTTGGTTTGGTATTAATTATAATTTATTTTTATATATTATATTTAATTTGTGGAGACCCAATCCAATTTGATAACAATTAGGTTTGATTACAAAACCTAAGATTCAATATATATATATATATATTGTTTTGTTGCTCTTCTAAGGTGCTGCGGCTGCTACAAGTTGGATTGATTAAAAAATCAATTTGGTGGGTTAACAAAGTTGATCATTATTCAGTGGGTTCATTGGTTAAGGTATGGCTGTGTGTATTGCTTTCTCAAACAAGCAATAGTGTGCCTTGGTTGTTGCTTTGCGTTGAAGCGTTTGGTTCGGTTTTTTGTGCTGATTTGGTTCGTTATTTTGGGTCTTCTATATTCTGGTTCTGAAGATTTTGGTTCATCTATTTGGTGAGGTCTTTTCTCTTGTTTATTTGTGATTATTTGGAATTCACCTAAGGGTGGTTTTGTCAGACCATTCGTGTCTTGTTTGTAATCGTTTGGAAACTATTTGGTTGATAGTGGAATCGGATTTCGATCCCGTGGACGTACCTCACATTGAGAGAATCACATAAAAATTCTTGTGTTGCTGTTTGATTTAATTTTTCCGCATTAATTTTTATTCCCATTGATTGATTTACTTGTGGGGAATCACATATTTTCCCTAACATACTTGTAAAGATTTATTTTAATAGTGAGAATTGTGAACCCTTTTTTTTTTTGGGTGTTATTTTTTGAATTTTATATTTTGTTCGTGCTCCAATAGTTTTGATTTGAAGTATCCAGGCACCGTTTAACAAACCACCCCCCCACCACCTATACTTGGCATGATAAATGCTGTAGTTTTGACATATTTTAGGTCTCCATGTCTCATGCTCATTTAATTGTGCTATCCTACATTTAGGTTCAAGCTGGGTGCTTCTGAGAGATTCCTCCCAGCTCATTGCTAGCACATCCACTTCTTAATTTTGTGTTCAACTTTTTGTAAGTAATCTTTCTAACTATTATCATTGGTTGACTGAAGTATCTTGATTGATTCGCTCATGAAATTTAGTTCTTTGTGATGAATTAGGTTTCATTGTCATTTGATCTAGCCATTGAAGTTTTTGTTGAGCTTGTGAGTCGACATGAGGTAGGAATATGTCATATAACAGCAACAATATACATACCTGTTGGCCTGATTTGTTGCAATTTGAGAGCTATCATATGTGATTTCGTTTTAGTTAGTCTAGTTTCATTTAGAAGAATATAAGGCTACTACAAACTAAAATAAAGGGGGGTCTTTTCTAGATTGGAGTGACTGAACTCTCAATAAACAACCATAGTTAGTACATATTCATAAGTGGTGTTACATTATTTTTTAAGTTTCTATTGATGTAGTGACTTTATAACTTACAAGGATTTGCCTTAAAAAATTTAGAGCATGATGAATGAAACGGAAGAATACATTAAGAGGATATGGCCAATAAACTTGGAGCATAATGGATGAAATGGAAGAATACACCAGGAGTATTGTGTAATTGTACAATTACTGCTAAGTTAAAGAAACTTTTCTACAGGATTACTGCAAGGCTAGTTTTGTTGTATTTTGCAAATGTGAGGAGGTGAAGAAACAAGTTCAAAAAATGGGTTTAGTTTAAATGAGAATGTTGAGATTGATGAGTGGTGTTATAAGGAAATTTAGAATAATAAATGCATGCATTCATGAAATTTTGGAAGGGGCACTAATTGAAGATTAAATGAGCGAAAATAGTTTGAGATGGTATAAATAATCATGTAGAATGTAAAAATAAAAAATAAAATAAAAAAATCATGTAGAATGTAGATCAACATCTTAAATCCTAAACTGTTAAGTAGCCATTTGTGTTTGAATATGATTAGGAATCATCACGGTTTAAGAATTTTTTTAGTTAGGGAACTTTCCTTGTTGCATACAAATTTCCTTGCACGAATCTTTTGTTTGAAAACTTATTTTTGGAAAAGTTTCCTTTTGTAGAGAACCCATCTTTTGGAAACGTTATTTTCTGAAAGTACAATTTTGGGTAAGTTGACTAATTTGAAGATGCTCTTATTTAGATGTTATTTATTTGTATAATTTAAATTAACAACTTGATTTATTTGCTTTCTTGTGTGTTGATTTTTTGGGTTTAAATGATGAATGAAAGAGTAATGTGTAAAGGCTAACCCGACAGTTGGTCAATAGGGGATGCCTTTTTCCCTTCTTACTTTATGCCTTAGCTCTTGAACTAGGTTTCCTAGTGAAGTAGGTGATACAACTTTTTAACTGAAAGTCCTAAATTATGTTCATGTAAACAATATAGGCTACGGGTTATTTCTACTGATTTGGGTTGGAGTTAAATCTTGTTTATTTCATTGGAATTGGGATGTTTGTAGGAATGTGATTCTTGGGGGGTTTTTTTGACCTACATGATTCTTGGAAATTTTATTAATTAGATGACCAGACCTTTTTAAAAAAAAAAATTAATTCTTTGCTTGAATTCTCACCTAGTGAACAAGCCCTTATTTTCAAGTTAATCTTGAAAACTGAACATTGCAAATAATTTCTTTAATTCCTAAATTGCTCTGATTATTATTATGAAAAGCCAGCATGCATCAATATTTGATTTTTGAATTCGTTCTTGTAATTTGTAATGATTTATGTTGAGATTCTTTAGTCTAACCTTATCTTCTTCCTCTATTCCTCTTGCAAAAGTACCTTTTTTGAATAAGCTGATTGAAGAGTGAGTATTGAAGGATTTGGATTTCTATGCTATTACAATGAGTGTAACTTAAATATTTGTATCCTCAAAATGCCTCCTCACTTGTGTCCGAACTCCACAATAAGCAGACCAAACACATGCATGTATTATAATGGTTAAGTATGCAATGAAAAGTGAACACAAGATCTTTGCCTGCTCTTATCCTATGTTGCAGCCATCTCTTTTTGAGCTGTTAGAGTGTGACTTAGTATTTGTATGCTTTAACCAAACATGTTTCAGGTTGCTTTCGTTATCCTACTCAATGTGGAAGAAAATAGTTAGGAGGGGGGAGGGTGAGTACGTAATATCTTCTTTGTATCAATATTAGAACTTATAATCTTATTTATTTATTTATTTGTAGAAATAAATATAAAATATTTTACATTTTCTGTAAGTTTAAAATTAATTATATTGTAAATGATTTGTTTTTTTGTTTCTTTTTGCAGATGCAACCCTTTTGAGTACGTGATGATATCTTTGCATATCGATATTGGAGTTTACAATCTTATTTATTTATTTATTTTTTGTAATAAATATCAAATGTTTTACGTTTTCTGTAAGCTTGAAATTAATTATGTTGTAAATGATATTTTTTTATTTTATTTTGTTTTTGTTTCTTTTTGCAGATGCGAACCTTTTGAGTACGTGATATCTTTGCATATCGATATTGGAGCTTACTATTAATATCAAAACAAGTTACAATATATATGTTTTTTTATTAGTATTGTCAATACTAAAAATTTGAATTCTTGAATATAAAAAATTATTAGTATTGTTGGAGGTTGTTTTATATATTTTTGTAAAGAATATTTGGTTGACAATTGTTACAGGGTACATATATATTATTCTTGGTATATGATTTTGTGAATGTGAATTTGGATGTGGATATGGATGTGGATGTATTGTATTTTAGAAAATATTAATAATTTGTACAAGGAATGAATTAATAAAATATGATTTTATGAAAATAATTTTATTGCGACAATAATAAACCGTCGCTAATGTAATCATCATTTTCTTACATTTTATTAGCGACAGATTTACCTGTCACATATGCATATTAGTTCCAATCTTTTGCGACAGTTTAAACTGTCGCAAATACAACAATAAATTAATTCTACTTTTTTGGCGACGTTTTAGACCGTGACTAATAATACTTTTTGTGACGTCAAATATCGTCGCAAAAGCGGTTTTTAGCGACGGCAATCAATATCGTCACTAAAAATGAAGTTTTTTTCCCTTTTTTTGTGTCGGGTTAAACTGTCGCAAAAACTACTGATTAGCCGTCGCTACAAGAAAGCGACGGTTTTTAAGTGTTGCAAATACTTTTTGTTACGCCCCTTTCCGCCACCCCCCATTTCCTGTCGCTACTCCGTCGCAAAAAGCCTTTTGCGACGATATGCGAATCTTTTACGACGTTTACGACCGTTGCAAAAGCTTCGATTTTTTATAGTGAGGTGATATTTGTAACCAACTAATTTAATACTGTTTAACAAATAAATTTCCATTAATTAATTTTTTAAAAAATTCTTGTGAATGGAAAAATATGAGTCCAGTCCAAAGCCCAATTCCTACCAGTCCAAAAGCAGGGGAAAAATCCCAAACGCATCTCTTGAAGCCCACAAAGGACATTTGACAACAGCCCGCCACCCAACAAAAGACATATGGAAAAATAAAAGCAACAATGCTAGGTGGCTCGAATAGCTCGAATGTCTCAAAATGATATCGTTTAAGTGTAAAACGACGTTATTTTGACACATTCGAGCTATTCGGACAACACAAATTCGAACCACCAATTTTTCAAATAGAAGATAGTCTTTTAAAAGACAAATTAGTGAAGTAAAAGAGGAACGTTGGATTAAGCATCATTTAACGGTGGGAACATAAAATTGACATGGCTATAGTATAGACTAAGACTATGAAACAACTAGACTTTCAATCAAATTAATCCTATAGGCACGATGAGAAACAAGTTGGCCACTCTCACCTGACATCATCTAGGCCGTTCAAACGCCGAAGATCTAATGATTAATAACATAAAGCAAGTTGGCAAGTTACTCGACCAAGACTATATAACATACAGAACCCTTCGATCAAAATAAGGATCCAATGGAAGAGGTTTGAGATAAAATAGCTATAAATAGACAAACAAACACGGCACAAAAAGGAAAGGAAAAAGAAATGCTATCTAAACTAAGGGGTTGTTAGGGATGTTCTAAATAAGTGCACTTTTTGACTTTTTATGAAATATGGGTTGGGTTTGAAGTGATGTTGTAGAGAGATGATATGACTTAAATAAGATGATGTGAAGGCCAAGTTTGGGATGTAGAGAATAATCCAAAAAGCCAAAAAGTTACTCAAAAAGTTAAAAAGTTAACACTATTCACCAAAAGTCAACAATTACGGCTGCACAACTCCCAATTCAAATTTTCCTCTAAAAACTAATTTTTACAATTTTTTATTACACATTTTTCCATAAAAAGTCAAAAAGTTAACCCAAACATCCATATTTTCAACCTCACTTTTTTAGTCAAAAAAGACAAAAAGTACACTTATTTAGTCTTCCCAAACAAGACCTTAAATAGGATTATGACTTTTTGACTTTTTAAAAAAATGACAAACCATGCCTAAGTATATGCAAAAATCCCATTTCAATGAACATATTTATTTTTTTATAAAAATTATGTATAACTGATTAATATACTGACTTGATCGTTGAAAGATCTTTCTCACAACCCAAGTCAGGAATGATCACTGATTAGTGATTTTTCTTTACAAAATGTAAAGAATTGAATATATCATTTCACGTTTTTTACCTTCTACAATTCTATAATAATAATAATAATAATAATAAAAAAAGATTTATACGATTTTCAATTCAGACAGCAATAGAATCTACAGCTTTAAAGGGATGGGATTGCAGCAATAGTTGGGTAGAGAGATATTCTTTAATATTGGTCATGTCTTTTCATATAATATATGTATTTTTTTTGTTTATTTTTTATTTGAGTTGAAAAATGAAGAATCATAACATAAAAACGAATTTGGTAGTACCAGAGTATGGTACTTGGTCCCTCTTGTATCATGGTAGTACAGTCATTTTTAATAACAATATAAAAAGGACAAACAAGAATCAAATATTAGGATCCTTCATCGTATTTGACTTTCAACCCTCATTTGGCAAGTGTTTATTTTAATTTAAAAGTCAAAAAATTATTAAAAAAAATTAAAATTTTTTTAACTTGTATCAAAAAGTCAAAGATTTATTTTTCTTTACTTTTTGCACATCTTTTCGTAAAAAATCAAAATGTTATTTCAAACATATTAGTTTTTTTTACCTCATATTTTAGCTAAAAAGCCAAAAAGTTACTAAAATAGCATATTCCCAAACGAGACCTTATGTTTAGAATATAAATTTTGATGAAAAATATATATATATAAAAAATTTAACATTTATTCATATTTTCTTTACTATTTTTATTTATTTAATTTCTTTTTAAATTTCTATTTAAATCCATAATGAAGACACCATTTAAGTTTATCCATACGTTTCTCAAAATAATTTATTTCTTTACAAAACTGTTTTCATACATTCCATTACATTATTACAATTACAAAAAAGATTACTAGTTTTGTGGTATTATCTCAAAGAATTGGTAGCAATAGTTACAGTTTCAATTCGAATAATTTAAACTCCATTATTTTTAATTTTATTATAATGTGATTTGTCAATTATTTATTGTTAAAATTTTGAATATAAAAAAATTGAAAAATATTATATATATATTTTCTCTCTCTAGAGATATAAGTGAGTAGGTTTCACATACATTTATGAAATGGGATTATGCATAGTATTGCTAAAAAAAAATTAGGTGTAGAACTAAAAAGACCAATGTGGAGTGTTTTTTTCTTTTTCTTTTTTGGTTCAAAATTTTAGCAGTGCATGACAGATAGATAAACATTGTAACAAAATTAAAAGTATAAAATTCAAATAATTCAAATTAAAACTACGAGAACTAAGATAACATTTTACCTAAAGTACAGGACTAACAATGTAATTAACCTAGAAAAAAAAGTAAAAGATGGTAATTTTTTTGTTCTATTTAATTAAGAAAATAAGAAGGAAATAAAATTTGAATTTAAAAATATAAAAAAAAAAACTTTTCTTTTTTGGTTTTTGTTTAGTTAGCCCTGAAACTACCGCCTGTATCATATTAATATTATCAAATGTTGCACATTCAGTGCTCTTCCATGATCTGGTCATTGTTACGGTGACCCAAATGCTATAGTACAGCCCAATTAACCATCACTAGGCCCATACTTTAAACCACTTTATATCTCAGCCTACCAAAAGCCCAATAATGAGTAGCTATTTGATATTGCTCTTTTTTCATTTTTTTAAAATTTTTTTTTTTATGTGCTTAAAAAACTATGTTACCAATTTTTCTTTTTCTTTTTTCATTTTTTTTATTTTTATTTTTATTTTATTTTTATATGCTTAAATTATAAAGTTGTGAACTTGTGATTATGTTGAATTACTTAATTTCAATTCGGAACTTGCTCCACAGTTGAAAGACAGAGTTGAATGTAATAATTTAATGAAAATATGATGGACAAATTTAGATTTTATTTCAAGGTGCAAATAAAACTTATTGAAACTGTTAAACACAACTAAATAATATTGTGTAAGTAAAAATCTGATCACTCAAATGGTGATTTGCATCATGATGTTCTCTTTTATTTAACTTATTTTTGACACCTTGTATAGTAAATTTGGGCATAGCTCGTGTTATCTTCAATGTGAGGCCCATTTTTTGTGGGTTGAAAATAGGGGAAATTTTGGATCAGTGAAATAATTATAAATTAATTATAATTTTTATTAATTTTAATAATTAAAAATATAAAATTTTCAATGTATCTATAATTACTTCTTTAAAAGTATACTGAATTATAATTTTTTCTTCAAAATATCTTTGATTTTACTGTTCAGATTTTATATAAAAAAATAATGCTCGTGTTAAATATGATCTTGCTGACATTTCTGTCTAAAACCCCACATTGAAAAGTAATTACAAATTCAATAGGAACGAAGCTATGGATTAATGTCAAAGTCAACTCACAAGAATTTCCCCCCTGCATTCATTATTACTGGTGCTCTTTTATGGAACTACATCTACATACATCTCTAGCAGAAAATAATAAAGAAAAATGATATCTAAATTTATTTTTTAGATTTAATGATACGGAGGAGAGATCATTTGTTAATGATTAAAGAAGTTACGAGAAAGAAAAAATTACTATAGATATTTTAATTGATTATCACATTATTGAGTTTGAAAAGTAAATATAACTTTTTGACAAATATTAATTACAACCATGAAAAATATTTAGGAGAAAAAAATTATTAAAAAATATTTCAAATTTGAATGGTAAGAATTATATTCATTTTGAAACGAGGAAAATTTAAAAAAATTTGAGGGGAAAAAAAAGAAGGTACAAGAGATCGAGAATAGTAATTTTAAGAAATTCATCATCTGGTAATGCCTAAACGCTTAGAGAAGAATCTTCTCTCGTTTAAAATTTGGATTGGAGGGCGTTATTGGGGCCCTAAGGCCTATCATGGATTCTATTTTGATGATTTGAATAATTCATTTTTATCAAGAACTCTGTTTATTGCATTCCAAAAAAAAAAAAAAAAGGTCCAATCCGATAATTGTAACCTATTGAATTTATCACGTTTGTCACCAAAAAAATTGACGGTTTATTTTTAAAAACACAACTTGTTGGCTTTTGAAGGTTGATATTGTAATTTTAAGCGTGCCAACAAGGATCAATCAGTCCTTACAGAAGATTAATTGCCAACCAATTATCAGACGATTGTGTTTTAGTTCTCTCAGCCTTAATGAAGAGGACTTTTACTGGTGGCTTGTTTAGGAGAGTTTAGTAAATAACAATTAAGTGAAGAATAATTTTAGAGTTTCATTAAGTAAAAATGAAAAAACTTACAATGATTTAACCCAGTCTCGTAGAGGTTTACAGCAACAAACTATTTGAAACTATTCCTATGAATGAAGTGTAGTACTAGAATTTGAAGTACAGAAATGTAAAGAATTGTAAAAATTGAAAGGGAAAACAAAGTAAATAAAATTGGTTTTTTGATTTGAGTTTCGATGCTTCACTCTGGTGCCTTTTCTACTATTTATACTTCTCAATGATAACCGTCGAAGTGGGCTTCTAACCATCGAAATGTCCTCCCATGATTGCTGAACATACTCTTTCACAGTCAGTCCCACTATGCCACCTTTGCAATTAGGCTTCTCTCCTGATTTTGAATTTTAACTTTGTGAGTAACCGTTAGGCCACATTACCTTATATCAATACAGACTGACAAGTGTCTGACTATGGTTGGCAACTTGTATTAACTCCTCAAATTGCCTTCTTCATACCACGTGTTGAATTGTGATTGGCTTTTTCAAATTATACAGCCAACATTATCCCCCGCACTAATATACCAAATACTTGGTGATATTAGTGGATCAAGGCACTTTACCTACGTCCTAGGACGTGCATGGGCTTTGCATCTTCTTAGAATTGCAACCGACATCCATCATTGCAATGTTTGTACTGCATTAAATTCTCTTCTACGCCTTGAACATTTCCCACTATCTGAGCATTCGAAAAGACTGATACAATCCTCATGGCCAAGCAAACCTTTTCTTACATTGATCGAGCATACGAGGAGTCTATGGAAGATGATTATAGGCCTCGAAAGAATCTTAATGCATTTATTGATTACACTTATTCGCCTCCATTTATGCAAGTTATGGAAGCTTTTGCAACGTACCAACCTCTAGACCCGACGTTTGCCAATTACGAACCCTTTGATCAAGCATTTGCAAAAATGGATCTTGGAAACTCTTCGTCTACCCTATTATCTTCTGTATGGGACACAGTTGCTTCTTCCTTTACCCTACCAACCTCTGCGTGGGATACAGCTGCTTCTTCTTCCTCTAGGTCTATTGACTGGGGAAGCTGGCCAGAACCTGATGAATCCAAGCTAAGAGAGTGAATTCACCATCGATTCGTCGAATTCACTGATCCTCTGTCTATCCCTCCTTTTGCTCCGAGCTCGGTGGTTTACCCCTATGTATTCATTGATCGCTGACGCAGTTTGAAGGATAACTTACTTGTAGTGTGGTACACATCTTCCATGCCTACGAAGATAGTGCGAGTAACTCCTCGTCCAGAGGAAGCATAAGGATACAACTTGTCATTCTTAGCCAAGAAGGCAAAATTTGCTCTTCTGACTGGCTTGAATGTGTGAATAACCCCCAGTTCCCTTCTTCCTTTGGGATGGACCCTCCTGCGCTTTCTCTTCCTCAAAACCCTCACTGGATGGAAGAATTACTCTCTTTGAGAATCAGTTTCTTCCTTTCTACTAACCTCAAGATCTTCCCAGTATATTTGGGCGATACCAAGCTCAACTTTTGCTTACATCCTTTTCTCACTTGCCCTTCAATGTTCTTGGAGGTGATATTCTTCTTAAGAACTTTCGATGGGCTTGTGATGTTATGACTCGGGGTTATGTCCTCAACCCCATTGCTCAAGCAGAATTTCAAATGTTTTTGGATTAACTCCCACTTCTTCTCCATTGGTACTAAACTTCTTTGGCTATCACTCAATCTTTGGATAAAATCTTGGCCCATCGAATTCAAACCCAGTATGAAGCAGAGAATCTTATCGACGAATATAATGACTTCAAGAATAAAGATTCTGCATAGTGGGATGATCTAGATATGGATGAGATGGAACAAGGATTGAAGGAAATGGAGTTCGAAATGAAAGCTGAACAACTTTTCCATCAAATAAGAACATATTAGCTACAGCAACTCAGCTTGGATAGGATAGATGACAGAATAAAAAAGGAACATAAATTCATTGACCACTGTTGGAGCAAATTTCATGACCTTGTTATTCTTTCTATTCCTTATTTTTATGAAATTAAATTTGTAGCCAAGAAGGCTTTCTAATGTAATTATTTTCATATCAATAAAGCTAGGTTTTTCTTTCTTTATTCGGCATGGTCTGGTTTTGTATTCCAATTGCATACTTGTAACCATTCTATTCGCCCAAAGCAAACAAAATCAGAGTTTCGAATTTATTAATTTTGTCCTTCGAAACCTGATTTGAACATTTCCAATGGAATACCATAAACCTAATTTGAATTTCTCCAACATATAGGGTATAATTGACAATCTTTGCCTTAGGTCTTTTCATTCCAATCATAAGATTAGCACAATCAACAGCTTTGAATTAACTATCTTTGCTTCGAAAAAACAGTCTACGTGTTTCGAAGTATGGAAACTTCCCTTAGGGATTGCATTGTTTTATTCTTAAAGAGTGAGTCCCTTTGGGTTCTTTCACTGCTTAACCAAATATTGGTTTTTTGTAACTTCGAAGTCTAAAACAAACAAATTCTAGCTGCAGCGTATTTCAAAGTTTACTTCAAAGGATTTTATTTTCAACAAGAAACCTAAAAGCAAGTCTTTAATCCCCTTGAAGCAAACAAACACCTGAGCATTCTTGTACTCTTAGGTATGAAACATGCTTCGAAGTCAACTTCCTGCTTTCGAAGGCCCTTGCAGGATGTTGGACGTCTGGCTTTAAAGCCAAATCTTAATTTCGAAGTCAAATACTTGCTTTTCGAAGCCAATCTGGATATTCAACATACTTTTCCCTCCAAAAACTTTTCTTCATTTTAAATTTGGGACCCTCCATATTTTAAAATAAGGGTTTTAATTTCACATGGACCCAAATCATAAAATAATCATTTCGAATCCACCTGACCCACTCAATTTGTTCGGGTAACTTTTGGACAAAAAGGTTTAAAAACCCCTTCCCTTCGTATTCCACTTATTTTCTTGCCCAATAATTCCTTTCTCTCCCTTTTGAACTTGTCTGCAACTTTCGCTTCTTTCTCACATTTCTTTTTCATCCCTTCAGTAATGGCTTCTTTGAAAGTGCAAACCGTTGAGCGTGTGAGTCCCTCTATAGCTTTAAAGAGACTCATCAATGAAGAATGTGAAAAGTACAAAGTTGGTGAACGGTGTGTTGTTGATGGACGCATTCTTATTCCTCGTCGTCATGTTCAATAAGAGTATGTACTTGGACCCATTTTCAGGGAGGCCCCCGTTCAGCTCCCTACCTTATACCCTCGTCTGGAGGATCATTTCTTACTCTACAATGGGGGCATTGATTGGAGAAATTGGAAGTTAAATCCACCCCACCGTTGTTGGCCCACAATGAGACCTGAATGGGAACAATGGTATGATTGAGTTGTCCTTGCTAGGACACTTGACCTTCAGGAACTCTGCCTCTTTGATGCCCTTCGACTAGCCAGGTTTTCTATTCCTGAAGACCCTTTCCTTATACCTACTGCATTATATTTTTGGAATTCTTCTTTTAATTTTTTTCAATTTCGATGCGGTATGATGGCCTCTACCATTCTGGATATATGCCATCTTCTAGGTTTATCCCCCATTGGCACTCCTTTTGGTCATGACTATCCTGATTTTAATGTGACATTTTCCATCCCTCCTTTAAACGCTTCCTTCAGTGATTTTGCACAGTCTGAAAATCCAAAGGAAGGCCCTGTGACAGACAGAGAGTTCTTCTCATTTCTTTTGTATTGGCTTTGTAAATTCTTATTTTGTATCTCTTCTCAGAGGATTATGCCTGAGTTTGGTCTCCTTGCTAAGGCTCTGGCTTTGGGAAAGAAAATAACCTTAGCTCCATATGTTCTGGGCCATGTATATAGAGCATGCTCCAAATTTTGTGAAAAACCTTTAGATACTAATCAAGGAAGGCCACTCTAGATATTACAGCTCTGACTTTTTGCTTATTTCACTACTTTGTATTCTAGGTATTTGAAATTTTTGCTATCAAACCCTACCTCTTATGGAATAAAATATGCCAGAGTTTTACTTTATCTCTCCACTTTTGCCTTCTATTTTACTTTCTTTTATCAACTCCCAGCTTCTCCTTCTTCTCACACCTTCTTTTATCCCTTCGAAGCCAATACTGGCCCAGCCTGGTTGAGGACTTTCTTGGCTGATAGAAACTGTTCCCAGCCTCAGTACAGGGATATGTGGGCTTCTATTTTAACTCTTAGAGAGCTTTTCATTGGCACTTTAAATCCTAGAGCTTACAAGTTCATAGCAGAAGCTTACTGCCCTGCTCAATTTGCCAGGCAATTTGGGCTTACCCAAGGGATCCCTATTCTCTTCTACAGTCAAACCAACCCCAATCTTACCACCAGAGAGCTGAAAGTTCATAGACCCAAGCTAGAGGAAGTAATCTCCAAACTCATTCAGGACTTAATCGAATTTCAGTTCATTCATTTCATCCCACAAAGCACTGTATTGAAGAGGTATAAGAACTGGTGGTCAGCAAATATGGAGGTGCTCCTGGCAATACCTCCCAAAGACCTGCTGGTGGGACTGGACTTGCCTTCTCAGACCCAGCCTAAGGAGACTGGGCTTATTACTCATTCTATAGCTCCTGCCATCTCAGTTTCTGCTCCTGCTGCTACAAAGAGAGCTCTTTTTGCCTCTCCTCATTCTCCTAGAGTTACTAGGGCTGCTTCGAAGAAAGACATGCATTCCTTATCTTTCTTTTTCCTCCTCCTTATAATGCTTAATTCTTTTATTTATAGCTTTCTTTTTATGCAGGAGCTTCACAAGTAGAGTTTCCTCAAAAAGGTCAAGCCCTAAACATTCTTAAGGATAAGCAACAACAACAAAAGAAGAGAAAACTTGTGCTTAGTCCTGAAGAGGAGGAAGTACCTGAAAAGAAAGAAGAAAATGACAGTTTCTCCCTTTGCCCTTATTGGGGATTTTACTCATGAAGCAGCTGCCAAAGCAGTAGAAGAGGAGCATTCCAAAGAAATTATTGTATTTTAGAGGTTTGAGAAAAGGAGACAGCAACAAGTACTAAGGGATGAAGCGGTTGTTGCTGATGCACTCCAAAGAGAAGCTGCAATGAGGCAACAAACTGCTGAACATTATACCCTTCGCAGTTCTCCAACCATTACTACCACTTCTGAAACTGGTAATTTCCTTTTGTGTCTCTAGTTTCCTTTCTCAAGTTTTCAATACTGAAACTTAACATTGCTTCATATTTCTTATTTTATAGCAACAGTTACTCTACCTCCTCCTTCGATAAGGGTTTCTTCAATCTTGTCTGAAGTTGAAAGACAATTAGAAACACCCTCGAAAAGGAGGAAGAAAATCGACACCAAAGTGCCTTTAAGTGTAGAGCCCATTTAGGCAATACTCCCACTCCCTGGTTCTACATTTTTCACACCTTTTTTGAGGCAAAACATTCCTATATCTTTATCCTTTGGCTTAACTCCATATCTTCCTTATCTAACCTTTAACTCAGCCTAATTTACTCTCCCTACAATCCTTGCTGCTCCTTCCCCTTCTTGACGAGATCCCATTATTACTTCATCTCTAGTGATAGCTGATTCTCCTAGAGAAGATACTGGTAGCTTACCAATTCTTTACCCATCATTACTATCCAGCTTCAACCCTTTTTCTTTTGACTTACTGGTGGCCAGGACTATGGAAACTGCTAGGGACATTTCATCCTCCTCTCATATCCCTATGTAGCCATCTCTTCCTTCCACTAGAACTCTTTCTGCGCCACCAATGTCAATGGAAGAGATGGACATTTTCGAAGCAAGACTGGCTAGCCTTTTTGACATGCCTTCTACCATTCTAACAGCCAGTAATGAAACTGAGCCATTGGTTTTAGCTGACTCTCTCTTGGAAATTTTTGAGAGCTCTTTAACCATCAGTAGGGCTTTTTTACCTTCACTGGACTTGGGCATCTGTTTGGAGTTGCTGACATTATTCTCGAGGATCCCATTTGAAGCCTTGCAAAGATCTATTCTCAAGAATGGTTTCCTCCAGTGCTGCAAGGTCATTGAGCAATCTAACATGGCTATTTTAAGTCACTTGTCTTAGGCAGCAGCTACCATAGATTTTTATGTCAACATCTACCATGTTGCCAAAGCTGCAGAGGAGAAATTATTGAGAGACCAGGAATTTGTTTCCCATATACATACCGAGATGTCTAAATTGAAAGAACAACATTCCTCTGTCTCTCAATTTTGAACCCAACTTTTGGAGAAGAAAGCTCAATTAGAGGAAGAGTTATAGTAGTTAACCTGGCTTTGGATCGAACTACTACAAAGTTGCAAATCACCAACCAAGGGCTGGCTGATCGAAGGCAAGAGATAACTATAGCCATTCAGTTGTTCCTATCCCTTAAGAGTAGAGAATCAATTGTAAGGGAACAACTAAAACATTATATTGACTTCTGGGCCAATCTATGGCTGCATGTACTTAACTCCTGATGAAATGAAATCTTTATTTACTATTTGAGTGTTTTCATACTTCTCTTGTTTACCATTTTCTATACTCATTGTGTTTCTCATACAGTTGGATAATAAGGTTTTAAGTACCTGCCATTAATTTTCTTATGGTGTACATACTCATTCAAATTTCTCAAATGGTATGCTCCCCAAGGTAAGACTCTATGAACTTGATATGGTCCTTCCCAATTAGGTTGCCATTTGCCAAATTTATAGCTTTTAATTCCTATTGGGAGTATTGTCTTCTATACCAAATCACCTTTATCAAAGCTAATGTGCTTGACTTTCTTATTATAGTTTTTGGCTGCTTTCTTCTTTTGAAAAAGAATGCTATTGAATACCAAAATTCTAGCTTCATTCACATTTTCTAATTCCAAGAACATGCTCTGATGGTACTTCTCAGGGGTTAATTGATCCTGGCATCTCACCCTTAAGGACTTAATGTTAATTTCTACAGGTAACACTGCATCATGCCCATATACTAAGGCATAAGGAGTAACTTCTGTACTTGACCTTGGAGAAGTCTTATAAGCCCACAATACATCCAACAACAAGTTATGTCAATCCCTAGGATTGTCTTCCACAACTCTCTGTATTCCATTTTTCAAAGACTTATTGAATGATTCTGGCAGACCATTTGCTTGTGCATAATAAGGGGTGGAATTAACAAGACTAATTCCAAACTTTGCCACGAAGGACTTTACCATCTTTCTATCAAATACAGTCCCACTATCCACTGTTATGGTCTGTGGGATGCCAAACCTGTGAATCAAATCTTTAATAAACCCAATAACTTTAGTTTGGTCTACATCCTTATATGGTTTAGCTTCGACCCACTTAGTGAAGTAGTCTGTGGCCACTAAGATGAAACAATGGTGTTTCAAAGAGGGTGGATGTATTTTCCTTATCATATCCATAGCCCAACCTCTAAATAGCCAGGGTTTCACAACTGCATGTAAATCAGTTATTGGTCCATGTTTTATCATGCCATGCTTTTGGCATGCCTGGCAACTTCTAGCATACTCCATGCAATCTTTAAAAATGGTTGGCCAATAGTAGGAATGCCTTCGAAGTAACCATCTCATCATTACATCAGGCTGATGGGCACCACAAATGCCTTTATGAACTTCAGCCATAGCTGTCAATGCTTCCTTTGGCCCTTGTCATGACCCAAACCTGCCCCTATAGGTTTAGCATCGTAACCGGCCAGTAATCTTGAGATTACCTACGGCCTCTGAACAGATAAGCATATGATAAGGGGCTAGCGGAAGCAAATACATAATTATAGTTGTCCAATGAGCTGTGTTGACTTACATGAAACAGTATATTTTAAAACTTTAATTACATAACCAAATAGTCAACCATACATTATATTATACCATACACGTTACAGTATTTTCCGGTACAGACAACATAATTAAAATAAAGTCCCATGCATAAACAGAATTAATCAACCCTTGAACCCAAGACACTACGGGAACCTCCACGTGAGGCACAAAGGCTGGCTGACAACAGAAACACAGTCCCCCACAAAACCTTCGGGCTTGCACTCCAGAATGCTCACCTATAATATATATATACAAACAGTGAGCTAAAGCCCAGTGAATAACATTAAGGTAAAGGGGTTAGTGAACGAAATCCGAACATTTTATACGTACAAAACAGATCATAGCATAGTCATAGTCATCTCATATCAGAACATAATAATGGCATATCCCATAGAACATATCACATATCACATATCACATAACGTCTTCCGACTAGAGTAACCGGTCCCGGACACCGATTAAACAAGCACCACAATGAAGTGGCTAGCGAGATCTCGTAACTGTCATGGACCCGCATTTTCATGCCGTCCCCCATGACTTGGGACTATCTATGGATGCCATAATAGATTTCAAACATGGATCTTCGTTCACAGAAACATATATCATTTCAGAAATCATAGCTTGATATATCACATTTGGAACATAATTTCATATGAACGTATCTTTACGATAACGTTACTCACAGTGGTTCCGTAGATGGTCAATCACTTCTCGGACATTGACCTACAATCACAAAATACATAGCACCAACGAATCTTATCATTACTTATTCATGTGGCCGTTAAGGCTTAGCTTACATCACGTCGGTTCATGTTTATTCTTATCACATGGCTTAGAACACACACACCCTTGCAATCTCTTAGTGTGATTCATACTTACTTCAATGCTCAACTCACACACTTGTCATTCAATAACTCGTTACATTCTTTTCTTATTGTGCGTTTCTAGCCCATAACCTCATTACTATGGCTTAATTAAGGCTTAGGAATGCCTAAGATGCAATGAGGATGTCAAAACATGCCTTGGAACACTTAGGCAAAATTTCAGAATTTTAGGTCCTCGCTCGAGCGAGCATGCAAAAATGTGACTGGTCGCTCGAGCGCACATTCCTTCGCTCGAGCGATCTGTAAATGATGCAAACTTCTGGGAGCTCGAAATTTACGCTCGAGCGGACTTTTGGTCGCTCGAGCGAGGTGCACGATTCCAGAGTGGTCGTTCGAGCGAGAATCCCTTCGCTCGAGCGAGGCTGCAAAATCTGGAATTTCCAGATTGTACTTCCAACTTCAAAACTCGAATTAAAACCTCCAAAACACCTCTCTTGGGCCCCAAAACTTGATATAACCCACCAAAACTTGATATAACCCAGAAAACTTGTAGAATATGAAAGTTCAAAGATCAATTTATAAAAATCATGGCCCAAGGTTTGTCAAAACTCACATTTTCAACTTAAAACATGACAAATGCTCAAGAACACCACATGCATGGACTTTTCTTGTTTCAAATCTCTTAAAGCATAATCAAACACCATGAAATAACTGGAAACTTGCTGATTTGATGGAAAAACAAGGTGAATGGCCAAAATGTAGAAGATGTTAACACATGCATGGAAGAAACCTTTGAAATCAAACCCAAAACTTGGAAATTTATGCATGCATGCATGATTTGAGCTACAATTCCTCCTTCTAAGCTCCATTACATGATTAAACCCATAATCTTCATGAATTCAACAATTAAACATAACATCTACAAGAATTATAGCTTAGGTTCTTACCTAAAGCCCTCAATTTCTCTTGTTCTAGCACAATCTTTGTTTAATTCAAACTCTAGCCTTCAATCTCTCTTGAATTCTCCTTCCTCTCTCTCAAATTGCACACACTCTCTCTCTAAGATGGAACCTCAGATTTTTCCACTAAGGAGGTGAAACAAAATGAGCTCAAAATAAGCTAAAGGGGCTCAAATGTGTTTGTATGGATTTGGCCACTAGGTGGCAAAACGATAAATAAGTCCAATACTTTAATTAGCTTATTTAATCTAATTTAATCATACCAAAACACATTTTAATTAAATATACCATAAGGTTCTAAAAATTCCAATTAACATATTGGTGTAATCAATTCCGGGTTTGGATGCCGATAAGGCTTTCAATTTACAGTTTTAACCATTAAGTATGGACAAACGATTTAACAGTCAACAGATAGGCAACCAATTATGTTACAAATCACCTATTAATCCCATCATCAATCTTAATCACTTAATTAACATCCTTAATTACTGATTAGCGGCTAATTACGGATCGGGGTTATTACAGTCTTCCCCCCTTAAAAGAGTTTGGTCCCCAAACTCGAGTTATCTTATATCAGAAAGCAAACAACTCCAACTCTTTACAAAACAGAAACATAGTCGTGCTCACAAATAGGCTCACAACCCAAGACAGAATCACATATCATATATAGAAATTAGGGTTCGTATTAATACAGAGCCTTATACACATTCATATTTCATTCTAGAACAGATTCAGATATATGCTCATTTTCATATTCTTGTCCAGATCATACATAGATGGCACATTTCTTGCTCAAGCATGCATTGTGCATTCATTAGCACTAACAGAGCAGAACAGAACGCATAAGCGTAACAGAACAGATACTGATTCATATACGTATAAATGTTCGGATTTCGCACAAGGTCAAACGTGGTACATCCATTAGGTATCAGATCAGGTAGGTCTAAAGACCACAACAGGTAGGTCCGAAGACCACAACAGGTAGGTCCGAAGACCACATACATAGCCATGGTATTGTTACCCCCAGGCAAGGGCCATAAGAGCTAAGGGTGCCACAAAACTTTTCAGAGAATTGAACAGTCATGCAGTATGCAACATATAACATTTCAGAAAGCAAAACTTATTTCATGACATAGGACATAAATATAGTTGCACACAACTTTACTGCATTATTACACACACCACTCATAACAAACACTTATCGGGGTTATAGATTGTACTAATCTCATTTTCATAAGTAATTTTCCCCCGTTAAGTTACAGAAATTCGATTTATTAATTTCTGAGTCAATCATTCGGTCTTGTTCAATCTGGTTCTCAGTTCGGTATTCCATCACAGTCAGTCCAAGTCATTCTGAAGTTATCCGGAGTACAAGGTAATTTCGTACAAGTTATCAGTAAACGGAATTCCGAAGTAACCATTCATATATTTTCCCCCAGTCTCAGTTTTCACAGATTCAATCATACTATGTGTCGATACAGAAACAGTCATATTGCTTACATATACCCCCGGATAGTCAAAGTTTATAATCAACCAGCCTGTTGTCAACAAATTCCATCAATTCTGAAGTATAGTAACACCAAAGCAGTCATTCTCTAGTCAAACAGGTTCATGGTCAAACGGTAATACCAGGTAATTAATCACATGTCATATATATACAGTATTCCCATATCTCCCAAGCATAAGGTACCAGATTTCATAGTCACATAGTCTGCTACTGACGGTTCACATTCTTTCTAAGTGTTCAGGACCAATTCAAATTTTTTCATTCAGTTAATTCCCTTAACGATACAGTCCTGTCATTCAGTCATAAGTAATTTACAATCCCCCATAATGTAATCAAATCATACTGTAGCTCTCAATAAGGGTCGCCTCAGATCAAATTAATAGAAGTTCTACCCAGTCTTATCAAGGAACAGTTCAAAGCGTAAGTCATCAAACAGGAGTTCTATCAGTCAAGCAAAGGTTTCATCAAACCACAGTTCTATCAGATTAAATCAGGTAACGGTTCTTCCCTTACCACTCCCCGACAAGGTACATCAATTCTATAGTTCATACTCCATTCGCTTAGGTATATAGTTAGCAATTTTACAGTTGTTCTAAACTTTTCGGTTCCCAAATCACAACAGAGTTATGTATCACAGTAGTTCATATCGAAGAGTTCAGGTCACATACAATGTTACATTCTCCAAGTAAGTTCACATGTGGTACACAGGTATGTAGTTGTTCATATCAAAAGTAACATAACAATTTCCCAACTGAGTCCATGTAAGCATAAGGTACACAATAGCAGGTCATTATACAGAAATTTCAGATTAGTCATACAGTCAATAGTCTAGTCAATGTTCAACAATCACAGTCCACAGTTCAGAGGTTATCAACAAATAATCATATCAGTCATTCTGAGCAAAGGTATAGATATATGTGAGTTCAAACATGTTCCATATACAGTCAATACTAATATGTCTCCATATTTAGCAGTTCACGTATGGTTCAACAGATCAGTTATGATAGTTCATATCAACCAGTAGGTCTCAAAGTGTTCATTAACCACAGTTTAATCCCATCAGTTCTAATGGTCTTACAAGCGAGGTCACATATATATGTACAGATACGAGTCTAGGATCAATTGTCATATAAGCATTCGTTCGTAAATTCATAAGCAGTAGTTCATTTTTCCCAACTGACATAGGTTCTCAATTTCAGCAATTCCCTACGTGACTGATTCATATATACAATACGAGATCATGGATCTAATTATTCGATGATGTCAGTCGATATATAGTGGTTCAATTCTAGTCACACAGATTTCCCAGTTACAGTCAATCATATTGCGTTCCCACATTTAACAGTTCTAGCATGGTTCAAATGTTCACACTTAACAGTTCATATTAAATTTTTCACAGTACGGTACAAAGGTTTAACCCGATAAATTCCCACTGTTCCCAAGTTCTAATAATTTCCAAGGCACAAGTGGTTCGTTCAGTTCACAAGGTTCAATTATCATGGGTTCATAATTCTAACAATTCAAACTACCCAATTAATACGTCCACCATCTATATCATATCAACTAAGAAACATATGATTCACACACAAATTTCCATAAAACAATTACACATAGTTAGGGTAATACCTGCGTTAGTCATTTCAGTGTTCTGAGCATTTTCTGGAACTAGGGTGTAGATTAAGGCTTTTTGTTGTTCGGATAAGTTCGCGGGCAAGATTTAGCCAAGTGCCCTTTCTGACCACATCTAAAACAAGCCCCTGACAGACGGCGACAAATGCCCCAATGTTGTTTCCCACATTCTCTACAGACAGGTATATCTTTGTTCACATTACTCCCCTGACCTTCTTTGTTCACAGTTATTACCCCAGATTTCTCATTCACGTTGATCATTGAATTACTTGACATTTCAACTTTCTGCTTCTTCTGTTTCATTCTTTCTGATTCGGTTGATTTAGATATTTTCAAAGCTGCTATGTTTGCTTCGGACATTAAGGCCCTATCAAGAACATCCACGTACTTTGGTAATTTCAAGACACCAACTCGGTCAAACACATCTAAGTCGAGCCCACATTCAAATTTCCTAGCCTTCTTATAATTAGTGTCTATCATATGGGGTGCATAACGGGCTAACTCAGTAAATTTTGTTTCATATTCGGCTACGGTCATTTTGCCTTGTTTCAGTTGTATAAATTCAGATACTTTCCTATCTCGGATGCATTGGGGAAAATATTTTTCGAAGAAAATTTCTTTAAACCTATCCCATGTTACACCCTCATTATCATTTCGCACTAACATCCACCATCTCCTAGCTTCTTCTTTAAGTGTGAATGTTGCCAACAAAACTTTCTGTGCCTCAGTACATGGAAATACCTCAAATATTTTCTCAGTTTCTAAAACCCAAGCCTCGGTTTTTAACGGTTCAATATCCCCCAGAAATTCAGGTGGTTTTATCTTATTGTATTTCTGTGTCAGTTCTATCATATCAAAACTAGTTGGTTCAGGTACACATGTTTGCCCTTGTTGCTGTTGTTTCAGATTTTCAGTTAAGGCTCCAACCATTTCCTCTAACCGGCTAATTCTAGCGTCAGAAGATTCAGATTCGCCTACATTCCTTGTCCTTTCCATTGATCTATACAGAAACATGGTGCTTATCAATACAAGGAAAGTTCTTATAGATTTCACATTTCATTTCATTCCAGACGTGTTTACACTTCAAGTTCAATTCAGATACAGTCACATGATTCTTTGTTTTCATACGTTCGTGTTTATACAGATTTCACATTCGGTATTTGAAATTATCAAGACATGTTATTCCATTTAACTTCTTTGATCATGCATATAAGTTCCATTTCAATTCATCTCTGTTCACATAGTTACACATGATAATGCAATGTCCCTATTTCATTTCTAGGACATCCTATAACTCATATGGACACGTATGTGCGGTATAACTCGTGCTCTGATACCACTCTGTCATGACCCAAACCTGCCCCTATAGGTTTAGCATCGTAACCGGCCAGTAATCCTGAGATTACCTACGGCCTCTGAACAGATAAGCATATGATAAGGGGCTAGCGGAAGCAAATACATAATTATAGTTGTCCAATGAGCTGTGTTGACTTACATGAAACAGAATATTTTAAAACTTTAATTACATAACCAAATAGTCAACCATACATTATATTATACCACACACGTTACAGTATTTTCCGTACAGACAACATAATTAAAATAAAGTCCCATGCATAAACAGAATTAATCAACCCTTGAACCCAAGACACTTCGGGAACTCCACGTGAGGCACAAAGGCTGGCTGACAACAGAAACACAGTCCCCCACAAAACCTTCGGGCTTGCACTCCAGAATGCTCACCTATAATATATATATACAAACAGTGAGCTAAAGCCCAGTGAATAACATTAAGGTAAAGGGGTTAGTGAACGAAATCCGAACATTTTATACGTACAAAACAGATCATAGCATAATCATAGTCATCTCATATCAGAACATAATAATGGCATATCCCATAGAACATATCACATATCACATAACGTCTTCCGACTAGAGTAACCGGTCCCGGACACCGATTAAACAAACACCACAATGAAGTGGCTAGCGAGATCTCGTAACTGTCATGGACCCGCATTTTCATGCCGTCCCCCATGACTTGGGACTATCTATGGATGCCATAATAGATTTCAAACATGGATCTTCGTTCACAGAAACATATATCATTTCAGAAATCATAGCTTGATATATCACATTTGGAACATAATTTCATATGAACATATCTTTACGATAACGTTACTCACAGTGGTTCCGTAGATGGTCAATCACTTCTCGGACGTTGACCTACAATCACAAAATACATAGTACCAACGAATCTTATCATTACTTATTCATGTGGCCATTAAGGCTTAGCTTACATCACGTTGGTTCATGTTTATTCTTATCACATGGCTTAGAACACACACACCCTTGCAATCTCTTAGTGTGATTCATACTTACTTCAATGCTCAATCACACACTTGTCATTCAATAACTCGTTACATTCTTTTCTTAGTGTGCGTTTCTAGCCCATAACCTCATTACTATGGCTTAATTAAGGCTTAGGAATGCCTAAGATGCAATGAGGATGTCAAAACATGCCTTGGAACACTTAGGCAAAATTTCAGAATTTTAGGTCCTCGCTCGAGCGAAGCTTTCCTCGCTCGAGCAAGCATGCAAAAATGTGACTGGTCGCTCGAGCGCACATTCCTTCGCTCGAGCGATCTGTAAATGATGCAAACTTCTGGGAGCTCGAAATTTACGCTCGAGCGGACTTTTGGTCGCTCGAGCGAGGTGCACGATTCCAGAGTGGTCGCTCGAGCGAGAATCCCTTCGCTCGAGCGAGGCTGCAAAATCTGGAATTTCCAGATTGTACTTCCAACTTCAAAACTCGAATTAAAACCTCCAAAACACCTCTCTTGGGCCCCAAAACTTGATATAACCCACCAAAACTTGATATAACCTAGAAAACTTGTAGAATATGAAAGTTCAAAGATCAATTTATAAAAATCATGGCCCAAGGTTTGTCAAAACTCACATTTTCAACTTAAAACATGACGAATGCTCAAGAACACCACATGCATGGACTTTTCTTGTTTCAAATCTCTTAAAGCATAATCAAACACCATGAAATAACTGGAAACTTGCTGATTTGATGGAAAAACAAGGTGAATGGCCAAAATGTAGAAGATGTTAACACATGCATGGAAGAAACCTTTGAAATCAAACCCAAAACTTGGAAATTTATGCATGCATGCATGATTTGAGCTACAATTCCTCCTTCTAAGCTCCATTACATGATTAAACCCATAATCTTCATGAATTCAACAATTAAACATAACATCTACAAGAATTATAGCTTAGGTTCTTACCTAGAGCCCTTAATTTCTCTTGTTCTAGCACAATCTTTGTTTAATTCAAACTCTAGCCTTCAATCTCTCTTGAATTCTCCTTCCCCTCTCTCAAATTGCACACACTCTCTCTCTAAGATGGAACCTCAGATTTTTCCACTAAGGAGGTGAAACAAAATGAGCTCAAAATGAGCTAAAGGAGCTCAAATGTGTTTGTATGGATTTGGCCACTAGGTGGCAAAACGGTAAATAAGTCCAACACTTTAATTAGCTTATTTAATCTAATTTAATCATACCAAAACACATTTTAATTAAATATACCATAAGGTTCTAAAAATTCCAATTAACATATTGGTGTAATCAATTCCGGGTTTGGATGCCGATAAGGCTTTCAATTTACAGTTTTAACCATTAAGCATGGACAAACGATTTAACAGTCAACAGATAGGCAACCAATTATGTTACAAATCACCTATTAATCCCATCATCAATCTTAATCACTTAATTAACATCCTTAATTACTGATTAGCAGCTAATTACGGATCGGGGTTATTACAGCCCTAGACATTCCAATAACAATCCATTCGCAGCATTACCATACACTATGTATTGCATAGATTGTAATTTGATCTTTCTGCTGGCTTTCGAAAATGGGCCAGTTAGGTACTGCATTATTGGATGTCTCCAATTTTGATCTTGTAAGTCATTATGATTGACTTCTAACACCACATTCCTTTTAGTTAAAGGTGGTATTAATTTTTGATATTTTGCTTGACTTATGTTCGTTTGAGTGTCATCCATTCTCCTGAAATTCGAAGTTTTCTAAGCTACATCATTGGCTTTGTTATTCATGAATCTTGGGATATAAGTCTCGTTTGCTATTTGAAATTGGGAAAACAAATGTAATGAAATAACATAGTATGACAACATATTTGCACTTTGACATTTGAAAATCCCTTTCATTTGGTTGACCACCAATTGAGAAGCTCCAAATATTTCAACCGCATGAGCTTGTAATCTAATAAACATTTCCAGTCCCATTATTGAAGCTTTATATTCATCTTGATTATTGGAACAAGTAGTTTCATTCACTCTGAAACCGTGTGTGGTTTCTATCCCCTGTGGTGACTTAATTACAACACCAATTCCAATCAGACCATTGGCCTTGGACCCGTCGAACCACATCTGCCATGGCTCAACATTGATCATACCAAGATCTATTATCTCCTAGCTTTCTATTTGACATGGATGATCTGCCAAAAAGTTGGCCAAAACTTGTCATTTTACTGCTTTTTAGGGGACATATTCTAGATGAAACTCTAACAACGCCAATATCCATTTGCCAATTCTTCCTCTCAACATTGGTCTAGATAACATATACTTAACCAAGTCTGTGGTTGCAATTACCAAAACAACATTAGACAAAAGATAATATCTTAATTTCATTGCTGCAAAGTATAATGCAAGGCACATTTTTTCTACAGCTAAGTATTTACATTCACAAGAATTTAAAAATCTACTAAGGCAATTAACTGCTTGCTCCTTGCCTTCTTCATTGTCTTGGGCTAAGAAAACTCCCAATGAATCTTCTGCTGCAGTAATGTATAACTTCAACGGTTTGTCACTCTTTGGTGGCATCAGCACTAGAGGCTTGGCCAAGTAGGCTTTAATTCCTTCGAAAGAAGTTTGATCCTCTGCTGCCCACACAAACTCCTCTTCATCTTTCAACCTTAATAAGAAAGAAAATACTTTAGTTTTCCCTGCAGTGTTATAAATAAATCTTTGAAGAAAATTAACCTGTCCAAGGAATTTTTGTACTTCTTTCTTACTTGATGGAGACTTGGCCTCAATGATGGCTTTGGCTTTATTCTGATCAATCTGTATTCCCTTCTTGTATACTACATAGCCCAAGAAGTTTCTAGCTGATACACCAAAAGCACATTTGAGAGGATTAAGCTTCAACTTGAACTTTCTCATTCTTTCGAAAGCTGCTTCCAAGTGAACCAAATGTTCCTCCATGGATTGGGATTTACTACAATGTCATCAATGTAACACTCTAAATACCCTCCAATAAGATCATGAAAGATAGTGTTCATTACCTTTTGATATGTAGCCCCAGCATTGTTTAGGCCAAATGGATTTTAACCTATTCGAAGGTGGCAATGTTCCTAGGACATCTGAATGCTGTCTTATGGACATCCTCCTCTGCAATGCAGATTTGGTTATAACCAGAATGCCCATCCATCATAGATAAAATCTTGTGCCCTACTGAACTATCCACCAATAGGTCTACTATGGGCATGGGGTACTCATCTTTTGGAGTTGCTAAATTTAGGTTTCTAAAATCGATACATATCCTCATTTTACCATTCTTTTTAACCACAAGCACAATATTGGATAGCTATTCAACATATCTGGCTGTTCTAATAAAACATGCCTTAAGGAGCCTAAGAATTTCCTCCTTAACTTTCTGAATCACTTCAGGACTCATCCTTCTTGGCTTTTGCTTGTATGGCTTGAAATTAGACTTCATAGGGAGCCTATGTTGTCACGACCCATCCCGATGACCAAGGCTGGATCGCGACTAGCTAATCCTAAAATCCCACAAAGTGATTCTAAGTAATTAATTTAAATAATGCAGCAAAATGAAATAAAGAAGGTAGATTAATATCCAAAGTGTGGAGATATATTTTCTGAGTACCAACACGTGGCAAGGTGACGCTGACGTGTCAGCCGAGGTGCCACGTGTCGTGGTAGTTATGCCGAGGTGATCTCGGAGTTGCCGAGGTCATCTGCGAGAATACCGGAATCCGAGATAAGCGGAGAAGGGACAAAAGTCCTAGGATGAAGAAAGACTTCAGGATGGATAAGGGTAATACTCTTAGGGAGTTTATCCTTATCTCTTAAGAAATCCAAAGTAAGTACTGAATTGGAGTCCATAGAAGTCAGGCTTCTAGTGGGACTAGGATTGAGTAAACTATAAAAGAGAGGCACCCCCGTGAGTCTAAGGTACGCAATTTTATGCTTTGAATAGTAAGTTTAGCACTTGATTATCTTTGAGAGATATACTGACTTGATCGTCGGAGAGCCCCCGAGTGGAAGAACCACCGCCAGAGCCTTCTCTTTCTGTGCAGGACAGCAGGGTGCCATCTATTCTGCCAGTGTTCTTCAGCTGAATTACTAAGCGGGCAGTGTGATCGGAAAATCACCCACACACAAAGCATACATAGAAATTATTATTTATTTTACGATGTAACATCAGTCAGATAATGATTACAAGGAAAAAAACATGATATCCATAATAAATTTGAGGTTCTGATCCACAGGGTAAAACTATCATTCTTTAAGTTTCTTCACCTGAAAGGGGTTTTAACAGCTATAAGCACATGACAGAGTGAGAAATATTATACTGAGAGCATGAGGGTATAAAATCACCATGGATAATTATTTAGGCTAAAGATTAATAGTTTGATTCAAATAAATTATTTTTAATAACAGACATATAACACGAAACTATATAACAAAATAATCATAACCACGGTACAGAACAGAACAGAGGGTCAATGGATCCATGACAAACAGAGGGTCACGAAGTGACTAATCAGAGGGCCAAAGGTTATTTAAGTCCCCCAAGGCATGGGACTGTCAGAGGGTCACTAAAGTGACAATTCAGAGGGCCAATGATTATTTAAGTCCCCAAGGCATGGGACCTCCGTGGTGATACTTATTCAAAACAAATGTTTATAAAATCATTGTCAAATATTTTCTAAAATTTAAACAAACATATCCATGAGTTTCAATTTAAACAAATGGAGTTCAGAAAAATAATCCATGTAATTAAAACATTAACATAACTATAAAACATAATTTATACAAAAGAAATTGTGATAACTCAAAACATTCGTAAAATATATTATAGTAACTCAAGACATATATAAAACATATTATGGTAGCTCACGGTATAATATCACTCACCTAATTAGTAATTCCTAATTGGGCTCCCATTCTCCGCGAGCTGACTCTCTCACCCGATCACCTTTGTTGGTTGTTTTGTTTTTTTTTCTCTTGATCTCCTCTTCACATCAATTCTCCTATTTATACTAAGCATCAAACTTGCTCAGCAAGTTCATAGGGGACACGTTGCCTAAGCTAGATAATTGATGCTCTAGAAGGCATGAACTTATCCATTTGGGATAAGTTTGAATAGTTATTTATTTATTTTTTATTTACTGTTTATTTATTTATTTATCTTTGGGTTCAAATTCTAACATAATAAACCATTAGATTACATTTTAGCACATGTCATTTAAATGTTTCCTAGTATTTTTATATTATATATATTTATTTATATTTTATTTTTTATTTTTATTATTATTATTATTATTATTTTTTTATTAATTAAACAATTAGGGTGTCACATATGTTCCACTAATGACCTTTTCAATCCTGGCAGTTCATTAAGACTATGCAAAACAATCTTTATATCTCTTTAAGACCATCAATAACTGGTCCCTGTCAAGAGCATTTAGCTAAGCACCGATGTAAGTAGGTTGTTGTGCAAAACCTTCCCCTAAATTAACTTCTTCCAAGGGGTCTTGTATTTGAGAACTCATTAATGCTTCTCTTTTGATTTTTTCTGCCGTCGAAGCAATTTCTTTGCTTTGTTCTGCTCCCATTTTCTCTGATTCAACATCTTTGCCTTCTTCCTCATAGACAAAGTCTGTCCATAAGGCTTCTTCTTCCTGTATTTCCTGGACTTTTGTTTCGATGTCCAATGCACAGTATTTATCAAAGGTCAAAGGCCTGACCTGTTGTTGTTCCTGCTTACAGCCAATTACCACGGCTTCCTTCTCTTGTTCCTGAACTTTTTGGACTATTGATTTTAAGTCGAATGCTGAAAACTTGACTAAAGCCAAGAGTCTTGCTTCTTGGGTTTCATCTTCTTGCCTACAACTAGGCATCATTATCATCTTTGATGACGAATTCTTCATCAGCACTCTCCTGTACTAAATGTTTCAGGTGTGCTACTTCCTCATCTGACGTCACTTCGGCTGAACCATCAGGTTTTCTCAATATACTGAGTGGTGTCACTTCTTCAGTATACAACTTGGCTTTTGCAAAGTCAGCATAAGCGACAAAGGGTTGAGGGTCTGCATTGATCTCCTCTGTTTCTCTATTGCATAAGGCCATCATTATCTTCTGATATAAAGAGGAAGGCACACATTTGTTGGTCTGAATCCAATCCCTGCCAAGTAAAGCATTATACTTAGCATTACTATCAATAACAAAGAATGCCGTCATACAATCTCTAGTTCCCACACTCAAGTTGATGGGCAAAATACCCCGAGCCATCTGCTTATCCCGAGCAAAATTAGTAATGGTTGTGCTGGTTAGGATTAATCTAGGATTCCTTTTTCCCAGTTTCTTCAAAGAGGATTTCGAAAGCAGGTTCACTACTGCCCCATTATCCACCAATACACTATTCATTTGTATCCCATCGAAAAAAGCCTTGATATACAAGGGCTTGTCATGTTGTGTCATAGATGTTGTAGGATACTCAAAATGATATGAGAGATTAATACTCACTTCCTCACTCTCGTCCTCAGTTTCCATTGGTGTAACCACTTCAGATTCATCTTAAACCATGCTAACTTGTAAATCTTCACTAGAAACTGGAATAGGGTCAATCTCTTGACCTTCTTGGTTTCCATCCTGGAACTCTTGTGGTAGTATATGCACCATATTCATTGACATTGGAGGAAATGAGCCAAACTGAACTACTGGTTGCACTTGCTTCTTTTCCAAGCTAACTTGTCCAGTTATTTCAGAAGCATCTTCCATGTTGCATTATGGCACTTCAGTACTAGTGACTTCCTTCGAATGGTTTGTTCCCGCTGGTTTTTCAACCAAAAATGTCTGTTCAGCCATGAAGGCTTCAAATATCTCCTCCTCAACCATTTCTTTCCTTTGGCCTAGGTCAACTTCTCTTTTTGTCTCACTGTCGCTTTTCATCAAGGCCTTTTCAATACCTGCTAAGTTGGATCTTTCCTTGGCTTTCAGTTCAGAGTGAACTTTAGCCAACTGTTCTTTGCTGAAACTTCTTTTGTTTTGAGGAGTCAATTTTGGACTATGATCCAATTTTGGACTTTCTCTTTCCTCTATCTGGCCTTTTGGCTAGGACAATGAAGAACTTTCTCCACTTTCCTTCAGATCCTTTTGGAACTGAGTGTACCTTGTTTGGATCTTCCTCCTTCGAGACTTAGAAATTACTGGAACCATATTTGGTTCCTTTGTTTTTGGGTGCTTTAGTAACACCTAATTATTTGGAGCCACCAAGGGAGGTTTAATCATTCTACCCTGGTCTCCAACAACACTTCTCTGGGCAGGCATTTCCTTAGGCTTGTTCTGCATGACAAACCAATCTAGAACCCCAGGTACCAATGAACTCATTAATTCAGTTGCTGAACTAGCACTTTATGCCTTCGAAGCCAACTTTGAAGTTGCTTGTGGAGGCCACTGCTTGGCCCTGATCCCCTGTCTTGAGCCTAATTCAAGCCTTCTGTCAAGGTGGCTACCTTCCATCTTGTTTGAGGTTGATCTAGAAGGCCAATCTCTGGTTCTGATTCCATAACTTGACCCTATTTTAGGCCTCCTCTTAGGATGATTGCCCTCCATCTTGTAGTAGTTGGGTGGTTTGAACTCATGTAGAGGTCTCTTGCCTTTGGAGTGCACTCTAGCGGCTGGTGGTCTAACCAAGAATGGCTGCTGTCTAGGACCAGTTGTATATGGCCTTTTGTTGTAAGTTCTAGTTGGTTTAGGGCGTCTCTGCATATCTTTGTAATACTATTTTCCATCAATTGGGAGACCTTTCAACCATTTGTAACTTAACCTACATCCGGGACACATCCTTTGCATGACAGTTGCCTCTAGAGAGTCATCATCCAGCGCCTCCTCACTAGAGCCCTCATTTTGGTATGCAAAGCTCTGTCTATCTGCTGGTGAATTTCTAATATCTTTCTTGGAAGCAGTCTGACTAGCAACATGCATCTGCACATTAACCTCATCTAATTCCTTCAAGGATAGGTTTTGGAAGTTAGGCCCACCAACATTGATTGTAACTTCCCCAATCTCTGGGAATGGGTTAGTGTCAATCCCCATAACTTTCTTTGCTTTAGCTGGGAACTTTAAATTCCCCTTTCGAATCTGTTCTTGGATCCTGTCCCGAAAAATAATACAGTTTTTAGTTGCGTGAGACCAAGAATTGTGCCATTTATAATACATTTTCCCTTTAAGTTCTTCTGAAGAAGGAATTTTAACTCCCCTTGGTAACTTTAGGAAATTTCTACAAGCAAATGATCAAAAATGTTGTATGCCTTTGTTAAATCGAAAGAGTATTTCCTATGAAGGTCTTTCTTTTTTAAACTGCTGGTCTATTGTAGTATCCTTATGAATTAACGCCTCACAGTTATAGGCTCTTTCCCTACGATCTCTGCTGCATCAATCGCGTAATTAGGGTCTCTATAATAAGTCTTATATGATGCATTACTTCGATCTTGTTCTTCCTCAAATAATGATTCATATCTAGACACCTTATAGGTTAATTCCACTAAGTCTTGAAACTCAGTTGAGTCAAACTTCTTTCGAAGCCTAAACTCTAAACCATTTTGAGCCAATCTCACAAATTCTGGCTCTGGTAGAATGACCCTACACTTATTTCGTGCTCTTTTGAATTTGGCAATAAATTGAACAGCCTTCTCATCAAGCCTTTGACTCAACCTTGCCAAGTCTGTCATGGAAACTTCTGGCTCCGTTTGGAAGAATTGGGCATGAAATGTCTCTTTTATTTGCTGCCAAGTTTGGATAGAGCCAGGTGTAAGGTTAATATACTATACAAAAGCTGCCCCAGTTAGAGAATTTGGAAAAAGTCTTAACTTTATGTAATCATTATTGGTAAATTCACCACATTGGGTTGCGAACCTAGCAATGTGTTCTACTGTTGACTGGTTTCATTCCCATAAAAAAGAGTAAAGTCTGGTATTCTAAACCCCCTTGGGTGTTCATAACCCTCTTGGGTATTCATGCACCTTATCCACCCATTCTGGGTATGGATTTCTATACACAAGAGTTTGAACCCCCTGAGTTATAAGTCCATACATTTCTCTAACAATATCAGCAATTTGGTCCCTAGAAACCATATTTTGTGCTTGTTGAACTACCACTAGAGGAACAAACACAGGATTTGGTGGAAACTGTTGTGCTTGAAGTCCTCTTGGTCCATAGGGAGGTATATTTGGGACTGGCTATCCCTGTGGTACTGGCTGCTGTTGAGGGTATAGTTGACCTCTCTGAGCTTGTCCTACGAAAAGACTTGCGAAAGGTGCTGTAATAGGAAGAACATGTGTTGTTTCTCTTCCAGCCACAGGAAACCCTTCTAACCCCTCGGGTGTGAATTCGAACAAGAGATTAGTGAACCCCCTTGTGCCAGGTACGGCTTTGAACATGGGATTTGGAAACATTATCATGCCATTTTCTTGTGTTGGCCCAGATCCACAAATTTGTATGGCTTCGCTATTAGGTAATGAGGCATTTTAATTTACCATAGGCCTCGAAAGAGGCTCATACCATGACTGAGGTATAAGTGATGATCTTTTATAATTTTTATTACTAGTCTGACCAATCGTATGTCCATTACTTTGCATAGATTGTTTATCTCTAGCCAATCTTTGCTGAGGAACATTTAAATTTTCCTCCATATACCTTGTGTTAGTTAGTTGATGGGACTTCATCCGATCCATAAAGGATATTGCTCATATTTCCATTATATTAATTGACTGCTATCCCATGGCATCTACCAGGTCTCCCCATGGATTTATTGGCTGAGTAGATGTAATAGTGGATGGTCCAATTCCATGGCCTCGTCCAATATTTTGAACATGTGGTGCATGTTCTGAATTACTGGTCTGTTCGACCATATGCTCTGATGAGATAGGTGCTTCCATAGGATGTGTTATCACATTATCCTCTGGATTAGGTACCTCTACCTCTCCTTCCGCACCTTTTTCTAGGCGTTCATTTTCTCCTTATTTCCTACGTCTAGTTATTTCAGTTAGTCCCATTGGGTGTACCAAAAATATATGTAAGCTTTTTTGACTATCGAAGTTTAATATTGTAATTTTAAGCGTGCCAGTAAGGATCAATCAGTCCTTACAGAAGATTAATTGCCAACCAATTATCAGACGATTGTGTTTTAGTTCTCTCAGCCTCAATGAAGAGGACTTTTACTGGTGGCTTGTTTAGGAGAATTTAGTAAATAACAATTAAGTGAAGAATAATTTCAGAATTTCATTAAGTAAAAATGAAAAAGTTACAATGATCTGATCCAGCCTCGTAGAGATTTACAACAACAAGCTATTTGAAACTACTCCTATGAATGAAGTGTAGTACAGGAATTTGAAGTACAGAAATGTAAAGAACTGTAAAAATATGGAAGGGAAAACAAAGTAAATAAAAACTAGTTTTTTGATTTGAGTCTCAATGCTTCACTCTGGGGCCTTCTCTGTTATTTATACTTCTCAATGATAACCGTCGAAATGTCCTCCATGATTGCTGAACATGCTTTCTCACAATCAGTCCCATTATGCCACCTTTGCAGTTAGGCTTCTCTCCTGATTTTGAATTTGAACTTTGTGAGTAACTGTTAGGCCACATCACCTTATATCCCTTTATTGTTCTAGTGCTACGCAGACCCATTATTATCAATACGAGCTGACACATGTCTGACTATGGTTGGCAACTTGTATTAACTCTCCAAATACCCTCTTCATGCCACGTGTTGGATTGTGATTGGCTTTTACAAATTATACAGCCAACACAACTGTTATGTGACAAACGTGATAAATTGAATATGTTACGATTATCAGATCGGTTTAATTTTTTTTTCTATAAATAAAATACATAAAGTATCTGATAAAATAAATGATTTAAATTATCGAAACATGACCCGTAATGGGTGTGTCATTTTTAATTACTAGTATATTGAAGACACTTTTGTTGCCCTCGTTTTAGAGGGATTGGATGTTGAAGAGAACACATGAGAGAGAGAGAAGACACTTTTGTTGTCCTCTTTTTGGAGGGATTGGATGTTGAAGAGAACACAGGAGGGAGGGAGGGAGGGAGAGGGAGAGAGAGAGAGAGAGAGAGCATAGGGCTTGGTTTATGTAAAAACAAAAAAAGAAATAGAAAAAAGAGTATGTTAATATTATTAGATAAGATCATTAATGTCTTATGTTGTACAGTGTGGGGATTAGCAGTGGCGGAGTCAGAAAATTAAATTAGAGGGGGGTACTTATTAATTACAAATATCGAAAATTTTTATAAAAATATTTTACGCAAGTTTTACGATTTTCGAGAAATATCAAAAAAATAATGTTATTTATAACTAGTGTATAATGAACAATATAAAAATATGGGATATAAGTCTTAAAATAAATTATAGGATAAATTACAAATACACCCTCTGAGGTTTTGATTAAAATACGAAATCGCCCCCTTGATTTTGAAAATTACATTCCACCCCTGAGGTTTCTAATTTCATAACAAATAGCTCATTTAATTAATGAATATCAAGTCAATTAACAGTTTTTAATGATATTAGAAATATATTTCAATTAATAATTTAGGTAATTTTATTATTATATAGAAGATCAATTATGAATTTCATTTTTTTTAGTAATTCTGTTAAATAAAAAAATACTAACAAAGAGGTATTTGTAATTTTTCAAACATGGACAATTTATATTTAAACAAATCTCATAGGGTGTATTTTATAATTTATCTTAAATTATATAAGATAAATTATTTTTCATACAAAAATTTGATTAAAAATGTCAATATAATGTAATACCACGTCATCAT
The DNA here is from genome assembly GCA_030407325.1 of Camellia japonica. Taxonomy (NCBI): domain Eukaryota; kingdom Viridiplantae; phylum Streptophyta; class Magnoliopsida; order Ericales; family Theaceae; genus Camellia; species Camellia japonica. The sequence goes on from JAPPVO010000003.1 coordinate 49,153,259, forward strand.
TAATATTGATACCACCAAATAATAGTAAATAAACACATAGAGAGAGTAAACTCTATGTCAAATGTAACTAACAATCCAATAAATTTCATATTTTTATAGTGAGATTACTTATACTTGCATGTTAATAATAATGACATTATCGTTACATTCAAAAAATTTTATAAAGTTTTCATAAATATTATAATTTATAGTAGTTTCTTCATTTTCAGTCAAAACAATTATTATTGTTCTCATAATTTTTAAAATGTCATTGATAATTCACTCTAATATTATTTTTATAATTTTTTATTTAAAAATATTTTCTTTATATTTATAAAAAAAAAAAAAAAGCCTAAAATCCAGGGAGGGCACGTGACCCCCCGGTCTCCAAGTACCTCCGCCCCTGGGAATTAGTGCTTGGTGAATGTTTCTAACATCTACTTATATATAAATAAAAAAATCTTTTAAATTGAGAGCAGCTCTACAGAAAATAATTTTTCATGCAAAAATTTCATAAAAGTCGAATGATGTGATGGTCTTGTTACCAACTTATGTGGTCTTAGTTTCGATGCCCAGTATTGTGTCAACTGTAGCATGTGTTGGGCTTATTAAAAATGTATTAATAAGTGTTTTCAAGATAATTTTTAATAAAATTATTTGATATATACATAGTAGTATTAGTTGGATTCTTATTAAGCAAATTTTAAAGAATTTTTTTTTTTTTTTTTACGTAGCTTTTGTATTTTCAATTAGCTAACACTATAGCTCACAGGTAATACTTGTAACAAACTAATTTAATTCTTATAAAATACTGTTTAACAAATAAATTCCCATTAATTAATTTTTAAAAAAATTCTTGTGGACCGAAAAATATGAGCCCAGCCCAAAGCCCAATTCCTACCAACCCAAAAGAAAGGAAAAAAGTCCAAACGCATCTCGTGAAGCCCACAAAAGACATCTGGCAACAACCCGCCACACAACAAAAGACACATGAAAAAATAGAAGATAGTCTTTTAAAAGATAAATTAGTGAAGTAAAAGAACGTTGGATTAAGTATCATCCAACGGTAGAAACATAAAACTGACATGGCTATAGTATAGACTGAGCCTATGAAACAACTGATCTATCCGATCAAATTAATCCTACAAGCACGATAAGAAGCAAGTTGGCCACTCTCACCTGACATCATCAAGGCCGTCCAAATGCCAAAGATCTAATGATCAAGGATATAAAGTAAGTTGGCAAGTTACTCGACCAAGACCAGATAACATATAAAATCCTTTGCTCAAAATAAAGATCCGATAGAAGAAGTTTGAGATAGAATATTATAAATAGACAAACAGACATGACACAAAAAAGAGGAGAAAAATGAATACTATCTAAACTGATGAGTATATGCAAAATCCCGTTTCAATAAACATTTATTTTTTCATAAAAATCATTTAGGGCCAATCAATATGCTGACGTAATAGTCAGAGAGTCTTTCTAATCAACCTAAATCAAGAGTGATTACTAACGAGTGATTTCTTTTTATAAAATGTAAAAAACTGAGTATATTATTTCGCTTTTTCGTGGAGGTAATTTTTACCTCCCACAATTCTATAATAATAATAAAAAAATTGATACGATTTTCAATACAGACAGCAATAGGGGATGGGATTGCAGCACTAGTTGGGTTGAGAGATATTCTTTAATATTGGTCATGTCTTTTCATATAGTATGTATTTTATTTTTTTTATTTGAGTTGAAAAATGTAGAATCATAACATAAAAACAAATTTGGTAGTGGGTACTCGGTTCCTCTTGTATCATGGTACAGTTATTTAATAACAATATAAAAAGGACAAGCAAGAATCAAATATTAGGATCCTTCATCGTATTTGATTTTTAAGTTATGTTTAGAATATAAATTTTCATGAAAAAAATATATAAAAAAAATTAACATATTTATTCATATTTTCTTTACTATTTTTATTTTTTTCTTTTTAAATTTTTATTCAAATCCATAATGAAGACACCATTTAAGTTTATCCATACATTCTCACAATAATTTGTTTCTTTACAAACCTGTTTTCATACATTCCATTACATTATTACAATTACAAATAAGATTACTAGTTTTGTGGTATTATCTCAAAGAATTGGTAGCAATAGTTACAGTTTCAATTCGAATAATTTAAACTCTGTATTTTTTAATTTTATTATAATGTGGTTTATTAGTTGCTTATTGTTAAAATTTTGAATAAAATAAATTGAAAAATATTATATATAATTTTATTTTTTTCTCTAGAAATATAAGTGAGTTGGTTTCGTATGTATTTTTATGTGCAAAACTAAAGAGACCAATGTGGAATTTGTTTTGTTTTGTTTTTTTGTTTGTTTTTTTTTTTTTTTTTTGGTTCAAAATATTAGCGGCATAGATAAACATTATAACAAAATTAAAAGTATAAAATTCAAATTAAACTACATTTCGCCTAAAGTACAGGACTAACAATGTAATTAACCTAGAAAAAAAGGTAAAAGATGGTAATTTTTTTGTTTGATTTAATTAAGAAAATAAGAAGGAAATAAAATTTTATATTTAAAAAAATAAAAAAAAAACTTTTCTTTTTTGGTTTTTGTTTACTTAACCATGAAACTACTGCCTGTATCAGATTAATATCTGCAGTGCCAAAGGGCAGATTGTGGCCCATCAATTGTAGCACATCCATTGGAGTCTTCCATGATCTGTTCATTATTACGGTGACATAAATGCTATAGTAGCAGCCCAATTTAACATCACTAGGCCCATACTTTAATCCACTTTATATGTCAGCCTACCAAAAGCCCAATAATGAGTGGTTATTTTATAGGAAAATGCTTCGGACCCCAGTCGGGGTGCTGGGGGTCGGTTGTGATTGGCCCAAAAAAACTATTTTTCTTTTTCTTTTTCTTTTTTCTTTTTTTTTTGTTTTCAGCAAATGAGAGGCTGACACGTCACTGGGATGCCACCGGGGGTCACCTCCACTGGGGGGTCGGAAGCATCGCCCTATTTGATATTGCTCTTTTTTCATTTTTATTTTATTTTTATATACTTAAAAAACTATGTTATGAACACATATAAAAGGTGTGTTTTGTCTCACATCTATATCGTATACCTTTTATTTTATATTTATAGCTTATGTGAAATTTTGGTTTTTTTATGCTTAAATTATGAAGTTGTGAACTTGTGATTATGTTGAATTACTTATTTTCAATTCGGAACTTGTTCCATAATTGAAAGATATTGTTGAATGTAATAATTTAATGAAAGTACGATAGATCAAATTTAGATTTTATTTCAAGGTGCAAATAAAACTTATTGAAACTGTTAAACACAACTAAATAAAATTGTTTGAGTAAAAATCTGATCACACTCAAGTGGTGATTTGTATCATGATGTTCTCTTTTATTTAACTTATTTTTATGACACCATGTATGGTAAATTTGGGCATAGCTGCTTGTGTTATCTTCAATGTGAGGCCCATTTTTTGTTTGTTGAAAATAGGGGAAATTATGGATCATTGTAATTGTAAAAAATAATTATAAATTAATGATAAATTTTATTAATTAAAAATATAAAATTTTCAATGTATCTATAATTACTTCTTTAAAAGTATACTGAATTATAATTTTTTCTTCAAAATATCTTTGATTTTACTTTTCAGATTTTATATAAAAAAATAATGCTCGTGTTAAATATGATCTTGCTGACATTTCTGTCTAAAACCCCACATTGAAAAGTAATTACAAATTCAATAGGAACGAAGCTATGCTAACTATACATGTCAATGTGGATTAATGTCTGTGTGAGTGATTTTCTGATCACACTGCCTATCTTAGTGATTCAGCAGTAGTAACACAGGCAGAATAGATGGCACAAATAATAACACAAAGACAAGAGGGATTTAACGTGGTTCGGCAATAATTGCCTACGTCCACGGGTGGGGCCGAGGTGTTTCACTATGTGCCATAACAAGAATTACAGTTTGCTCTTAGTAACTCCCACTAAACTCGTAATTGAAAAAGCTACAATTGTGTGTAAACGCTCTCCTTTTCTTCGTCCCTTTTATTCGTTGTTCTCCATCTCAATATATACACCGAAATTGAAATGGAGAAGCTCACAGCTTTTGAGCTGTCTTGCCAGCGCACTATTCCACTCCTGGCAGCTTTCCAGGTAAAAGCTGTTGATTCCCCCCCACGACTGTTAGTGGCCTCGTGGCTATTTCACATGGCCTCAAGGAAAGCTTGTTGGTGAGACAATGGCCTCGTGGTTCTCTTTACACAGCTGTACATCCACCAAACCAAGATGATATTTTATAACTTCAACCTCGGCCTTAATCTTCTGCGGGTAACTCGGCCTTTGCCTGTCAAGCCGAGGTTGGAGGCCTTTGTCCCGAATTAAGTTGCCTTCAGAAATTACCTCGGCAAATACTAGGATACCATGGCAAAACTTTACTGTGACACGTAGCTCTCCTGATGACACGCCGACGTCATCTTGCCACGTGTTGATGCTCAGAAATATAACCCCACAACTGCCCCCTAAGTTCTATTACCTCGGCATACTGAGGTGATGGAACTTATATTGAACTTCTTTCTCGCACCTCGGCTTAAGAACTTCTAGCCGAGTTAATTCATTTCAGGCCGACATGTCCTCTTCAGATTCAAATCAATTCCCTTACGCGTATGAGCTGTCATGCACCAATTTTCAACCGTTCTGATGACGCGTTTCATTCTTACTGGTCCGTGCCATTGACGCGCCTACAAGCCGTCTTTTCTCTGTCCGCGCCGTCTGACGCATGCGTTACCCTAGGCGTAATAATTGCTGTTTTTTGCCGCCGTTTCAAATTTTGACAAAAACGATTCCCTCTCTCTTTCTCCTTCACTTTTGCATTTTGAATCTCCTTGCTTTCTTTCTCTCTAAAACTTTTTCTCTTTCAATTCTGCCATTACTCTTGCCCGAAGCTCTGCAACTGCCTCCATCTGCCATTTCTGCGAAGTTCTGAAGCTCTTTCAGTTCGGCGCCACTCATCTCGGCTTCAACTCTTCTGGTAAGCCGTCGCTCCTTTCTCTTCCCAGTTCTTGCTTGGTTTTCTGAAATTTCTTGTCACTTGATTGTTCTGCATCTGATTTGTGAATCATGTATCTCATCTCATGATTTTATTTATGCTGCGAACACTTGCACCGTTTCATTTCTGTTTCTGGCCTTCCATTCTCTCGTGTTCTTGAATCTGAGACTTCTTTTTGCTTTCCTGTTTTCCAGATTTTCTGCCCTTCATACTCATTATTCGTAGATTTAGGCTTGGGATTTGCTGTAGAACCTTCAATCTTTTAGGAAAAACTGAAACAATTTATACCTAGGTTTTAAGCCGAGGTCCTTTAAACCCTGTAGATCTTCTCCTTTCTGTTATCCCACTTTTCTATATCTAAACCATGGGTGTGTGGAGAGATAGGGTCAACACCCCATCCAAACTAGAGTATTTTAGGCAAGAATTCTCCATCCCTGCCGATGTTCACCTCAGGCTAGCTGGGGAGAACGACTCCATTATGCCCGATGAGGATAGGATGCCTTTCCCTGTAGTTGCCTTCGTCCAGTGTGGACTTAGGTTTCCCCTTGATCCTCTCTTCCGCGAAGTCCTTCATTACTACACCCTGAACCCCATGCAACTCTCCATAAACCCTATAGAACGCTGAATGGAATAATAGCCTTAGCTCGGCGGGAGAGTGTTAGAATCACTCTTGCCGACATCCAGTATTGCTACACCATGTGTGCCCTTGACCTTAAAGAAAAAGGTTTTGTCTACTACCTTAAGCCGAGGTCCACCGCCTTTAAATAGTAGCCGACCTTCCAGACTCCAACAAAGGGCTGGAGATGATTACCTTATCGCATCTGGGAACTGGGAATTTGGCCCAGATGAAGAAGTTCATCTTTTCCTCTCCCGAACGGTCAAAGAGGGCAAGGGTAAGATCCCTGTGTTAACTTCTTAACTGTTGTTTTCTTCAAATTTTTCGGCCAATTTTATCTGTTTCTGATATTGTGTTTCTTTTTGCAGACGTTCGCAGCCTCAAAGAACTTCCGCCAATCCTACTATCCAGGGAAAGGATTGAAAAGCTATTGGACCTCCCTCTCAGAAGCGCAAAGCTCCCCTGGTGTTAAATTTCATCCCTACATACACATCCAAGTTGGCCGACGTTCCAAGAAGAAAGAAGAGCGCTTCTCCATCAACTGCTTCTACAGAACAGGCTGCCTCCACATCTGAGCCAGCCGATCAGCCATCAACCTCGGCTCCAAAGAAACGCCGACGAAGGCTTGTTAAAACAGCCGAGATGGAAAAACCAACGAAAGTGGTGCTGAACCTCTTGGCCGATCTTCCAGACGACATGGATGATGCGCCTCCCCAAACTGTGCCTCCGCCAAAGCAAAAGAGAGTCAAAAAGGCCCAACCAAAGGCGAAGGCTACTGTGGATGACGCAGAGGCTGAAGATGCCCTGCCAATCTCCAAACTGGCCGAGAAGATCACTTCGGCTCCCGCAAAGAGACCTGCTGAAGCCCAGCCATCAGGGGCCACTCAGCAAAAGAAGCCAAGGTCTACATCTGCCTCAACTTCGGGTTCCAGGGTTCCCAAAGTTCCCTGGGAACCCAAAGTTACTCTTGAAAACAGGCCGGTCTACACCAACGAAAGCGCTGCCGACGTCAACATCGGCGTGGCGCTCAGCACAGCAGTCCTTCTTGACGGCGATATGGAGCGTAACGAAAAAATGAGCGGCTATGAGAATTACGCCCTCATGATGCAGCATTCAGTCCAAGTAAGTCTTTGAATTTGATAATTTGTCTTTCATACTTATAAAATTTTGAAATGTTTATAATAACTTTTGCCTTGTATTCTTCCAGGCCATCCAACACGCCCATACCTTCTCCATGCAGGCTTTTGAAACAGCAAAGAAGTTAGCCGACATGGAGAAGGAGTTTGCTCTTCTCCATAAACAAAACAGGGCCCTCCAGATCAAGATGAAAAAACTGGGCGATCAGGCCGAGGAGGCAACCAAGGCTAAACAGATAGCCGATGAAAAGGCTGAGGCTGCTGAGGCTGTTAAAACTGTTGCTATAGCTCAGCAGAAGGAAGCCGAGGAGAAAGCGGCCCAGGCCAAAAAGGAGCTATAAGAAGCCTTGGCCACCAAGAGAGCTGAAATTGATGCTGCTTATAATGAAGGCATGGCCGATGTCGCTGAAGACTATAAGCTTCAGGTCAAGCAAGCATGTAACAAGGGATATTCCCTAGGTTGGAATGCTTTGGCCAAAAAGCTTGATCTTCCAGTCGACTCGCCATGGCGCAAGACCAAGGCCATGCGTCTTCCTTGTCCTCTTCCTCCATCTCCAAGCCAAGCTGAAGAAGATGATTCTGAAGCCGAGGCTGAAGAGGAAGGTGAAGATGAAGCCCTGGTGAGGAAGGCCAAATCTCCTCCAAAGGGTGATCAAGTCCTGGACTTGACTGGAGATGAAGACCTCGATGCTGCTCCCAAAAAGGCGGACATCGGCACTCTATCCTCTGACCTTCTTTTGGCAGAGAGAAGTGTTGATGAAACCCTTGCTGAGATTGATGCTGAAGTCGCAGCCGATAAAGCGGCCGAGGTCTCGGCAAATAAAGAAGCTGAGGTTGTGGTGGACAAGGAAGCAGATGCTATGGTGGAAAAGGATGCCGAGATCATTCCTCCAGATCCTTCCGACGTTCCTGCCCAATCTACTGTTAATGCTGAAGGAGTTTAGATGTCTTCTACTTTTCTTTTTTGTACTTTGTCTCTTTTTTTGTTCTTTCCTTCAATGTAAGCTGTCTTTTGTGGCCGATGTGCCTTCTATGTAACTTGTGAACAAGATTTTTGCTTAGGCCACAGTGCCTTCCTTTTATATGCAACTGTTTCTTTCTGAATGCTTCAGTCTTTAAATTCTTCTTTATTGCTTCTGTGTAGTTTTATACTTAGAATATTCTGCATGTTGTACACAATTCTTTCTTTGTGTAATCTTCTCGGGGTTACATACCTCGGGCATAACACCTGCAAGTTTTACTTCGGCAAGATACTGACCTGCAATCTTTTCATAAATTTCAACAAGTATAAAACATATACAATTCAATGTTAACTTTTGCAAACTTTTCTCATGTTTCAATGAGCGTTCAAACAATAATCTCAGTTTCCCCCACTTGTAAATTGCTGTAAATTGCAACAAAATTCCAACAGATGGTAACATGTCGGCTAAACTTCAACCTGTTATATCAGTCCAACCTACTTGTAAATTGCTGCAAATTTCAACAAGGACCATTATATACAGCAAACTATTCTCAGATTATAATCAAGGTTTAAACAGTAATCTACTTGTAAATTGCTACAAATTTTAACAAGGATTGAACAATATACTTAGCTTCAACTTGTAAATTGCTGCAAATTTCAACAAGTGTTTGAACATCGTCATTGGTATGTCCAACCAGCAGATTGCTATAAGACTGTATGCCATAACATCGGCTTCCCTTCGACTTGTAAATTGCTACAAATTTCAACAAGCGAAGCTAAGGAATCTTCTCGGCTCAACTTCAACTTGTAAATTGCTACAAATTTCAACAAGCGAGGCTAAGGAATTTCTCGGCTCAACTTCAACTTGTAAATTGCTACAAATTTCAACAAGCGAAGCTAAGCTTTGTATTCGGTCACACCAACTTGTAAATTGCTACAAATTTCAACAAGTGATAGACTTTGTTATTCGGCCAGACCAACTTGTAAATTGCTACAAATTTCAACAAGTGGTAGGCTTTGTTATTCGGCCAGACCAACTTGTAAATTGCTACAAATTTCAACAAGTGGTAGGCTTTGTTATTCGGCCAGACCATCTATTATGTGGTAGGCTTTGTTATTCGGCCAGACCAACTTGTAAATTGCTACAAATTTCAACAAGTGGTAGGCTTTGTATCTTCTCTGCCCCCAATGTGAACCTGAGTTCCACTTGGGTTCTCATTTACCATGTCTTCTCTACCAATCATATGGCATCGGCCAAGAATAAGGATCTCTCAATGATAGAAAAATTTCAAGTTGCAAGTGTTCCAGGGTCTTGGCAGTGCTTTGCCTTCATTGTCTTCAAGCCGATATGCTCCGTTACCTAACACCGAGGTAATTCTGTAAGGCCCTTCCCAGTTTGGGCCAAGCTTGCCCTCCCTGGGATCTTTCTTGTTGCCGACCACTTTTCTCAAGACTAGGTCGCCGACTTGAAAATCTCGTGGGTTGACCTTCTTATTGTAAGCCCTGGCAAGCTGTTGCTGGTATACTGCAAGCTGAATTGCAGCCTTCTCTCTTCGTTCTTCCAAAAGATCCAGATCTCGGGCTAAGAGTACATCATTAGTCCCATTTTCAACTCCCTGGGTTCGGATCCCTGGGATGCCGACCTCCAGTGGAATGACTGCTTCTGTGCCATAGGCCATGGCAAAGGGAGATTCCCCTGTGGATCTTCTCGGCGTGGTCCGATATGCCCAAAGCACGTTGGGTAATTCATCTACCCACTTCCCCTTTGCTGCCTGCAACCTCTTCTTTATTCCATCCAGAATTACTTTGTTGGATGCTTCTGCTTGTCCGTTGCTTTGAGGGAAGCTTGGTGTTGAAAAGTAATTCTTGATCTTGAATTTCGCACAGAAGTTCTTGATCAGCTTGCTGTCGAACTGCGTTCCGTTGTCGGCTACAATGGCTCTGGGAATGCCAAATCTGGTGATGATGTTCTTCCATATGAAATTCTTGACGTCCACATCTCGGATCTTAGCTAGAGGTTCTGCCTCTATCCACTTTGTAAAGTAATCCGTTGCCACCAACAAGTATTTCCTCTGCCCAGTTGCTTGGGGAAGTTGTCCGACCAGATCCATGCCCCACTGGGCAAACGGCCATGGGCTGGATACTGGATTCAGGTCGGCAGCTGGCTGATGAATCAAGGGTGCAAATCGTTGACAGGGTTCGCACTTTTTCACATATGCTTCGGCATCTTTTTGCATGTATGGCCACCAATACCCCTGGGTAATGGCCCTATGGGCTATCGATCTGCCCCCAGTGTGGCTTCCACAAATCCCTTCATGAATTTCATATAAAAAATCTTCAACTTGAAAAGGGTGTACGCACCTTAAAAGGGGTCCGGTGAAGGACCTTCTGTAGAGATGTCCCTCCGCAGTTAGGCAAAATCTTGCCGACTTTAATCTGACTTTGTGTGCCTCCTTGCGGTCTTCTGGCAATTTTCCCTCTTTCAGGAATGCAACAATTGCATCCATCCAGCTCGGCCCCATGTCCACACACATTGCCTCTTGCTTCGCGTGCCGTGGTTCTACGCTTGGGCCCGACATGTAGTCGATCATAATTGTTCTCGTCTTTCCGGTCTGCATTGAGCTCGCCAGATTGGCCAACGCGTCGGCGTGACTGTTATCATCTCGGCTAACTTGAAGGAGTCGGCAATTCTGGAATAGCTCGGCTAATCTGATCACCTCTTTTGCATATGCCGACATGCGCTCGTCCCTGGCTACAAATTCTCCTGTTGACTGATTAACAATTAGTTGTGAATCACAAAAAACTATTACCTCATCGGCTTCAGCTGCTGCTGCCAGTTTTAGTCCGGCAATCAATGCTTCGTATTCAGCTTCATTGTTTGAGGCCTTGAACCCCAAACGGATGGATTGTTCTATTATTTCTCCATCTGGGGATATCAGCAGTACCCCTGCCCCCGCTCCTCGTCGGTTTGAACTTCCATCGACGTAGAGTCTGAATGAGTCACCGATGTAGACGCTGCAAGGTCGGAGGCTTTCCCTCTTTTGCTCTTTTGCTGTTGGCTGGGATTCTTCTTGCTTGCTAGAGCTTTGTTCATCTCGGCTCATCGGAGGCCGACGTGCGATGGACTCCGGCGTGAATTCTGCCACAAAGTCGGCCAATACTTGGCCCTTTATCGCTGTTCTGGGCCTGAATTCCAGCTCATACTGTCCCAGGGCTACTGCCCACCTTGCGATTCTTCCTGTCAAGTCTCCTTGTTGTAACAGGGATTTTAATGGGTGTTCTGTTAGCACCAGAATCTTGTGTGCTTGGAAGTAGTGGTTCAACTTCTTTGAGGCCATGACTAGAGCCAGCAGTAATTTCTCTAGTGGCAAGTACCTTGTTTCAGCACTGGCTAAGGTCTTACTTACGTAGTAGACAGCCTTCTGTTCTCCCTGCTCTTCTCGGATTAGTACTGCACTCACAGCATGCTCGGACACAGCCAAGTACAAAAACAATTCCTCCTCGGGCACCGGCGTTGAGAGGATTGGAGCCGTGGTCAGATACTTCTTTAGATTGGCCAAAGCTTCCTCACATTCCTCGCTCCACAGGAAGTCTGCAGTCTTCTTTACCAGGTTGAAGAAGGGTTTACACTTGTCTGAACTCCGGCTTATGAACCTGTTTAGGGCTGCGGCCCTGCCAGTGAGCATTTGAACCTGCTTTGCCGAGGTGGGGCTCTGTAGATCTAGGATGGCCTTGATCTGATCTGGGCTGGCTTCTATTCCCCTTCTGGTTACCAGGTACCCGAGGAATTTCCCAGATCCAACCCCAAATGCGCACTTTGATGCATTTAGTCGGAGCCGATATGTTTTCAGTATGTTGAATACCTCGGCTAGGTCGGTGAGGTGATTCTCTACCTCCTTGGTCTTCACGACCATGTCATCAATGTAGACTTCCACTGTTTGGCCTATCTGGTGTTTGAACATCTTGGTTACCAGCCTTTGATAGGTTGCTCCTGCATTTTTCAGTCCAAAAGGCATCACCTTGTAGCAGTACAGGCCTTTTGGGGTGATGAATGCTGTCTTTTCCTCGTCTGGGGGGTACATGGCTATCTGGTGGTACCCCCTGTAAGCGTCTAGGAAGCTCATTCTTTCATGCCCCGATGTAGCATCCACCAGCTGGTCAATTTTTGGTAGAGGGAAGCTGTCTTTGGGACAGGCTTTATTTAAGCTTGTAAAGTCTACACAAACCCTCCATTTGCCGTTTTTCTTTTTCACCACCACGGTGTTTGATAACCACGTCGGGTAATCGACTTCTCTGATGGCCCTGGCCTCTAGAAGTTTGTCAACCTCTTCTTCCACTGCGTCGACGTGTACCAACGTTGGCCTTCTGGCTCGCTGCACCACTGGTTTAGCCGACCTGTCGACATTCAGCCTGTGACATGTGAGCTCGGGGTCAATGCCGGGCATTTCATAAGGTGTCCAGGCGAACACTTCTATGTTTGCTCTCAAAAATGCCTCTAGTTTTCGTTCCTCTTCCTCGGCTAAGCCTGAGCCGAGAAGAAAGAAGCGCTCTTCATCGCCCTTTTGAACGAAGATTTTCTTCAGTGATTCCTCACTCTTCTCGGCCGGCTCCTTGCCGACATCCTCTAGGACTTCCATGTCCTCGTCTTCGACTTCGGCTCTAGCCGGTTCCCGAATGTTGCAAGTAGTCTTCATTGCTGCCATGGAGCAATTCTTTGCCTGCAATTGATCTCCTCGGATTTCTTCAATCCCATGTTCTGTGGGGAAGCGCAGTAATTGGTGCAATGTTGAGGGGACTGCCCCCATTGCATGCAACCATGGCCTGCCTATGATGATGTTGTACGGTGATGGAGTATCGATCACAATGAACTCAGTCTTGATCATCTTCGTGCCTGCTTGAACGTCCAAGGTTGTGGCACCAAGTGGCCATGTCGGCGTTCCGTTGAAGCCGACCATCGGGCCTTCAGACTGTTCCAGGTCATCAGGGTGAAGACCCAGCTCCTTGTAACATCTAACGTACATGATGTTGCAAGAGCTGCCTTGATCTATCAGGATGCGTTTTACCTGGCATTCCCCAATCTGCAGGGATACTACCAAGGCATCATTATGTGGCTGCTGGACCATTTCTAGGTCGGCCTCGGTGAAGGTTATCACCGGTCCTTGGCAATCTTCGGGCCGAGGTCGTTTCAATCCGACCTGGTTCACGTACTGCAGATGTTTTACTCGTTGGGTTTCTCCCCGAACGTCATTTTCATTCACCTTGGAATGAATCACATTTACCACCCGAGGTCTTTCTGCCCGGGGTTGCGGTGGTGGTGGGGCCGCTTCAGCCTGGGGCAGTCTGGTCTGTTCTTCTCTCGTTCTGGTTTCATCAACAAGGTCTCTTAAATGGCCCTGCCTCACCAAATCTTCCAAGTGTGCTTTGAGGGCTCTGCATCCTTGTGTTGTATGCCCGTTTTCATTGTGGTATGAGCAATGTCTGTCCGCGTTTCGTCCCATAAACTCCCCGGGTTGCCTTGCCGGTGTTCTGAAGTAGGGTTCGCCCCGAATTTTGCCGAGGACCTTTTGAATTGGAATTCGGAACACAGTTGTCACTGCTTGTTTAGCCCTCAGCTCTACCTCTGCTTTGCTGAATCCGTTGTTACTTCGGCTTCGCTTCGGCGAGCCATTCCCCTGCTCCTGTTTGACTTGCTTTGGTGCCGATGTATCTTCCTCGGCTCTGGCATATTTTTCAATCCGTGCCATGAGTTCCTCCATGTTCTTTGGCAGTGTCTTTGCCAAAGATTTTCGGAGTGAACAATCTTCTTTCAGGCCGTTCTTGAAAGACACGACCGCTACCTCCTGATTGCATTCAGGTATACGGTTGAACACTTCGTAATATCTTTTTGCGTAGGCCCTAAGGCCTTCATCCTTGCTGATTTTCAAAGCCATTAATGCGTCCACCCTCAATGGCTGTAGCTTGTTTGTCACGAACCTGGCCACAAACATCTCGGCCAGACCTTCCCACGTCTTCACACTTCCTTTTGGTAACTTGTGGAACCAATCGGATGCAATTTCTCCAAAGGACGAAGGGAATACTTTGCAAAGCAAAGGCTCATTTCCACTGTATAATGCCATTGAATTTAAAAACAATCCAACATGGAAGTTAGGATCTGACTTACCGTCATAGATTTGGAACCTCGGCATGCTGAATCTTTTCGGTGCTTCAAATTTGTCCAGTTCTACCGAGAATGGTGTCCTCGGCTTGGTGAACGAGCTTACCTCGGCTTCAGCGTTCTGTTCCCTCCTCTTGAGGTAGTTTCTCAAGTCTTCTTTGCTCCTCCCCGGAGCTCGGCTATCTTTTGACTTGAGTCCCTTTGGCACGCTACTCTCGGCGTCGTGGTACACCCGTTTTGATCTCTCTCCATGGGTTGTATCGAAGCAGAGAACTTGCTTTTGTACATGCCGATGTTCCCTTGGTTCCTGATCCTTTGTATTATACGTCCTTCTGGACTTACCGACTTCCCCGGAGCACGGATGAGAATGCTCCTTGTTCCTGGAGCGCTGTGGTGCTTCAGGAGTTGTTGTCCTTCCTTCATTCCGAGCTTTAACTGCTGGGTTTGGAGTATCCTGCAGTGGGTATGGTGGCTGCATGACCTTGCTGTGCATCATGAAGTTGACGACCGATTGGAGGTCCGCCAACTTATTTGCCAGGTCCTTGAGTTCCTCATCCCTTCGTATACATCTATCTCTCCATACCTGGAGGTTATCTTCTTCGTAGTATCTGCCTTGGTCCGCCTTCTTCGAAGTGTCATCCTCATGGATGACGTTCTTTCCCCCGTGCCCCTGGCCACGGTTCTTGTCATTGTGGCTGTTTCCTTCGACGTCAAGGTCGATGGGCCTGTCACTCGCAGCGGGTGTGTTGCCCCCGATCTTCTCGTTTTGTGCGTTACTGGCCATCTATTCGTCTTTCTTTCCCACAGACGGCGCCAAATTGTGTGGGTATTTTCTGTTCACACTGCCTATCTTAGTGATTCAGCAGTAGTAACACAGGCAGAATAGATGGCACAAATAATAACACAAAGACAAGAGGGATTTAACGTGGTTCGGCAATAATTGCCTACGTCCACGGGTGGGGCCGAGGTGTTTCACTATGTGCCATAACAAAAATTACAGTTTGCTCTTAGTAACTCCCACTAAACTCGTAATTGAAAAAGCTACAATTGTGTGTAAACGCTCTCATTTTCTTCGTCCTTTCTCTATTCGTTGTTCTCCATCTCAATATATACACCGAAATTAAAATGGAGAAGCTCACAGCTTTTGAGCTGTCTTGCCAGCGCACTATTCCACTCCTGGCAGCTTTCCAGGTAAAAGCTGTTGATTCCCCCCACGACTGTTAGTGGCCTCGTGGCTATTTCACATGGCCTCAAGGAAAGCTTGTTGGTGAGACAATGGCCTCGTGGTTCTCTTTACACAGCTGTACATCCACCAAACCAAGATGATATTTTATAACTTCAACCTCGGCCTTAATCTTCTGCGGGTAACTCGCCCTTTGCCTGTCAAGCCGAGGTTGGAGGCCTTTGTCCCGAATTAAGTTGCCTTCAGAAATTACCTCGGCAAATACTAGGATACCATGGCAAAACTTTACTGTGACACGTAGCTCTCCTGATGACACGCCGACGTCATCTTGCCATGTGTTGATGCTCAGAAATATAACCCCACAATGTCAAAGTCGACTCACAAGAATTTCCCATTGCATTCATTATTACTGGTGCTCTTTTATGGAACTACATCTACATACATCTCTGGCAGAAAATAATAAAGGAAAATAATATATAAATTTATTTTTTAGATTTAATGATGTGTAAGAGAGATGATTTATTAATGATTAAAGAAGTTACGAGAAAGAATTATTTTAGATATTTTTTGATTATCACATCATTGAGTTTGAAAAGTGAATCTAACTTTTTGACAAATATTAATTACAACAATGAAAAATATTTAGGAGAAAAAAATTATTAAAAAATATTTGAAATTTGAATGGTAAGAATTATATTCATTTTGAAGGAGGAAAATTTAAAACAAAATTGAGGGGGCAGAAAAAAAAAAAAAAAGAGTAAGGTACAAGAGATCAAGAATAGTAATTTTAAGAAATCATCATCTGGTAATGCCTAAACGTTTAGAAGAGAATCCTCTCTCATTTAAAATTTGGATTGGATGGCGTTATTGGGGCCCTGAGGCCTACCACGAATTCTATTTTGATGATTTGAAGCATTCATTTTATCAGGAACTCTGTTTATTTCATTCAAAAAAAAAAAAAAAAAAGTCTAATATGATAATTGTAACTTACTAAATTCATCATGTTTGTCACCAAAAAAATTGATGGTTTATTTTTAAAAATACAACTGTCGTCATTTTTTATGTGATAAACGTGATAAATTGAATATGTTACGATTATTGAATCAATCTAATTTTTTTTGTGTAAATAAAATATACAAAATATCCGATAAAATAAACGATTTAAATCATCAAAATATGACCTGTAATGGGTCTCACGGCCCCACCAACGCCTCTAGCCCAAATTTTGGACTAAAAGGTAAATTGGAAGGGATTCTCCTCCTTGTTTATAAATGGATTCTGCTTCTTTCTTCTTTATTTTTAATTTTTAATTTTGGTTATTGCAAAAAAAAGAAGAACTTTCTTTATACAAAAGGGCTCTCTGCTAATATGGTTTGTTGCTTATCAAAAAGGGAGGATTGACTTGAATAGGTGCCATCACAATTTTTTGAACACATCGCGGGACTTACAATCTACTCACATTGGGTAATTACTAATTAGGTGAGGGCCATGGAACCGTATAAACACCATATACATACCCAAAGGCTATACGATGTGGGATAGCCTCAACCCAAACCAGTCCAGGTCCTAAAGTCTCACCCGACCTATGGTCAGGCCCAAATAAGGTTTGGATTCGAGCTCACACCCAGACTAGCCCTGGCCTAGTTTGTTTTGAACACACAGTGAGACCCACAAATCACTGCACAATTACTGACCAAGTGAAAGCCATGGAACTGCATAAACACTACACACGCCCAAAGGCTATCCAATGTGGGATACCCCCTGAGCCATCACTATTGTTAGAGTAAAATCCCCGAAAAATGACAAAAAGAAAGAATAAATAAAGAAATAAAGAAATTGAAGTTGTAGTTGAAAGGGATTGACAAATAATCTGATGAAAATTTTGTGATCCATTAACTCATTAATGGGCCAGACTGGTCCCATGCAAAAACGGAATTAAAATTTTATTATTGTAGGAGTTAAAAGATAAATAATATTTTTTCTTCATATAGACAAATATATATATATAATATGATATATAAATTATGAGAAGTGATTGAGACCCCCTCAATCACCACCCCACCATCCCACACACACGTGGGGGCTGGTGATTGAGGAGAAGAAAAAAAAAAAAAAAAAAAAAAGAGAAAATTGGCCAATCACAACCAGAGGAGGTCGTGGGGGTGCCTTCCTGTGGGGGTCCAAATCATTTTTGATAAATTATTATATATATATTTAGAAATATTATGACAAACATTTTTTACTAAAACAAAAAGAGCCATAACTTTCCATAATCTTTTCCTAATTCCATCGGTGTCCTCATGGGATGTATGGACCTCAAATGCTGCAGTACATGATATTTTCAGGAAGAAGCCAAACACTAGCATCTTCTTCTTTACGAGTTAGAAGGGCCATGTATATATATGAGGTGTTTCTTCTCTTCTCTTTCACTCTCACACGCTCTCTCTAACCGCACAGAAAAAAGACTACAGATGTGACTGTTAGTTGGATCTATCGGTCTGTTTGCTGTGTTTTTAATTGAAATGCTTTTTGACTGTTTTAAAGTGCTGAATTTTCACGAACCATCGCGGTCCGTGACTCCGGACCCACCACGCCAAATTGCTTGCAGTTTCCACCAACAAACCATCCTCACACACACCTCACTCACTCACTCATTTGGCAACTTGTAGTTAAAAAATTATTACAAAAAGTTGACTCCTTCTCTTTTTAAAAAATATATATCAAAATGTGAATCTCAAATAACCCCTCACTCGGATCTCAAACTCAATTCTCATCGTCACTGTCTGAGCTAAGGCTGATGCATGCGGTGGCCTAAAATAAAAAATACATATAGGCCTTATTTGACGAAGGTTTTTTTCTTATTTTTTGGGTTAAAATTTATAAAAAGATAAAATAGATTAAAATAGTTAATAAAAAAATATTGCATCAAATTCATAATCATTTTACTTTTTCTCTCACAAATATCACATCCAATTACAAAAAAATCTAACCATCTTCTCAAACACAAATATTTTAACCTATTAAAATAATCAAAAACTAAAATAACTTATTAAAATAGTTAACTTTCCAAACGAGGTCATAGACTCATTCTGAGGAATCAATACTTACATCCAATAAATATAAAATTTAGAATATAATTATTACAATTACACAAAACTTTCATAGAATTTTTTATTAGAATCATGCGATAATAAATTATTTTTTTTTTAAAAAGGCATTTTTGATGAATATCACAACTTTATGACATCATTTGGCTTAAATTTATGTATGGTTAGTGGATCCATAAACTAGTGGATAAGTATGTGTATTCTGTGAAGAACCTGGAGTCTCTCCGATCAATAATATGGATGGGAGGGCGTTATTGCGCATGTGAGATTTACCATATATCCCGATAATCATAATTTATTTAGTTTGTTACCTTTGTTATAAAAAATTAAATGACAATTTTGATTTAAAAAATAAATTATTCATTTTTTTTAGTAATAAATATACTAATAAATTGAATAGATTACGATTGTTGGATCGATAATTTTTTGTGTGTGTGTATGTGTGTGTATGTGTGTGTGATTGATATACACAAAGGTCATATTTGTTTGGCGGATTAGGTTGGAAAATATTATTAGTGAGAGGATTACTAGTGAAAAGATTGTTAATGTGTGGATTGTTAGCGAGGGGATTAAGTAAAAATGTGTTTGTTTTGATGATAGTATGAGAGATGATTAGTGGTGAGAATGTTAAATTATTTTTATATAAAATAAATAAATAAATTATTTCTATATTAAAAATACTAAAACAAATATATAAAACAACAACCGTGATTGGTAGCTCGAAATCCAGCCCCCCGAATCGTTCGAATTTGAAAAACGACGTCGTTTTTGCATTTTTTTTTTTTTTTGGGTTCAATCAGAAATGAAGAAGATGAAGAAGGAAAAAAAATAAGAGAAGGAAGAAGAAGAAGAATAAGAGAAGGAAGAAGAATAACTGGAGGGGCCATCAACTAGGGGAGAAGGAAGAAGAAGAAGAGAAGGAGGGGCCATCAACCAGGGGCGGAGGCGCGGCGGAAGTCGAGCTGCTGCGACGGAGAGCTGCGATCGGCCGATCTTCTCTCTTCTCTCTCCCTCTCTCTCTCTGTTTCCCTCTCTCATCTCCTCTCTTCTTTCTCCCTCTCTCTCTCTTGCCTTCCCCCTCTTCATTTTTCAGGGGATTTGGGGGGGATTTTCGAGGGAAAAATCATTTCCGTTAAAACAAATAGGTGCACTTGGTAAAAAAAATTTAAAATTAAAAAAAATACAATTTTTATATAAAAATATATTCAATCCTCTCACTATTTTCTTAATTCCATCTAAAATTCACCCAAGTTAATCCCCCTATAGAGAGGGATTACTAAGTTCCCTACACTACTAATCCTATAATATTTTGTTGCATCCAAACAAGGGTTTGGTGGGTTTCACGGATTGGTAATCCAATCCACCCTCCCAAACCCCTAATCAAACATGATCAAAGTGTCTGACAAAATGACCAATTTAAATTATCAAAATGAGATTCGTGGTAGTGGACCACGTAAATCCAAACAATATCCTCAAATCTGTATTAAGAACTGAAGGGGATCCACTTCATTTTGCAAGGACCAATGCTATTATGCACAAAAAAATATATAGAGAAATATGTTGAGAAAATAAAATGTGCAGTTGTATTTGGCTCACACTACACAAATTTAATTTTATACTAAAAGTTATCACATCTAATTATAATTATTACATTTTTTCTCTTACAAAGTTAAAAAAGTCAAAAAATTCACCTCAAACGAGACTATTTTAATCCCAAATTAAAAAAATTAAAAAACTAAAAAATCAAAATACCAACTTACATTCCAAAGGAAGCCTATAAATTTTCTTGAATCCGTGTGTTCAATCAATCATCCACTTTTCTTTACAAAGCGATAAATTGTTATCATTGTCAAATTGATTTTTTAAATTATCGAAATTCATAAATCCTATAAATCAGAACAACACCATCATATCTAAGCCTCTGTTTGGGAAGAGGTTTTTTGGGTTTTTTTTAGTTAAAATAGTCACGAAAAATAAAATAGGTTATTTTAGCCACAACAAACAAAATATCACATCTATCCCATAATCATTACACTCTTCTCTTACAAAAAAAGTCAAAAAAGTCAAAAAGTTCTTCCCAAACCAAACTTTTTAGCCCAGATTAAAATAGCCAAAAAAAATTAAAAAGTCAACTCACTTCCCAAACCAACCTAAATATGAGACCGGTAGAAAGTCAGAATATTAGACTAGCATGTTAGCATTGGTTTGGCATGATGGGTTGGGATGAGTTGGGACTAAAATAGCCATTAAAAGGTGAAATAAATTTTTTAATTTTAGGTTAAAAAATGTCACATTTAAACTATAATCATTTTATGTTTTCTCTTATAAAAGTTAAAAAAATCAAAATAAAATTTTTTAACTCTAAACTAAAAAATTAAAAAATCAATTTACATAAACGAAACTTAATCCATAAGATATAGTTGGCATAGCTGACCAAGCGCCACAATCGCTGGTAAATCAACCTGCCAACGCGTTACGACTTACACGTGGTATGGAGAACTTACGGACCAACCTACTAGTCCTGCTCATTCACTCCCTCCAAATCTTACTCACATGCTAAAAGGAGAAAAGTTAGGGATCATAAAAGATTTATGATTCTTAAATTATTTTGATTAGTGTGTGATGTTTTATTTTAAGTGTAATCTAAAGGTTATAAATCTTTCATGATCATTTTCATGAAAATTTTTTTCATGATACCTAGCATTGCCTGCTAAAAATAAGCAAAAGTTATAACTCATGCCAGCTCACCGTGTTTGAATAGTGTAGAATGATAACTATGTCGAAGTAATGTCATCATAACTTTAATTTGAATTTTACACTCGGTTCATTTGGGTGAAATAGTGTCACTTAAAAACAATAAGGGACAATTACAAAAATATTTTAAAGTTTGAGTTTTTTAATAAAATAAATTTTATATTTGTAATTTTATCAATTTAAATTTTAATATTTTGATTTATTTTAATTTTAAACTATTTAATTATTTTTGTTAAGTAAAATAGATAAAAAAGAGTTTTTTAGCCATTAAACTCAATGTAATTGTATATAAAATAAATAAAATACTATTTTTCATTGAGTTTAATGACTATAATACCATATTTTCTGTCAATTTTACTTAATAAAAATAGGTAAATAATTTAGATTGGAAATAAATAAAATTTTAATATTTAAATTGACAAAATGAAAAGTTTGAATTAATTTTGTTATAAGGTTCAAATTGTGAATTTTGATTTTTTTAAATTTTATAATTATTCCAAAAAATAATTGACGATCCTTATTCTTAGATGAGGTAGGCACACCAAACAATAGCAATAATTTTATAGCAATTATATATGTGCTAAAAGTTATTTGTTATTGTCATCATTGTATTAATTTATTAAGTTTTATTTTACATAATTTTTTTAATTAGTTTTATTATTAATATCTAATATAATAATATATCATAGGACAAATAAAATATAATTGTCATAGAATTACAAATTTTGTTATAATCAACAAATTTTTGGTTATAATTAGTAGGGAAAAAAAAGGTTCACCAATTTAAACTCAAATTCAAGTATAGAAGAAAACTGAATAGTGAACTTCGTTGTCCAGTCCGGTCCATTGCATTCTCAACATGTCTTTATTGAATGACCTATTCCGTTTATTTTATAAAGTCTATATACATACATTATTAATTAAAAAAATTAAATTTATTTAATAATTACAATTATATGATTTTCTTTAATGTTCAAAAAATAAATAATTTATGTTTAAAATCATATTTATTGTTTATTATTTAAAAAACAAAGAGACCAAAATCATATCATTATAATTATCGAATTAATATATATACTGTGGGGGCCAACTAAGTATTGCAAACCCAAATAGGAGTTTCTTGGCCCAGGCCCATCTACATATGGGCTGAGTAAGGTCAAGACCCACCGGACTAAACCATTGCCGATAGTCGAGGATTGCCATTTAGCTCTCCGCCAAATAGAGCCGAGTACATTGGGTAAATCGGCGGCTGATCCATTAGTTGGGACTAGCGCTCGTTTTCGAGGAAGTACAGTAGGGAGTGGCTCCAAATAGAGTAATGATGGAATGACAAGCAGATGGAACAAGGGACAAGGGGGGAACTCTATAAAAGTAGCAAAGAAACTGTACAAAGAGGTATGTGCTGAAAACTTGAACCGGAAGAATCAAAAACCACTGGCGAGCGGATCCTCTAGAGTAATCCTCTAGAGTGATCTCCTAAAGTGATAATCGGACGGCTCAGAATAGTCCTCACCAAAACGACGCCGTTTTGGTGAGGAATTTCAAAAAAAAAAAAAAACCAGTTTTAGGGATTTCAAAAACTCGAAGGTTGGGGAAATGCAAATCTGAAATTAGAGAAAGAGAGAGAATGAAGATCTTCTTTTTCTTCTTCTTCTTCATGGCTATTTGTGTTCTTGATCTACTGGTTTCTCCTCCTCCCTCTCGATCAAACAATAAATAAATCAATCTCTTGGACAAGGATTGTCTCTGGTTTTCCTCAATCTCTATTTGTTTTTGGAGCAAAATCTCTATTTCCTCAACTCTCTCTCCTCCTCCCTCTCGGATCTGCAAATAGAGATTGAGGAGAGAAGAGTTAGTGAGAGAAGGACTGAGAGGAGAGAAGAGGAGGCATGGCCGATCTTCTTCGTCGAACTCCGGTGGCCGATCTCCTCCCTCCGTCGCCAACATGGCCGATCTCCTCCCCGAACTCTGTTCTTCGTCGAACTCCGTTGTTTTATGTGGGTGTTTTTAAAGTTCTTGAAATGGTGAGATAATGAAGTGGTTGACTCTCTCTTTGACTTCTTCTTCAGCTCTGTATTGTATATGGATTTGTTAAGAGATTTGGAGTTTCCAATCTTCCATGGACAAGAACTAGGAATACACCATGTTGTTGTTGATCACAGTTGAAGAAGAAGACAACCTGCAACTTTCCCAGGAACGATGAAAAGAAACCCAGAACATGAAAATTCTGATTTTTTTTTTTTTTTTTTTTTTTCTGTTTCAATTTACCCACCAAAACGACGTCGTTTTGGTGAAGTTGAATCTCAGCCCTTGAAAGACTGAGTGGGACACGTGTCTCTCTCCCTCTCTCCACTTTAGGAGATCACTCTAGGTATAATACTCTAGAGGATCCTATCGCAAAACGCTGACCCTTGTATTGGAATTAACTTGTCTATTTGAGTGTTTATTCCGGTACTACCGCCGGAGTTTTGTTTCTATTTCAGGCGACGACTAGAAAATTTGGATTGTAAGAGTGTTCTCTCTCCACTTCCATACTTATACAAGAAGAAAAATAACAAATTCTATCATTGAAGTAGAATCCATGAGAAGCCCAAATTCACCCACAGAGAATCCAGTCCTATAAAATAAAGGTGAATTATATATCAACGGGATATTTATAAGTATTTTCAAATTAATAAAAAGCTATAAATTATAAATTTAATCATTAGTATTTATATATTTTTTCATTGTTTTAATTTATTATTATTTTTAAAGATACTAATTTTCTTAAAATAAAACTCTCTCCATCATATAAGAAGCTGAATACAAGTGGTTATGGAGTATTTTTAGCCATGTTTGATTCACAAGATTAATAGTAAAGGTATTAATAATCTCATCAAATTAGTATGGTATTCACTATCCAATTAGAATAGTAGGATAAATTATCCCATTGTCCATTATTTGATTTGTATTGGATAAGAAAATATATAAATATAGGATTATAATTATATTTATCTTCTTTTTCAATGTTATCCTCCATCAATATTTCTTTACAATCTTTACTTTATCAAAAAAATTTCATGAACGTAGTTTTGAAAAAAATTATAAATAATAAATAAATAAAAGCAAAATAAAAATACAAAATACAAGGGCCATATTCGGTTTGTTTTTTAATTTTTTTTAAAAAATATAAACTAATTTGATAAAATAAATATCAAAAAATATTTTTAAATTTTTAAAAATCATTTTTAGCCTTCTAAAAATATAAATTATATAAAAATAATAAGTGCTTAATTTTTAGTCAAGGGTAAAATAGTTTTTTTTTATTTTATTTCTCAGCTCAGGATATATAATTCCACTCTTATCCCAGTACTAATAATCCTACAAATTTGTTGAATTAATTATCCATTGGATTAATAATCCTGAAGCAAAATTTCAAAACAAACACAGGATTATTGGGCTCACAGATTAATAATCCCAATCTCATACTCTAATTCTGTCAATCAAACATACCCTTATGCTGTGTTTGGTTGGGTTGAGGGATTTGAGGAGAGATTTGGAAAGGGAAATGGAAAAGGTAGGTAAAATGTGAATAAAACATACCTATATTTCACATAGTTTCACATACTTTTTCCCCTTTCCCTTTCCAAATTCCTCCCCAAATCCCCCAACCAAACACAGGGTTGTTTTGGGAAGTTGGTAAAAAGCTGATTTTTGATTTTTTACCAAGTTTTTGGCTTTTTTGGAAGTGATTTGGGAAGTTGGTAAAAAGTTAACTTTTTGCTTTTTAGTTTAATATTTATTTATGGTGTCAAATCAAATTAAAATGACCAAAATACCCTTACCCAACATAAGAGATTTATTTTTTTATTTTTTTTTTCATAGGCCCTAATTTGTAATTTTACGGCTGCGTTTTTGGCACTTGCCAAATTGCTTTTCTGGCCTTTTTGGCAGCTTTGTCAAAACACGTGACTTTTTACCATGTTTTCAGAATGGCACACAGCGTTAGAGTATGGTCACATGGTGTTTTAGGATATTGTGATTGGTGAATAAGATAGAGTCTATAATTTTGTGTGAATAATACTATATGTATTAATTAATATATTAATTAGTGTATTAATGAATAATATGATATAATTTTAAAATTTTTAAATATTTATAATTTATATAATAAATATAATCAATAATAATATCATAATATATATTGATATATTAATTAATACACTAATTAATATATATGACTCTACTGATTTTGTGCGGAGGGATTTGTAAATATGAAAAAAAATGATATATGAATACGTGACGTGAGCATTAAATGGTTTTTCCTTCCCCTAAAAACCGTGTTTCATTTCACGTTTTTGCACACACACGTTTGGGAACCGGAGAAAAACGCCACGTTTTGTGGCTGAGCAAAATACCAAATTGCGTTTTTGCTCGTTTGAGAAGTGCTAAAAAGTAGGTTAAAATTACGTATGTACCCTTAATGTTTACATTTCGTGGGTTTGGGTAAAATGTAATTTTTTTAAGTTGGATAAGAATATTTTAATCATTTTAATGTGATGTAACACCATAAATAAATATTAATTAAAAAAAAAAAACTTTTTATCAACTTCTCAAATTACTCCCAAAAAAATTTGGTTAAAAGTAAGAATGTTACTTTTACCATCTCCTCAAAATACCACGCAGAGAGTCCGAGTTTTCGTTTATATGCGCGTATGTAGGCCACACAAAATTCTTGAAACTTCCAGCGCGAAACTCGCAAATTGAAGGTCTGTTAGCTTCAATCTCAGCCACTCTCTACGGGACAAAAGGAAGAACCTACCCCCAAGTTTAAGCGATTCTCTTCGTCTTTCTTTAAAATTCTTGTTGAGTCCCAATATTAACTTCGTTCGACCTCTAGCCGAGAGAGAGAGGTCGCAACCGAATGCCAGAGATCGAGCATGTCCATATGACCTCATCCTCATCATCATCAGTAACGAAAATGGACAACGCTTTATTCGGCAAGTATGAGCTCGGCAAGCTCCTCGGCTGCGGCGCTTTCGCCAAGGTCTACCACGCCCGCAACATCTCCACCGGCCAAAGCGTCGCCGTCAAGGTCATCAACAAGAACAAGATTGCCGGCACCAATTTAATGTCTAACATCAAGCGCGAGATCACTGTCATGCGCCGCTTGCGCCACCCCAACATCGTCAAGCTCTTCGAGGTTTTGGCCAGCAAGACCAAGATCTACTTCGTCATGGAGTTCGTCAAGGGCGGCGAGCTCTTTGCCAAGGTTGCCAAAGGTCGGTTCAACGAAGATCTTTGCCGCAAGTATTTCCAGCAATTGATCTCCGCCGTCGGTTATTGCCACTCTCGCGGCGTCTTTCACCGTGATCTGAAGCCGGAGAATCTCCTCGTCGATGACAACGGTGATTTGAAGGTGTCGGATTTCGGTCTCAGCGCCGTCACGGATCAGATCCACAACGACGGTTTGTTACACACGCTTTGCGGCACGCCTGCTTACGTGGCTCCCGAGATTCTCGCGAAGAAAGGTTACGATGGTGCCAAGGTGGATGTGTGGTCATGCGGAGTCATCCTCTTCGTCTTATCCGCCGGTTATCTACCGTTTAACGATCCCAATCTCATGATGATGTACAAGAAGATCTACAAGGGAGAGTTTCGGTGCCCTAAGTGGATGTCGTCTGATCTCAAACGGTTCCTTTCTCGGCTTCTAGACACAAATCCAGAGAAAAGAATTACCGTTGATGAGATCACACGACACCCTTGGTTCAAAAAAGATTATAAGGCCATTAACTTTTATGAAGAAGAATTTGACATCAAGCACGACAAAGAAGAGAGAGCTGGTTTCTCCCTAAACGCGTTCGATATAATATCATTCTCTTCCGGTTTGGACCTTTCCGGATTGTTCGATGAGTCGGCCGAGAACGGAGAGCGATTTGTATCGGCCGAGTCGCCGGAGAAAATCATCGAGAAAGTTGAGGAGGTCGTGAAGGTAGACAACGTTGTGAGGTTGAAAAAGAAGAAGGAATGGGGAGTGGAATTGGAAGGGCTGAATGGTAATTTCATGATTGGGTTGGAAGTTTTCCCCTTGACCGACAATTTGGTAGTTGTGGAGGTTAGGCCGACAGGTAGCAGTGCCTGCATGTACAACCAAGTCTGGAAAAATAAAATTAGGCCGGAGCTAATTTCCCTCCAGCAAGAGCAGCAGGTCGCCGGTAACTAACCTTTCTGGCGAGCACGGCCTGATTATCAGCGGTGCCGTAAATACAGAATTGATATACGGAATGATTTATGATTATTATTTGTTGAAACAATGTGTATTGATTGTTGTGTTTTGCAATTGTTGTTCGAGTTTCTACATATGAATTTTTCTAGTATTACATGTAGTATATGGCGGCTGTACATTTTGCTTTGTCAAAATTTTACAGTCCTTTTTGTTGTTCTGTACATAAAGACAACAAATGAAGAAAAAGAATAGGTATATTATTCATGTGGGTTGTCTCTGCTTATGTTGTTGTATTGTTGTGTCATATGTTTTGGATTTTGCAAAGTGGGTTCGATTTAATTTGTGTTTGGTGTGTTTTGTTTTTATATTTGGAGTTTTATTTGTGTTGTAATCAACCAAGAAGCATGTGTGTGCTGTTGGTTAAGTGATTGAAGGGATGTTTAATCACCTTCTTAAACATGATGATTAGCAGAATCTTTTTTTTTTATTTAAATTGTACTCCTTATTTATTTCATTGAAGTTATACTTATTCTTATTCTTACTTTAAAAAAAGGCAAGTGTCCTATGTTTCTTTGATGCTTTTAAATACTCAGAACTTCAAGAGGAATATATAGGTGGAAAAATAATTGGTTGGTTAGGGTGTCACGTGACGATACTTCGCATTAATTATAAATTACTATGTCTCTCATGTTTTCTAATTACGTAATATAAAATCGTGGACTTCATCTCTTTCATGAATCACAACATCTTTGAGGCACCAACTGATCGTGCTCATGACAAATCAATAACTTCTTATATAGGTGTGCTTTTGCTTACATCATTGATACTTAAGTTAATCATGAACTTTGTTTTTCAAAGATAGGGAACTTTCTCAATTTTGGTTAATTTAAACATTAATAAATTCAAAACATTTAATTAATCAACTTACTGGACAATAATGCTATCTTTGTGCTTAATCTGAAGTAAATCTGATGGATGATTTACCAGAACCAGCACATCTAATCATGGTTAATTACGGGATCGTTAGTGGGTTTAATTACTTTGAAGTGATTAGTTGCAAAATTTATTCAATGAACTTTGTAATAATGGCCGAAAGAGGAAATGAATAATTGCTGTTTAGTTGTAAAATTGATGACACTCGAGATATGGACCCATATGAAATCATTTTATATTAACTGGAAACGTGAATTGCACTCATAGATGATTTTTCTGGTGAGGCTTTTGAAGGATGTCCTACTTCCTTGGACGTATCAGGTATGTTTCATGTGAATGATTTTTTGCTGAGAGAATCTGTTTAATAGCTGTTTAGGTGGGGCCAGCTGATAACTTTCTGCTTTATTGACTCCTAGTATTTAAATTTGAATAATAATAATAAAAAAAAATTAATTAGAGCTTTTTATCAAATTCACATGAATTTCAACTTTCAAGAGATTGTTGGGTTACCAATTCTATTTTGAAAGTTGAGGCTACAAGAGAAGAAGACACATATACACACAGACACAGCAAGGCAAAGTATACACATACACCTTAGATAAGTGTGTCCCCAACCCAGTTGGAAATTAAAAAATATTTGAAAAATCTAATTTATCATTTTTAAAAATTATATTTAATGATATATTTGACAAGTATTAAATTTTAATTTGTCAAATATTTCATCACGTAAGGTTTAATCTCAATACCATATCAATAGAGTTATTTAAGAGTGATAAATTAAGGAGATGTAACATTATTGTTGCAAATTATACAGAAGAACTGGGCTTCTCTGCTATTGGAGACAAGGCTTTCAGTTGCAGGTCCATTCCGGCACCACATGGTAGTACATTATTGATTGAAATAAGAGTGCATTACAAATACACTCTTTGAGATTTACTTAAAATATAAATTATTTTTTGTAGTTTAGAAAATTATAAATACCTCTTTATTAGTATTTTTTATTTAATAGAATTAACTAAAAAAATCAAATTCATAATTATCTCCTATATAATAATAAAATTACCTAAATTATTAATTGAAACATATTTCTAATATCATTAAAAATTATTAATTGACTTGATGATTCATTAATAAAATGGGCGATTTGTTATGAAATTAGAAATCTCAGGATCTTAGGAGACAATTCGTATTTTAATCAAATTTCAGGGGTATATTTGTAAACCCTTGAAATAATTATAATCATGATTTTACCATATTTATTTGCAAATAAATGAATGACATATTTTTAAAATTATACTTTTTATTCATTGGAAATAAATATTTCGATAAATTTATGTGATTATTATAATTTGATAAATAATCTACACATGAACATGAAAGATGATTGAATATTGTTAGTTGGACAACGCATACCAAAAAATAAAAATAAAAAACAAATTTTTTTTTTCAAAATCTCATAATAATTTTTTACATTTTCATTAAAACATCACACAGTTTTTTGGAGAAATTATTAATAAGTTCTATTTTGATAGCAAGATTACTAGTAGTCTTATCAAATTTTAATATCAACAATTAAGTCTTTTTTTATAACTTAGTTCAAAAAAGTTTAATTCTTCATATTGGCATGTTTTATTCTAATTTTATTTTTTTTATTTTTTTATATTAACATATGAATAACAATTGTATAAACAAATTACATCAAATAAAATCATAAACTACAATGTGATCAAAAGAACTAGGGGGATGCACCAATAAATTCTAAATTAATAACTTATACACTGTTTAGTCCTAAAAGTTTTCTTATAGACTGAAAGGTATCATTACAATGTTTCAAACATCAGATTAATGTTTCGAACATTAGATTTCGAATATCAGATTAATGTTTCGAACATTAGATTGATGTGTAAATGGGACTAAATGGAGCATAAGAAAACTTTTAGGAGTAAATGGTTCAACTTTTCAGAAACTAGAACTTATGGGTAAATTTTCCAAAGAAGTACGTAACATGTTATACGATTTATCATTTTTTATTACCTCACACTATGAAAATATATTTGGTAAACAATCTATAATATTCCATTGAAATATTTGTGAGAAATAATATCGTGACAAATTCATATATTTTTTGTAGTGCGACATAATAAAAAATAAAGAATAAACTTAGAATAAAAATACAAACATAAAGAATTGAGTTTTTGAGAATTAGGTTAAAAGCTAATTTTTTTGACAAAATAAAGAGGTAAGAGCATCCGCATCAGGATCACCAAAATAACAAAAAATTAAAATATAGCTAATAAATCATCAAATGCTCCCTCCATTAGCCTCAGCAAATTTTTTCTAAATTAACATTTTCTTAGATTTGCTACAGTACCTCAACAACTTTGTTGAGGCACTGTTCATTCGTTATATGATTTTTTATTATATTTTCTGCAGAAAAATTGAGCCAAAAACTAGCCAAAAACTGTAAATCGATCGTCCACCGGATGTCCCCCCGGACATCCCACCGGATGTCCATGAGTTGCCTGTAGCAAAGAAGGAAAAATGTCAAAAATTAACCTAACCGGTAGACCCGCCGGTTGACCGGTCAACAGCAATTTTTTTTTTTTTTTTTTCCAATTTTTTAAGAATTGTTTGGGTAGCACCTCATCAATTTAATAAAAAAAAAGAAAGAATACAAATACAATAACAAATTAATATTTTAATAAAGATTGACTTAGAATAGAGAGTTTGATGCAGTGAATATTAAAAAGGTGACTAATTAAAATAGAAAAAGTGAATTTGGGTTAAATTAGCCTAAAAATTTAAAGAGCTTGATGCGGATGCTCTAATATGACAAAAAAAAGTCAAAAAGCTTACTTCTAACCCCACATGTCAAAATAGGCCAAATTATCAAAAATAGGAAATAGGACTCACCAATAATATTAAGAGCAAAATAAGACTTATTGATAATTTTGTTAAAATAATCAAATTAGTTGAGAAGTTTAATAATTTTTTTTAGGAAAAATTAGTGAAACATCCCTCTCCAACTTTTTGTAGTAAGAGAGGCCCAAATTTTTTTTTTTTATTAGTTAAGGTCCTTCGATGAAATTTCTCTGTGATTATACCAGAGAAATTTCGAAATTTCTTTATGAAAGTTAAAATTTCTCTGTGTCAGGACAGAAATATCTCTGATTTGGGCGAAATTTTTTTGAATCGAATTTTCTTTGTAAAAATATTGAGGGACAATATGAAAATATTATATATCCTTTATCTTATAAAATCTTAATATTAAGGACTTTAAAAAGAATTTCCTATTTTTTTATTATATATTTTTCAAAAATAATATAAAATATAAATTAAAAAATGAATCATTTATTATTTTATTAGAAAAAAAGTCAATAGCGTCACTTAGGCCTCGTTTAAGAACTATATATTTTAGTTAAAAAATTAAAGAGTTGTTATAAATTATCACATTACTTTTTTTATTTTTTTTATATATTTATTTTTATAAAAATTTAAAAATTATTAAAATAATTTATTCTCAACGAGCCTTTAAACCCATACCACGGATCATGTACAAGTAGCGTGCACAATCATGATGTCATTGATAGTAATGGATCACCAAACCAAAACCGCGTGGACAAATTCAACTAACCTTTCAACTACAAGTAGAAAGTAAAAGGGATGCAAATTAGGATTGAAAAATGTTTGAGAGCTCTAAATTGGGAGCTCTAAAGGAGTTCTAGAGAATGGGTCTCACTTACTGATGTGATGTTTTGGTCTTAAGTTTTTTTTTTTTTTGAATTTCTACCTCATTAGTGGTCAATTAGTGCTCCTAAATTAGTGTGATGAAATCATTGTTGATTAGGATTTAAAGATTATATAGATTTTATTTTTATTATAATATTAATTAGAATTATTATTTAAGGTTAACTCTATTTGGTTTAATTGTTCTCCCTTGTCTCACAAGAATTAAAACTACTTGCTTCACAAGTAGCATTTTTGTTTTAATTTTTATCATAAATAAGGTTATAAGTTTTAGGCATTCAATCTATATGCTTGATTAAGAAAATAGAAAATTTTCTCAATTCCTAGAAAGAATTTCTAGTTTGAATTTGTTCGATCTTGTTCATCATTCGATATGTTGTCCTGCATCAAAACACACATACACACACATAGAGAGAGAGAGAGAGAGAATGTGTCCACTGAGCTGATTTTGATATTCTTGTCGGCTACGCTCGCTGCGTTTTTCGTATTGAAGAATATCAAATATCACTCCGAAATTCCTCAAGATTCTTTTACAAATTTAGTTGAATCTTCTGCACTGGTCAATCCATCCTCTAAGGTCCCAATTCTGAAAAATTATTGATTGGTTTAGGCTACCATGTTGTTATGTTCTTAACCAATCACAAATCACTATATCCTTTTATATTTCTCAATCACCTAATATAAAATCATGGAGTCTATCTCTTCTACCAATCACAATGCACATGTAACATCACTTGGCATGATCCTGACCAGCCAATAACTTCTCCCCAATTCTTAACCTTCTCTCTTTTTTCTATTTCTAGGTTTCGAAGCAATTTGTTCTCACCACTGACTATTCTCTCTCTATTATGAAATTGCAAGTTTGGGGCGCAATTAGGACTGGTTTTTGCACTTTTATCGATGTGGCAAGCGGTCTCTATCTCTGGAGGAATTTCGTTTCATCTTCATCTTCATCTTCATCTTCGTCTTCATCTTCCGAGCCCACCTACTGATATGTTGTAGAGTTTCATATTCTTTCTTGTTTTGGGGCCCTTTCTTATTTCCATGTAGTGTGTTGCTTTTGTGCTGCTTGCACTTGAATTTCATATATAAATTGGAAATTTGTTTTCTCACAATTTGGATGCCACTGTTGGCTGTAATTATCTTTGCCTCTAGAAATATGTTTTTGTCTTTTATCTATTCGTATGATTTGCATTTGTGTCCAATTAATAATGTACCTTTAGTAATGTTTGGATAGTGTTTGCATGACTTATGGGATTAATAACCGCAAATAACCATGGGGAACAAAAAAATTTGTATGTACGTGAGTGTTAATTTCCATTTGTTAGAGAATTTCAGACAGATCATGTATGGTCCCTAGCTAAACTTGTGCGCATGTGTCTGGCACCGTCTAGAAATAGTTGTCTTGTTTGATTGTTTAAGAAATCCACCATTCGTGTTTTGGCTTGGTTTGGGAAGTTGGCTATTTTATTGGATTATTTGACTTTTTAGCTATTTGTCTAGCTCAAAAAATTGTGTTTAAGAAGTTGGTTAGTTGTTTTTTGTAATTGATTTCATGGTTATAAGAGAAAAAGTAAAATGATTATTGGTTAAATGTGACATTTTGTCTTATTGACTATTTTAGCCTACTTTGTCTTTTTATGGACTATTTTAACCCAACCCTTTTCTCAAATAAGGCCTTTAACTCATTTAGTCTTTGGTTGTATTAAGATCAGTTTATAACTTGATAATGCAATAACTTCAATGATGGATGGGTCGGACTGATCCACACCTCTAATGGGCCTGCTGGCCTTTGTGTCCTCAAAGCGTGCTTGTGAAAAGATCCAAAGGGGGACATGATCCTCCGACGGACACTCCAACGATCAAGTTAGTGTGGGCTCGCCTTTTTCCGCGCCCCTGATTTTCAGAAAAGGGTTTGAAAAGAAAGGCCCTCACAGTTCGAACTCTACCTATGGTTCTGAATCTAGTCTCACAAGTGCAATGTGAGACTGATAAACATCAAATAGTCTAATCCGGCAAATCGTTTTGGAAAATCAGATTTTGAATCAAATAATGCCAAAATTGGACTGCTTTGCCAGATTACAGAGTCGCCACTTAAATATTTTATTTTTGGAAAAATTTAGGAAACCCTGACTCGTGCCAAAGGCCACGTGTCTGTCATCACCAAAGTTGCATCGGCTTGGGAACTTGGGTACGAGGGGGGAAGGTCATGAAATGAGCACCCTTGCTCGCCCGATCAAAAGATCGGCCTTTACTAATCATGATATGTTCTTTTATAAACATTATATGTTCTTATTCTGGTTATTAAACTAGCTTTACTATGTGATGCACACAAGCAAGTATAGACTAAAATCGCAAGAATTGGAACAATTCAACTCATGTTTATTTTTGAAAATGGTTTGAATTTGCCACCCTCAAGTGTGCTTGGAAATGCGGATTTGCTATCTCAAGTGGGCTTAAAACATGATTTCGTCACTTCGCAAAGTGGGCCTAAAACACACATTTGATGAATTGTTCCAATTCAAACAATAAGCCTTTATCCACAGGCATTCATATAGTTTAACATTTAAGCACATAGCCTCATGGCAAGCATGCAAAACATGGTAATATGGCAATCACACTCATGCAAGCATGCTAAAGTGTAAAAGCTCACCGAGTATTCCAAGCCAAAACAAAAGCTAGTTAGAAACAATGCATGATCCTGACTATACAAGATGCCTAATGCAACATATGCAACATGAAATTAATAGGCTCGGCTACTAATATGGCATTTGCAACACTTTGATAGCATGCTTTGAAACACATATTCAAAGAAGTATTGAATTGACAATGCAGTTTGAATGATGCGCCGAGCCTCGGTACATGCAAGACAAATGAATGATACAAACATGTAAGCATAGGGTATGCTAATCGAAAATGATCCCTAATCTAACCATCAAAGCGATTAAATAAAAGGGAGAAAGACGTGGGGTTGGAAGACATACACACACGTATGCACACTTATTACAATATCATGCCCTCGCAATGGAGGGTCCGAGTGAATAAGAGCTAAGTTAACTAGCTACGCTAATTAAGTTAAGCTATTACAACATAATTAATTAACTATTCTAAGCTAATTAATTATAACAAACCAAATTAAGCTAATTAATTACAACAATTGTATGAATGAATTAGCTACGGCTAACTAATTAAACAAAGCAAGTAAATGGCCTCGAGGGCGAGGGACGCATGCATACTCGGATGGTTTCCTCTCAAAAATCCACTGCCTTGCCATCGGACACCTTTGTTTGCACTCGCTTGAACACCAACAATGCTTGCGAACTTCCAGAACATCTCTACTTCAACTCAGGAACACACTTGTACAAAATTTCATTTCTGGCCGGTCACCAATGGTGGCTGTCGGCTACCATTGGTGGCCGGTCGGCCACTACTGGTGGTCGGTCGGCTACCCCTTCCTTGAACTTCCTTTTTTGCTGCAACAGAGAGCAAACAGAGGCAAAACAGTGTATTCTCAAGGAGTGTATGTACTGCTACCCTCCTTATCATCACACAAGCTCAAAGGAGTGTAGCTCTTGGCTCTTAAGCCATCAACCAAGCATTTTCATGCATGATAGCCAAAGAACCAAGCTTGTACAAGCTTAATGAGTGCAAAACATAACTCAACAAAACCACTACCCTATCATGCATGATCAAAGGTGATGGTGCCAAGAAAAGTGGCACGTTTCATCACTTTGAGTATAAAACATCCCATTTTTGTCATGTTCGAATTAACGTCCGATCTGAACACATGCATGCAACATGAAAGATGTTTATCTTGCCTCTTTCACTTGTCCAATTTTATTTACTCATTTTAGATTACTAATCAATTCTTTCATTGATTAGTCCAAAAGTGAGTGTCGTCTAATTGAAAGTAGGCTTAAACCACAAGTGCCTTGAGCAGGAAAGAGTCCTCATGCTGTTGGTTAGTAGAAACCCTCAAAAGAGGATTAAAACCATTAAACACAAGTGTCTGAATTTCACACTCAAGCCAACAAAGGGTTCAAAGTCATTTTCAAGATAAATGAAAGAGTGAAGAATAGAGGGAGATTGCAGAGATTTCAGTGCTGAAATGGAGTGCAAAAAGACACTAAAACATGCAAGTAACTCATACAATTCATGTTTGAAAGGCTAAAACATTAAGCTAGTGAAGCCATTTGCACTACAACTATGCAAAACAAGACTCATATGACCAAAGTAGCCCAAAATAGAGCTAAAATAGTCCAAATCAAAAGCAAAAATATACTAGAGATAAGCTAAGTTAAGCTAGAAAAATATGCTACCATATAAAGCTAACTAGGCATGCAAGTAAGACACAAGGAGGGGAGGCTAACCCCTCTAATTTTGGACTTCAAAACATGTTTTCCACCATTGAAATAACTCTGAATTTCAGTAGTTTAAAGGCCCAAAAAGTTTGATTTGAGACCCTTAAAAGATGGCACAAAAGGCTTCACAATTAGGCAACAAGAAGGGTGGACTACCCCTTTACACAAAATGACCTTAAACCATCATGTTAAGGCTAAAAAATCAGAGTTTTTTGTGGTTGAAAACTAGGCCAAAAACAGTATAAAAAGATGGTAAAACAAGTAGTTAAAACAAAGCCTATAAGGTAAGTCTTATACCTCTTGAAGTACAGTGCAAAACAATCACTATTTCAGGCTCAAACCTCCTTTCAAATGCTCAAACTAGGCTCCAAGGGACCTCAGCTCCAAGGTGGTCAAGTTTGGTTAGGGGTTAGTGTGCAAAGGTGTAGAAAAAACTAACTACCAAGCACAAAACAAGAAGAAAGAGAGAATTCTAGAGAGAGAGAGAGAAAATTTTGATCCAAAATGTCTAACCCTCCAAAATGGGGAGGACACCCCTTATATATAGAAAATCAAGATTCAAGCTTGTATTCATCCCTCCATACACATGTATGGAGATGCACTTAGTGATCAACAGCTGGCAAACAAATATCTGAAAAAGGAGAAAAATGGCTGTTGGCCATCACTAGTGGCCAATCGGCCATTAGTGTGGCCGACCGGCCACCACTGATGGCCGATGGACTGTGGAGATAGTCGACAGGCCACCCTCTTCTCCAGAATTGGAATAACAAGCTCTTGATCCACAACCAAGCACAAAATAGACAGGTTTAGAGGCTCAAAGACAAGGCGCTCGGCCAAGATCTTCGGGCACTCAAAACGAACACGAGCATACAAAACCATCAAGTGTTCAAATGATGACGTCCAAGTCTTGCGGACAGTCAAAAATGGGGTGTCTACAGTTAGGTTAGAGCAAATTGACTTGAGAGAGAGAGAGAGAAGCAAGGGGATAGAAAACTTAACCTCGACGTATCTCGAAAACTTCCTTATATCCTTTGCTCATTATTTTCTTGTCCCTTCCTAGCTCTCTTGTTGGTCGAAAGTCTATAGCCTAGTTGACATCGTTCATAGTGAGTTTGCTTCTTCCGGCGTGAAGAGGTTGCCACATTTAATGCTACGAGGGCCTCATTAAATGGCTGATGTGTGGGTGCAATAACTTTGTAGGATCTTTGTTTGCTTACGTGGCTAGGCCTCTGCCTGACAAGTGTTTGAATGCTATTGTTCTTGGCCTAGCATTGATTTCTCAGAGTTATTGGGCTTTAATATCTGGGCTGCGAGCTGGTGTAGCTTGACTTTTTCACGTCCCCTTTCGGAAGACGAATAAATCCTACAGTATCGGACTCCCGCAGTTCTGAATCCGATGTCATAAGTGCAATGTGAAATAGATAAACACCAAAGAGTCTAAATCTTACAAATCTTTTGGAAAATCGATTTTGAATCAAATTACCAAAAATGGATTGTTTTGCCAGATACAGAGTCTCCACCTAAGTATTTTTGGGAAATCTAGGAAACCCATGACTCGTGCCAAAGGCCACGTGTTCGTCATCACCAAGATTGTCTCGGCTCGGGAACTTAGGTACGAGAGGAGAAGCTCATGAATGAATTGAGCACTCCCGCTCGCCCGATCAAAGATTGACCTCTACTAATCATGATATGAATCTTATGTACATCATATGCTCTTGTTCCGATTATTAGGCTAGCATTACTAAGCGATGCGCACACACACAAATATAGACTAAATTGCAAGAATTGGAACAATTGATTCATGTTTGTTTTGAAAATGTACCACTTGAAAAAGTGTTCGTATATAAACATTGCTCAAATTATTCCAATTCAAGCAACTAGCCTTCATCCACAAGTATTCAGGCAATTTATTATTTAAGCAATTAGCTTCATGGCAAGCATGTTAGACATGGCAACATCAACATTCAATGCAATATGCTAAAGCGAGTAAAGGCTCATCTAGTACTCCAAGCTAAAAGAGATGATAAAGTTAGAAAGATGCATGATCCTAACTATGCCGATATGACTAATGCAACGCATGCGATATGCATCTAAATAGGCTCGGCTACTTAACATAGCATATGAATAAATTAAATAGCATGCGGTCTAAGCACGTATTCAAAGAAGTATTAAATAAAAATGCAAGTTAGAATGATGAACCGAGCCTCGATGCATGCAATATAAGTGGATGTAAACATGGAGTATGCTAAACAAAACATGATGTCCTAAACTAACCATTATAAGCTAGTATATAAAAGGGAGAAAGACATGGGGTTGGAAAACATACACATTATTACATTGCGCTCTCACGAAGGAGAGTCCGAATAAACTAAGCTAGTTAACTAACTAATTAAAACTAAGCTAATTATTACAAAACAAGTGAATAAATAGCTAAACTACTTAACTAATTATTATAACAAATGAATTAACTAATCTAGCTAACTAAAATAATTAAAACAACTAGTTAACTAACTAATTAATTACAACACTTTGTAAGATTAACTAGCTACAACTAATTAATTACAACAAATATCTAAACTAAATATTTAAGCTAAACAGGCTCGATATGCGAGGAATGCTCATGCACGTGCTCGGTTTCCACCCGAAAAACCACTATTTTGCTTCCAAAAGGCCTCTGTTGCACAATAAAACAATTACACCTTTGTCCACTTCCAGAATAGCTCTGCTCTACTCAAAGAACACATTGTTGAATTTTGCATCAGTGGCCGGTCGTCCGGCCAAGAGTGAGGGCCAGCTAGTCACCAGTGATAGCCGATCGACCATCAAAGGTGGCCTGCCGGCCACTGCTGTCCAATTTACCCTGCTGCAATAGAGAACAAACAGAGCATGCACAGGGTATTCTCAAGGGTTTGTTTGCATAACTCACCCCTCCTTTTCATGAACAAATTAAAGGAGTAGTAAATTTGGTTCACAAACCACCAACTCAAGCAATTTCATTGCATGATGGCTTATGAACCAAAGTGTGCAATTTTAATAAATGCAACAAAATAAGACTCAAACCTCCTCCCTTTCATGAATTGATCAAGGGAAGTGGTGACCTTGGATACTTGAACCATTTCATCACTAATGAGTATAAGCTTCCATGTGTTCAATTAATGTCTGATTTAACACAACACTTTTTTATTATCTTGCACCATTTTAGCCTCAATTTTTATTACTCCATTTTAGTTTACCAACCATTCTTTAATTCATTGAGTCCAATAGTGAGTTTAAGTCCTCTAATGGAAAGAAGGCTCAAACCAAGAGTTGCTTTGGGCATAAAAGAAACATCATACTGTTGGTAATGAATCCCAAAATGATTAAACCATTAAGCATGACATCTCAAACTCATGGTTTAAACAAACAAGTTGTTTGAACCACTTTCAAAGCAAAACAAAATTCAAGAAAGGAAGGATGTTACAGGGGTGATTAAGAGTGATCACAAGTATGGAAAGCCATAAATAGATGCAATCTACTCAAAGAAGATGGTGCCTGAGGTCTAAAACACCAAACTCATGAGGACAGTTACACTATAAGCATACAAAACAAAGCTCAAATGCAACTACTAACCAAAATAGTGCTAAAATAGTCTAAAATAAGTCCTAAAACATGCTGGAATTAAGACAAAAATAGCTAGATTAATAAGCTAAAACATAGCACAAACTAGGCTAGTAAGCAGGACATAAGAAGGGGAGGCTAACTCCTCCAAATTTGGACTTCAAAACATAATTTTAGCCACTAAAATAACTTTGAAAAATAGTGTTAAAAAGCTCAAAGACAGATAGTAAAAGGATGAGAAACACAAGGGTAAAGGTCTCCAAAACAAGGTGCAAAGAAGAGTGAACCACCCCTCAACCTTTAATGGTCTTAAAACTCAAGCTTCAGCGTAAAAATACAGAGTTTTTATAGCTAAAAAATAGTTGGAAAATTGTAATAATAATAGCAAATAAAACAAAGCAACAAGCAAAGCCTTATACCTCTTGAAGAGAAGACCAATTCTAGGCAACAAATCAAGACAACACACCCTTCAAGAGCTCAAACCAAGCTTAAAAGTACCTCAACTCAAAGATGAGAAGGTTTGGTTAAGGGTGTATAGGCAAAGGTTAAGGATATATGGACTAAAGTATAGAAATTTGGAAGAAAGAGAGTATTATAGAGAGAGAGGAAAAATTTGCTCTAAAATTTTCTAACCTTAAAACATAAGAGAGAGGCCCTTTATGTATAGAAAACATGAATTCCCCTAAAAACATCCAGCCCTACACGTGGGAGCAGATGCAAGCATCTGTGCAAACAGCTGGCATAGTTGTCACAAAATATCTGTAAAAGAAATTGGTAGCCGGTCGGTCATCACTGTTGGTTGGCAGGCTATATTAGTGGCCGACAACCCAAAAAGGTGGCCGGTAAGCCACCAAGGGTTGCAGGCTTGAAGAACCAAGTCCTGGTCCAAGAATGAGGCAACAATAGTGTAGGGTTGAAGGGCTCAAAGTTGTGGCATTCCGCCGAGGACTTCGAGTACTTGATGAGCATATAGACTCATCATCGAATGTGCAAGCGATGACGTCCAGTCATAAGGGCCGTAAAAAATAGGGTGTCTACAGTTGGGCCTTGATTTGTGGGCTGGGCCCTCTTGGCTGCCCATTAGTATCAGTAGTCTGCCCATTTCTAAGTGAAGCTTTAGTCCAACGAAGGGAATAAAAGTGTGTGAGGTAGTCCCTCAAGGCTGGGAGGGGTAGGGGCGGTGGAGGGGCTTCTGGGAGAGTGGTTGATCGTCAGGATGGCCGAACATAAAGAATGATCGTCAGGCTGACTGACCACGATGGTGGCCAATCGGGAAGAATGACCATTAGGTTGGCCGACCGCAAAGGTGGCTGAATGTGAGGGAAGACCGTCAGACTGGCCGACCGCGAAGGTGGCTGAGCGTGAGGGGAGACCGTCAAGCTGGCTGACCGTGAAGGTAACCGATCGTGAGGGAAGACCGGCAAGCTGGCCGACTGGCAGCGAAGGTGGCCTAACGTGAGGGAAGACCATTAGGCTGGCTGAGCGTGAGAGGAGGTTGTTCGGCTGGCTGATCGCAAAGGTGGCCGAGTGTGAGGGAAGACCGTCAGGCTGGCTGATCGCGAGGGAAGACCGGCAGGCTGCCCGACTGCGAAGGTAGCCAATCGACTGGCGCGGTGGCCGAATGTGGGGAATGACTGGCAGGTTGGCTAACTGCGAAGGTGGCTGAACGTAAGGGATAACCGTTAGGCTGGCCAACCGCAAAGGTGTTCGAGCATGAGGGGAGACCATCAGGCTGGCCGATCGCAAAAGTGGCTGATCGTAAGGGAAGACCAGCACGTTGGCTGATTATGAAGGTGGCCGAATGTGAGGGAAGACCGTTAAGTTGGCCGATCGTGAAGGTGGTTGAGTCTGAGGGAAGACCGTCAGGCTGGTCGATCGTAAAGGTGGCCGATCGTGAGGGAAGACCGACAGGCTAGTCGACTGCGAAGATGGTCGACCGACCGGCACAGTGGCCGACCGACGTGATGGTTGACCGCTAAAGGGATCGATCGTTGAGGGCATTTATGGTGCACAGGGCTCGATGAACAAGAAAGCACGCGATGATGTGAAATGGAATGGATAGGGGAGAGAAAAGAGAATGAGTGCGATGAAGGAGGGATCAAGGTTGTACATGCCGGGCAATCTGGGCCACTGGTAGGGAGGTGAAGCGGAAAAAGGAAGTGAAGGGGTTGTATTGGAGGTGACGTAAGAAAGGCAGGGTTTTAACTTATTGGAATTTCAAACTGGCGAATTTTAACTGCGATTCTTGGAACACAGGCAAACCCTGGGCATTCGGACTGGTGCGATTTACTTACCTGATTACGAAAAATCAACACATTCTAGACTTAAGCTTCTATATTTCGGTGGACTCTTTCCTGTTTCACATCGTAGATTTCCTTGCTCCCGCAACCAAGGCAATATACAGAAATGTGAAGGAGATGGCACAAGACAAAGCGCTGTCCATAACATCAGATGCGTTAGGAGACGATGAAGGAGTGGCACTGGCAGAACAATATAGAGTGGAAAGGCTGGGGAAAAAGGTCGCGGAGCGGCCAATGCGCTCCCTTTCAACGACGATGATCTCGGCGGTCCAGCCGATTAGCCAAGTGGCGCCTGACCACTGGCATACCAAAGCTGACAAATCCACGCTAACAGCAGAGTGTGGATCTGGAAGAGCTGCGTATCAGATATTAGATTCCAGTGGATATATAGTTGAGAGTGCCCACGCAAAGGGGAGAGTATCCGACGTTCAGCCAATGGAGTTTGCGTTACACGAGGAGGCGTTGCGCGGGGACCTAAGGTTGCCACTGCCCCCATTGGTGGTCGAGGTGTTGAACCGCCTAGAAGTGGCGCTAGGGCAACTAATATCGAATGCGTGGAAGATCCTATTTGCTTGTACGATCGCATGGCCGCGGGTGATAGGAGGAGAGGCGATGACGGTGGATGAGTTTTTTTCGTGCAACAAGGCCTCAGAGCAACAAGAGACTTGGGTGACCTTGCAAGCGATAGCGGGGAGGAAACTGGTGACGGGTTGCCCTCTTTAGTGAAGAGGTGGATGCCAAAATGGTTTTTTGTGTTAGCAAACGATGGGAGAGGAGTTTGCATGACTAGGAAA
The DNA here is from genome assembly GCA_030407325.1 of Camellia japonica. NCBI lineage: Eukaryota > Viridiplantae > Streptophyta > Magnoliopsida > Ericales > Theaceae > Camellia > Camellia japonica. The sequence goes on from JAPPVO010000003.1 coordinate 49,196,172, forward strand.
GTGCCAACCAGGTCGTTAGAGCCACGGTTGGATGCTATAGCAGAGAGGAGGGTCAAGTAAGTGAAGGAGTAGAGGGAGAAAGAGGGGCTAAAATAGGATGACCTGGTTCAACCCTCAGCCTTGTTTGCCTTAAAGTTAGGGCCTGAGCTGACCGGGAGAGATCCTGCTCCAGAGGAGGTGGAGGCAATGAGGAAGGTGTAGAAGGCAGAGGACGCGCGAGCGTTTGCAAGGGCTGACAAATACAAGGAGAAACTGTTAGGCCCAGCGCTGAAGTTAGTGGCAAAGAGGTCGGTCCGACCACGACCCAAACCCTTGGGAGAAAAGACTTAGAAACATTTATGCCTCTGCAAGCGCCGATGGATCATTGAAGAAGAGGAGTAGAAAGGAGATACAGTTGGTGTTAAAGAAGAAGAAGAAGCGAAAGGTGGTATGAGAGAGGAATGAAGAAGGACCGCTGTTGAAGAAGACCAAAGAGGGGGCAGTGAAAGTGCCCCCAAGAGTAGAGGGGGAAGAGGCCAAGGTTAGTGTGGAGGCGGAGGGAGGTTGGGCCGAGCTCCCGACCATCCAAGTGATGAGTGGAGTAGACGAGCAAAAAGGGATGCCAGAGGCCGATCAATCGACAGACCTACCCTCTAAGGACGTGCCCTTAAGAGAAGTGCTCCCAAATCAAGAATTGGAGAGAGAGCGGGCGAGCGGAGCAGAGATGAGCACCGCGCTGGGGACCGCCACTCATCATGTTCGCACGGTGGTTGGCTGCTTGGCGGGTGATGGGGGCGAAGCCAAGGCGGCCACAAATTGTCTGTTGGGGATTGTGGAGGACGCGACCATGCGGAGTGTTACACAATATACAGAGGTTGACCTCATAAGAGGATTCTGCTCAGCGCAAGTGGAGGCAGTGTCCCTAGCGGCTGCTCTGCTAGGCAAGGCAGTAGGGGGGCGAAGGTGCAAACGGAGCCACTCAAGGCCTAGTTGGAAGGGGTTCGGGCTCAATTACAGAATGTAAGGACAGAGATAGCTGGTTGGAGAAAGACAGCACGGAGCGCTTGCACGATGGGACTAGCCTATGCTCATAGGGCAAAAAAGATGGAGGTGTTGGCGGTGGTGCAGAGTTACTTGGCTGAGTGCGCCAAGATAGGCCAGGCTGAGGTTGCGTCCGAGCTGTCAGTCGTCAAGTCTGAATTTGAAGTAGTGCGCCATATGGTGGTGTCACTAGAGTTTGAGTTGGCGAGCGAGCATAAGAGGACTGACGAAATCCAACAAACTTGCACCACTACTAATGAGAGATTGGAAGAGGCCTTCGTAAATAATGAAGAGTTGCGCGATCTGGCCTTAAAGAAGAAGGAGGAGGCAGATGCACAAGTGGCAGGGTTGGAGAGGGCCCTAGAAACAGAAAGGGCTAAGACAGCAGAGTTGGCCAGGGTGATGGTGTTGGAGAGGGTTGTCTATCCAGATTTGATGACCGCTGTAGTAGAATAATTTAAGTTATCTCCTGAGTTTCAAATGGCCATTGACGCAGCTGTGGCGAGGTGCTTGGCTAGAGAGGGAGAAGATGGGGCGGGATCGTCAAATATGGTTGCTGCTGAGCTGGTGGAGGGAGAGACCAAAGAAGAAATAATTAAGAGGTTTTAGCAGTCGGACTATTTTAAGCACGAGATGAGCATGTATTGGGACAGTGGCTGGACGAGCTTCAAGTATAGGGCGGAGGAGCTCTTCCCAGACATGGATTTCAGCGGCATGAGGTCAGGAGAAGGGGGACATTGCCCAGACCCCGCTGGATAAGGGCGCTGAAGAAAAAGATTTGGTATCCAGAAAGAACGATGGGGGTGAAGACGGAGTAATGTGAACATTGGCCCTCTTTTGTGTTTTGTTGTTGTTGTTGTTGTTTTTTTTTTTTTTTGGGTAATATCTCCTTGTAATAATTGAAGTGGCTCTTTTGCAAAGAATATCTAAATGGTGTGAAGAAATTGCGTGTAAATAACAAAGATTATTTGCCTAGTGACTGTTGTTTTGTGGCTATATTGTTTGTGTGATTGTTGTTATTAGTTTTTGTATGGGTGAACTGGCTTTGTGCATGATGTTGTATGAAAAGGAGTATTACTTGAAAGAAAGAAAATAATTTGTAAAAACAATCATGGTTATATAAATATGATTGTAGTAGACTTAACTAGATTGAGGATTACTGGACTTGGCCAAACCAAGCTTGAGACTCAGTCTACTGAGGTGTGCTTAGCTTACTTTGGCTGAGTTCTTTAGGCTTGGTTTGGCCTAGGCTTGTGATACTTAGTCTAGTTGAGGCTCACTTGACTCAGTCTAGTTGAGACTTGTGATGCTTAGTTTGGCTGAGGCTTGCGATGCTTAGTCTGGTTGAGGCTTATTTGACTCAGTCTGTCCGAGCTCTTCAAGCTCAGTCTGGTTGAGACTTGCTTCACTCAGTCTGGTTGCGCTCTTCAGGCTCGGTTTGGCCTGGGCTCGTGATGCTCAGTCTAGTTGAGGCTCACTTAACTCAGTCTGACCGAGCTTTTTAGGGTCAATCTGGCTGAGACTTGTGATGCTCAGTTTGGCTGAGGCTTGCGATGCTTAGTCTGGCTGAGGCTTATTTGACTCAGTCTGGCCGAGCTCTTCAGGCTCAGTCTGGTTGAGACGTGCTTCACTCAGTCTGGCTACGCTCTTCAGGCTCGGTTTGGCTTGGGCTCGTGATGCTCAGTCTAGTTGAGGCTCACTTGACTCCGTCTGGATGAGCTCTTCAGGCTTAGTCTGGCTGAGACTTGTGATGCTCAGTCTGGTTGAGGCTTATTTGACTTAGTCTGGCCGAGCTCTTTAGGCTCAGTCTGGTTGAGACTTGCTTAACTTAGTCTGGCTGAGCTCTTCAGGCTCGGTCTGGCCTAGGCTTGTGATGCTCAGTCTGGCTGAGGCTTACTCGACTCAGTCTGGCTGAGCTCTTCAGGCTCAGTTTGGGTGAGAGTTATGATGCTCAGTCTGGCTGAGGCTTACTTCACTCAGTCTAGCTGAGCTTTTCAAGCTCGGTTTGGCCTGGGCTTGTATACTCAGTCTGGCTGAGGCTTGTGATGCTCAATCTGGCTGAGGCTTACTTGGCTTAGTCTGGCCGAGCTCTTCAGGCTCGGTCTGGCCTAGGCTTGTGATGCTCAGTCTGGCTGAGGCTTATTTGACTCAGTCTGGCGGAGACTTGCTTGACTTAATTTGGCTGAGCTTTTTAGAGATGTATAACATGAATAATGGTACTGAAATTTTTTGTCATTAAGGCCTAGTCCTACGACCATAAGTTTATACATTGGATGACAAAAAATGAACAAGTGTTTCGACCAGCAAAGCAAACCATACAACAATTGAACCATACGAAAAGTAGAAGAGGCCGTTACAAGTGTTCCGACCAACAAAGTGAACCATATAACAATTGAAACATACAAAAAGCAAAAAAGGCCGATTTATTGGAAATATCGCTTCAAGTGTTCAGCATTCCATGGATGAGGGAGGTCTCTGCCTGACATAACTTGGAGATGGTAAGTGCCTGGGCGAGGTCTAGTTTTGACAATGTAAGGTCCTTCCCACTTAGCTGTTAGCTTGCCCTCGATCGGGTTTTTGGTAACGAGAGTGGCTTCTCGTAAGACTAGGTCTCCAACTGCGAATTCTCAGGGTCTGACTTTGTGGTTATAATGTTTCTGCATTCTCTGTTGATACGAGGCCAGTTTAACAGCAGTTGACTCTCGTAGTTCTTCAATCAAGTCTAGTTCGGCTTGTTACAACTCGTTGTGTAGTTCTATGTTCGGGTATATCATCCTAGGGATTGGTAGACCAATTTCCACGGGGATGACCGCTTCAACGCCCTATGTTAGTCAGAAAGGGGTTTTGCCGGTGGGAGTTTGTGCTGTCGTTCGGTAGGCCCAGAGCATATTTGGGAGTTCATTTGCCCAGAGTCTTTTGGCGGCTTCTAACTTGGTCTTGATTATTTTTACAGAGAATGATTGGTGAATTCAACCTGCTCATTAGCTTAGGGGTGGCCAGGAAAGAGAAACAGGTCTTGATGTTAAGCTCAGCGCAGAATTCTCTGAATTTGGCATTGTCGAACTGCTTGGCATTGTTGGCTACGATGGCCTGAGGGACCTCGAAACGGCACACAATGGACTACCAAATGAACTTGGTGGTATTTTGCTCGGTAATCTTGGCAAGAGGCTCCGCTTCCACCCACTTGGTGAAGTAATTAATGGCGACCACAGTGAACTTTACTTGACCTCTGCCAGTCGGTAATGGACCGACAAGATCGATTGTAGCGACCCTGATTTTTGGTAAGTCGTCATTTATTTATTATTACTTTATTTTATTTTGAGACTTCATTAATTGTGTGGTTACATGATAATTTAATGTGATATTTAGTTAATTTAATGTGTTAGTTAATTATATATAATTAATCTGAATATTTATATTTATATATTTTTTAAAAAAAGAAAAAAAAAAATATTGATATAGATTTTATATAAGATATTTATATTTATATATGTTATATTTGTGATTTATTTGTATAATATAATATAATAGGAAATTAGGTTATTATATTATTTACCGATCAAAAAAAAAAAAAAGGTTATTGAGAGGGTAATTTATATGCAAATTGGGCCGAACTGGGCCGTTATGGGCCTCAGTGCGAAGGGCTGAGTAAAAAGGCCATAAAGTTACTCCGGTCTTGAGGAGGCTTAAAGCTAGTCCGGTCCCAAGCTCAGAAGTTAGTCCGGTCCGAGTGAGGCGTAATGTTAGACCGGTCGAGGGATGCTTTGTAGTTAGACCGGTTTAAAGATGCTTAGAACTTATACCGGTTACGGTGCAGTGTAGTTAGCTCGGTTTTAAGTTTACCACGGTTTATACAGGAGAAACAGAGGTAAGGGCGTTGAAGGAAGAACCGAACTAACGATAGTTCGGTCTACTTAGAGACCGGCCATGGTAAAACCATCTCACTTGGTTTAAGCAGTGAGGGGGGTGTTGAAGGATAAGCATTATCTTTCAGGAGTATGAATCCTAGGAGGACTCTACATGGAGGAGTAAAGTCCTACTAGGATTGTGCCACACGAAACCTATAAAAGCTCACAAACATCACCTATGGAGAGGTAACACAACTTTGATTTCCGAATACACAGAGCTTTTGTCTATTTGTCTAGTTTGCTGACTTAGGCATCGGAGAGGTTTCCGGCACACACCCGCCGGCTAGCTCACGTTGTTTTTCAGGTGAAAAGCGACGTCGTACGGAGGAGCGCAGACTTGATCAACAGGATTATACGAGAAGGTTTATTTCTTTCCCGTACAATTGGCGCCGTCTGTGGGAATTCAGACAAGAACAAACCTCTTGATCAAGCTTTTCCTTTAAGAATCAATGGCGCACAACGAAGATTACCACAGTCCGCCATTGACGGACAAACTCCAGAAGGGGGTGCGAGGCGCGAAGGTCTACCTCTTATCCCTCCTATGGGGATTTGAGCCACAAAGACAGAATCCCAGGAGGGATACAAGAGGGAGAAGGCGGACTAACAGCCCTCGTCACTCTCGTTCACAGAGCCAGAAAGACAAAGGCGGAGGATTGATCCTCAAGCTTTGGAGGATCGCGTCAAGGAGCAGGACGAATTGATACGACGGATGGCGGCGGACATGGAATCTCTAAAGCGCCAGGTGAAGGGAAAAGGAGTGGCGACAGGAGAGGGGCGCACAAACAAGACGCCCCCTCGCCACTCGGAAAATCGTAGTAGGAATACCACACCCTCACAAGCAGAGAGCAGAAGCCTCAGAACAGGCGATACCCAATCCAGGTCTTCCAGAACTCGTCACTCCAGGTCTGAGAGGACGAGATCTGAGAGGTCGTACACTGAAGGAAGCACCTATTGGCCCTCACATACGCACCAAACAAGATCCAGACAGACGGAGTTGCCCAGATCGTCCGACTTACGAACCGTGCTCGAGGAAAGGCACGATGCAAGGAGGATGCCAGGGCACGCGATCCACACAGAGTTTCTGCCTTACAGCGGTTGGCTCCTCGGACGCATGGAAGCGTCGAGGTTGGAATGCCAATACCGCGCCCTGCCTACGAACCACGGACAAGGCATTAGCGGCTGCAGACCTCACCGTTCGTTCCGGCGATTGAAAACGCGCCCCTACCATCAGGCTTCCTTCAGCCCAAATTCACTACATATGAGGGAAAGACGGACCCCTACTCACACTTGAGCCACTTTCGCCAGGTCATGGCTATACCGGCGAAACGAGGCTTTATGTGCATCCTCTTCCCATCTAGCCTTGGCGACCTAGGCTTGACTTGGTTCGAAAAACTTCCAGAAGGCAGCATAGCCTCCTGGGCGCAATTGGCGGAAGCGTTCGTAACAAGGTTCAGAACAAACACTAAAACCCCGGTGGAGATCGACCAGTTACTCTCCATCGACATGGGCGACAAGGAGACCTAAGATCCTACAATAGTCGCTACTGGGAGACCTTCAACCAGATTGGGGACTGCCCCACCAATCTCGCCATCACAGTACAAAAGAGGCCTTCCAGTCGGGAACAGACTAAGGGACTCAATCACCATGACACCACCCCTCACCATGGAAGCCTTGATGGAAAGAGTGCATCAGCACATCAGGGTGGAGGAGGATGGCGCACGTGCCAAAACAAACTGGCACGACCGCAGTACCAGAGAAAAAGGCCTCAGCAAAGGTCAACGCGGTAGACCGTCCGAGTAAAAACGGACGAGGCAGGCGAGACAACAGAGAGGACCAGGATAAAAGATGGTTGAGAGTCCGCACTGCCATAACCACGGTCTTCAAGAAACCGATCTACCGAATTCTAAGTGAAATACGGGATGAGCCTTTCGTCAGATGGCCAGCCAAGCTAGGGGAAGCTCAGAAGGACTATGACGAAAGATCACGGTGCACCTTCCACAAAGAAAAGGGGCACCGCACTGAAAATTGCACGCCATTGAGACAGCACCTGGAGGAGTTAGTGGCAGCAGGTCACCTGGATAAATACATTGAAGGAGGGGCGCAACCAGCCCCCAGGACCATAATAACCCCAACGGATGCCAATCGACGCCCCCCACCTCAAGGCGTATCAATGTGATACATGGAGTCTTCGAACCTGAGCGTGTATGCGAGCTCAGAGGATCAATCAAAAAGGCTGAGCACTTAAGAGAGGTACTAAGTGCCCAACCTGCCACAAGAAGGGGAAGACAGAGGCCACGAACGTCATGTCTTTTTCGGATAAAGACTTGGCAAGGATATATTGCCCTCACAATGATGCCCTGGTCGTCACTCTTCGAGTCAAGGATTTTGACGTCAAGCGAATTTTGATCGACCAGGGTAGTTCATGTGAAATAATGTACTACGAAACATTTAAACAGTTGAAGTTACAAGATAAAGACTTGGCACCTGCCGTATCTCCCCTGATTGGATTCAACTCCATGCCAGAATGGCCCGTCGGCAAAATAATCCTCCAGTCAAGCAGGAAGCGTGACGAAACAAGTGGAGTTCTGGGTATTGAAAGTCCCCTCCACTTATAACATCATCTTGGGCAGAACATGGCTGCATGCCATGCGATCGGTGGCGTCATCCTACCACCAAGTAATGCGGTTCCCCAACGACACCGGGTAATTGAAGAGGTCTATGGAGATCAGATTATGTCCAAACAATGCTTTGTCACGGTGAATGGCAGCCGCGCTGCCAAAGGATACGTTCATTCGGTGGAAGAACCTGAGAGCAATGAACTGTTCGCAGATGTCGGCAAAGCAGCTAATCAGAAAGCGGTGGAAGACTTGGTAGAGGTAAGAATAGATGAAAAGAACCCGGATAAGTTCTTTTTGCTCGGTTCGTCGTTGTCCAGCACTGAGAGATTAGAGGTCTTGGAATTTTTGACCTCTAACATCGAAGTGTTCGCCTGGACACCATACGACATGCCAGGCATTGATCCCAACTTCATTTGTCACCAACTCAATGTCCACCCATCCGCCAGACCAATCATTCAGCGCACACGTAGATCGGCACTCCACCATGCCGAGATAGTGGCGGAAGAAGTAGGAAACCTGCTGGAGGCAGGAGCAATCAGAGAGGTACACTACCCAAGATGGATCTCCAACACAGTCGTAGTGCCAAAAAAGAATGGCAAGTGGCGTGTCTGCGTCGACTACAAAACAGTCAACAAGGCATACCCAAAAGACAGCTTTCCTCTACCACGGATAGATCAACTGGTAGACCTAACGGCGGGACACAACCGACTTAGCTTTCTGGATGCATACAGAGGCTACCACCAAATCGCCATGCATGAACCAGACAGGAAGTCACATCCTTTACAACTCCAAGAGGATTGTACTGTTACAAGGTCATGCCCTTTGGCCTAAAGAACGCAGGGGCGACATTCCAACGGATGGTCACCAAGATGTTTGAACCATTGTTAGGCAGAACAATGGAGGCTTACATCGACGACATGGTGGTCAAGAGCAAGGATGAGAATGACCATCTCAAGGACCTAGGTGAGATGTTTGAGATCCTGAAGAAGCACAAGTTGCGCCTCAATGCGTCCAAGTGTGCGTTCGGAGTAGGATCTGGCAAATTCCTAGGTTTCCTAGTGACCAACCGGGGTATCGAAGCAGACCCCTCCCAGATCAAAGCAATCCAGGATTGGAGAGACCAAACTCAGTAAAAGAAGTGCAGCATCTCACCGGCATGGCAGCTGCGCTCAATCGGTTCATAAGCCGGTCGTCAGACAGACTACGACCATTTTCCATGCTAAAAGCCAAGTTTGAGTGGGACGAAGAATGCGACCCGCTCTGGAAAGCTTAAAGAATACATGTCTTCTCCACCACTGCTTGTCACCCCAATACTTGGAGAAGAACTCTTCCTGTACCTGGCAGTCTCTCAGCACGCAATTAGCGCAGTGTTGGTCCGCGCAGAAGGAATCCAACATCTGCCCATCTATTATGTCAGCAAGACATTACTGGGCGCCGAAACAAGGTACTTGCCACTGGAAAAACTGGCATTGGCCTTGATGATGGCCTCAAGGAAGTTGTCGCACTACTTTCACGCCCACACCATAGTTGTCCTCACAGCCTTTCCATTAAAAGCTTTGTTTGAAAGGGCAAACTTTTCTGGGCGAATTCTGAAGTGGGCAGTAGAGTTGGGACAATACGACATCAAGTTCCAACCCAGGACCGCGATAAAGGCTCAAGCTTTGGCAGACTTTGTCGCAGAATTCACACCAGGAAGTCATCATATCTGCCCAGTCGACCTGACTGAAACAACCGAACTAGGGATGGAAGTTGACGCCGGAATAGCGCAACCCCTGGTGCAGGATATCAGTCAGACCCAAGGCAGACCAAAGCAAAGCAAGGAAGGAAGAAGCAAACCATGCTACACCAAGTCAAGACTCACCAACAAATAAAGACTTGGTACAATCAGATAGCGAGGGGCAGACAGCAAGCATGGACCTTGAAGAAAACACCAGCAACATGGAAGATCCCAAGGCATCATCTGATCCCTCCACTTGCTGGAAGTTGTTCGTTGGAGAGATGTGGAAGCTCTTCGTGGATGGAGCATCCAACCGGCATGGAGCAGGGCTTGGCATAGTCCTCATCTCTCCAGACGGCCTAGTAGTGGAGCAGGCAATCAACCTTGGCTTCCCAGCATCAAACAACGAAGCGGAGTATGAAGCGCTTCTTGCAGGCCTCAAATCAGCATTCTACATGAAGGCCACCGAGCTAATGGTTTACAGCGACTCACAGCTGGTGGTAAACCAAATATCTGGCGACTACGAAGCAAAGGATGACAGGATGGCCAAATACCAAGAGTTGGTCAGAACAGAGATCAAGAAATTTGAAGTAGTAGTCAGATAGAACAGATCGGCAGGGAGGAGAAAAAGCAGAGCGGAAAGAGCAGGCTTTGCCTCAATGGCAGATACTTCCATCCCTCATCCATTACTGATCGACTACCTACCTAGACCAAGCATTGAAGACCCGAAGCAGAAGAGGTATGTTGCGCAGAGCTAGGCCCCTCTTGGATGGATCCCATCATCCTGTTCTTAAAAGACGGCATCTTACCAGAAGAGAAGAAAGAGGCCAACAGAATAAGAGCAAAGTCGCAGCGATTTTGGCTCTCCCCATCCCTAGCATTATACAAAAAGTCGTTCTCAGGACCCTACCTAAAGTGTGTTCATCCCAGCAAAGTGGAAGCATTCTTATTCGAGATACACGAGGGCGTATGCGGAAGCCATCAAGGAGGAAGATCACTAGCATACAGAGCAATTTCGCAAGGATATTGGTGGCCATACATGCAAGCGGATTCAGAAAAGTATGTCAAAAAGTGCGAAAAGTGTCAGAAGTTCGCACACCAAATACACCAACCTGCCAGAGAACTTCTACCTCTAACTAGCCCATGGCCCTTCGCAATGTGGGGATTGGACATAGTAGGACCACTTCCAACAGCACCAGGAACAGGAAGTTCTTTTTGCAGCAACCGACTACTTCACAAAATGGGTGGAAGCAGAAGCCTTGGCATCAATCAAGGAAAAAGATGTGAAAAAGTTTGTCTGGCAGAATATCATCACTCGATTTGGCATACCAAAGGCACTAATATCAGACAACGGCACTCAGTTCGACGGCAGAATCTTCAGAGGCTTTTGTGAAGAGTACAAGATAGAGTTTACAATTCTACACCGGCATATCCCCAAGCAAATGGACAGGCAGAAGCATCAAACAAAGTAGTCTTGGATGGATTAAAGAAAAGGTTAGAGAAAGCAAAAGGCAAGTGGGCAGAAGAGCTCCCTCATGTTTTATGGGCTTACCGCACCACCCTCGGCGATCAACAGGAGAAACACCATTCTTTTAGCCTATGGTAATGGAGGCAGTAATCCACTGGAAGTTGGCCTCCCCACAATTCGAAGCGAGAATTTTGATCCAAACTTGAATGTCGACGCCATAAACATTGGAGCTCGACCTTGTAGAGGAAAGAAGAGACAGAGCTCTGGTTCACATTGCTCATACAACAAGAATTGTCCAGAAAGTATAAAAGACAGTTCATCCAAGGCAATTCAATCGAGATTGGGTACTGCGCAAAGTGATGGGAAACACCTTGGTTCAGGGAGAGATGGCAAGTTAGGGCCTAATTGGGAAGGACCTTACAAAGTGGTTGGATTAGCAGGCAAAGGGCATACCACTTAGAAGATGAGGACGGCAAGGCAATTCCTAGACCTGGAATACTGCCAATCTCAAGTTATTTTATTTTTAGCCTTTTTTCTTAAACATGTGTAATTTTATCCTTTCTCAATAAAACAAGTAGTTTTCTTTTCAGTATAGACGTTTTCTTCTGTAAAAGTTTGTTTTAATAAATTAGTGAGTTTAGGGGCAAAGAACATTTTATTCCAGGTTGGCTGGAAAACCAACCAGAGGTTGGCTGGATTAAACACACCCCTCCTAAGCCCAAGATAAGGATCCAGGCTGCAGGACGTTTGGTCAGAATAACCACATTTATTCTAAGTTGGCGGAAAACCAACTTAGAGGTTGGCTGGATTAACCAACACCCTCCTAAGCCCAGGATAAGGATCCAGGCTGTAGGACGTTTGGTCGGAATAAACCAAACACTTTATTCTAAGTTAGCTGGAAAAACCAACTTAGAGGTTGGCTGGATTAAACCAACACCCCTCCTAAGCCCAGGATAAGGATCCAGGCTGCAGGACGTTTGGTCGGAATAACCAAACATTTCATTCTAAGTTGGCTGGAAAAACCAACTTAGAGGTTAGCTGGATTAAACCAACACCCCTCCTAAGCCCAGGATAAGGATCCAGGCTGCAGGATGTTTGGTCGGAATAACCAAACATTTTATTCTAAGTTGGCTGGAAAAACTAACTTAGAGGTTGGCTGGATTAAACCAACTCTTTGAACTCTTCAGCCGAAGTAAGGGCATAGGCTGAAGAGTGGTTGGCCGGATTAAACCAACTCTTTGAACTCTTCAGCCGAAGTAAGGGCATAGGCTGAAGAGTGGTTGGCCGGATTAAACCAACTCTTTGAACTCTTTAGCTGAAGTAAAGGCATAGGCTGCAGAGTGGTTGGCTGATTAAACCAACTCTTTGAACTCTCAGCCGAAGTAAGTATATCGGCTAAAGAGTGGTTGGCTGGATTAAACCAATCTTAATACTCTTCAGCCGGGTAAGTATATCGGCTAAAGAGTGGTTGGCAAGTAAGCTTAGTCAGATTGATTAGCTAGGACCAGAATAAAGTATCTCGGCCAAACTGCAATTAGAAAGCAAGCTCAAACAGGAATTTAAACCGAGATAACAGTTGGAGCAAAAGATCATGGAAAAGTCAGTACAAGCATACAGTTCAAACCGAAATGAGTGTTAGAGCAGAAAAGACGATTTTCATTGATCGAGTTCAGAACAAGTACAAAAGGAGGGGCCACAGCCCGGTTACACGAGCAAAAAGAAAAAGAAAAAGAAAATAACAAAATCAATTAAAAAGGTCTTCAAGATCGGCTTCAATGTCAACTTGAACACCGGTTGTAGATGGAAGATCAGTCTCGGTTGCGAGCTCGGAATCAACGGGTAGCACGGTGTCAGTCGGCGGCTCAACAGTTAGGTCTTCAATCGTTGGCTCCAGCCGAGCTGATTGATCGTTGCCTTGCTCATTGACTACCGGAGTAGTTGGCTCATTTTCTCATCTTCATCATTTGAACCCTGCAAAAATTGTTTGTTGAACAGAAGCAGCATACTCCGCTAGTGAGGCCGGAATGAAATACTGAGGAGCATTGTAGACCTCGATTTCGGGCCCACAGCCGAGCTGCTCCACAGCACCCCTCCGGCCGCACTTGAAAAATAAGTCCTTTGCTGCCTCGCATTGTTGGATGTAAGCTGCTTCGCCTTCCTTGAAACCTTTCAGCTCGGCGTCTTCAGCTTTCTTTTTTAGCTCTCCTATTTCGGCATTCTTCACGCCTTCAAGTTTTACCAGCTCCCGCAAATATTTATCTTTCATTACGGTCAGAGCTCTCTGTTTATCGTCGTTAGCCGAGGTAACTAGTCCGGTTAGACGAGTTACCTCGGCCTCCAACTCAGCCGTCCTCTGTTGGGATTGTTTTAGTTCAGCGGCTTGGCTTCGGCCTCTGCCATGGCCTGCCTAGCTGTTTTCCTGAGCTCCAACACCTTTTGATGGGCAATTGGCTCTTTTTGAAGAGACTGAAACGAATGGAAAGAAATCAATGACAAAACCGAACTGAAAGTTTGTAAAATTTGAGAGACAAGAGGGGCATCTTACTAGGATCATGGATTTGGTGGCCGATCGGATGGCCCTTAGTTCGGTCAGGTGCTGGTGATGTTCCATGTCTGCTGGAAGGCAAACACTCTTGGCAAGGTTGAATGCCATCAAGTGATCCTTCTCAGCAACCACCGAATCGGTATCCTGGATATCTCGGTTCTGAAAAATCAGTTTTGGTGCCCACTTGGAGAAGCTGGCTCGGTCAGAGCGCTCCGGTTGCGGGCTCGGTGGAGGGCTTAGTGAAAGTGTAGTTTCATCTTCGTCAACAAGGCGTGGCTCGGTTGGTGTAGTCCGGGCACGCTTGCTGGGGCGAGATGATGAGGGTTGTTGGGAAGGAAGCGCCACAACCGTTTCCTGGGTTTGGCTTGCTGGTGGTACCTCGACGCGGTTTGTTTCGGTGAGTAGGGCTCTTACTCTGTTTCTTTTGGCCATCTCTTGTTCGGCGGTCAGGGGAATGAGGTTGATCCGGGGTAAAGTGGGGTCCGGTTCAGGGGCGTCCTCAAGCAGAAAGTCTGTTACTCTGGCTTTTCGGCGACCGCTGTATCGGTATGTCGGCTCAAAATTAAGAAGTTTGGCCCAACTTCTTTCTGGAAAACGTAGTGCGACGCAGAGTGTGTTCAGGTTGGGGTAACTATACAAGGATTGAAGATGGGCTGAATCTGCATAATGAAAACAACTGTTAGTTCAGTTCAGGAGCAGGTAACCGAAATAAAAGAGAAGCATGAAAAGTAATCGAAGTAAAGTATACCAGGGATTCCTTTATTCCAATTTATACTGCGGCCTGGGATCTGGGCTTGGTGGTCTTCAAAATTCCCAGATACCTAGAAAAAATCGTCATCGTTTAAGTCTTTATCCAGCGTATCTTTTATTATTTTTTCTCGGCGGCGGCGTATTCTGAGGTAATAAACCCAGCCATCATCTTTTGAGCCTATAGAGTACTGGTGGAGTATCTCGGCTAGGCCAAGGTTAATGCCGGCTCGGCGGTTCAGTTTAGCTATGCCCATTATTATACGGTATGAGTTTGTGGAAAGTTGGGTTGGGCATTTTCTGGTCTGCCTAAGGAATTCGCAGAGCAAGGGTTAAACGCGAATCTTAGTCTGGTTTCTATTATGGACAGGAGGGTAAAAGGTACGAAGCTTCGTTTCCCATGGAATGGTATCTTGTTCGGCTAGGGTAAGGTGGACGTCGTCAGGTATATTGTAATCTTTGCGGAATTCGGCTAGACCACTAGGTGTGTTTACTAAGAATCTATACTTCCCCATTTATTTTATAAGTCACGAATAAATTAGATCGGTGGAAAATTTGTGCTCAGTAGTTCGGTTAAGCGCTCAGATGAGTGCCTGGGCAACCTAAGTCTGCAAAGTGGAAAACAAAGGTGTTAAGCACAGATCGTTGGACCGTGCTACAAAGTAAAAAGCAAGAAAATGAGGAGTCCTACTTCGGCTATGTAGGATGTTACAGGTTCTATCTCGGTTACAACAAGGCGCTTGGTAGCTCGGGTTGAACAACGGGTTTGTTAGCTCGGTCTTGGCGAGAGATTCGTTATCTCGGTTAAAGAGAATGTTCTGTTAGACCGGTTGAGCTTCTAGGGGCAGCTTTTTGAGTTCGGTCTAAAAAACTAAGAAAACTGATTTAGCCCCAAAGACCTAGCTCGGTTAAAATTAAGGTTTCCTAGTACACTAAGTTCGAACTTAGTTCGGTTCGTTTATCTCGGCTAAGGTAAATCAAAAGGTGGTGTCTTATTAAAACTACTGATGTAAGCATGAAGTGTTAGTTCGGTTACAAGCTGGCTAGACTTATACCTAGCATAAACTGTATCCTAGTTCGGTTGCATCATGTTTTTGGATCAAACAGTGTTCTACAGCCTACTTCCTGAAGTTTATGGAGTTTTTTCTCAGAAAAAGTGAAAACAGTGTTTTGTAAAAACACAAAATAGTATGCTATGGATTAAACGAGTGCAAAAAACAAAAGCAAGAAAGATAGATTTGCTTACCAGATTGAAGCAGAAGAACTGGAGATGGAAGCAGCAACGGTGAAGAAGCAAGAACTTAGTAAAATCAGGAATGAGGAAGCCCAGGAACGAGAGAGAGAGAGAAGAGGATGAGTATAGTGGTTGTAGATCCAAAAAATGAAGAGTTTGTTTTGTAAAAAGAAGGATGAAAATGGAAGAGCGGGAACTGTTCAAATTTTGCGAAGTACGAGGGCGGCGTGACAGCTGCAAAGGGCCAATCAGAGCCTGCCACGTGTCAATAGAATGGGAAAACGATTCAGTTTCTGCGACTGAAGAGACGTTTTGACCGGATAAAGGTAGCTCGGCCTAAATATGGCTCGGCTGGAAAGGCTTCGGAGTTTGCTCGGCTGGAAAGGCTAAAGGGTTTTTTTAGCTTGGCTGGAAAGGTTAAAACTTTAGCCCGGTTTGTAGACAGGTAATCCCTATCATGCTGCGCAGATGGAATTAAGGGGCAATTGAGAGGGTAATTTATATGCAAATTGGGCCGAACTGGGCCGTTATGGGCCTCAGTGCGAAGGGCTGAGTAAAAAGGCCATAAAGTTACTCCGGTCTTAAGGAGGCTTAAGTTAGTCCGGTCCCAAGCCAGAAGTTAGTCCGGTCCGAGTGAGGCGTAATGTTAGACCGGTCGAGGGATGCTTTGTAGTTTAGACCGGTTTAAAGATGCTTAGAACTTATACCGGTTACGGTGCAGTGTAGTTAGCTCGGTTTTAAGTTTACCACGGTTTATACAGGAGAAACAGAGGTAAGGGTGTTGAAGGAAGAACCGAACTAACGATAGTTCGGTCTACTCTATGGCTCGGCGTGGCCATGCTTACTTCGGTCATATTGGAGTCCGGCCATGGTAAAACCATCTCACTTGGTTTAAGCAGTGAGGGGGGTGTTGAAGGATAAGCATTATCTTTCAGGAGTATGAATCCTAGGAGGACTCTACATGGAGGAGTAAAAGTCCTACTAGGATTGTGCCACACGAAACCTATAAAAGCTCACAAACATCACCTATGGAGAGGTAACGCAACTTTGATTCTCGAATACACAGAGCTTTTGTCTATTTGTCTAGTTGACTGACTTAGGCATCGGAGAGGTTTCCGGCACACACCCGCCGGCTAGCTCACGTGTGTATTTTTAGGTAGAAGAGCGACGTCGTACGGAGGAGCGCAGACTTGATCAACAGGATTATACGCGAAGGTTTATTTCTTTCCCGTACAGTTATTATATATTTAAACTTAGGTTTATAATATACTTTTAGGTTGTAATCATAATAGTGTGTGAAAGAATTGTCAACTTAGCAGCAGCCGACTGAGAGAGAGAGATGAGTAGCCACGGAGAGAAAGAAAAAAAGAAAAGAAAGGAGAGATAGCGGGGAGAAAGAGGAAAGGGGACAAAAAAAAGGGGTTAGGGTTTTGTTTTGGTTGCTCCATTAGTTCTTCAAATATTTTTTTGATCTGCAAAAATAATTGTGAGTGCAAAACCCACTTCCCTTGATTTATATTTAATTCATTGTTTTTATTTATTTATTTATATTTATTTGATATCAGTTTGATTTTGTATTTGCATGTAGATGATGGATTGATTTTAATTATTTTGATTAGTTGTGTATGCCATGTTTAAGGTTTTTATATGGATTTATATTATGGTTGTAATCACACTCATGAGTATATGAAATTAAAATAAACTTGGAACCCATAGATAAATTTCTTATACTCCACCATGACTCTATGGATTGTTGTTTTATTTGAGTGATAGTGAGAAAGAGTGTATAAGAAAAAAAAGTGAGGATTATGAGATTTATTTGAATGCCTTAGGCTTGGCATTGTTATGTTTGTTCTCATGAGTAGATGACAGATTGTGTATATATATATATTGTTGTCTCGTTCTCATGAGTAGACGAGTGATTTGATTTATGTGCGTACGTATATGTTAACCATCCGGGGAGTTTGGGTCAAACTCAGGACGATATCCCCGTGCAAGTTTGGCTTCAGAGCGGTGTTAGGTATATGGGAGGCATATGAGATATATGTGTAGGCTGGAAGTGAAGGGCCGAAGTGGTGGAGTTAAGGTACAAAGAATTAAATATGAACTTATATGTATAGTTTGAATTGTATTGATTTGTACATCTGAAAAATAGTAAACGACCTTGATAAATTATGAAATTTGGGCAGAGGCATGTATACGTAATTTTAGGCAAATTTTGCATTTTGACTTTGTACTAAAAAGATCGATTAGAACTTGTAATCGGATGATCTTGGTTATAGTAGTTTTTATTCATTTTAGTAATGCAGATTTTAGAGGCTGTTTTAACTCACGAAATGTGATCATTTTTATTGATTTCACGTAAACTAAAGTAAAACATTATTTTGAACACTTTTCATATTTTGAACTTTTCTGAAAGAAATCATCTTAGGGCAGTTTGTTTTCGTTTTCAGCTTTAGATTTTTTGGTTAAATTCTGTCTAGGTTCTTCTATCAAGTTTTTCTCTTAATTTGTTCAGTTTCTACTAAATTCGTTCGCTTAGTCTTTTAGAAAATTTGATTCTGTACAACTTTTGTTCTTTGAGTTTTGGTCAATTCGAATTATTTAAGCATGAAACAGTGCATTTGTATACTTCTTCAGCAAGTTACTTATGATTAAATTACACTAACTTTATTTTTTGCGGAATGGTGGGTCTTACTAACTTTTTATGTAGGGTTGACCCACCATATTTTTATTTTTATTTTGTTTATTTTATACTCAATTTATATTTCGTTGTGTACGGGCAATAAACTAAATGCCACCGTATCGCGGGAAATTACCCCTTCATCTCGGTGCAGATGAAATTACTTGTCTTGTCTCGTAATAGGAATTAAATGTATTTTTATTTATGTTTGGTGGACATGTGGGTGTCAAATAATTGTACTCATACCAGTATACTTGTATACTGACCTATTTTGTCTCTTGGCATCTCGGGTGCGTTCTGTTTGAGCGCAACTAAGCTTCCTTTGCAGGATTAGTTGGGACTACAGTATTGAAGAGAAATAATGTTAGTTGTTGGATATGTCGTTTGGATTTCTTTTATTTTCTTGAACTTAGGGTTGATATGAGTTTATGTATTTATTAATTTTTTTTTATAACCTTAGTATTTTGATAATTTGGCATAGTTTGTTACTTTCCATTATTTAAGTTATTTTGACTATTTATTATTACTTTAATGTTGGAGGTATTGGTTAGTTATGAAATTATGGTGGATGGTTTGCTTGGTGTTTTGTTAGTTTTTTTTTATCCCTTGTAATCTTTTGAGGATGAAAATTTACTTAAACCTTTTGGAGACGTGAACGTTTAGTTTTTTGTTTCACCCCTAGGATTTGGAAGATGGAATATTGATTGGGATTTAGTCCTAATTTAATATTTAATTGTTCAAATTTTAGGGCGTAACAGTTTGGTATAAGAGCTCTAGGTTACCCTAGACTTGTGAGAGTTTAGGTGATCCGTGGTTTGTGGAAACATGTGTTAGCTGGTTTAGTTTAGTGGCTGAATTTATTTTAAGTATTTATGAATGAATTCTTTTTGTGTGTTTAACTTGAAGGTGATGGCTGGAAGGTATCTTTAATCATTTTGAAGAACCCATTAGAGTACTTTTTGATAGTGGTGCCTCTCGTTTTTTCATATCTAGACAGTTTATAGAAAGAGAACACCTTGAAACTACCTCATTGTCTAGACCTATACGTGTTGAGACCCTTTTAGGAGGGGCAGTTACTCTTTATGAGACGTGTAAAGATTTTGAGATTGACTTTGCGGGCAGAGTCTTGTATGCAGACCTAATTGTGTTAGCGTTTGAGGGGTTTACAATTATTTTAGGTATGGATTGGCTACGAAAATACTTTGTGACTCTAGATTGTGCTAGAAGGATTGTAAATATAGATATTCCCAGTATGCCACAGCTTACCTACACTTCTAGCGATAGAGAAGTGTCGGTGATGACCAATTTTCTGTGCTCGATAGAAATCCCTCAGCAGGATATTAGTGAGGTAGATGTGGTACGTGAGTTTGAGGATGTATTTCAAGAGATACCTGGATCTCCACCTCGATGGGTAGTAGAATTTCGCATTGACCTAGTGTTGGGAACTGCACCGATTTCTAAAGCGGCATACAGAATGGTGCCTAAAGAGCTTGTGGAGATAAAGAAGCAGCTGGAAGAGATGCTTCAAAAAAGGTTCATACGTTCAAGTAACTCCCCGTGGAGAGCACCCGCGATTTTTGTCTCCAAGAAAGATAGTACTCTCCGCATGTGCATAGATTACAGAGAGCTGAACAAGGCAACTATCAAGAACAAGTATCCACTACTTAGAATTGATGACTTGTTTGATTAGTTGAAGGGGGCATCCGTGTTCTCTCAATTTGATCTCAGAATGGGTTACCATCAGATGGGTGTGTTAGAGGAAAGTATACCGCTTACTGCTTTTCGGACCCGGTATGGGTTGTACGAATTTTTTGTAATGCCTTTTGGTTTGACCAATGCTCCTGCCTATTTCATGGACTTGATGAACATAATTTTTCAATCGTATCTAGATAAGTTTGTGATTATCTTCATAGATGATATCCTGGTGTATTCTAAGAATAAGAAAGAGCATATAGAACACTTGAAAGTCGTGTTGCAGACTTTGAGGGAGCAGTAGTTATACGCTAAGTTCAGTAAGTGTCACTTTTTGGAGAAAGAAGTTCGGTTTTTGAGACATGTTGTGTCTAATCAGGGGATAACGGTAGATCCTGAGAAAGTTGTTGTGGTCAAAGAATGGAAGTAGCCCACGAACCCTACAAAGGTGAGAAGTTTTTTAGGACTAGTTGGTTATTACAGGAGATTTATAGAGAAGTTTTCCACTATTGCAGCACCCATGACCAAGTTGGTCCGCAAGAATATGAAGTTCTTATGGACAAATGATTGTAAGAGAGCTTTCCAGGAGTTAAAACAACGGTTGACTACAACACCGGTGTTAACTATACCAGTACAAGGGGAAAAGTTAGTAGTGTTTACTGATGCGAGTGGAACTGGTTTGGGATATGTGTTCATGCAGC
This sequence comes from Camellia japonica, assembly GCA_030407325.1. Taxonomy (NCBI): domain Eukaryota; kingdom Viridiplantae; phylum Streptophyta; class Magnoliopsida; order Ericales; family Theaceae; genus Camellia; species Camellia japonica. Next base: position 49,216,505 of record JAPPVO010000003.1, read on the forward strand.
ATTAGAAGGTTGTATCTTATGCTTTTCGACAGTTAAAACCTCATGAGAGACGATACCCTAGTTATAACTTAGAGTTAGCAGCAGTTGTTTTTGCGTTGAAAGTATGGCGACACTACTTGTTTGGGGACCGCTTTGAGTTATACACAGACCACAAGAGTCTTAAATATCTTTTTTCTCAAAAAGAGTTGAACATGATGCAATAAAGGTGGGTTGAATTCATCAGTAGTTATGATTTCGAGATCCTTTACCACCCGAGGAAAGGAAATGTGGTTGCAGATGCACTTAGTCGACAACATGGGATTATAGCTTTTTTGATGATTCAAGAATAGAAGTCCTTGGAGTTAATTTCAATACACGATGTTCAACTAATAGAGAGTGTCGAGAGGGCATACATTGGTAGTTTGATCGTACAGCTGACATTACTGGGTAAAGTTCGTCAGATGCAGTATTTAGATGGGTTCCTCGTCAGCAAGCTCAATGACCTTGTAATGGATTTGATCGATGATTGTGCTACTGATTGGTCTGTGGACTCAGATGGGGGATTGTGATTCAGGGGCAAGTTGTGTGTACCTAACATTGTTGAATTGAGGAAAGAGATTATGAATGATGCCCATAGGTCCCGATATACCATTTACCCTAGTGGGACTAAGATGTATCATGACCTGGAGAGGACGTTTTGGTAGGAAGGTATGAAGAAGGACGTAGGAGAGTACTTTTCTCGATGTTATGTGTGTCAACAGGTTAAGGCAGAATACCAACGACCGTTTGGACTTTTGCAGCCTCTCGAGATCCTTACTTGGAAATGGGAGTACATCTCTATGGACTTCATGGATGGATTGTCGCGATGTAAGCGAGGCAATGAATCTATTTGGGTGATAGTGTATCGACTCATCAAGTCTGCTCATTTTATTTATATTAGTGTTCATCGAACTGCGGATAAATTGGCTAGGCTATATATTCGGGAGGTGGTGCGACTTCATGGCGCACCATTTTCTATAGTTTCGAATCGTGATCCGTTGTTTTTGGCAGAGTTTTGGGAGAGTTTTCAGCATGCTTTGGGTGCTAGGTTAAACTTGAGCACAACTTATCATCCTCAGACGGATGGGCAAACTGAGCGGGTAAATCAGATTTTGGAGGATATGTTGAGGGCTTGCGTCCTCGATCTTGGTGGTAGTTAGGAAGAACACTTGCCATTGGTGGAGTTTGCTTATAATAATAGTGATGTCCCTGTATGACCGCATTGTTTCCTCATTTGCATCGAAGTCGCCTGTTATCTGTCCGACGACCAACCAAGAATCACTAGACACGTAAAGAGAGTCGACCCTAATGCCCCTGGCCAGTCGAAGACCTGCTATTAGGGCCTCATATTTGGTCTCGTTGTTACTTGCGGTGAACAGAAATCGGAGAGCACACTTGAAGGATTCACCTCGAGGGTGGTAAGAATTAAGCCAGCTCCATTACCTTCTTTACGGGATGAACCATCAACGTTAAGAGCTTAGGAATGGGGGTCTTCTGTGTCAGGAATGACGTTTGCTGGTGTTGGGGGTATGTCAGGAGTGAGGTTAATGAATTCTAAGATAAAATTTGCAATAGCCTGGCCTTTGATGGCTGTTCAGGGTCGGTAGGAGATCTCATACTGGCTTAGTTCAATGGATCATTACATGAGCCTGCCTGACGACTCTGGTTGTTGCGTAACCCTTTTCAAAGGCTGGTCAGTGAGGACCACTATGGAATGGGCTTGGAAATAGGGTCGGAGGCGTCTGGAGGTGATGACCAGAGCTAGGGCCATCTTTTCTAACAAGGGGTAGTTCTGTTTTGCCCCTCGAAGTGCGCGGCTGATGTAGTAAACTGGGCGTTGGATTGAGTCTTCTTCTCTGATGAGGGTAGCACTGATTGCAGTGTTGGAGACAACTAAGTAGAGGAAGAGGGTCTCTCCTAGCATTGCTTAAGAGAGGAGAGGGGGGTTGGCCATGTACCGTTTTAGTTGTTGGAAAGCCTCCTCGGAGTCGGTGTTTCATTCAAAAACCAGCAGGAGAACTTTGAAGAATGGAAAGCACTTGTTAGTTGCTTATGAAATGAAGCAGTTGTGGGCGGCAACTTTGCCGGTGAGCCGCTGAACTTCCTTTACTATTTGAGGAGATTGCATTTTGATTAAGGCCTTAATTTTCTCTGGATTGGCCTTAATACCTCTATGGTTGACTATGAATCCCAAAAATTTACCAGACCCAACGCCGAAGGCGTATTTCTCTGCGTTCAGCTTCATCTTATACTTGCGCAGGGCCTAGAAGGTCTCCCGCAGGTCAGCCAGGTAATTGGAGGAGAGTTTGCTTTTGACGAGCATGTCGTTGACGTAGACTTCCATATTCCTACCTAACTAGTTTTTGAAAATGAAATTGACCAGGCGTTGGTAAGTGGCGCCCGCATTCTTCAAACCGAATGGCGTCACACGGTAATGCTAAGTTCCTCTGTCAGTAATGAAGAAGGTGTGCTCCTGGTCAGCTGCATGCATTAAGATCTGATTATAGCCTAAGAAAGCATCCATGAAGCTGAGCATCTGGTGTCCTGTTGTTGTGTCAACCAATAGATCGATCCTGGGTAGTGGATAGCTATCTCTAAGATAGGCTCGGTTAAGGTCGGAGTAGTCGACGCAAAATCTCTACTTGCCATTGTTTTTACGGACCAAGACCATATTGGATAGCTATTTGGGATAGTCTACATTTCTAATGAACTGGGCCTGTAACAGCTTGTCTACCTCAACAGCGATGAGGTTATTGCACTCTGGATGGAAAATACGCTGCCGTTGGCAGAAAAGCTGAAATTGGGGCTCCACACTAAGGCAATGAGTAATGAGGGACGGAGTAAGTCCAAGCAAAGATATCATTATGCTTGGCTAAGAGGGCTGTTAGGCCGGCTTTGGCTAGAGGGGGTAGCTGGCTACCGATTTTGGCCGTCTTTAACGGGTCAGTAGGGTCAATGGGTACTTCGACTGGTTCCCCTCTGATTAACTCATTCTCATCTCTAACATCAAGGCCATCTATGATTATGGTCTCCCTCATTCTAACCTCCTTTAATGAGGCGACATAGCATTCTCTGGCCATTGTTTGTTCGCTTCTCACCGTACCGACCCCGTGATCGATCGAGAATTTCATGGCCAAATGGTACGTGGAGGTTACAGCTTGGAGGGCGTTGAAAGCTGTACGCCCAAGTATAATGTTGTAGGTAGAAGGGCAATCGATGACGAAAAAAGTGAGTAGTTTCGTGGACTACCGTGGATATTCTCCGATGGTGATTGGGAGGTCGATGGAGCCTATAGACGTCACCCGATCTCCAGTGAAGCCGACGAGAGGGGTTTGTAAAGGAGACAACTTTTTTTCTCCAACTTTGAGTTGTCGGTAGGCGTTGAGGAAGATGATGTCTGAGGAGCTGCCATTGTTGACAAGTACTCGTCTGACTTTGTAATTCAATAAGAGAGCAAAAATGACCAGGGGCCGTTATGGGGGTAATGAACGCCTATGCAGTCTGCCTCCGTAAAGGTGATCGGTTTAGACTATTGTTTGAGCGGTTTGGAGGGACGGTCCACTGTCGCGACAGCCTTATCAGAGCCTTGCCTGATTTTTCAGAGCGCAGCTCGATGTGCTGACCGAGATGGTCCACCGCACGCGAGCCCTCCGGCGATGACCTTAATTTCGCCAACCTGGGAGGCAGGAGTGCCTTGCACGCGGGGTTGTTGTGGAGCCCTGATTAAGGCCGAATTGTACATCATTGAGGCCGTTAATTAGAATCTCTTAACTTCACTTGCTGGTCAAACTGTATACTTTATGTGTGTTGAATGTCAATCAGGTTGTACATCGTCGGAGCATAAAATGGGCAAAAAGACCAAATTTGGATAGAGTTGACTTTTTCTGGAAAAGTCAAACCGATGTTTTAAACCTGTTTGGAAGTGAGTAGAAGTATAAAAAGAAAAGAAAAAGGCTTTTCTAGGGTTCTGAAATTGTTTTGACCTAAGGAGAGAGGCTAGGGTTTAGAGAATAAGAGTCTACCAAAGCTTGAAGGACACTTCCATGGAGGTTTCTTCCTCATCTTCTTCCTATTTCCACTCCTCCATGAGTGGCTAGTCGTCTTTTCTAGGGTTTTGATGAAACCCTAGCCATGTAATGGAATTTTTCATGAGCTTTAATTGTAAATTGGTTTGAATAAATGTATGGATGTTTTAGAAGTTTATAAATAATTGTTTCGTTCTTCTCTTCAAGCATTTTACTCTCTATGATTGTTTAATGCTTTCCATACATTAGTATTCTTTGTGTTTGTATTCAAAGTATGAGACGAGTCATGCTATGAGAGACGGGTCGTTTTGCTAACTTAGTTTAGAGCAAACGACTCGTACTACTCGGGATGATTCGTGCCTGTACATTGAATGCAACAACCTCTTGATCAATATTTCAAACTTGTAGTTGTGAAATATTGGGTTGTTCAAACCGAATTGCGATTGGTGGTTGATGTTAAGTCTCATTCAAGTGGTTAGTGGTGAATTCTCTACCCTAGGATTTTTCCCCAATTCAGTAAACCCAAATTCAATTATTCTTGATTATTTAATTCCTTAGTTTAATTTATTCGTTATTAAATTAGGTTATAAACAACCAATCTTTTTATCAAAATTAATTTAGGAATTTGACAATTAAATTAGTTTAATTTCACAATAGTCCTATGGATCGATACCTGGACTTGCCATTATTCTGATAGATTTGGTATAGTTATGATTATATTTGGTGTTCAACGACCCATCAAGCCCGGTCATTATGCCGCCTAGGTGGTTCAGGCTATCTAGGAGGAGTGTGTCAGTCGTTGCGCCTCGAGGGGTCAGCCCTAGTTCTTTGGTGGGGGTGGGCTACTACGAACCGGTTAAGGCGCCCTTGGCAGATCAAACCCTCAATTTGGTCTATGAGGTTGACACATTCTTCGGTGGTATGGTCGTGGTCACAATGGAAACGACAGTACCTGGACTGGTCCCGCCTGGTGAAGGGGGATTTCAATGGTTGGGGCCACTTGAGGTCATAGTCACGCTAGATTTGGTGCAAGACTTGCTCCATAGGTGAGTTGAGAGGTGTGCATTGTTCGAACCGACCAGGTGGTCGGGTAGGAGCTGGTTGGTCTGAGTGTGGGGAACGGTCTGTATGCTGCGAAGGTCAGTGAGTGTATTGCGAGTGTCTGGGTTTAGATTCTTTTCTCTTTTCCCTGGACTGCGAGGTTTTGAACGTGAAGTCTTGGCGAGCTGTCAGGGGTCTTTAGCATTCATGTATTTCTGGCCTTTAGCGAGAACGGTGGCCATTGCGGTCGGGGGGTTTTTGGAGAGGGAAAGGAAAAAATTCGACGGGCGCAAACTGGCCATGAAGGCTATGAGAATGACCTTGTCATCGTTTTTCTTCACTTGTAAGACTTTTGTATTGAAGTGGGTGATAAAGCTGTGCAGCAATTCCCTTTTGGTCTGCTGGATGTTTAGCAGTTGAGTCGCTGGGTATCGTTGGCGCTGCGCACTGATGAAATGGCTCCGGAAAGACTCGCTGAGCTAGTGAAAGGAAGTGACAGAGTCTGGGAGAAGTTGGTTGAACCAGAGTCGTGCCGACCCTTCAACGTGACGGGTCGTTTAGAAAGGCGTGGAGGATCATAAGTGGCTGATATGCTTCCACGGGGTCGACTGGATTGGTGGTACCATCAAAGGTGTCAATCGACGGCATTTTGAACTTAGAGGGTAGAGCTTTATCCTTGATGGAAGCGATAAAAGGAGAGTTGACAGTGGAAGAAGGTTTATGCTGCATGTTCTACATGACCCCATTAGCTGAAGCTTCATGGCCCGTAATTCTTCGTCCCAAACGGGGGTATTATCTCCACAAGCATGACCTGGGGGTTGAACACTGCTAGCCTCGGCTTCATGGATGGCGGCGTGTTGCAATTGCGAGTGGTTATGGAATAGTGATGGTCTTTTCTGACGGGGTTGTGAGCTTAGAGGAGGGGGCGCAGAACGTTGAGGTTTGACGGTTGAGGCTGTGGGACAAATGGAGGAAATATTCCTTGGGACATATATGGCGGGAAAGGGTGATGATTGTGGGTTTGTTTCGGGTTAGGAGAGACTATTTGAGGTTGTGGAGGAGAGATAGGTAAGTCGCGCTGGAGCAAAGCGTTGATCAGGGCTTGGTTTTGTTCGGTCAGCCGGTTGATGCTGTTGGTGAGTTCTGCGAAATACGGAGGCGGGTTATTTGGGTTAGAGAACTTGGCTTCCAGGTTACTAACATTGTGTTGTGAAGCCATGGACCTGGTCGTGACCATCCACCCTGACGTAGGAAGTGGGTGTTAACGGGATTCCCGGTGACAATGAATACAACTGTCAACCAGAGGAGATTTCTCACAGACGGCGCCAACTGATAATGCAATAACTTCAATGGTGGATAGGGCAGACTGATTCACGCCTCCAATAGGTCTGATGGCCTTTGTGTCCTCAAAGCCTGCCTGCCTGTGAAAAGGTCCAAAGGGGGAGATAATCCCCCGATGGACACTCCGACGATCAAGTTAGGTTATAGCAAATTGACTTGAGAGAGAGAAGCAAGGGAATAGAAAACTTAACCTCGATGTATCTCGAAACTTCTTTATATCTTTTACTCATCATTTTTTTGTCCCTTCCAAGCTATTTTGTTGGTCGAAAGTTTATAGCCTAGTTGACATCATTCATGGTGAGTCTGCTTTTTCCGGCGTGAAGGGATTGCAGCATTTAATGCTACGAGGGCCTCATTAAATGGCTGATGTGTGGGTGCAATAACTTTACAGAATCTTTGTTTGCTTACGTGGTTAGGCCTCTGCCTGACAAGTATTTGAATGCTATTGGTCCTAGCCAACATTGATTTCTTAGAGTTACTGGGCTTTAATATCTGGACTGCGAGCTTGGCCCTGATCCGTGGGCTGGGCCTTCTTGGGTGCCCATTAGTATCATAACTTTCTATCAATAAATGTCTTAGTGGGTATTGCTTATTCCCTCTTAACTTGGTCATTATCAGAGAAACTTCTTGTACGTTGTCTTCTTAAATGGAGGCAACATTGAACTACAGGATTGTTTTCAATAGAAAATCAACTGAAAATATGCCAATTGGAAACTTTAGTTAATACTTGGGATGGTAATTCTGAGAAGATGTTTGTCTGGTTGGAGATTCAGAATTTTCTTAAAACCTTATTTTTAAGGTAAACAGGATTGAGTTATGAATGTTTGATTACAACAGAAGAGTTTTGTTTGTGTGGACTGCTGCATTTCATTGGTTAGGAAGTCTTTTGAAGGTTTTCATCATTTGTATTTTGCTGCTCTATAATTTCTGACTCTTTTTGTCCTCGTTAATGTTCATGAGTTAGGAAGCTGTAACGAGGCCTTCCATCTTTAGATTCTGTAGTTTATGCTCAGCAAAGCAGAGGATTACATGGAGCACCTAGGTGATGAAGCAGAAGCAAATGATGAAAATAATATGACTCCAGGCCAGGAATACAATTCTTATTCAGCGGGGAGTCAAATAATTTGAATTGAGTGAACATAGATATTGGTTCTTTTGTGGTGTGAACCTAGATATATTAAAGGTTACTTGAACCAAATTCTTGACTTGTGGTTTCAAGTAATACAAACTTTATTTGAATAGGTGGTTTAAGAAGAATTTTTGTTTGTTGGTACTTCAGTTTTGTCTAGTAACATACAGAAGCAACAAATCTTGCAGTTTTTTGGATAGTTGAAATCAGATTAAAAGATGCTTGAGGTTCTGAAATTCTTAGTAATCCTGAAAAATGATATGAAAATAATGGGTGCTTTTAAACTTTTATTGTTAGGTTCTCAAAAATACAAAAAACAAAAATGAAAAATGAAAGCATAGGAAACAAGGCTTGGCCCTTGTTCCATCTCCCCTAGCCAACAGTTCTTCCCTGCTTGAAGCTTGATCATTCAGGTTTGGATTGGCAACAATATAAGAGAGAAGTTTGGCAGTTACTCTTTTTTTTTGATCGGCAGTTTGGCAGTTACTGTTACAACTGTGATTTCTTACAATTGTGATTTCTGTAACACCATTATAGCAGTAATGAGTTGAGATTCTCGCATTGGGTTCTCTCCTTTCCTCCCTACTTGCAACGGTGGAGATGCACTTTAAGTTGATCCAACGGTCTAGATTTGGGCAAAAAAAGTAAATTTGAATTTGTTTTATTATTTTTTTATTTTTAAATAGCCAAATCTGAACCGTTAGATCAACTCAAAATGCATCTCCACCGTTACAAGTAAGGAGGTAAGGAGAGAGCTCAAGGAGAGGATCTCAACTCCATAATAGGTAACTAACTATGTTTAAAATTTTGGAGAAACTTTGTGTGGCCAAAAATAGAGATCCTTCTGTTCCACTGGAAGACATTGCTAGCCAAGCGTTTGATTGACAAGGAATAAAGCAGCTTGGACATCTCAAGTATATATCCATTGCTATCACATTTCAGTCCTCTTATAAGAACAATTCCTACTTATTAGTTGATTCCCAATCTCACCACTCAATGACAGAGATATATTGCAACTTGTCACGTGAGCTGTATTTCATTCCAGTCACAAAATTCGTATTATGATTATACAATTCCATTTTCTCTGATCAGTTTATTCAAAGGTTTATTCTGAATTAAATTTAAGGCAATCAAGTCAATTTTTACTGCTGCTACCAAAGGCATTTCTCACACAATTCTTTACAAAAAAATTTTTAAAAAGAAAAAAATCAATTTCCTCACATGGGTGTGATATTGGACTTTTGCCATCTGATAACATATTTTTCACTCAGTTTTTTTTATTTATTTATAAGAATTGGAAATATGCAAATATTGCGAAAAAATGCTAATCTAGCAACCGATAAGATTAATTTTAATGGCTTTTAAATTTTCCCTTGTAAAATTGTTGATGACTGAAAAAGTTTCATTAACTTGTACAATAATACAAAGTTGACCTCATGTGGATGGATTAAAGAAAGGGGGAAGGTGGTCAATAAAAATAAATATATTTTAATTAATCAAAGGTTCACTTGATGACCCACCACACATATTGTAAATATCTGATAAAAAAAAAAAAAAACACATATTCTAAATATGTAATTATGAATAATTCATACAAACTAATAAGAAATAGAAATTGCTACCATTGCCTTCATCCACTTTTATAGAAGAGAGATATACAAAAGAGGAGATTCTATTATAAGCATCTCATACTATACGTATTTTTAATTATATTATTTTCTTCATTAATTATAATTAATTTTTATTTTTATTTTTTATGACATTATTTTGAAATATTTGGTTATGATTTTTTTTTGTGTTTAATTACTTTTTTTTAAAAAAAAATATTTTAATTATGACTAAAAAAGTATGAAATTATACCATTTTTTCTGCACTTATAAAACACATATGTACCATAATCTTTCCCTACAAAACAATTCACATACTATATTTTTACTCACATATAAAATAGTTTTTATTTTTAGAGTGGTCATATAAAATAGTCAAGTTACTTACGGTAGTAGGGGCACATTTTAAATATTAAATTGTTTTAAAACTTTCAATAATATTTATTTAGTTTTGCAACGGTCGAATTCCATCCGCTGATACCAAGAAAATTGATAGATCGGCCTCCACACAAACACAGAGAGAGAGAGAGAGAGATGGGGAGAAGGAAGGGGCGATCAGAGAAATCAGAAACCCTAATTTCTGGAAGAGAAGGAAGGGGAGAAGAAGGAAGCGAAAGACCGAGTCTTGGAGAAGAGAAAGGAGGGTTCTTCGCCTGCTATCTCCTCGCTTCTCTCAGCCCCAGGCACAAAGGTCACACCTACATCGGGTTCGTCTCCTTCTCACTCATCACTTTCCAATTTAAACTCTCTGTTTATTTTATTTAGAGTTCTCATCATGATCTTTTTTGGTCAAATCTGATAGATTTACAGTGAATCCAAGGCGTAGAATTAGGCAGCATAATGGGGAAATAGGGAGCGGAGCATGGAGGACGAAGAAAAAGCGGCCTTGGGAAATGGTTATGTGCATCTATGGTTTCCCTACCAATGTTTCTGCTCTTCAGGTTACATTACTGACCTTTTCTCTAGGGTTCTTATTTCAATTGGTTACCCAGGGAAATCTTGGGCAGTTTTCAATATGATAGCCCTTTTTTTCTAATCTCTTCTTGATGGGAATTTTAGTTTATTGCTTATTATTCATTGTTTATTGCCGTTAATGCTAAATTTGACTGGTACACCTTAGCCATGAGGGCAGTGATAGTAAAATCCAAGGTGTGTTTGGAAGAGTTTTGGAATTATGATTTGAGTGTGGAATATTTATTTGGTTAGAAGTTTTGAAAAGAATTTTGAATTAAGTTTGAAATTTTTGATGTGACATATGATATTTGATACAAAAATTTATAACTCATAACTAAACACACAAATTAAAATTCTATTCAAAACTCAAATTTTTTTTATTTAAAATATAAAAAATAACAAGTACCAATTGTATTAAAAAAAAAAATTAGCATTATTTCGGTCAACCGGCCGGACGTTTGAGAGGACGACCGGTTAGTTCAAATTTTCTCGCATTGGAAAGAATTTTTAAAAGTAGGTGTAAAATTAATTTTTGAAAACTTTAAACAAACAAGACACTACTCAAAATAAGAGGTGAAAATATGTTTGGAGAAGCTAACCAAACACAAAACTTTCAATGGGCTTTGCACCCAAAAAAAAAACCCCACACACACAATGGTTTGGGGGTAGATTTACTGAATTCTTCAATTTTGATAACTCAGGCATATAAGAAATTATCACATGAGTCCGGAAGGCCCGTAAGAAGAAATTTTGGGGGTTCAAATCCTTTTGTAGTCTTTATTAAAAAAAAGTTAAATGATGAAGAAAGAGTATGGTGCTAAAATAATGTTCTACTGAAACTTGTAGTTTGAATGGGCCTGGCAGCACCCAACAGAATCGCTTGCTGTGAGGACTGCAGCTGCAACTTTTAAGTCCCTCTCCGGCCTTGCTAATAAGATCAAACTTGGCTACACAATGCTCACTATCCCGGCTTGGCAGAAGTAAGCTGTTTTTGTTTCTCATGAGTGTGATACATGGTTTTGATTCGACTTATTGGCCAGTGACTTACCTATTTTCTGTTTGTGGTTTAGCCTGCACCTTACAGTGAACTTTTTGTCAACAAAATATACTCAGCATTCTGCTGGTTGCCCAAGCCTACCGGAGCACATGAAGGTCCAAGTTTGTTCCATGGATGAGCTTCCTTGCTATACAAATACAAGCAGCGATCATAATATATATGAAGACGAAGATCACCAGGATGATGATAATGAAATATGCAACAAAACCAGTAGTGATGGATCTGTAAGCGAAGGATTGATGGATATGACAGTTGATTATCGGAGAGATTACTGGAAGAGCAATGAAGAGATGACTACTCATGGCCTGAATGGATGTGTAGAAGACATTAGCACGAGACAGTTGCTTAGTTCAACTGAAGATCATAGACAGTCATTTTTATCGCCTTCATTTCTTACTAGTACCTTTAACACATTAGAAGCAGTCAAAGATAGAGATGTGTTTGCATTTACTGAAGAGAGTAGTAAGGTTGAACTGGATCAGCCAAGCAGCGAAGAATTGCCAACCAGAAGAGCTGCTAATAATGATCAACCTCCAATTAACGGTCCTGTTGCTCCTAGTGAAGTTGAGGTTATAGATTTGTTATCCCCCTCGCCTGGCTACAGAATTAGGTCAACTAGCAAGAAGAGAAAAGTTCCTTATGTTCGTTCTGAAATAATTGACCTGACCAAATCACCCATTTTTGTTTAATTAACTGTAGAATGGCGGAGATGCAACCTTGGTTGATGAAAAAGACAACTATACATTTGTATCCTGTTTGGGAATAAACTTTGGATGTTTTGTAATTTCCATTTCAATAATAAAAAATAAAAAAAATTTCACCCTCGTAATATGTATTTTTACTTGAACAAGAGATGTTTGTTTACTCACAAGGTTGGCAAGTCATTAGTCCCATTTGGGAGTGTTGAAGTTGAAACTTACATAAACACAATCCATACTGTTGGTGTTGTGCTTGTGAGACCAAAACGAATACCAAACACACACAGAAAAGAGAAACAAAAGGTTTACGTGGTTCAACAATGCACCTACGTCCACGGGCAATAAATTTCACTATATGGAGAGAAATACAAAGATTACAACAATGAAGGAGGAGGAGACAACACTCTTACTCTACTCATACTCTCAATCTCTCTATTGCTTACACTATGATTACACTATCTTCTGATTGCCACACTTGAACCCCTCTCATTTACTACCTATTTATAGATGCAAAGGGACAGGCCACCGATAGCATTTATGGCAGCCATCAACAAGATCTAAAGATCTGCCACCCTACCATGGAGTGGCTCGGCTAAATCTTTAGCCTAGATCTTCAGCTCCTTCATTTGTCTTCAATCAACAACTATTGTTGACTTTGGCGAATAAGAGCCAATCTTTAACAAATCTCCACCTTACTCTTAGATGCAATCAACATATCATCTATAAGAGCAAATAGATAAAGGAACCATCTGGAAGCTTATGGAAATATACACAATGATCATACTGGCTTCTTGTGTATTTCTTTTCCTTCATGAACCGATCAAATTGCTTGTACCATTGTCTCGGGGATTGCTTCAACCCATACAACGATTTGTTCAACTTACAAGCCCAATTCTCTTTTCCAGCAACTTTGAAACCATATGGCTGGGACATGTATATCTTTTCTTCTAGATCTCTATGTAAGAAGGTAGTTAGACATCGAGTTAGGCTAGCTCGAGATCAAATTGTGCAACTAAAGCTAGTAATACATGAATAAACATGTAACGCCCTCAAAATAATAACATTAAAACTCATCAATTTAGACATGCATTGATATAAAAGATAAATATTCTTCTATTCATCAGAGTAGTTCATTACAATGAGTATTACATGTTAACAACAAAAGTAAATGCCCTACGGGCTTATAGCTTTCCAAGTTAACACTTGGTTACAAAAAGAGTACTAACTCAAATATACATTAAGCCCTTGGCTTGAATTTACATGTAATACATCTAAAAGATAACAAAACGACAAAAGTCTGTCTGCCTCTAGTCTCCCAAGCTATGTCCTTGGAGGTGGCATGCTACCTGTACCTGAAAATGATGTCCCATAAAGGGTGAGCCACAGCCCAGTAGAAATACACTAAACCAGCTATGAACAATGACTAAAAGATTAGCAATTGATAGATGGTCAACACAGATACATCCACATATATCACATTCCGATTTCATGACATTAAGTCAATGTTACATTTCATTTCCCATTTCTTTTTCAACTTTGAGTTTGAAAACAAGGCTCAACATCTAGCCAAATAATTTAATGAGATTAAGACTCATCTTTAAAACACTTTCGAAATTCATGATGGATACACATTTTAATGCTGTATCGATAACACATAAACCATTTCCACACTTTACGAAAGATACACATTTTGGTGCTGTATCAACATAACATAGAATCACTTCTATACTTCACAATTGATAATGATATACATTTTAGTGCTATATCAAATCAATTCGAACACTTCCATAATCAACACTTGATACACATTGTAGTGTTGTATCAATGTCACACAAATCCGGTTTAGAGGTCCATCCCCTATCTTCCCCTAAACCGTGGAGTACATTTCCTATCTCCTCTCACACAACACATGTATATAAACATAGATCATATACAATCAATCAATACATAAAGTTAATGTATTATTCCAGTCGCTATATTCGATAGCATACTCAATCGATTAGTTTTAGTTTGCCTAATCATCATGCATTGTCTACAACAATCAAGACTATCCTCCACCGATAGCCCAAAGCAGTTATTTCTAAACAGAAAATAAATGCACCGAATGGATATATAATCGACATTTCAACTAGGTGAGCGATGAATGAATCTAACTACACCCTTTAATTCCATATACATCCAATTCCAACATTCTCAATTCAATTCCTCTTTTCTTCAAATTAATTATACCAATTAATTTATCAACGTAATTAGGGCATTTCCCATAATTAACATTACAACCCTAAGGTTCCATTTTCATCAATAACCCAACATTTATCTCATTTTTCTATGCCAAACATGCAAATAGATTTATATAAACAAAACCCCAACTTTTGTAAAATTACACAAAGGCCCAAACTTTTCTCAAAATTTCCCAACAATCCCCAACTTATCAAAATGCTAAAATTCAAAGACAAAGCTCATGAGAAGGAGTAGGATATCCCTACCTCGAAGTTTGAGCTCAAACGGAGATGAAAACCAAAGACCAACGTGCTTCAAATCCCAAGTTTTTCAGATTAAATCAAAGCCCTCAACCCACTCTATCTTTTTAACAAAGGACTAAGGGCAGAAACTCACTCTAGGTAGATCAAATCTTAGAGAGAGGACAGGTTTAGAGAGAGAGAGTCTCGGATCTAGGGTTTGAAAAAGAAAACGGGGTGAAAAAGTGAAGTTAAAATCGCTGCTGCGATCTGATATATAACAGGCTCGCTCGAGCGAAGGATTGGTCGCTTGAGCGACCAGACACAAAGAATACTCGCTCGAGCCAACAACTCGAAGCTTCAGGTCTGCAACCCAGAAGCACGCTCAAGCAACAGAATGCTCGCTCGAGCGAGAAAACTCAAAACATACACCTCGCTCGCTCGAGCGAAGGAAAACTCGCTCGAGCCAAGAAACACAGCTCTCAGGTCAAAATGAGACGCAGACGCATGCTCGAGCACAAGACTTCTCGCTCGATCCACCAGACACAAAACCCAACTCTCGCTCGAGCGACCAAACCCTGGCTCGAGCAAAGAATCCAAAACAAAGAGCTTGCTCGAGCGACAAACTTCTCGCTCGAGCGAAGGACTAAAATTCTGGGCAGCAACCATTTGCTCCCAAACACAACCAACCTGTAACAAACCTGCCCATCACGTCCTATAACTCAAATATGTAGTATGAAAAGATATAAACAAGATATAAACAACTGCTACATCTACGGAACCAAGTCCGGATCACTGTACAACAAGGGGTAAAACCCGGGATCGCTATAAAACATGTGCTTTACAACATGTGAGAATACCTCATTGTAGTCTATTCCTTCCTTTTAGGCATAGCCTTTAGCTACCAAGCTAGCTTTAAATCTGATGTTGTCTTTGCTTGGAATGCCTTCTTTCTTTGTGTAAACCCACTTACACTCAATTGCTTTCTTTCCCTTTGGAAGTTACACAAACTCCTAAGTCTGGTTCTTATGAAGTGACCTGATCTCCTCATCCATCGCCTCCTTCCATTTGACACTTTCTGCATTCCGCACGGCTTTTTTGAAAGTGCATGGAACATTGTCATCAATGACCAAAAGTGCATAGGCCACCATATCGACCATCTAAGTGGGTTGTTTGGTAACTCTTTTTCTTTTTCTAGTTGCAGTGGGTTCTGATTGTTGTGAGACCTCTTGAGTTGGATTTTCATTTTCATCTAAACTCTCTTCAAAATCTTCTTCAGAGTTATCAACTGAAATTTCTTCAGGATTATTGACTGTCTGAACAATCTTTACTGGAGTAAAAAACTTCACTTGTTCTGATTTTTTCAATACTTCCTCATTCTCTTAAGGATTTGCCTACTTCGGCATTGTAGACTCATCAAAGGTAACGTCTCTTCTAGTGATAACTTTCTGGGAAATTATAGAATGTTCTTGAAGTACCGCGTGTCCATACTCGTTAACCAATCATCATTCAATATGCCTCATCATGTTTCCCAATCACCCAACACAATACCCCACCTACCCACTTTCTCCACCAATTGCAATGCTATGGAATACGACGTGTCTATACTTTGGAATTATTGAACAATTACCCCAACTTTCTTTGATTTAGAACACCAGAGTCTGTATCTCTTGACACCGTTACTAAAGGCTAAGAAGACAACTTTCTTGGCTCTAGTATCCAACTTAGAGTCTATAATATGAAAATAAGCTGGACATCCGAAGATACAACTAATCATAATCAGTAACTGGTGCTCTTGACCTTCCTCCATGGGAGTCTTGCCATCTAGTGTTGCAGCAGGTAGTTTGTTGACAAGATGAAGGGCATAGTTCAATGTTTTACCCCAGAATGCCTTGCTCAATCCTGAATGTGACAGCATACAATGGACTTTCTCCACCAAAGTGCAGTTCATGTGTTCTACAACTCCATTTTGCTGCGGTGTTCCATGAACTTTGAAATATCTCACTATCCCTCCACTTTGGCAAACTCCAAAAAAGGGATCTGATGTGTATTCGTTGCCATTGTCGGATCTAAGCTTTTTGATTTTCTTGCCTGTCTGGGTTTCAATCATTTTCTTCCATGTAAGGAAGATGTCTAATACCTCATCTTTGTGTTTTATTGTGTAAACCTAGACTCTCCTTGAGAAATCATCAATGAACGACACAAAGTAGTGTTTACCTCTCAAAGAAACATTCTTGGAAGGACCCCACACGTCGGTGTGAATGTAGTCTAGGATCCCTTCGGTATGATGAATACGGTACCAAACTTGATTCTTGTTTGCTTGCCCAGTACACAATACTCGCAGAACTTAACCTTCTATGTTTTGGCACCTTTTAACAGGCCTTGCTTTACC
This sequence comes from Camellia japonica, assembly GCA_030407325.1. Taxonomy (NCBI): domain Eukaryota; kingdom Viridiplantae; phylum Streptophyta; class Magnoliopsida; order Ericales; family Theaceae; genus Camellia; species Camellia japonica. The sequence continues at coordinate 49,233,226 of JAPPVO010000003.1, forward strand.
AACCCTTGTAAAGCCTTCTTATCGACATGCCCTAGGCGCATGTGCCAAAGTCTGGAAGTGTTTGATGCATCATCCTCTGAGTTGGTGGAGACAACCACTCTCCTGTGATTGTAGAGCCATCTAGGAAATATATAAATTTCCCTTATGAGTACCCTTTATTGCAACAAATGCTCATCGTACAACTTTGAAAACTCCACTTTCAACAGTTGCTCTATAACTTTTGGAGTCGAAAACTCCCACTGAGATGAGATTCTTTGTCAAATTCGTACATACCGAACATCTTTGAGAATTCTGATTGTTCCATCATGCATTTTCAGCCGAATCATTCCAATCCCCTTTGTTCGGCAAGCATTGTTGTTGCCCATTAGCACAACTCCTGCATCAAACTCCTGTAAGCTCGAGAATCAATGCTTGTTAGGACACATATGGTAGGAACATCCGGAATCTAGAATCCATTCATCAAAATGGCGAAGTGATGAAACTGTAAAAGCTGATCTTTCACCATTATCTCTATCTCGTGCAACGTTCACATTTTCCTCTTGTCTTTATTTGAGCAATCTTTTATCCAGTGCCCTTTTTTGGTGACAATAGGCACACTCGTCTTTTTTAAGACGTCTTTTGTCTGATGATCTCCCCCTAGATTTTAAGCGAGACTTTCCACACCTTGTATATCTTCTGTTAGTCGTCTTGCCTCTGACTGTCAATGCCTCTGATGTTGAGTCTCTGTTTGCAAACTTATCTTTTCTTCTGAACTCGTTATTCACCAAGGCATTTGAAACATCAACATATTTGATCTTTTCTTTACCATATAGTAAAATGATGGTAAGATGATTATATGTGTTAGGCAAGGAATTTAACACTAACAGTGCTTTATCTTCATTATCGATTTGAACATCCAGGTTCTTCAAAGCGGCAAGAATTTTATTGAAGTTGTTTAGGTGTTCATTTATCGAAATACCTTTCTTGTAGTTGAAACGAAACAATGTCTTTTTCAGATAGAGCTGGTTCTCAATGCTCTTTGTCATGAACTTGTTTTCCCGCGACTTCCATAACTCTTTCACAGTATCATATTCTGTGAAGGCGTATTTCTCCTCTTTTGCAGTGCAAAGTCGGATGGAGCTGCAGGCCTGGAGATTAACTTTCTCCTACTTTATCTCGTCCAGGCTCTCTGGTTTGTCTCCTAGAGTGAAATATAGGTTCATTTGGACAAGTATGTCTTTAATTTCGCATTTCCACATGCCGAAGTTGCTGTTTCCATCAAACTTTTCTACCTCAAACTTAGCATGGGACACCGGGGTCCAATGTTGAGAGTTGCTTGTAGTCGCGGGGTTACTTGTAGACTCGGTTGATCTCATGTCTGTACTCAATGCTCTTTGTCATGAACTTGTCTTCCAGTGCCTTCCATAACTCTTTCGCAGTATCATATTCTGTGAAGGCGTATTTCTCCTCTTTTGCAGGGCAAAGTCGGATGGAGCTGCAGGTTAGGAGATTAACTTTCTCGCACTTTAACTCATCTAAGCTCTCTGGTTTGTCTCCTAGAGTGAAATATAGGTTCATCTGGACAAGCATGTCTTTAACTTTGCATTTCTACATGCCGAAATTGTTGTTTCCATCAAACTTTTCTACCTCAAACTTAGCATAGGACACCAAGGTCCAATGTCGAGAGTTGCTTGTAGTCGCGGGGTTACTTGTAGACTCGGTTGATCTCATGTCTGTAGATTCTACCATTGAGACTTTTCAATAATCTCCACCACAAACGATAGCGGACGCTTGAAGTGCCCAAAACAAGGCAAATTCTAAGCTTTTGAAGACTTCGCTCAAACTTCAGGTCCGAATCTCAAAAAAAAAAAAAATCCGCGATTGCATTCGGAACGGTCAATTTAGCTAGAAACAAGCCTTCATGTGTCAAAAATAGCCCCAAATTGGCTTGGAAAATGACCGAAAACTTTTTTTGGGAATATTCCATTAGAGGAAGAGAATATTCTGTTTAGCCTATGAATATTTTGTCCAAAACAAAATATTCCATTAGAGTTGACCGTGGCGTTGACGTGGCTAATCGGGTGATGTAGATGACATGTGGCACTGATTGGATAATCTAGTTGTTGACGTGGCGATGACGTGGTGGGTGAGCTGGTGCTGACGTGACTCGATATGCAGTGATGAGTTGGCAACTACGTGGTACAGACGTGGCAGTGACTGGGCTAGCACGTGGTGCTGATGTGGAGATGACGTGGCAGTCTTGCAAAAAATTTGCAAACTTGTTACCAAAAGGATTCAAACTCTGGCAAAGGAGAATAGGTACTGAGCCTTAAGTACTTGGACACAGCTCCACTTGGTATTTTTTCCTCCAAATAAATATTTGAAGTATTAGTTTTGGGGACAGATAACCGTTTTCTTCCTCTCGTAGCGCATGGGTCACCTGATACAGAGTTGACTTTACACATCAAACTTTGTCCGGCGCGTGTGGATCACCCAGACGTCTGTTTTGACTGTTCTTTTTGGGTTTGGATTCCTCTCGTCGAGCCGGACCTCCTAGTATATTCAGAAGTTGATTTCGACAACTTCGAATTTTTCAATTTACAGAAAACAGAGTTGCAGGTGCTCTGTTTTGGCACAACGATGCTCTGATACCAATTGTTGTGCTTGTGAGACCAAACGAATACCAAACACACACAGAGAAAAGAGAAACATAAGGTTTACGTGGTTCGGCAATGCGCCTATGTCCACAGGCAGTGGATTTCACTATATGGAGAGAAATACAAAGATTACAACAATGGAGGAATAGAAGACAATACTCTTACTTTATTCACACTCACACTCACACTCACACTCACTCAGTTGCTTACACTCTAATTACACTTTCTTCTGATTTCCACAATTGAACCCCTCCCATTCACTACCCATTTATAGATGCAATAGGAGAGCCAAAGTTTTCATAGCCATCGACAAGCCATCAATACACTACAACAAAAGATAGATTTGGCAACTAATTTTTTAGTCGCTAGAGGTTCAATTTTGGTTGCCAAAACCTTTTGCCGACTAATATTTTTGGTCGCAACCTTTGTCGTTGAAAGATAGTCGGGGAAAGTAATTGACGACTAAAAAAATTTTAGTCGCTAAAAGCAAACAATTGGCGACTAATAATTTAGTTGCCAAAAGTGTTTCAACTAAATTTAACATGACATTTTCAGCGACTAATATTTTTGGTCGCCAAAACCTAAATTGTTTAGCTACTAAAAATTTAGTTACCTAAGGTTTAACATTTTTTGTTTGGCTACTAATATTTTAGTCGCATAAAGCACTTTTTAGTGACTAATATTTTTGTCGCCAAAGCTTAAATTGCTTAGCTACTAACATTTTCGTCGCCTAAGATCCAATATTTTCTGTTTTGGCTACTAATAGTTTGGTCGCCAAAAGTGTTTTTCCTTTTTTTTTTTTTGGCTACTAAATTATTAGTCGCCTAAAGTCTTATTTGTTATGGCTATTAAATATTTAGTCGCCAAAAGATTTGTTTTCATTTAATTCTTTTTTTTTAGCTACTAACTATTTAGTTGGCAAAAATATTGACCTTATTTTTTGCTACCAATTTTTTAGTAGCCAAAACATCATTTTATGTTTGTTTGTTTGTTTGTTTTTTTTTTTTTTAAATCAAGTATAACGCAACGGGTAAAAATTTCAGATCATACCTTAATAATAAAACCTGAAATGAAGAATCTCGTGGGTAAATCACGTACTTCAAGAATGCGAACAACGAACCCCCAGCAGTGGAGTGATACCACAATATGAGTATCACCCACATAAATCACAGTACAAAAAGCTTGATTGTTGTTTAATGGGAGAGAGTCAGTATGGGAAAAGCATACGTTGTTTTCATTATCCCATATCCTATATATCGTATCAGACATATAGGATAAATATATCATCTATCCATATCAGTTGATATGATAGATATAATATCATGAGTGGTTATCCAAATAAGTTTTGAATTCAAATTCAAACTTATATGGATAAGGTTCAAAAGGTTCATGGGTCATGCCACATGGGCACCCAATTTCTAACATCTCCCACTCGCACATGAGTTGGCATAACACTGCCACATCTTTATCTCAATCTCCCAAAAAATGAACAATCTTATACTAGCCAATGCACTGTGCGACCGCTGAGAACATCTGCATGTAGGAGCTCTATACTAGAAACTCAAAATGAGCCAGCATAGAGACATCAACCCCCTAAAAAAAATAGAAATAGTGTTTCATATACCCCAGACCGATGTAATTACACCGGTCCAAAAAACATTTCTAATCCCTCAAAAAAGAGCATGTTTGACCCTCTCAATTCTTGCAATATATTCACACTCAATCCGCCTCTCATACAGAGCGATATGAGTTCCTGGCAGTGAATATACAACAGTGGTGTAATACTAGATGATCTTCCCTTTGCCCTCATGCCATTTAGTTTAGGATTGACCGCTTTCCCAGTGATGTCCCTTAAAGCCGAATCATACATGACTGCAGGCAACATACCAAAGTAGCAGAACATCAACCCCTTACCTTATAACATAGTCAAAGGTCAAAAAATGGTACATAAATGAAAGTCATATCAATAATGACATGTAAGACTCACACGGTGAGGAAATAGGGATCCATTCTCTCACCTAATTACTCGGTCGTCAAGCACATATAGTATGAATACATGTTACAGTAGAGTAACTCTTCCAAAAGAGTGACGTCATACTCGATACACCGTACATATCTTAGTCTAGTCGCTTTCTAGCACCTAACCCGAATTCTCTATTTGCTCGCCTTCCAGGCGCCAAATGAGATCTCGCATCTGGCTAATCATAGCAGGCACAACATGGAAAGTGGGTACCAACATCCATGTTTGGTCCTTAACACGACCTCATCTTGGTTGTAACCAAGGTGACATACATAGTGGATAATTTAAGCCTCTCTTGGCTCCAAACAAAAATAAATAACTAGTCTCATCCTTGCTCGCTCCTAAGCGCCAAGGGCGATTGCTTGTGTGAGTGAGCCAATCTTGCCTGATGACAACATCATATGCTAATCATTATGACACAAACCATAATAGTGTCAACATCCCATCATCTCATAACAAATAAGTGATCGATTTTAAAAAACACGACCATAGTTTGTGCAATTTTAGATTCCAAGCATAAGCCTTATCAGCACTTGTTGCAATAAGCATATACAACGGAATCCACCATTTGCGCCTCACATGAAGTGGTTCAAGATCACTACCTCTTGCGCAATAACCTCTCTAAAGATATTTTGGTGACCAATCTGTGCTCATTCAAGATGCGCCCAACTAGCGCATTGAATCTTACAAGGAGCAAATTAATATACTACTAGTAAAGCATTCTATCCACAGTCTAATGAGCAAGGTCAATGTCTAAACTACTCAATTGACCATTTACCAAAGATAACACTTATCATGCCGAATACGCCCACATAGCGTACTTTAGGCTCCCACAAAAAAAAAAAAAAAAAAAAAAAAAAAAAAAGATCAAGGAATATAGGTCATCTTTCTCCCAAAGACAATCCGAGGATTCACTCAATAGCTAAGGCTCTGACTTTTACCGATAGGTAAGTCAATGGGTTTGCAATTTGCATCTAGAATCATTTTAGGATATTTCTTATGTAAGTCATCAAAGACAAACCGGAATTCTCCAAAACAATCCCTAAGGATCGTACATCCGAACATATAAATTATATCACCCATGTCCATCATATCTAAAACAGAGGACTGCACACCTAGGTGGTGATAACCTTATAAATTCCTGGCTCATAATGACTAAGTAAGGAAAAACTTCTTTTGAACCATTGATCATGCCTCAGTGGTCTTCATCGATCATTGTTGGCCTATCATGGCTCGACGAAATCTAAGAACCACTATTTGGATAATTGTTTTAGGTTGTAAAAGATTTATTGAAACTAGCAACCTTTTTGCGCTCCTAACTTCTCACCATAAAAGCAGAAGGTAAATCCCTATGGATCTACTTATCCAATTCTCCAACGAGAAGTTAGGTCACAACGTCCATAAATCAATGTTCTGAACTTATGTCAATCATAGCCTAAGTCGAAATAACTTCACTCCCCAGGAGAAAGTCTTCTCTTGGTCTATACCTTCCTCAATGGTGTGACTTTTCGGTATCTAGCGAGCCTTATGCCTTAACAATGACTATCCAAATTGCGCATAACTTTAGAACAGTTTCACGTCATAATGAAAGTCAACCAAATTATAGAAATGGTTAATCCTTAAAGACTTTGTCTTAAACCGCGCAACATTGATCCACTTTCTAAAAACAGGGGACTAGAGCCTTTAGCATTATCCTAGGCTCTTTATCATCTTGCGAAGCAATCATGAATGTTTCCCTCTCAATCACCCAGTGATGACATGGAAAATTTTCACATTTGCTACCACGCAACTAAGAATGTAGAGTATTCTTCTCTAATGGAGTAATCCATTAGTAGGCACATCGCTCCCACTGTCCCTAGGATATTTGAAATTTCTTTCCATTCTTAACTAGGCTACATAGAGCGTTATGCTTAGAATTCTCTATCTTATAGAGTTCCAAAACTCTATTCACGTCACATTTACTAAGAAAACTTTATGTGACTTAGTTACACTCCACAAAGCTGCCTATATGCACACCGGAGGGTTTACATGACAGCATACAATAATGTGCCATAGAATCCTAGGTCTTTACTTCGCAACCTTATGAGAAGTAAAATAAAGATAAGTTGCTTAACGGTTACAGATCGCCCATAGATGGCTTTCCGCTAACCCATTACTCAAATGGAGTGTAAAATTTGATTTGGAGGGCACTTAGTTAGGAATATAGGCAACAAACTAGTGCAATTCCCAATTGGGAAACATTTTGCGCCATCATCCACTTAACATAAACAATACTTAATTCCTTATCTCTACTACACCATTGTGTTGTTGAGTACTAGGAATAATCAATTTTCTAAGCATCCATTTCTCTTCACAAAGCTTTCAAAAAAATAACTCAAATAGATACTCGCCACCTTGGTCAAACTAAAAGCACGAAAGCTCTTATCTAATTGATCTTGATCTCATATGTGCAATGTCAAAAAAACCATTTCAAAACTTTTTGACTTATGGGAGATCAAATAGTCTTGACTAAGATGCGTATCGTAATCTATAAATGTGTCGAGATTTGGGGCTAACTATCATACCCTTACACATATCCAGTCACAAATATCATAGTGGACTAAATGCGCCAATACAAATGACCTTCTACGGCTTTCCTACTTACTTGTGCGCAACCATTGCAAACAAAGTTACACATTCATATGAGAGCAGGATGTCACAAGCGAGTGGGCCCGAGAAAGCCTACTCAAACCATCCATGTCATCTTCTCATTAATGTGATTAAGTATAACAAACCACCGGTTTATGTCAATGTCATAAACTAATTCCAATCATTCTAACGTGTGAGTTCTCGAAGACAAGTTTTAAAGGTTTAGGCCCAACTAGGTAATGACTCACAACTAATTCATATTCACAAGATCATAAAAGGATGTCATGGACATATCAAGTGCGCCTAAGTCGTAAATTTAACTAATAAGTGCTAATCCCCTGTACCTTCAAGTCAATTTTATTCTCCATACACTTTAATGCATCTAGTTGAAAGATAACGATACTCCTCTTGCCATTTCTATTTCTCGCTTCATAGTTACTTGCAATTAATTCTACTATCCACAAGAAGGAGAGAATAAGCTATCAACAACTATGACAGCTCCTAAAGTAACTTAAGCGCGAATTAGGCTAAAAAGTCTAATTCAACACAATGCTCTCACAAGTGATGTGTCAAATTCTTAGAGTCATAACAACTTTATCGGCCTTGACCTTTTCAATACTATACTGCAACGTTTGCGCTTATTGGTAAACGTTATTTAAAAAACGTTAGCCTAGCTAAGGAATCATATAAAGAAGCATCTCCTCATATCTCACACTTAACTGTGGAAACAGTAAGTGTCCAGACTTAGACAAGTTGGCAATGCTAATGGATTTTGCAACCACTTGGCGCTAATCTTTTCACTTAGTATTAATTGATTTTGCTGCTACTAAGCGCTAATCTTTTAACTTCAAGTGATACTTCAATGCACAGTATTATAGTGCGTGAAATTTTGCTCCATCCACTCCCAATAATTGGGTAGAGAGCAAAACACTGCTCATACTGGCTACTCGTCTTACACTTAATGACTAACTCATTTAAGCTCGCATTTCTTGAATGTTACTTCATCCAATGATGCAACATCATTACAAGTCAAATTACAAAGTCAATCTGCGCAGCTCAATAGTCAAGATCATATACAGATCTATTGATGGTTTACTAATTTCACAACTCCAAAACTCGTCAATTAAAGCTACGTAGCGTGCCGCTAACCATAGCGCACACATCAGTTTTTATTGTGCCAAACAAGGCAACAAAACCACGGTAACTTTGAGTCATGTTTCCTTACTTTGGCTCAAATAAGGTCTGACCTAAAGTCTCCAAGACTTTTGCTCATCTAAAGAATAGATTACATTGTTCACATTTGAACATCTCTACTAAGTCTAGGTCAACCAAATTAACTTCCATAAGCTAAGTCAATTTAGAGAAATTCGCATTGGATTAATTTGATTAGCATAATATAATTTTGCCACAAAAATCTAAATTAAATAGTGACAATATTACACAAGTCGCAAGATCGAAAATCCGCTATGCTAGTAATCATCTCTTGCGCCACATGTGACAATTATCCAAACTTTAATTTAATTTATGAGCAAAATATTAGTTTTCGGGAGTAAATCTACAAAGATTTCTCTCAACCGAACAACCTCTCACTGACTATGGCATGTCTAAAAGCATGATAAAATATTCTAATTCCATACAATAGCATCATAATGTTGATTCACAATCAACTCATGCTATGTTACAATTAATAATGAAATTTAAACAAATAAAAAACTAAGCATGGTTCTCTAATCACAACATATTACAAACCCTAAAAAAAATAATATGCTGTATTTAATAGTCAAATTATGCCATAACATAATGTACATCATTCTGAAATTTTCTGAAATTTTAAATAGCTAATAAACACACATAAAATTAGAAATAAATATTCCAGAATTTGGTAAACTGAAAAAAAAATATACCAGTAAATAGTAAACCTTTGCAGTAGTTTACAATAAAAATTTCAACCCCAGAAAATTAGTTATGCAACACCAGAAGCATTTTAAAGCAGAAATAATGAATTATTATTTCAGGAAAAATATTTTTTATTTTCATAAAATTTTGAAAATTTTACAGAAGATAGAAAATATAATTCTTAGTATAATAGTACCATCCACGCTTAAAACAAAGCTATAACGAATTACTTATGACCATTTAACGCAATTCTGGATTTAAAAAAAAAACAAACAGACCCTTACACCCACGCCAAACTAGTCAAGCCGGCGTGGAGAACGGTGTGGCTCGGCTCGCCTTAGCGCGCGACTCAACACGCGGCTCAGCGCGCACGTGTATAGCGCGGACGGCGCGTGCGTGGACGGCGCAGCTAACGCGCACATGATGGCGCGAACAACACGCTTGGCGGCGCGTGAAAATCGCGCGCTGGCGCGTGGTAGCACGTGGCGGCGCATAGCAGTGCATGGAAGCCGCTGACGGCGTCAGATGGCGCGTGCGGACCACGCGCCGACTTCTAGGGTGTTTTCTGGTCCAATTTCGGTACTGCCGGACTCCATTTTTTAAAATAAAAACATTTATGGTCTCAAAAATGACATTTAATAAACATAAAAATTGAGGTATATTACACTCTCAATCTAATGAGAGTGGAAATGCAGAAACCATGCACTTCTTCTTCATCCTTTGTTAGTTTTCATGCATATATCGTGTATGTATATTTATATAAAATTATACACATATTTTAATGCCTAAAAATAAGCACGAAAATATCCATTAATACTTTGATACCAATGTAAATCAAGTATAACGCAGCGGGTAAAAATTTTAGATCATACCTTGATGACAGAACCTGAAGCGAAGAATCTCGTGGGTAAATCATGTGCTTCAAGATTGCGACAACGAACCCCCAGCAGTGGAGTGATACCACAATATGAGTATCACCCACACAAATCACAGTGCAAAAAGCTTGATCGTTGTTTAATGGGAGAGAGTTAGTATGGGAAAAACATACGTTGTTTTCATTATCCCATATTCCATATATCGTATCAGACATATAGGATAAATATATCATCTATCCATATCAGTTGATATGATAGATATAATATCATGAGTGGTTATCCAAATAAGTTTTGAATTCAAATTCAAACTTATATGGATAAGGTTCAAAAGGTTCATGGGTCATGCCACATGGGCACCCAATTTCTAACAAATTTGTCCACGCCCACAACCTGTATATATTCCATGCAACCTGTACGATATATACAAACTTGTTTATACATATATTATCACATTCAACAATCTACATCCATTTCATTCCACTATCTAAAAATTAATACCTTCAAATGTCAATAATTCCATACAAATCAAACCAAACCAAAACAAGACTTAAGTCCCATCAAATGGGGTCAGCTTCCATACAAATCAAATACATTAATTCCAATTTAAAATAATAATTTCATACATAACATAAATGATCATAGGGAAATTTCATCCTCCGTATACAAAAATATATTTACTACTATGCCAAATGACCATTTGGCATGGTACAAAATACCATGGTAATATGTATCACGACAAAAGGTAATCAATAGATCACGACATCAATTATTGTTCGAAGGCAAAAATATTATGTACCCGCCAAAAGTATTCTGCACAATTAATACAAACCTACACAAAAAGTAGAGGACGGCAAAAATGCAGGAGTTTAAAAAAGTGTAAATTGTCATCCGTCCACAAAAATGGAATATCTACAACTCCATGCCAAAATCCATCTACAAAAAAAAAAAAAAAAAAAAAAAAAAAAAAAAAAAAACAATTAGTTCCATATATAGCATTTGAGCATAATGTCACACCCCTTGTAACTGTAATAGAACTTTATCCTAACATTCGTAATTTGATATTGGTTTAACAATTTTCTGTCTCATTACTTTTCCTCCAGCAAGGCTAAAGTAGCTTCTGTTTTCTTCCATCGCCAAAACATCATTTGACGTTCACTATTTGGTAGGGTTGATAACATTTTAGTCATTGAAATATGTACTTCCTTTTTGAGTACGAATTGTTAAGTTGCCAAAAAACTGGTCTTATGTTTTATCACAAAATTGTAATTTCTCCACAACCTGTCTATATTTTGTGCAACCTGTAGTATGTATATAAACAAACCAATACATATTTTATCAATCATTCCATAATCCAAATTACTTCCATCCATCCAAAAATGAATAACTGTAAATGTACATATTCCATACAAACCAACTATTGTCCAAACAAAAATTATACTTCCACACAAAATAGAGAAGCATACAAAAATCTAACCGTCCATATACAAAAAAATATATTTAGTACCATGTGAAATGTCCATTTGGCGTGGTAGAAATTACCATCGTAATCTGTACGACGACAAAAGGTGATCTATATGCCACGCCAGTAACTATCAGTTGGATTGCAAAAGTTATCAGACAAAAGCTGGTTGTCACATCCATACGGTGGTTTGGGGGCCGATTCACATTTTTGCCCCCTTAACGCCCTTTTTCGGTTAAGTTTACGGCATTTTCGACTCTAACTCCCAAGTTACATGTGCTAATTACATTCCGTCTATTGTCACAGTCCTATTTGTTGTAAGAAAGCTGGTTGTGACATCTATACGGTGGTTTGGGGCTGTTTTGCATTTTTGCCCCCTTAACGCCCTTTTTTCGATTAAGTTTAAGGCATTTTCGGCTCTAACTCCCAACCTACACGTGCCAATGACAGTCTGTTTATTGTCACTGGTCCTATTTGTCATGAGGAAGCTGGTTGTAACATCCGTATGGTGGTTGGGGCCGATTCGCATTTTCGCCCCATTTGCGCCCTTTTTTAATTAAGTTTAAGGCATTTTTAGCTCTAACTCCCAAGCTACACGTGCTAATTACATTCCGTCTATTGTCATAGGTCCTATTTGTCGTGAGGAAGCTGGTTGTGACATCCGTACGGTGGTTCGAGGGCTGATTTGCATTTTAGCCCCCTTAACGCCTTTTTTCGATTAAGTTTAAGGCGTTTTCGGCTCTAACTCCCAACCTACATGTGCTAATGACAGTCGTCTATTGTCACTAGTCCTATTTTTCATGAGGAAGCTGGTTGTGACATCCGTACAGTGGTTCAGGGCCGATTCACATTTTCGCCCCTTTTGCGCCCTTTTTTCAGTTAAGTTTAAGGCGTTTTCGGCTCTAACTCCCAAGCTACATGTGCTAATTACATTTCCTTTATTGTCACAGGTCCTATTTTTCGTGAGGAAGCTGGTCGTGACATTCGTACAGTGGTTCGGGGGCTATTTTGCATTTTCGCCCCCTTAATGCCCTTTTTCGGTTAACTTTAAGGCGTTTTTGGCTATAACTCCCAACCTACACGTGCTAATGACAGTCCGTCTATTGTCACTGGTCCTATTTGTCATGAGGAAGCTGGTTGTGACATCCGTACGGTGGTTCGGGGGGCCGATTCGCATTTTTCACACCCTTTGCGCCCTTTTTCAGTTAAGTTTAAGGCGTTTTCGACTCTAACTCCCAACCTACACGTGCTAATTACATTTTGTATATTGTTACAGGTCTTATTTGTCGTGAGGAAGCTGGTTGTGACATCCGTATGGTGGTTTCGGTGCTGATTTGCATTTTTGCCCCCTTAACGCCCTTTTTCAGTTAAGTTTAAGGCGTTTTCGGTTCTAACTCCCAACCTATACGTGCTAATGACAGTCTGTCTATTGTCACAGGTCCTATTTGTTGTGAGGAAGCTGGTTGTGACATCTGTATGGTGGTTCAGGGACTGTTTTGCATTTTCGCCCCCTTAACGTCCTTTTTCGGTTAAGTTTAAAGCGTTTTCGGCTCTAACTCCCAACCTACACATGCTAATTATATTCTGTCTGTTGTCACAGGTCCTATTTTTCATGAGGTAGCTGGTTGTGACATCGGTACGATGGTTCGGGGGCTATTTTGCATTTTCGCCTCTTAATACCCTTTTTTAGTTAAGTTAAAGACGTTTTCGACTCTAATTCCCAATCTACACGTGCTAATTACATTTCATCTGTTGTCACAGGTCCTATTTGTCATAGAAAAGCTGGTTGTGATATCCGTATGGTGGTTCGGAGGCTGTTTTGCATTTTCTCCTCCTTAACGCCCTTGTTTAAATAAATTTTAATAAAGAAAGCTACATAGGTTTGCCTCTAGGTATCTGATTCCTTTAATTTAACCTGATATCCAAGTACATTACAAAATATTCCTATTTCTTAACAAATTTCATTTATTTTCTAGAATAGAATGGTGTGCACAATATGCCATAAACCATTTTATTCCTATTTTCGGTATAGTTTTACGATTAACTCGAATTGGTAAGCATGTTTGTAGGTGAATGTCTAGTTACACATATTGTCTACATATCTCATACTCATATCCTTATCCAAGGATAATGTTTGACAGTGATACTCTATGCATTTAGAAAAGGATAAATTACACGGACCTCTCCTAAAGTTTACAAAAAATACAAGCATTAATTTCGGTACATTTAGTAAGACTAAATGTACCGAAATTAATACAAATAGTGCAAAGATACATGATACTCCTACCCTCATCATCTCATAAAATCCACTAAGCAGGTAATTTTAGTGTGTAGTACGCAAGTTGGAACTTCATTCATCATGACTAATGCTATACAGTTGCATTTCATAGAATAATAACAAGCATGTTTAGTGATAAATGAACTTAAAATATGCAACAGAGGAGCACACAATGTAGAACTTTTTGTTGAATTTGAACTATAAGAGATGCTATATATCATATGTCATCATGAGCCTGCAACAATATGTTTTGGAAAACAAATGCATTTTTCACCATAGATGCAACACCAACATTTTGCCAGCAGAACTTACAATTATATCTTTAAAGTTCACGATTAGCATCAAGAAGACTTAAAGGAAAAAAATACATAACTTGCTTCTTCAGTTTCCACAATTTAATTCACCTTATAGTTCTAAAGAACTGAAAAATGTAGTAAATTAGTTTAACAAGTGTTTATGACTTGGACACACATCTGAACTGATCATAAACATCATGAATCTCAACCAGTCAACCACTATTCAAATGGGACATGATGTAGGCAGAAAAATAGAAATATTAACATACTATCGGATAAGGACAACCAAATTAATACATAAAGATGTATATCTTGCTTTCCTTGCATGATATCTTACTTACAATAGAAACAAATTGGATAGCACAAAGTGAGATTCTTTCATACATAACTCTGCAGGTGATGTCCACCTTGGAGCCAAATAAATTAGTATATATCTAAAGTGACATTTGCATCGTATAGTACTCGAATACAGAGCACGCTAATAACAGCCAACATCTATTTGACATGCTAGTAGATCAGCCAGCATTCACCATGTAGTCTAGATACTTAAGCAGGAAAGTCTTGGAAGAAATTATGCTTAATAAATGATAAAAAAGCAAACCTGGTAGTTGGGGAAGTCACTTTCTATAGCTGCTTCAAATTGAGCTAGAATTTATCAAGCCCATCATTACCATTTAGCAATGGAAGCTTTAGAACTTTCGATAATGATAAGATCATATGCCCCTCATTCTACAAAAGTATCAACAAATCCATTCCAACACGTAGGCCTTTAACAAGAGCCCCAAACTTTTTTACCTGTGCCACAAGCAGACAAATATATATTCTGATCAAACAAAAAGAATTGATACAAAATGATTTTTTTCCTACAAACTAATAAAAGATATATTCTAATCATCTTTGTATACTAGTATGTATAATTTCAAGAATTATTAATGAGTCCACAAAGGCCACAAACAGTTACTAGACCAAAACCTAAATAAATGGTTACCACATAACAGACCAGCAGAAGAACACCATTACTATCGTCCCATGTTAGAAGTAGACAAGACTTACTCGCTGCTTCAAAACTTTTCTGCCAATCAAGGCAGTACAAGTGAAGCAATGACTGAAAGCTAGCCTTAACCTGTCCAAGCAACCTGTCCAAGTCTGGACGCTTACGAAGATATTGAGCAATAAGTAACATAAATTCTGAATGTGCCATTAGCTCGTCAACAACATTAAGCCTATAGTTGATTTGCTCTACATCTTTTAGAGGATGACAAATCCAATTCTTTAAAAGCCGCCTACCAGATGATGTCAAACGGTTATTAAGATAATTGTAAAGTGTACCTGAAACTCGAATAAAAGAAACTTATAAGAGTATAACTAAGAAAACAAAACTATTAACTATAAGGCACGACCTCTGAAACTAAGTATCATAATTGAAGGTGAGTTTATGAACACTTGCCTGATGGACCACCATCAGCATTATTACCAAAAATCTCAAGATTAACCAGTGTCTGCCCATCCATTCTGAGGCAACCGTTATAGATTTGGTATGGTCGAATATCTCCGTTATGCAAAACATCATCTAACTGCCCAAAAGTGAAAAGTGTCAGTCGTTGAAAGTACCACATATATTAATACTATCAATCGAAAAATATGCAACAGGAAAAAGCTTACCATTCGTCCTAGATAGATGACTAATAAGTCCACCAAGAGCACATAATCCAAGATCATGGTGCATAACACCATCAAAAGTATGATCCCATGTATTATTAGACCCTTTGAAGTATCCCTTCAACTGAATTAGATTTCTAACTTCAGAAGCATTCACCAAATCAATGGTTGGTTGTACAGGAGTCAGTTGTGATGCAGTGGATCCTGCAAGATATACAGAACTTGAGCACCTAGTACCTTGTCTTATAAATTAATGAAGTCCTTGTAATACGCTTGGTATTAGTACTCTCATTGCTTGCTACGGTATGCTATTTTCATATGTGAGAATTACTATGATGCTGTTGCAAAATGGTGTGGATGGATCTTCCAACAACATTCTAAAGTTTCACCAGAATATCTGGGTTGACACGGATCTCCCTCAATTTAGATTGATGTGGACTGACCTCCCTCATTTTAGTCCGATGTGACGAGCATATTATCAATTATATTATCAGCTAAAACCCACCTTTACCAGCTTATAAGGTCTGAAAAGACTCCAGACAATACCCAGTTATCAAACTCAAATCGAGATCAGCACAACCAGAAGCTAATCACCAAGAAAATAAAAATAGGGTCATGCTAATGACAGCCCAACAGGCTGTCAATAAAAAGAAAATGTCACAAAAATTAAAATCTCAATACAACTTTTACACATCCCCAAACATTTTTACATAATTTTATACACCTTTTACACATTTCAATAAAAAAAATAATTCACAATCATATATACATATGTATATGACATCTGGAGAAAAAACAGACCATTTTCCATTTTTCTTCTTTTTGTCAACAAAACTGGAGAATGAAGATAAACAAAAATACACACACACACACACACATATATGACATCTGGCCCAAACAAACTTAATTACAAAGCATATAACTTAATTAAATGTTTCTTCAAGTAGATCCACTTAGCTGAACAAAAAGGACATGAATATAGGTTCGTTATAGTTGAAGAGAACAATCAAATGAGAGAGATTGATATGAATAAAGCGAACAAGACAAACCAATTCGAACCTAATTTCACTCCCAGACATCTATTTGATACTAAACAAAACAACACAGCATAAAGAGAGAGCAGGTCCTATATTTCACAACATAATGTCACAGATTCATGGATCTGAAACAGGAATTAATGGAAAGCAAATG
Source organism: Camellia japonica (assembly GCA_030407325.1). Taxonomy (NCBI): domain Eukaryota; kingdom Viridiplantae; phylum Streptophyta; class Magnoliopsida; order Ericales; family Theaceae; genus Camellia; species Camellia japonica. The sequence continues at coordinate 49,250,164 of JAPPVO010000003.1, forward strand.
ACACAATTCATAAGTACAGAACCGCAATACAGAGCTTGAAGCTAGGGATCGAATCATAGAAAAGCAAAATGAATGTTAAACTTCTATAGTTTGGTTTAAAGTTCGTAATCCATCTGGGTTTCCCACATTCGCTTCAGTTTTCTCACTATCTTGACTGAAAGTGGAAAATGCATTCTGTACAAGTTCATTTCTGTTACTAAATAGTCTAGAATTAGAATACCCCAGTCATGTCCCAAATTCTTGCTCAATCTAGCTTGAATTTGGGATTTCTGTGTAAAATCAACACAAACCCTATACCAAGTGTAGGAAATCAACACAACATTAACTCAAATTCAACACAAAATTAAACAACAAAAATCATACAAAACCCTAGGGCAAGTGTGAGAAATGGGGAAATAGTGGAAGGGAGAGAGAGAGAGAGAGAGAGAGGGAGACTGAGATGCACAGAGAGGGAGAGAGAGCTCCATTGACAGATAAAGATAGAGACTGAGAGCGACTGAGAGGGAGAGAGATCGAGAGTGACAGAGCGAGAGAAACATACCTGTGATTAAATGGCACTGGTGCTTTGCAGGTGGCGGTGGCGATGTGCGACGGTCTCTCGCGCCGGTGGCCAATGACGGTGGTGGGCGGGATGAGGCTTGGTAGTGTCGAAAGAGAGCAAAATTTGTTTTAGACAGTGTATATCGTGTGTGTGTGTGTGTGTGTGTGTGTGTGTGAGAGACAGACATATCGGGCACCAAATTATATTGGTTTCCCTCTAAATTTTTTTTTTTCAAATTGTAGCAACTATTTCACATTTTAGTCGCCAAATCAGCTTGTTCTGCGACTAAACTTAGAATTGGTAGTGTAAATTATTAACTTTTGGCGACTATTTGTTTTTTTTGTCGCCTATAACTATATGTTTCGCAACTAAATTTTTTTTTAGTCATCAAAAAACAATGTATGTCGACTAAATTAAAATGGTAGCCAAAATTTGAACTTTTGGCGACTAAAAAAAAAAATTAGTCGCCAAAAGGACTATTTTTGGCGACTAAAATTGTTTTGGTCGCCAATTTTGGTCGCCAAATGTATAAATTCTTTTAGTGATAAGATCTGAAAATCAGCCACCCTAGCATGGAGTAGCTCAATTGAATCTTTAGCCTAAATTTTCAGCTCCTTCATTTGTCTTCAATCAACAGCTATTGTTGACTTTGGTGAATCGGAGCCAATCTTCAACAGTTGATAATAGAGCAAGCAACATAAGAATAATCTTTAAAAGAAATTAACTATTTCAGTGTGAATACACAACTGAAAATGTGGAATTTAGTATTTTCTTAAAATCCAAAGTTTCACCAAAAAACCTTAAATCTAAACCATTCAGAGCAATAAAAAAAAAAAATAATAATAAATGACTCTTTGCAGCTATAGTATTATACATTGGAGGCTTATTTATTTATTTAAGATTTGATTATTATACATTGGAGTTGATGCGCGGTCTTCTAATTTTTCTTTTTCTTTTTTTATATATAATTCAAGCATTGTATTGCTTCGGCTTTTTTGTTAGGTCATACCACTTCATTTATTTTTCATGTTTGTTAAGTCATGGGAGTTTAGTATTGTAAAATCTCTTATAAGAATTCTATAGAGCTAATGCATCACACCTGATTGAACTTTTTTGTATAGTATCCTATACATATATACCTTTTAGGTCAACCACTACAAAGAAGTGATAGCGAAGAAAAACCATATAAAGGTGAGCAACCCATATAGCAAAAGCAAACATCCTACTTTAACAGATTTTCTTGAAAACAGGTGGGGCCAAGGTCTTCTTGGACCAGAACATGGCTCCTCCTGAGAGATTCTGTGGTTAATTGTTTGTCTTCTCAACCACAAGTAGAAATGGCCAATGGAGGAGTTAAAGATAGGCAAAGACACTTGGGCCTTGTAGAGCAGGGGAGACAATTGGATACATATCATTATCCACATCACATGCACCAAAAAGTTGCTGTCTTAACTTTTGAAGTGTAGTGTAGAGATAACAGTAATCAAAGAAGATCCTGCTGGATGCACTTTACTTGAACACCACAGGAATGTTCACAATGAGTGGTAATTGTATGTCCATGTGGTACTAAGAGATTCATTATCAATCATTCCAAGTAGACCTGAAAATATCATGATTCATCAAACCAAAGAACTCAAGTGGTGTTCACAGCTTTCTTTGTTTTGGCAACTCAGTGTGTTTGTTTGCGCGCTTGATTGGAATTGGTATGCAAGTGGATAGATCATACAAAAATGTCACACCCCCAATGAAAAGTCAACAGAAAAGTGCTTAGAAAATTAAATATGGAAAAAGATTCATTCTGGATTGTGACCTACATTACACCAAATTTGAATTTGCACCATAAGAAGTGCTTTACATGTCATACAAAACCCTGATATGAGCAACAAAAGGCAGCTAGGGTATCTGCTTAAAGATTTCTTGAAGATTAACAGGGAGTAATACTTCCACTGACCATTTTCCGACTGTGTTCTAAGAGGAAACATATGATGCACGAACTAATGTTTAATACCCAAAAAGAAGATACATAAACACATGAATCCAAAAAAAAAAAAAAAAAAGGTATTTTGTTACCTCCACAAGTTGAACTTACCTTCAATGCAAAATACTCTGCTATCTTATTTTATTTTTTTGGACAATCAAAATAGTCTGCTATCAGATGATTAGTGACCAAAGAAATATGATTTCTATACTCATTCACTGCAGATGAATATGCATCCACATTATAGACTACCTAGTTTTGGTTGGTGTGTTCATAAGTGGAGGCAGCATTGTAGACGAATATATAAGCATTATAGACTTCATAGTCATGGTGGATGTGGTGTGGTGTGTCTGTAAGTGCCCACATCTCAGTGAGCAAGCAAACCTTTCATGGTATGCACAAATGCTATGTAACAGATTGTGCAACACAAATGCAATTGCAGAAAAAAAAGAGCATTTTTAGAATCTGCAAGATCAAAACATGTATTGCTTATGTATGGTATGTTGTGAAGAAAGCAAACACAATTTCAAGCTTATTGGTAAAGCTATGCTACAAACAAGGACACACAATAGATGTGGAGAAAAGGGCAGAATAGAAAAATTTACAAAATTTATCCAATATTTAACATTGGCAATGGACCAATGATCAAGGTAACTGGTCCAGCTGCTGCTGCTGTAGTTGTTCTTGCTGTTGTGGTGGGACTGGTTCCAGATGTAGTTCCAGTTGTGGCTGCTGCCGCTCACCTTGCCAAGCCCAAACAATATCTTGGAGAGCGGGTCTCATACCCTCTTTCAGTATCTTTTGATATTCCAGCGTATCTCCATTAGATTTCTTCACCTCCACCAAATGAAATGATGGAGCGACCGCAAAAATCTCCGCATCAATGGACAAGATCCCCTTTCTACCTTCCTTCATTCCCTCGAATTGTATCAACCCTCCGCCCTTTTTCCTCACCCTCATTTTCAAACGCTTTGCAACTTCCTCTAGCTTTGATATGATTACTGAGGCAGGTTGTCTCGAAATAAATCTCTCTTCTTTCCTTAGATGAGACTCCTCAAACAAGCCTGATAGATCAAAACCAGCAGAAAGGGAAATGATGTCAAAAGCATTTAAGTTTGCAGCTTTCACTAATTCTTGCTTTTCCTCAGCAGCCATACTACTATTCTCACATGAAGCAGAAGCTGCATCGGCATTTGAAGAAGATGTCATCTTGCTCTCTGCATCAGTTATTGTTGGTTTGTTCAATCCCTTTTTGTACCAGGAATTTTCCTTAATTTTGGCAATAGAAATTCTAGTATTGGGATTTGGATCCAACATCTTTGATAGTAGCTTCCGTACTTCCGCTGGAAACCAATTGGGGCATTTATACTCTGCTTTGCCAATCTTCCTATACATCTCCATCAAATTTGAATCATGGAATGGGAGATAACCAGCCAAAATAACATATAAGATCACCCCACATGACCAAATATCAGCTTTGGCACCATCATAGCCTTTCCTGTTAATCACCTCAGGAGCAACATAGGCAGGGGTCCCACAAGTGGTATGAAGAAGCCCATCTTGGCGCTTTGATTCAGCAAGTGCACTCAATCCAAAATCAGAAACCTTCAGATTCTCATTCTCATCTAAAAGTAAGTTTTCAGGTTTCAGATCCCGGTGATAGACACCCCTACTGTGGCAGAAATCAACAGCATTGATCAATTGTTGAAAATATTTTCGACCAACATCCTCCTTCAGCCTTCCTTTAGCCACCTTGTCAAAAAGTTCACCTCCTTTAGCGAATTCAATGACAAAATAAATCTTTGTTTTGGTGGCCATGACTTCATAAAGCTGCACAATATTAGGGTGCCTGACCATTCTCATAACAGATATTTCTCGTTTAATCTGATCTACAAGCCCAACCCGCAAAACTTTCTCCTTGTCTATCATTTTAATGGCCACACTTTGGCCAGTTTTGAGACTTCTCGCATAGTAAACCTTAGCAAAGGTTCCTTGGCCTAATAATCTCCCTAATTCATAGCTTTCCATCAACACACCACTTTTGGTGTCCATTCTAGAGCTAATGGAGGACTATATACTACTCTATCTCCTGCTAATATGTCGTATGAAACCTACCTTGCAGGAGTAATTTACGGTAGAAGTAGCTCAACCGTCTTCACACACATAGTGCATTAAAACAAGTGGCATTTTATAATTGATTATCCCTTTGTGCTTTTGGGCATGTGGAATGAATAAGGTATGATTTAAAGGCCCAGTCTCATGAGAGCTGAAGAAGAGTGGCTGTTGTAAGGCCAACACGCTGTGGACTTCACAGAAAGGGTTCTGAACAGTCATGCACATCTTTCAGCATTCCCTGGCTTCTCTTTTTAAAAAAGATCAACTAGAAAATGCTGACAAGCAGAGGAATGTCAAGAATTAACTTCAACTGCAAAACCTGATGTAGGCCTAAACACCACGGAAAAAAGGTATATTTAATGTTTGCACACAACAAATAAAAGGCAAAACTGAAAGAAAGAAATCATCATTAAGACACAGATTCAAATAAATTGTAATTGCATACTTATAAGAACACGTGCATCAACAACTGTCATGCAATTATCAGCTTCCAATGAGTGATTTACAGTGAGCACTTCTAATCTACATAATATTCAGCATGTGGACGCAAATAAAATGTTACACAAGACAGCAAGAATACTGTGGTTGCTTCAGAATTTATGCAAAAAAATTGTGAAAAGAAATCCCAAAAAACAATAATCACCACAAGCTTGTCCTGAAACTATGTCTTATTACAACGATATGAAGATTAAGTGAAGATTGTGTTGTGCTAAAATTTTGCACATTCAATTGGCAACCAAGAATAAGCTTGTTCATGCCAAACTTGCAAGAAAGAAGGAAAAGAAATTTATGAAGACTATTTACTCACCCTGGAGGGGTGAAGCAAAGAGCATCATCATAAGAACAATGCCTAATTTTATAGGGTCATGCAAAAACAGCCCATTGGGCTGTCTTTAAGGTGAGAATAATATCAAAATAGTTTAAATCTCAATACACTTCCCACATATTCTCATATATACTTTTTCATCTTTATATACATTTCTCATATATTTTTATATACTTTCTACGTGTATAATCGATACAATAACCATTCATTGGACGGTCATTATTTTCCAATTTATAAACCTTTGAACCTATACTAATCCGTCCCAGATTAAGATTCTCTCCATTTCAAAGGCACGAGGTCACGTCATTAAAATTTAAAATCAACCGTCTATAATTGTTACATTAATTTAGATTCAAAATTTCCCTTTCTATCTAATGGTCTCCTACTTTGGCATCCATTTAAGAAACATCCAAATTAATTAAGAAATGTATAAAATTATGTCCACTGTCAATCACTGAATTCGACACCCAGATGTTGTTCTAAATAAAATAATCTTTTGGGATAATATCTACAAAAACCCAGAATTCAATCAGTAGATACAAAACCAACCAATAAGGGATCAAATGATTTGTGTTCATCAAATGTTAATCCACACCGCATCCATCAACAACATTAAAGAAAAAAAGCTAAGACCAACAATGAATCATTTAACGTTGTTAAACAATACATCAACTATAAATCATCATCAAATAAACATATAAACAAAAACAGCTATATGTACAATCCAAGAGCATATTCAGATACGCTTACATAAAAATCCACAATTTCTGAACAACAGCGTTCAAAAAATCGAAATTGGATGATTATTAGAATTCAACAAGAACACGAAGATTAAGGAGATGAAATCGAATTACCTTGTTTTTGTTTTTGGTTTTTTGGGTTGAGCTGAGAAAAGTCTCGGCGTACCACAAACTGCGAAGGAGCGAGAGAGAACGTGATCCGTCGGTGATTAATTATGAATGAAAACACGGGGAGGAGTAAGGATCAGGTGTGAGAGAGGCCATGGTAAGAATCGTGAGCTGCTCAATAAGGAGTCGGATCTGGAATATTCTACTGAGAGTTCGATCCGAAAGTTGAGGAGGGACCACAAGGTGCTCTGTCAGTATTTTTAACTACATTTTAAAAATCAAAACGATGGGCCACCTCCGCCCACAACATCAAACAAAAAAACAAGACATAGAAGCATTGTTTGAAGTCTAGATCCTGTGTAGTGTTTTTTTGCAGTGATTCTTATAGTGCCTCCAAAACGACGTAGTTTTGGAACTAAAACTCAAGAAAAAAAAAATGGAAAAGAGAATAAAGGACAGCAGAAACACAAGCTAAAGCTGAGAAGTTGAGAAACGAGAAGAGAAGAAGATTTAAAAACCAAACCTAGATTTAAAACCTCCTACAAAACAAAGAGTCCAGCTTATATTTATTGTGCATTTGATTGTTCAAGGTTTGGAATATAGTTAGGAAAAATAGTTTGAGGGTTGAAGAATTGAAATTTGGAAAAGATTTCTAAAGTCAATAATGATTAAAATCGATACTGGTGGGCATCCAAGAGAGCCCAACCCACGATCTGGGTAATACTGGACCAGAACTGACAACATAATGGACATCCAAAAGGGTCCGGTCCACGAATTAGGACCCAGCCCACAGACTAGATATTAAAGCCCAGTAACTTTGAGAAACTAATGATGGACCAAGACCAACAGTATTCAAACACCTGTCGGGTAGGGAATCAGTCATGTAGGCAGACAAAGATCCTGCAAAGTTATTGCACCCACACATCAGCCATTAATGAGGCTCTCCTAGCATTAAATGCGATAACCCCTTCACGTCAGAGGATACTGACTTACCATGAACGATGTGAGCTAGAATCTAGATTTTCGGCCAACAAGACAGTCTGAAATGGACAAGAAAATGATAAGCAAAGGATATAAGGAAACTTTCGAGATACGTTAAAGGTTAAGTTATTCCGTCTCTTCGATCTATCAATAATCAATCTCCCCTAACCGAACTTGGTCGTCAGAGAGTCCGTCGGGGGATCTCTTCCTCCTCTGGACCTTTTTGCAGGCTTGTTTGGGAAATACCAAAGTCAGTAGACTTGCTGTTGGAAGCGTGGATTAGTCCGGCTCATCCTCCGTTGGAACCGCAGTATCATCAATTGGCGCCGTCTGTGGGAACCCTTTTTCGCAAAGACAGTTGTGTTCACTGTCACTGGAAGGAACCCCATTATCACCCACCTCTTATTTCAGGGTGGATGGTCATGACCAGGCCCATGGCTTCCCAATACAATGCTGGTAATCTTAAAGCTGAGTCCTCTAATCCAAACAACCCACCTCCATATTTCGTCGAACTCATCAACAGTATCAACTGTTTAACCAAGCAAAACTAGGCCTTGATCAATGCCTTGCTCCAACGGAATCTCCCCATTCCTCCACCACCACCACCACCACCACCAGACATCCCTTCAAACCGGGAACAAACTCTAAGCCACCTACTCCAACCACATGCTCCTCGAGGACCACTTCCCCCACCTTTCATCCCATAAGCTCACCTGCCAAATTCGGAGAGTCTACGGCCCCCGCCTCAAGAATCACTCCCCCCACATCAGGGTTCGTATCCCCCACACCACCCTCCCGTCCCCGAAGGTGAGGCTAGCAGCGTTTAACCTTCATTCCCCTCCGGTAGTGACAATGTCCCCATTTGGGACCCGGAACTGTGAGCCATGAAGCTCCAACTTCAAGGGGTCATGCGGAACATGCAGAACAAACCTTCCACAACAGCCAACTCCCCTTTTGCCGCATCTATTAGGGACAAACCCCTACCTTCCAAGTTCAAGATGCCGTCAATCGACACCTTCGATGGCACAACCGATCCGGTCAACCATCTAGAAGCTTATAGGACCCTCATGATCCTTCATGCTTTCCCTACCGAAATCATGTGTCGTGCTTTCTCCATAATGCTCAAAGGGTCGGTGCGACTACGGTTCAGTTAATTACCACCGGACTATGTCACCACTTTCAAGCAGTTAAGTGACTCCTTCTTGAGCCATTTCATTGACACTTAGCGTCAAGGACGACCGGCGACCCAGCTGTTGAACATTCGACAAACTGACAGGGAATTGTTGCACAGTTTTGTCACTTGCTTTAATTCAGAAGCCCTCCAAGTTGAAGAGAATGATGATAAGGTCATCTTAACAGCCTTCATGGCCGGACTACACCCATCGGATTTCCTTTTCTCTCTCTCCAAAAACCCTCCGACGACCATGGCCACCATTCTTACCAAAGCCTAAAAATACATGAACACAGAAGACTCTTTAGCAGCCTGCCAAGACTCTACACCTAAACCCTCACAACCCAAAGACAAGAGAAAAGAGTCAGAACCCAGACATCCCTAATACACTTGACCGACCTCCATACTGCGACCAAGCTGTTCCTCGCCGACCGCTCGGCCGCTTCGAGCGGTACACCCCTCTCAACACGTCCATGGAACATGTCCTAAACCAAATCTAGCAGGATTATAACTTGAAATGGTCCCAACCTTCTAAGTTTCCTTCCAATCAACGGGATCAGTCCAAATACTGCTGCTTCTACTGTGACCATGGCCATAACACGGATGAATGCGTCAACCTTAAGGATCAAGTCGAGGACCTGGTCTGTCAAGGACGCTTAACTTATTTCACTGCGCCCTGACCTCACCAAAGGGCCAGAATCAACTCCCAAAGCGAAACGACAGACACACCCCACCACGATCGGCCGACCAGCCCCGACGGGAGGGTGACAGGGCCCAACACCAACCTTAAGCTCTAGGATCCCCCGCTCCCCAACTGGTGAAATAAGGGTCATTGCAGGTGGACTTACGTACGGTGGACCGTCGCGGTTGACACAGTGGGCCGAGCTGCGACGAATCATGCAAGGGTTAGACAAGGAAGTAATGTTGGTCGACCAACCGCCCAAGCAACCCAAGCAATGGTCGGAACCGATTACCTTCACAGATGCAGATTGCGAAGACATCCAATACCCCTACGATGACCCACTTGTCATCTCCTCTCTCCTTTCTAACTACATGGTTCGACGTGTGCTCATCGACAATGGCAGCTCCTTAGACATTATCTTCCTCAATGCTTTCAAGCAGCTCCAGATTGGTGAAGAAAAGTTATCGCCTCTGCAAACGCCTTTAGTTGGCTTTACTAGAGACCGGGTAATTTCTATAGGGTCCATCGATCTACCAATCACTATCAGTGAGTACCCAAGGCAAAATACGAAGATTCTTACCTTTCTGGTTGTCGATTGCCCCTCTGTCTACAACGTCATCCTTGGACGCACAGCACTGTAGCTCGACTTTTTCGCGCCCCCTTTCGGAAGACGAAGAAGCCCTACAGTATCAGACTCCCGCGGTTCTGAATTTGATTCCACAAGTGCAATGTGAAACAGATAAACAACAAAGAGTCTCAATCTGGCAAATCTTTTGGAAAATCAATTTTGAATCAAATGCTAAAAATGGACTGCTTTGCCAGATACAGAGTCACTACCTAAATATTTTATTTTTGAGAAATTTAGGAAACCCATGACTCATGCCAAAGGCCACGTGTCCATCATCACCAAGTTTGTCTCAACTTGGGAACTTAGGTACGATAGAGGAAGGTCATGCATTGAGCACCCCCGATCAAAATATTGGCCTCTACTAATCATGATATGAATCTTATCTACATTATATGCTCCTGTCCCAATTTATTAGGTTAGCATTACTATGTGATGCGCACACACACAAGTATACACTAAATTGTAAGAATTGGAACGTCTCGATTCATGTTTGTTTTGAAAATTGTTTCAAATATGTACCACTTGAAAAAGTGATCGCATATGAACATTACTCAAATTATTCCAATTCAAGTAATTAGCCTTCATTCACAGGCATTCAAACAATTATAGCACTTAAATAATTAGCCTCATGGCAAGCATGCTAAACATGGCAACAATCATACACATGCGATATGCTAAAACGAGTAAAGGCTCACCTAGTACTCCAAGCCAAAAAAGAGAAATGAGTTAGAACAATGCATGATCCTAACTATACAATATGACTAATGCAACACATGCGATATGCAATTGATAGGCTCGGCTACTAATATGGCATATGAATTAATTTGATAACATGCGGTCTAAGCACGTATTCAAAGAAGTATTAAACTAACAATGCAAGTTAGAATGATGAACCGAGTCTCGGTGCATGCAATACAAATGGATGCAAACATGGAGAATGCTAAACAAAATGTGATGTCCCTAAACTAACCATTATAAGCTAGCAAAAAAATAAAATAAAATAAGAAAGACGTGGGGTTGGAAGACATATACGCTATTACAAATTGCGCTCTCACGAAGGAAAGTCTGAATAAACTAACTAGCTAACTAATTACCTAGCTATTATAGCAACAAATGAATAATTTAGCTAAGCTAATTAACTAATTATTACAAATCGAATGAACTAATTAATTAACTAATTTAGCTAATTAAAATAATTACAACACAAGACAAATTAGCTACTCTAACTAATTAATTACAAAGTTACTATTTTAAGCACAACACTAATGTATTTACAACACGGAGCTCGAGGATCGATGGAGGCTCATGCATGAATGCGAAAAAGCCACTGTTTCTGCTGCTGAATGCCTCTGTTGCACAGTAGGACACTTGCATTGATTTCCACCTCCAGACCAACTCTATTCTGCTAGGAAAGTACACTGCTGGATTTTGCATTGGTGGCTGACAGAGGGCTTGTCGTCCACTAATGATGGCCTATTGGCCAACAATAGTGGCCTGGCGGCCACTGGTGACTGAACTTCTCTACTGCAACAGAGAGCAAATAGAGCAGAGACAGTGTATTCTCAAGGGTCTGTTTGTACAATTTACTCTTCCTTATCATTTGAACAGCTCAAAGGAGTAGTAAACTTGGTTCACAAATCATCAATCTTTGCAATTTCATTGTATGATGGCCTATGAACCAAAGTGTGCAAGTTCAATAAATGCAATAAAACAAGACTCTCAAAACCACCACCCTATCATGAAAGGTCAAGGGAAGTAGTTGATAATGAATCTTGAACCGTTTTCATCACTAATGAGTGTGAAATGACTCAAGACTCAAGGGTTCAATTAACGTCCGATTGAACCCAAAACCAAATTATTATCTTGCACCTTTTTTAGCCTCAATTTTATTACTTCATTTTAGATTACCATCTATTCTTTAGTCAATTGAGTCCAAAAGTGAATTTAAGTCCTCTAATAGAAAAAGGCTCAAACCAAAAGTTGCTTTAGGCATGAAAGAGACATCATACCATTGGTAATGAACCCCTAAAGGGATTAAACCATTTAGCATGACACCTCAATCTCATACTTAAATAAACAAAGGATTTAAAACCACTTTCAAAGCAAAACAAAAACCAAGAAAGGAGGGAGGTTGCAGAGGTGATTAAGGGTGATCACAAGTATAGAAAGCCATAAATAAATGCAATCAACTCAAATAAGATGGTGTCTAAGGCCTAAAACACTAAACTCATGAGACAATTATACTATAAGCATGCAATACAAAGCTCAAATGCAACAAACAAAGCTCAAATGCAACAAACACTTAAAACACTCCTAAAACAGTCCTAAATAAGTCCTAAAACATGCTGGAATTAAGATGAAAATAGCTAGATTAATAAGCTAAAACATGGACCATGCTAGGCTAGTAAGCAAAACACAAGAAGGGGAGGCTAACCCTTCCAATTTTGGACTTCAAAACATGATTTAGCCACTGAAATAACTCTGAAAATCAGTGTTTAAAAGCTTAAAAAAAGATAGTCCAAAGGTGGGAAACACAAGGGTAAAGGCCTTGAAAGCAAGGTGTAAAGAAGGGTGAACCACCCCTCAACCTTTATTTGCCTTAAAACCCAAGTTTCAGTCAAAAAATACAGAGTTTTTACAGCCCAAAAATAGTTGGAAGATAGCAAGAAAAAGAGTATATAAAGCAAGTAAAGAGACAACTTTATATCTCTTAAAGAGCAGATCACTTTCAAGCAATAAACCAAGGCAAACACACCCTCAAGACCTCAAACAAGGCTCAAAGATTCCTCAACTCAAAGATAGAGAGGTTTGGTTAAGAGTGTATAGGCAAGGATGAAGAGTGTATAGGCAAAGGTTAAAAAATTTGCAAGAGAGAGAGAGAGGAAAAATTTTGCTCCAAAATTTTTCTAGCCCCATGGCAAGAAGGGAGGCCTCCTATATATAGAAAACATAAATCTCTCTCATAAACATCCAGCCATACATGTGGGAGTAGATGCAAGCAACTGTGCAAACAGCTGGCACAGTTGGCACAAAATATTGCAAAACACATTGGTGGCTGGCAACCAAAAGTGATGGCCGGCAGCGCAAAGTAGTGGCCAGCAGGCCACCAGGGGTTGCAGGCTTGAAAATCCAAGGTTTTGGATCCAAAACAAAGGCAACAGGGGTGTAGGGTTTGAAAGGCTCAAAGTTGTGGCATTCCGCTGAGGACTTCAAGCACTTGACAAGCATATGCACTCATCATTGGGTGTGCAAGCGATGACGTCCAAGTCGTAAGGACCGTAAAAAATGGGGTGTCTACAAGCACTTAATGCTTTCCAAGCCGTGACATCCACTTATCACCTGTCACTCAAAATTCCGACCAATCATGGGGTCGGCACCGTAAGAGGCGAACAGATCGTGGCTAGAGAATGCTACGTCGCTTCGTTAAAGGAAGTAAAAATGAAAGAAGCTTTGATCATAGAAGGTCTTGATGTTAGGGATGAGGAGGAACTAATCGGGGGGGGAAACCAGTGGAAGAGTTAATCGAAGTGTCCATCAACTCTGACGATCCAACGAACACGGCTAAGATTAGCCAGCTGTCTTCTTAGGCCAAGGCTGGCCTCACGGCTCTCTTAGTCGAGCACAACAATATCTTTGCTTGGACTCATTCAGACATGCCAGGCATCAACCCTGCTTTTATTACTCATCGCCTCAGTATTGAGCCTCAGTTTCGACCGTTCCGCCAAAAGCAACGCATTTTTCATCCAGAACGCAACAACCTCATTGTCACTAAGGTGGACAAGTTGTTAAAGGAATAGTTCATCAGAAACGTGGACTATCCTCGATGGTTACTAACGTAGTCTTGGTCCACAGAAATAATGACAAATGGCAATTGTGCGTCGACTACTCTGACCTCAATCGAGCTTGCCCCAAAAATAGCTACCCACTTCCTAAAATAGATCTATTGGTTGACACGACTGCAAGACATCAGATGCTTAGCTTCATGGACGCTTTCTCTGGCTATAATCAGATCTTAATGCATGCAGCTGACTAAAAGCACACTTCTTTCATTACTGACAGGAGGACTTATCACTACCATGTGATGCCATTCGGTTTGAAGAATGTGGGGGCCACTTACCAACGCCTGGTCAATGCCGTTTTCAAAAACCAAATAGGTTAGAATATGGAGGTTTATGTTGATGACATGCTTGTCAAGAGCAAACTCTCCTCCGATCACTTAGCGAACCTACGAGAGACTTTCCAGACCTTACGCAAGTACCATGTAAAGCTAAATCCAGAAAAGTGCGCCTTTGGCATCGGATTTGGTAAATTTTTGGGGTTCATGGTCAGTCACCGAGGTATTAAGGCCAACCCAGAAAAGATCAAGGCACTGATAGAAATGCAGTCTCCCCGAACAGTAAAAGAGGTCCAACGGCTCATAGGCAAAGTCGCCGCCCTCAACTGCTTCATTTCCCGAGCAACTGACAAATGCCTTTCATTCTTCAAAGTTCTCCGACAGGCCTTCGAATGGAACATCGAGTCTGAGGAGGCTTTCCAACAACTAAAACAGTGCCTGGCCAATCACCCTCTCCTCTCTTAAGCATTGCCAGGAGAGACCATTTTCCTTTACTTAGCTATCTTCACGATGGTGGTCAGTGCTGCTCTCATGAGGGAAGACGACTCAGTCCAGCGGCCAATTTACTACATCAGTCGTGCACTCCAAGGGGCATAACAAAACTACCCTTTATTAGAGAAGATGGCTTTGGCCCTGGTCATCGCCTCCAGACGCCTTCAACCCTGTTTCCAGGCACACTCAATTGTGGTCCTCACTGACCAACCTTTAAGGAAAATTATGCAACAACAGGAATCATCAGCAGATTCATGCAATGGTCTGTCGAATTGAGTCAATACAAGATCTCTTACTGACCTCGGACAGCCATCAAAGGCCAAGCCATTGCCGACTTCATCCTAGAATTCACCAACCTTACGCCGCAAATACCCCTCCACAGCCACAAGCCATTCCTGAGACAACTGATCCCTATTCTTGGACCCTTAACGTTGACAGATCATCCAGCAAATAAGGTAGCGGAGCCGGTTTAATCCTTACTACCTCAGAGGGCGAATACTTCAAGTGTGCTCTCCATTTTCTATTCGACGCAAGTAATAACGAGACTAGGTATGAGGCTCTCATAGCGGGTTTCCGACTGGCCAAGGACATTGGGGTCGACCACATCCACGTGTTCAGTGATTCCCAATTGGTTGTCGGACAGATAACTGGGAAGTTTGATGCCAAGGAAGAAACGATGCGAACATACAAGGACATCGCTCTTCCTCTCACCCGCCTTTTTAGTAGTTTCCAGATCCAGCACATCCCCAGGTTAGACAATTCTCAGGTGGATGAAATGGCTTAATTAGTTTCAGCCGACCAGTTGGATCTCAGTCACAGCGTCCAAGTCGAATACATGACCACTTCCTGCTGTTTCGTTAGATCCACAAGACGTCCATTTCCTCCAGAACGAGCCTATCTCATGGGCCCAAGACATCAACTTGTTCTTAGAACACGGGGTGTTACCAAACGCTAAACAAGAGGCCGATAAAGTTAGGGCTTGATCGTCTTATTATGTCATCATCAGCGGCCTACTGTACAAACGGGGATTCTCACACCCATACCTTAGGTGTCTCAGTCCTGCTCAAGCGAACTATGTGATGAGAGAAATACACGAGGACGTTTGTGGCAACCATTCAGGCAAATGGTCTCTGGCCCATAAAATTCTATGCACAGGCTACTTCTAGCCCACGATCAATCAAGACGCAATTGACTTTGTGCTTAAGTGTGATAAATGCTAGCGCTTCGCTAACATCCCTCATGCAACGCCAGCGGAACTGATCACACTCAGCAGTCCCTACCCCTTTGCTAAGTGGGGCATCGACTTAATCACTCCCTTACCCACTGGCAAGGGCCAAGTCAAGCTCGTTGTGGTTGTCATTGATTACTTCATCAAATGGGTGGAAGAAACCTCTTGCTACAGTCATTGAATGAAACACCACCAAGTTTATCTGGCAATCAATCGCGTGCTGATTCGGAATCCCCCAGGCCATCGTCTCAGATAATGAAAAACAATTCAACAACGCCAAATTTAGGAAATTCTGTGAAGAGCTCTGCATCCGACCATGTTTTTCCTCTCCAGGCCATCCCCAAGCTATTGGGCAAGTCGAAGTCACCAATTGCTCCCTTTTGAAGATCATCAAGACTAAATTAGAAGCCGCCAAGGGACTTTGGGCTGAGGAATTACCAAACGTATTCTGGGCCTATTGAACGACAGCTCGCACCCCCACAGGAGAGACCTTTTTTCGCCTAACATACAGCGCCGAGGCAGTTATCCTAGTGGAAATCAGTCTGTCGACTGCCCGGTGCTACATCCGAACCCAAAACTAAATGAAAAGCGGCGATGGGCCACTTGGACCTAATTGGAGAGCTCCGAGAGTCAGTTGCTGTCAAGCTAGCATCATACCAACAGAGAATGAGAACATATTATAACTGTAGAGTCAGATCCCAAGAATTCACAGTAGGCGACCTAATCTTACACGAAGCCACTCTCGCCCCCAAAAACCCAACCGAGGGCACACTAGCAGCTAAGTGGAAAGAACCTTACATCATCACAGCCAGACCCCGTCCGGGCACTTACCGTCTCCAAGACATGACAGGCAGAGACCTCCCTCATCCATAGAATGCAGAGCACTTAAAGCGCTATTATCAATAAAACGGTTTCTATTGCTTTTTGTATGGTTCAACCTCTTGTATGGTCCACTTTGCTATTCAGAACACTTGTTCATTTTTGCTTTTACCATACTATGTGTAAATTTATGATTGCAGGACTATGTTTTAATGACAAACATTTTTAACCCGCATTTTTGGTGTTGTACCTCTCTTCCCGAAGAGCTCAGCCAGCCTAAGTTACATAAGCCTTAGCCAGACCGAGTACCATAAGCCTCGGCCAGACTGAGCCAGAAGAGCTCAGCCAGACTGAGTTACATAAGCCTCAACCAAACTAAACTAGAAGAGCTTACCCAGATTGAGTTATATAAGCCTCAGCCAGATTGAGCACCATAACCCTCAGCCAGACTGAGCCAGAAGAGCTCAGCTAGACTGAGTTACATAAGCTTTAGCCAGACTGGAGCCAGAAGAGCTCACCCAGACTGAGTTACATAAGCTTCAGCCAAACTGAGCACCATAAGCCTTAGCCAGACTGAGCCAGAAGAGCTCAGCTAGACTGAGTTACATAAGCCTCAGCCATACTCAGAACCATAAGCCTCAGCTAGACTAAGCCATAAGAGCTCAGCCAGACTGAGTTACATAAGCCTCAGTCAGACTGAGCACCATAAGCCTTAGCCAGACTGAGCCAAAAGAGCTTAGCTAGACTGAGTTACATAAGCCTCAGCCAGACTGAGATAGAAGAGCTCAGCCAGACCGAGACACATAAGCCTTAAACAGACTAAGAACCATAAGCCTCAGCTGAACTGAGCCTGAAGAACTCAGCCAGACTGAGACACATAAGCCTTAGACAGATCGAGCACTATAAGCCTTAGCCAGCTTGAGCCTGAAGCGTTCGACCAAGCCTAAGTCTCATGCTTAGCCACATTTGCGCGTGCGACATTCAACTCAACATTAAAAATGATTCGTGACTGGCAAATTCAAAGGCAACACCAACAAAGCGGCAATTTATAACAAAAGCTAAGTTTTATTATTTCATTAATACTGTACAACTTTTTATCAACACAACTTAAACCTTTATACAAAGACCACAAAAAAAAAAAAAGTAACATAACGTAATCCACCCCAGCCCAGGCCAAGTCTTCAATCTCCTTCTCCTCCATCCCTTTCGCTGGATGCCAAGTCTTCCTCATCCACCCCCTTATCCAGCGGGGTCTGGGCGATGTCCTCTTCTTCTGGCTTCAGCAGGTTAAAGTCCACATCTGGAAAAAGCTCCTGCGCCTTGTACTTGAAGCTCGTCCAGCCGCTGTCCCAGTATTGGCTCATCTCATGTTTGTAGTAGTTTGACTGCTAAAAACTTTGGATTATTTCTTCTTCGGTCTGCCCAGCAGCAACCACCTCTAACGGCCCAGCACCACCTTCCCCCTTCTCTGGCCAAGCCCTTCGCCATAGTCGCGTCAATGGCCATTTGAAACTCAAGGGATGACTTAAACTGTTCCACCGCCATAATGCATAGGTCCGGATGGGCAGCCCTCTTAAATGCCATCATCCTGGCTAACTCTGCAGTCTTGACCTTTTCTTCTCACAAGGCCCTCTCTAACTCAGCGACAAGCACATCTGCCTCTTTTTTGTCTTTCCAGGCTTGATAGCGCAACTCTTTATTATTTATGAGGGCCTTTTCCAATCTCTCTTTGGCGATGTTGCAGGCTTCTTGGATCTTGCCCATCTTCTTCTGCTCGCTCGTCAGCTCAACCTCTAGTGATACCACCTTATGGCGCACCACTTCAAGTTCAGACTTGGCGACTAACAGCTCAGAGGTGACCTCAACCTGGCCTACCTTGGCGCGCTCAGTCAAGTAACTCTGCACCACTGCCAATACCTCCATCTTTTTTTCCCTCTGAGCATAGGCTAAGCCCTTCGCACAGGCACTCCTCGCCGCCTTCCTCCAGCCTACTGTTTCCGCTCTCACACTCTGTAACTGCACCCGCGCCTCCTTTAATTGGGCCTTAAGCGGTTCCATTTCTACTCTCGTCCCCATTTCCTTGCCTAGTAATGTAGCCGCCAGGGTCACCACTTCCATCTACGCAGAGCAGAGCCCTCTCATGAGGTCTGTTTCTGTGAACTGTGACACCCTTTGTACGGTGGCATACTCAATGGCCCCTAGTACGCAGTTTGCAGCAGCCTTGGCCTCACCACAGTCACTAACCGAATGGCTGACCACGGCGCGCAAATGATGAGTGGCTATCCCCAACAACCCCAACTCCTACCTTGGGGACTCTTTTCTTGAGGGCACATCCTTGCGGGGCAGGTCAGTAGATTGGTCGGCCTTTGGCGACCCTTTTTTCTCGTCCACTTCGCTTGTCACTTAGGCGACCAGGGGCTCAGCCAAACCTCCCTCCGCCTCTGCCCCAACTCTAACCTCTTCTCCCTCTACTTCTGGGAGCACTTCCACTGCCCTCTCTTTGGCCTTCCTCGGCAATGGTCCTTCTTCACTCCCCTCCGCCACCGCCCCTACTTCTTCTTCTTCTTCTTCACCACCAACTCTATCTCCTTCTTACTCCTCTCCCTCAATGGATCCACCGGCACCCGCAGAGGCACAAATGTCACTAAGTCCTTGTCTCCTAAGGGCTGGGGTCGTGGTCAGGCAGACCTCTTTGCGACCAACTTCGGCGCTGTACCTAAATTTTTCTCCTTGTACTTGTTCGCCATGGTAAACGCTAGCGCGTCCTCCACCTCTTGTGCCTTCCTCTTTGCCTCCACCTCCTTTGGGGCAGGATCTTCCCCGCTCGGCTGAGGCCCTAGATTTAGCGCAAACAGGGCTGAGGGCTAGACAAGGTCGTCCCATTTTAGGTCTTCCTTCTCCCGCCACTCTTCACCTGTTTGACCCTCCTCTCCGCCACAGTGTCTAACTTTGGCTCCAACGACTTAGTGGAGACCTTCCAAATCATGCGCACTCCCCTTCCGCCACTGGTCGACACGAAAAACCACTTTGGCCGCCAACCTTTCACTGACGAGGTTAGTTCCGCCACTAATCCCCTCCCTGCTATGGCTTGAAGGGTCACCCAAGTCTCTTGTTGTCTTGAAACCATGTAGCAGGAGAAAAATTTGTCCACTGTCATTTTCTCTCCTCCAGCCCCTCGTGGCCACGCGATTGCGCACGCAAATAGAATCTTCAACGCATTCGGTATTAGTTGTCCTGGGGCCACCTCCATGCGATTTAGCACGTCGACCACTAGCTGTAGAAGGGGTAGCCTTAGACCCCCTCACAGCGCTTCTTTGTACAGAGCAAACTCCATTGGCTGTGCATCAGAAGCCCTCTTATACGCTGTGGGCACCCTCAACTCTACCTCTGCCAGAATTTAGTATCTGCTTTGCAGCTCTTCTAGATCCTCTATCGTTAGCGTAGATTTGTCAGCCTTGGTATGCCAGTGGTTCGGTGCCACTTGGCTAATCGGCTGGACCGCCATCGTCATTGTCCGTGGAAAGGGTCACACTGGCCGCTCCATAACCCTCTCTTCACGCCTCTCTACTCTATATTGCTTCTCTAGTACCACTCCGTCATCATCTCCTCATGCATCCGATATCATCGCTGGTGCTTTGTCTTGTGCCATCTCCTTCACGTTTCAGTATATCGCCTTAGTTGCGAGGGTGAGAAAATTGGCGATGTGAAAGAGGGGAGAGTCCACCGAGATGTAAGAGCTAAAGTCTAGAATGTGTTGATTCTTCGCAATAAGGTAAGTAAATCGCATAAGTCTAAATGCCCAGGGTTTGCCTGTGTTACAAGGATCGACGTTAAATTTCGCCAGTTTGAAAATCCCACAAAAGTTTAAAATCCCCGCCTCTCCCCTTATCCATCTATTTTCTTCTAGAGCTTATTTGACATCCGTCACTAGCAACTTCGAGTGCTCCACGTGTACGACCATGATCCCTCTGTTTCCAACTAATTCTCTTTCCTCTCCTGTCTATTCCACTTCACATCACCACGTGCTTGCCTACCCCTCGAGCCTCGTGCACCATCAATGCGCTTATGGCAGCTTTCACGGTCGGCCATCCTGACTGTTATCTTTCACGTTTGGCCGCTTTCACAGTCGGCCAGCCCGACCATCAACCTTTCATGCTCGGCCGCCTTCGCGGTCAGCCAGTCCAACTGTCACCTTTTACGGTCGGTCGCCTTCACGGTCGGCTAGCTAGACTGTCACCTTTCACAGTTGGCCGCTTTCACGGTCAGCCAGCCCGACTGTCACCTTTCACGCTCGGCCACCTTCGCAGTCGGCCATCCCAATTGTCATCTTTCATGCTCGGCCGCCTTCACGGTCGGCCAACCCGACCATCAACCTATACGATCGATCGCTTTCACAGTCGGCCAGTCCCACTGTCACATTTCATGCTCGGGTGCCTCCACGGTCGGCCAGCCTGACCACCATCTTTCGCACTCGGCCCTCTTTCAGGGTCGACCATCTTGGAGTTCGGTCGACCTTTTCTCACCACTCCACCCCCTCGCCCTATCCTGCCCCCTCTCTAGCCTTTCGCGACTTTGGCATCTTCCTTATTCCCTTCGTTGGACTAAAGCTGCACTTGGAGTGGGGGACTACTGATATTGATGGGCATCCAAGAAAGCCCAGCCCACGGTCTAGGTAATACTGGACCAAGATGACAACATAATGGGCATCCAAGAGGGTCTGGCCCACGACTCAGGACCTAACCCATGGACTAGATATTAAAGCCCAGTAATCTTGAGAAACCAATGATGGACCAGGACCAATAGCATCTAAACACCTGCCGGGTAGGGAATCAGCCATGTAGGCAGACAAAGATCCTGCAAAATTATTGCACCCACACATCAGCCATTAATGAGGCTCTCGTAGCATTAAATATGACAACCCCTTCACGTCTGAGGATATAGACTCACTATGAACGATGTGAGCTAGAATATAGACTTTCAGCCAACAAGATAGTCTGGAATGGACAAGGAAATGATGAGCAAAGGATATAAAGAAACTTTCGAGATACATTAAAGGTTAAGTTCTTCTTCCGTCTCTTCGATCTATCAATAATTAATCTCCCCTAACCTAACTTGGTCATCGGAGATTCCGTCGGGGGATCCCTTCCTCCTCTAGACCTTTTTGCAGGCTTGTCTAGGAAACACTGAGGTCAGCAGACCTGTTAGAAGCGTGGATCAATCCGGCCCATTCTCCGTTGGAACCGCAACATCATAAAAAATCTATAAAAGTGGGGTGGGAAAGAGTGAGATTTTGGATTGAAAGTGAGATTTGTGTTTAATACAATACTCATAGTATCAACCTTCTAAGATTTTGAAAAGAAAGAATATAATAAAAGAAATAGAGTTACAGATTCATATTCAGATTCGTTCTAGTCTCGCCTTAGTGATTTGGGTCTTGCCGGTTGCCGATGTGGTCGGCCTCCCTACCTCGTCAGAAAACTCTCATACCACCACCGCCGCTGAAGCCTCTGAAATCGATGAGGTTAGTGTTTTAGCATCGTCGCTCGAGAGAGAAGGGGGCTCGCGGCGGTGGCGCTGGTGGGGGTAGGAGAGGACACTGGAGGGCACCGGCTATGGGGGTTACAGTGGTGGGTGGTTGAGGTGGAGGGTCGCCAGAGAGTGGTCGAGTCAATGTTCTCTTTCTTCTCTGTTCCTTCATTTTTCTTCTTCTTTGTTCTTCTTTCTCAACTTTCTTTAGCTTTATTATTATTATTATTATTATTATTATTATTATTATTATTATTTGGTCAAGTTTGTCCCCACACTACATGAAACACTGCAGAGAAACACTACAAAGATCTGGACTCCCATTTTTGAGGGATGTTGCAACCAAATACTATCTGTCGATATTTTTAATCATTATATTTAATTAATTATTAATTATTATTTTTTATAGACTTATGATAATAATTATGATTAAAACATATTTTGCTTTTTCCTATATAAAAAAAAAAAATCATAATTAGGGTCTTGTTTGGCATACACTACTTTAGCATATTTTTTTATTTATTTAAATCACATCACTTATTATTTGAGTCACATCATCTTTCTATCACATTGTATATTTTTTTCATAAAAAGTGAAAAAATATACTTATTTAAATAATTCCAAAATCGATGGGCCACCTCTGCCCACAACATCAAACAAAAAAACAAAAATATGAAATTTTGACAATTGGGTTAAAAGTTAGAAATTATTTGAGTCACATCATCTTTCTATCACATTGTATATTTTTTTCGTAAAAAGTGAAAAAATATACTTATTTAAATAATTCCAAAAACGATGGGCCACCTCTGCCCACAACATCAAACAAAAAAACAAAAATATGAAATTTGACAATTGGGTTAAAAGTTAGACTTTTTTGATTTTTTTGGATCACATCATTTCTATTTTTTTGCATGTTTTTTTTTTTTAAAAAAAAAAAAAAAGACTTTAAACCTATTTCCCAAACATATTGGTTGAGAGAATATGTAACCAAAATACTAATGATATTCTCAAATCATTTATAATGTTTGTATGCTTCACATGAAATGCTTTAATGACTATAAGAAGATGGGTGGGGCTTTGATGGGACAAAATTTACCTTCTCAATTTAATTAAAAAGGAATCAAAGATTGACTGCACGTTAGTCTTAACCAAAAAGAGATCAAGCTTTACAAAAAAATGTTATTATTTCTTTTATTTTTTTAATAATTTTAGGAAACAATCCAATTTTTGCCTTGCGTTTTCCTTACTTTACCGACTGTTAAATATAGTGAATTTAGCCTGTTGTGTAGTTTTGAATTACCTTGTTGCTGTGTAGTTTTCGATTAAAATGTACCCCTAACTTTATTAGCATTAGTTGGAAATGTTGAAACAATCTTCTGTGTATAACAAATAAATTGAAACTAAATCAAATAAATAAAATAAATAACGTACTGAATTTATTTTATCGAACCGAATGAATAATTAAAGACCAAGTCGAGTGTGTAACACTCTGTCCTTAAAACAGATTTGCCCCGCTATAGTGCTTACAGTTATGTGACGTCTATCTCCCAGGATACAATGATCTTCACAAATTTGTAGTAGCACTCCAAACAAATTTGTCTGGCGAACTAGAATTTTGTGTTCTATACTCTCTTTAATTTTCTCTAAAACTAGAATGAAGAATAAATAATGCAAAAGAGCAAAATGAAGGCAAAGAAAATGAATTTTCGGAATATGTGACTGCTGGAAAATGGCCTGCTATTTATAGACCTGAACAGGTTTAATAATTCAAACTGAACAGGTGGAATTTTGAATCCAACAGGTGCAGAATAGTTTAAACAGATAATTGCTGGGCAGTTTATATCTATTGGAAAAACTGCAACAAATTTGAATCTGTCTGGGCAAAAACTGAATCTATCCGGGGTTCAACAGATTGGCAACCTGTTTGGACTATTTAAACTGTTTTGGAAAAATGGACTAGAAGAGGTAACAAAGGTCAAAAAATTAAATTCAAATTTTGAATTAATTTCCCGTAATAATTTTTGGAAAAAATTCAAATAAATTTTGTCCAAAAAATTAATACAAAAGAACTGACCCGACCCACAACCCACACCCGCGCCCGACACGGTTCGATCGGACGAATGGCTACGGTGCGCGCGCGCGCGTGTGGTGGTTTGGGCTAAGGTTCACTTTGTCTATAACTCCTCACTTCTACAAACTTGGGGTGCCCCTTGGGGCCCAACCCAAGTATTGTAATCTAGAGCTTATATACACAAAAAAACTCTCTTAAAGTTTCAATGTGGGACAACCCATTTCCAAAGAAACCCATATTTACTTCTTTAAATGTTCATTCCACGAACCCGAAAACGACGTTAACTTCCCATTCACTCATAAATGGTTTTGACGAACCGTCTTCACCGTGTGACTTGCCATGCGGTAATGAATACGTCATCTTTTCGAACACACCCCAAAAGACGTTTGGGCCCACTTAATTTTGGGCTCAAAGTTGGCCCAAAATAAGCCTTATAAAAACTAATTTTCCAACAATTCCCCATATGAATGGAATTTGACAAAGAGAAAATGCAACAACATGATCTAATTATAGAGAGTACATAAATTGGAAATATTCTGCAAAGGATAAGTAGCTTTTGGCTTTGAACCTTCCATTGTGAGACACTATCGGATTTACTAGCTAACCAGTGAACATGATGTCTTGAACTGTTCAGCCGTTTGTGTAAATCAAGTCAATAGAACTCACACAATATATCACCAGACACAGTTTAGTTCTCACTATTGTGTTCATTTTGGCCCTGAACAACCTGGTCTTTTATGAGTGTTCTAGAGAATTGTAGCCCTTCACAAATCTCATAGAATCGGCCCAGTTCACACTCACATAGGTGATTCTTATAAAGAGTATCCTGCCATACTCTATTAGGTTTACCTAGATATAAGAATCATTAAAATTTTACTTAACCTAAAACGCTGCAGACATCACTATTTCATCATAAAAATGGGTAGGAGTTTGACTCCCCAGTGATCCTTCTGAGTCATACACAACTCGGTTGTCCCTTTGAACCTAGATCTTGGGATCTCCAGTCAATTAGGTTGGGTTGCCATTGTGGTAACTCTTATTTAATAGGCTTAAGTCTCATTCCCCTCGATGAATTCTCAACTAGCTCTCTTGCTAATTCTTTGGTTAGTGGATCCGCTATGTTGTCTTTAGACTTCACATATTTAATCGATATAATTCCATTAGAGAGTAGTTATCTCACGATGTTATGTCGACGATGAATGTGTCGCGACTTACCGTTATACATATGACTCTGTGCTCTACCAATTGCTGATTGACTATCACAATGTATGCAAATAGCAGGCACCGATTTTGGCCATATTGGAATATCTTCAAGGAAGTGGCGAAGCCATTTGCTTCTTCCCCAACTTTATCTAAAGCTATGAATTCTGATTCCATAGTAGACCTAACAATGCAAGTCTGTTTGGAAGATTTCTAAGATACAGCCACCCCACCAAGAGTAAAGACATATCCACTGGTGGACTTTGAGTCTCTACTATCCGATATCCAGTTTGCATCACAATATCCTTCAAGTACTGCTGGATATCTAGTATAATTCAGTCCAATGTTACGAGTAAATCAGAGATATCTTAGAATCCTTATAATTGTTTTCCAGTGTTCTACTCCTGGATTACTCGTATATTTACTTAATTTACTTACTACATAAGCTATATCTGGGCGAGTGCAGTTCATCAAGTACATTAAGCTTCTAATAATTTGGGCATACTCTAATTGAGAAATACTTTCATGTACATTCTTATAAAGAAACAAATTAACATCTACAGGTGTTCTAGCAAGATGATCATTATTTTTGCTGAATTTGTCAAGTATTTTCTCAATGTAATGAGATTGTGACAAAGCATACCCTTCTGATGTTTTGGTAATTTTCATACCAAGAATTACATCAGCAATGCCCATGTCCTTCATGTCAAAATGTTTATTCAATATTTTCTTGGTAGTTTTAATCATATCATTATTACTACCTATGATAAGCATATCATCTACATAAAGACATACAATAACATAACATTTGTCTGTGTTTTTAATATAAACACATTTGTCACACTCATTACTTTTAAATCCATTTGACATCATTGCCTTATCGAATTTCTCATGCCATTGCTTTGGCGTTTATTTTAAACCATATAACGATTTAACCAATTTACACGCTTTCTTTTCTTTTCTTTTCCTTTCCTGGAGCAGAAAAACTTTTTTGTTGTTCCATGTAAACTTCTTCATCTAACTCACCATTTAAGAAAGCAGTTTTCACATCCATTTGATGAATTTCTAGATTGTACAAAGACGCAATAGCAATTAGCATTCTAATGGATGTTATTCTAGTAACTAGTGAGTATGTTAAAGTAATCAAGACCTTCTTTTTGTCTAAAACCTTTGACCACAAGTCTTGCCTTGTATTTGTCAATTGATCCATCCGCTTTTATTTTCCTTTTGAAAATCCACTTATATCCGAGAGGTTTACAACTTGGTGGTAAGTCCACTAATTCCCAAGTGTGATTTTGCAAGATGGATTCAACTTCACTATTCACAGCTTCTTTCCATGAAGGAGCCTCAGGACTGGACATAGCTTCTTTAAAAGTTAAAGGCTCATTTTCTAACAAAAAAATTAGAAAATCTGGACCAAAAGATTTTGAGGTTCTAGCACGTTTACTACGCCTAGGTTCCTCTTCCTCATCTTGATCTATCTCTTGCTCTTGCTCTTGATCTTGTTCTTGATCATTACTAGTAATAGCATTAAAAGAACTTTTCTTATTACTAGTCTCTTGTCCAATCTGATTTGGAAACACATGTTCAAATAAAGATGCATTTCGAGATTCAATAATAGTATTTACATGCATTTCAAAATGTTATGATTTATGAATCAAAAACCGATATGCACTACAATTCTTGGCATAACCAATGAAAATGCAGTCAATTGTTTTAGGACCTTAGTCTTTTTAGGACTAGGAATAGCCACTTTCGCCAAACACCCCCACACTTTTAAGTATTTATAGGATGGTACTCTTCCATGCCACAATTCATAAAGTGTTTGATTCATTTTCTTTCGGGGTACTTTATTAAGTATATAATTAGCAGAAAGTATTGCTTCCCCCTACAAGTTCTGAGGTAATCCAGAACTTATTAACATGTGTAGACGTGCCCGAGGACTCCCGAGCTCCGCACGCGAAGGGCGCGGAATTTGTTTGCTCTCTAGCTACTACAAGTTCGGACTTATGTCACGGTTCTGAATCTAATCTCACAATGTGCAATGTAAGATCGATAAATCACCAAAGAGTCCAAATCCGGCAAATCGTTTTGGAAAACTGATTTTAATAAAGAAGTGCCAAACATGGACTGCTTTGCCAGATATAGAGTCGCCACCTAAATATTTTATTTTTGGGGAAATTTAGGAAACCCTGACTCGTGCCGAAGGCCACGTGTCCATCATCACCAAAGTTGCCTCGGCTCAAGAACTTGGGTACGAGAGGGGAAGGTCATGCAATGAGCACCCCCGCTTGCCCGATCAAAGATCAGCCTGTACTAAGCACGATATTTTGTTTTTGAAAACACATGTGTTCTTATTCCAGTTATTAACCTAGAATTACTATGTGATGCGCACAGCATACAAGTATAAACTAGATTGCCTAAGTTGGAACAAAACATTGCATGTTCGTTTGAAAAATGATTTGAAGTTTGCTACTCGCAAGTAGGCTAAATTCGGGATTTTGATGAATTGTTCCAATTCAAGTAATCCAACCTTCACCCATAGGCATTAAGACAGTTATTTCAAGTAAGTAGTTAGCCTCATGGCAAGCATGCTTTCATGGCAACATTAACACACATGCAGTATGCTAAAGCGTAAACACTCACAGTGTACTCCAAGCCAAAACAAAGAACTAGTTAGAAATCATGCATGATCCTAATTCATGTTAAGATGGCTAATGCAACACATGCGAAAATGTAACTAAGATAGGCTCGGCTACTAGAATGTCATGTGAAATGCAACTTGATAACATGCTGTTGAACACGTTTTCAAGTAAATGTATTGAAAATACAATGCAATTAGTATAATGCGTCGATCCCAGTGCATGCAAGACAGATGAATGGATGCACGCATGCGACGCATAAGGTATGCTAAACAAAATATGCCCTAAAACTAACCATCGTAAGCGGTTAAGTAAAAGGAAGAAAGAAATGGGGGTTGGAAGACATGCATCACACACACACATGCTTATTACAACATTGCGCCCTCTCGACGAAGGAACCGAATAAGAAGCTAACTAGCTAATCTAAGCTAATTAAACTAATTATTACAAAACAAACTAATTAACTAATCCTAGTCAACTAATTATTACAAAACAAATTGAAATAGCTAAACGCATTAACTATTAAAGCATAAAACGAATGCCTAATCTAGCTAAGTAAAGAAGCTAAATAAAGCAGTAAACAGGAGGTTCTCAGAGGGAGAAGACTGGATGCATGCTCAGTTGCCTCGTTTGGAAATCTGTCGCGATGTCCCAATTTGTCTCTGTTTGCAATTGTCCTCAGAACCTTGCACCAAGCTCCAGAAAGCTTCCAACTCACCTTGGAGACCTGTGGGAGGTTGGCCGACCACCTAGGGATGCCACCAACCATTGGCTGACCACTTTCTGTGCTGAAAACCAGAAAAAGTGGTCGGCCAGCTAGTTTTTCTGGCTGGCCGACCAGTTGTTGCTGCCAAACTCCAGTTTTCTGCAATAGAGAACAAGAAAGGGCATGGCAATGTATTTGCAAGATATGTGTGCACAACCACCCTCCCTATCATTTCATGAGCTCAAGGGAGTGTGGTTCTCGACCCTGGCCACCAATCGCGCATTTCAATGCGTGATGGCCGAGAAGTCAAATTGTACAATTCAATATAAAATGAATGCACAAGTAAACACATAAAGCCTAAAACTCTATCATGCTTGATCAAAAGCGTCGGCGACCGAGAATTGAGGCACGTTTCATCACTTCAAGTATGAAACGTCCCTCATTTCTCGTGCTCGGATTAATACTTAATCCAAACAATAATGCAACAACATGGCATACTCAATGCAAACAACATGGCATACTCAATGCAATGTGACATGATCAACTTAACAAAGCTAATGACATGCGAACAATGCTAATGCATGCATGCACAATGCAATGCTACAAGGGCAACTTAGCAATGTTAGGAACATGCATACTCAATGCAAAGAAATAACTTGGCATACACAATGCAAATAACCACATGGCATGCACAATGCAATGTAAGATGGCATACTCAATGCAATGAACAATAAGCATGCAACAACATGTAAAGAAACACGCTAAATGGACTTAAACCAAAAGGGGGTAGACCTCAGTCATGCCCAAATCAGTGGCCAATGGTGATAAAATTAAGGCACAAAATACAAGGCATGCATGTATAATGCATTGGCCAACCAAGTAAACCTAAGAGCACAACCCTCAAGAAGGCTCAAGGAGTGACAAATGTAGAAGTGTAACAACACTAAATGTACTGAAATTAAGTAAGAAATGATGCCAAATCATTCAAACAAAGCAAGCATGGCATGCAAAGGTCCTAAAGCATGAAAGCTAATAAGGAGGACTACAAAGGAGGCATGCAATACATGGCACGAATGCATGAAACCAAACATGGACAGAGCTAAAATAGGTCAAAACAAAGACCTAAACATGCTGAGGTAGCGGCTCAAAGACCTAGGCGTGCAAGCATACAAGCTAAGCCATAAAAGAGGCAACAATGCACAACACTCAAAGGCACTTAAAGAGTGAATGAAGTGGGAATATGGCAATGTGATAAGCTCTGAAATGTCATGTTAAGTGATGCCAAATCATGTACACAACACAAATGAAGCATGCTATGGTGCCCGAAGCTTGAAGCTAGCATAGGCACTTGTACTACAACTATGCAAAACATGAAGCATGTGATCAAGGCAACCCAAAATTGTCCTAGAACATGTTAAAATGAGTCTAAAACATGCATGGAAGGAAGCCAAAACAAGCTAGCATAAAGGGCATAAGGCATGGTGAATGCAAGGCAAATAAGGTGGTTTACACTACACCTATTAAGACCAAGCATGGAATGAATTAAGCAACAAAAATTAGAGTTATATCATGGCATAATAACCCCAAATAAACACTGAAATGATAGCTCGCAAACTTAGGCATGAAGGCATACGCAATGACCTATTCTTAAGGCATAAAGGACCAACCATCCAACGCATTGAATAAGTGAAAGATGCAAGTGTATGGCCATGAAACATGCATTGAAATAACATAACAAATGATGCCAAATCATTCAAATAGGCCAAACAATGCATGCTAGTGGACTCGATACACAAAGCTAACAAGCTAAAATGCACTATAGCTATACAAAGCATGGTATGCATGACCAAAACAACCAAAATCAGAGCTAGAGCATGCTAAAACATGGACAAAAGCTTCTTGAAGTTAAGCCAAAATCATGCTAGAATGACATGTCAAAGCATGATGCATGCTAGGCTATTTCATGGAATTGCACTACAAGTGCATGGAGCATGCAAGCGCCAACCAAACCAAACCAAAATAGAGGTATGATATGGCAAAATACCACCAAAAACATGCTGAGATGGACTCAAATGAAGCTAGAATGACATGCTACTTCATGAAGCATACAAGACTAATTTGTGTGATTTACACTACAAGTGTACAAGGCATGCAAGGGGTGACCAAACCAAACCAAAAAGTGGTATGACATGCTGAAATAACCCCAAATACATGCTAAGAACAAGCCAACACAAGCTTAACAAACATGCTCAAACATGAGGCATATGAAACAAGTATTCAAAATACAAGGAGAGGGGATGACCCTCTCTTATTTAGGACTCCAAAACCACCTTTCCACCACTGAAAATCCTCTAGATTTTAGTGGTAGAAAGGTCATGCAAAGGCTACAACAAGAGCCTAGAGGGATGGCTCAAAACAAGGCCTAAGAAGGGGTAAACAACCCCAAATACAAAAGTGACCTTAAACAAAGATCTTAAGCACTAAAATTTAGAACTTTTTGTAGTTAAGAGTTAAGCTTAAAACAGCATGCAAATAAGGCTAAAAGGTTAAGCAAAAATGGGGGATTTAAGGGTTAGAAACTCACCCTTGAAGACCACCTTTAAAGCTGCAACTCCAGCAAGTTTTTCAAGCTCAAACTAACCCAAGAACACCAAAACCAGCTCCTAAGCACCTCAGCAACAAAAGGATGGTGTTTGAGTGTGTGTTTGTGTGCAAAAGTGAGACAAAATGACACTTTAAGGCACAAAACAAGAGCAAAAGAGAGATATAGATACAAGTGTGTATGTATAACTCAAACCACACATTTCTGAACCTGGAGGAGGGAGGAGGAGCCTCCCTCTTATAGAGAACAAAAGCTAAAGCTTCTCAAGGAAGCTAAGCTTCAAGGTCATCCCTCTATACACGTGTATGGAGGATGGTTCTAGTGCTCTCCAGCTGTGCCAGCTGGCCAAAAATATCTCCAGAAAGGTGACAAAAAGCAGCCGACCACTTGAAGTGGTCTCCCACAACAAAAACTGGTCGGCCAGGGGTAGAGAAGCCTACACACTGAAAACAAGCAAGTGGTGTGGTGGCCGACCAGAAAAGGTGGCCCAAAGACCAAGAAAGCCAGTTATCTGACCAAAAAACTGGCTGGCAGGAGGAAAAGTGGTCTCCAAGGGGAAAAACTGGTCTCCCACCCTTGTACCACCTTCTAAACGAGGAAAACAAGGTTTGTACAAAAAACAAATCAAAACGGATGCATGACGAGAGATCGGGAGAAAAAGCACGCAGCCGAAAGCCTCGAAAACTAGTCTACTGGCATCAAAAGTGGTACACGACCACAAAAGTGGTCTCCCAGACCATAGTGTTCCTCTAGGCAGGGGCAACAAGGCATGGTTCAAAAACCACGCTAAACGGAGAACGTTAAACGGTCCCGAGACAAGGCGCGCGGCCGAAGGCTCCAAAAATTGAAAACTAGTCTCCAAACGGGAAAAGTGGCCTACGACCACAAATAGTGGTCTACGACCACAAAGAGATGGTCTACAAGACCTCTCCCTCCCACCAGGAAGAGAAAACGAGATTCGGTCCACAAACCGAGCCAAAGCACAAAGAGTTCAGAGGCCCGGAGGCAAGGCTCTCAGCCAAAACTCCGAAACCTCAAAACGAGCGCAACATGCACTATCACCGAGCGCTCAATCGATGACGTCTGAGTCTTAAGGTCGGTAAAAAATGGGGTGTCTACAACATGGCATTCATCATTTTTTTTAAAGTCTTATTTTTCCTTTCAGCAATTCCATTTTACTAAGGTGAGTAAGGAGCGGTGGTTTGATAAATTATTCCATGTTCTTTACAAAACTCACCAAAAGGTGATTCATATTCACCACCTCTATCACTTCTTAGCTTTTTGATTTTCTTACCAAGTTGATTTTCAACTTCATTCTTATATTAAATGAAAGTTTCCAAAGCTTCATCATTGGTTCAAATTAAATAAATATAACTATATCTAGTATAGTCATCTATAAAAGTGATAAAATATTTTTTCCCACCTCTAGTTTGAATTGATTTAAAATCACAAATGTCTCTATGAATTAATTCAAGTGGTTCTGTACTTCTTTCAATTGAATGAAAAGGAGTTTTGGATAATTTTGCCTCAACGCAAATTTCACATTTATGATTTGAATCAATGTCAAATTTATGTAAACATTCCATATTAATTAATCTACGCAAAGATCCATAATTAACATGTCCAAGTCTACCATGCCATAAATTTGAAGACTCAAGCAAGTAAGAAGAAGATGTATTTTTATTAATAACTGAGGGTACAACGGTCATTACATGCATCTTGCAAAGGCTATCAGACATGTAACCTTTTCCTACATACATCACATTCTTAGTAAGTACAAATTTATCACTCTTAAACACTAGCTTAAACCCATTCTTACTCAACAAAGATCCAAAACAAGATTCTTGCGAATGTCCGATACATGCAACACATTGTTGGGAGTGAGTTCCTTTCCATATGTCATTTTCAGAACAAACTTCCCTTGTCCTTCAATTTTGGAAGTTGAGGAGTTGCCCATAAAAAGTTGTTCACCGTTGTCCACTGTAGAATAAGATGTGAACATCTTTTTGTCAGCACAAATGTGGCGAGTAGCACTAGTGTCCACTCACCATTCTTTAGGATTTCTGACAAAATTTGCCTCGGAAACAACTGCAGAAAGATTGATGTCATCTACACCATTGGAAATATTGTCCACTTCGGTCATATGAGCTGGAGCAGGCTTCTTGCTTGTTCTTCTTTTGCTTTTGCCTTTGCTATGGCAATCTTTGGCTCGATGTCCCTCTTTGTCACAGATATAACACTTGCCATTAAACTTGTACTTTTTAATTTCCCCTCCTTTAGAGCCTTGTGATGAACTTTCTCCAGAAAACTTCCGTTTCTTTGCTTTTGGAGCATGTTCCACCACATTTGTCTTAGACTCCATAGGATGCTTACCAGTCCACTTTTTAGAATTGTGGTTGTCTTCCTCAATCCTCAAATGCACAATTAATTCTTCTAAAGACATTTCTTTGCGCTTTTGTTTGAGGTAGTTTTTGAATTCCTTCCAGCCTTGTGGTAATTTCTCAATTAAAGCTGCAACTTGGAAGGATTCACTAAGAGACATGCCTTCTGCGTGAATGTCATGCAGAATGAGTTGGAGATCTTGAACTTGGCTGATCATAGTCTTAGAATCAACCATCACAAAGTCCAGGAATTCACCAACCACAAATTTCTTTGAGCCAGCATATTCCGTTTTGTACTTTTTCTCCAAAGACTCCCAAAGTTCCTTTGCTGTCTTGATAGGACTGTAGACGTTGTATAATGTGTTGTCAAGTCCATTCAAGATGTAGTTCCGGCAAAGGAAATCAGCATGTTTCCAGACATCGACTGCAGCAACCACTTGCCGGTCGGTTTCATCCTCTTTCAAAATAGGAGCATCCTTACGGAGAAAGCGTGCCAGGTTGAAAGTAGTAAGATAAAACAACATTTTCTGTTGCCCTATTTTAAAATTAGTTCCAGAGAACTTCTTTGACTTCTCACTGTGATTTACTGGTACGGTCACAACAGGAGAGGGGGTTGGCGCAATTGTAGCCACCACACTAGTTTGGGCATTAGTTTCAGTAGCCATGAATTCAAATTTATACTACACAGAAAATTATTCCAAATTCACAAAATTAAATTCTGTAAAAATAAAAGAAACAAGACTGTAACTTTTATTTTTCAAATAATTTGGAAATAAAATAAAATTTTATTTAACCAAATTAATTCCACACAAAAAATTAAATTTCTGTAACACTTCAATAATTAAAAAAAAATGAATTTATTTTTAATTAATGAACACTCAGAAATTATTTAAGAAAACCAAAATTAATTTCTGACAAACTTCACAAATAAATATTCTGAATTATTAATGACATCAGTATATTTCTACTTATTGTCAAAGAAAATAGACAGTATATTACTACTATTTGTCAAACAGTATATTACTACTATTTGTTTTCCAACTAGAATATTATTTTGTAAAATCACAGAAAATAATTTATGTAAGAAAAAGAAAGAAGAAAGGAAATAAATAAAAAATTCTGTAAACAGAATAATTCGAATCTGTCTTAAGATTGTTGGAACAATCTTCTGTGTATAACAAATAAATTGAAACTAAATCAAACAAATAAAATAAATAACATACCGAATTTATTTTACCGAATCAAATGAATAATTAAAGACCAAGTCGAGTGTGTGATACTCTGTCCTTAAGACAAATTCGCCCCGTTATGGTGGTTATGGTAATGTGGTGTCTATCTTCCAGGATACAATGATCTTCACAAATTTGTAATAGTACTCCAAACAAATTTGTTCGGCGAACTAGAACCTTGTGTTTTGTACTTTCCTTAATTTTCTCTAAAACTAGAATGAAGAATAAAAATGCAAAAGAGCAAAATGAAGGCAAGGAAAATGAATTTTCGGAATATGTGAATGCTGGAAAATGGCCTGCTATTTATAGACCTAAACAGATTCAATAATTCAAACTGAATAGGTGGAATTTTGAATCCAACAGGTGCATAACAGTTTAAACAGATAACTGCTGGGCAGTTTATATCTGTTGGAAAAACTGTAACAGATTTGAATCTGTCTAGGTAGAAACTGAATCTGTCCGGGGCTCAACAGATTGGCAACTTGTTTGGACTGTTTAAACTATTTTGGAAAAATTGACTAGAAGAGGTAACAAAGGTCAAAAAATTAAATTCAAATTTTGAATTAATTTCTCGCAATAATTTTTGGGAAAAATTCAATTTTGTCCAAAAAATTAATACAAGAATCGACCCGACCCACACCCGTGCCTGGTCGAACGGGCGGCGGCGCATGTGGTGGTTTGGGCTAAGGTTCACTTTGTCCATAATTTCTCCCTTCTACAAACTTGAGGTGCCCCTTGGGGCCCAACCCAAGTGTTATAATCTAAAACTTATATACACAAAAAAACTCTCTTAAAGTTTCAATGTAGGACA
This sequence comes from Camellia japonica, assembly GCA_030407325.1. NCBI lineage: Eukaryota > Viridiplantae > Streptophyta > Magnoliopsida > Ericales > Theaceae > Camellia > Camellia japonica. The sequence continues at coordinate 49,285,755 of JAPPVO010000003.1, forward strand.
ACTCATTTCCAAAAAAACCCATATGTACTTCTTTAAATGTCCATTCCACGAACCCGAAAACGACGTCAACTTCCCATTCACTCATAAATGATTTTGATGAACCGTCTTCACCGTGTGACTTGCCATGCGGTAAGGAACACGTCACCTTTTCGGACCCATCTGAAAAGATGTTTGGAGCCTACTCAATTTTGGGTTCAAAGTTGGCCCAAAATAAGATTTATAAAAACCAAATTTCCAACCGGAAGAAAAAAAAAATATTTTTACTATTTTAATTACATCCACTCAAGTTTTTTTTTGTGTGCTAATAATCACATTCTTTGATTTTTTTTTTATTTTAAAAAAGGTTAAATTTTGGATTTGTTAAAATAAAATATTTTTTCTTTTTTATTTATTTTTTCTTTTTTTGAGAAATCATTCACAAATCTCTTCATAATTAAAGTGAAAGCTTTATAGTATTAAAATTCGGTCTATCATTTACAAAGAGAAAAAATCGTTTCTCTTAAAAAAAAAAAAAAAACCCGGGTATCTAAATTGAAGCCTAATGAGTTGCTAATTCTCTGTTATCTTTTCACAAAACTATTATTAATGCCGGTAGGCAAGTAACTAATCATATATATATATATATATATATACATATATATATATATATATTATTAAAGTAATGTTTTTTCTTACTTAGGTGGCACGTTCTAAAAGTTTACCCTTTTTTTTTTTTGGTTAAAAAGTTACATTAGCATGTCTTTTCTATTTATATACTTCTTCCGTCTCAAAATAATGATTCCCTTCTGGAAATTCAATTTTTTTAGTAGAACAATTATTATATTTTAAAAAAATTGATTTTTCAAAATTACCATTTGGTAGTACATTTTTCGAGAAATATCAATGTCATATTGTACTTTTTACATTGTTAACGAATTTAAAAGAATGACAAAATAGAAAATTTATATTATTTTTGTACTTTATTTTTAAAAAAGGACTAATATTTTGGACAACAAAAAATAGAATAAGTAACTAATATTTTAGGATGGAGGGAGTATAAAATTGTACACAAACTCAATTTTAATTATAATAATTAATTTTATATGGATTCTATTCGATAAATATTTTTTTAATATATTTTTCATCGTGTATTTAATTTTGTCATTGCCAGATTTTTTTTATATAGTTAATATTTTAATTTAATTATTATAATATTTGAAAAAATTATTTCGATATACAAATAAATAAATAAGACATAATGTGTTTAATTATGTATATCACATGGATTAAATTAATTTTTATTTTCAATTATATTTTATATTTTTTTATCTATTTTATCGATGTCTTAATATTATTTTTTTATTTAACATGAAATTATTTATTACAAAATATTTATATTTAATTTAAATTTTATATACCTACATACAATATGTATGAATAATTCAAAAAGAATATTACATAAAAATATTAATACTCTGCATAATTAATTTATGTATTTTCTTCTTAATTCAATCACAACATATTTATATTTAATCTGTTAAATAAATTTTATATGGTTCTATTTATATATATTTTTATTTCTAAAAAATATAAAAGTAAAAATAAAATTAAATAATTAGAATCACTTTTAGTTTTATATTATTAATTCTCTTTCTAATTTAATTATTATTTTTAATATCAAAATGAATTTATTTTACTATCTTATAATTTAATATATATATATATATATATATCATATAAAATTATATATGATAATTACACTTTTATAGTACAATAGAATAAAATTATCAAAATAAACAAATAATATAACTAAATTTATTATATAAAAGTATTCAAGTAATAATTTTATAGAATGATAAGGTTAAGATTATGAAAATACATAATTTAAATTAAAATTAATTTTATTCTTTTGTAACACATATCATAGTATAAAATATCATTACATTAATTAAAGTTAACTCCATTGTGATTTTCTGTCAGAAATCATATTTCTAAAATTGATTTATATACACGTGTATCGTTCAATTTGATATTAATTAATTAAAATAATGGAACTTAATACTTTTTTTTTTTGGTTAAGTTTTTAGAAGATAAATTGATAAAGGTCAAATGATAAATAGTGTGAAGAATTATTAAGGAATAATGATTCATTGAAAATAATTGTGTATATTCAAGGCACCTATTGATGTTTCTTGAATAATTTTTAAATAAAAAATTTGAATTTATAATATTACTAATAATAACTTTCATGAGTTTTGCCAAAAAAGATATGCAAAAATAATTTGGTGGAATAAAAATTTTGCGATTATTATGATGTGTCACATAATTAATCAAAACCCATTTGAAAACTGAAATTATTAAGGTTATAGAGTTTTTATGCCTTATTCCCTTTGAAGACACTGTTTATGATTTGAATTTATAATTTTTTATGTATCAATGTAAATAACTATTACGATTTTTTTGATATAAACATAAATCCTACATTTGAGTCAACCCACATTGAGTACTTTTTCATGTAATAAAATATTTAAATATTGTCATATAAAAATATTATAATATATCATAATCAAACACCACTTGAAACATAATTAATGACTTGATGCAACATTTTAGACATAGCTAAAAACATAAGAAATTAGCAAAGACATTTTCGATTAATAATCAAAATAATACATAATGAGTTATAATTAAGTCATAATTTGTATATTATAGAATTTTTCATTGTTTTTATTTTTTTAGCAAAAAAATATTTTGATACAAGTGAAATTCACGATTTTTGGTAAATTTGATTAACACAAATGAGGATTTGATTTTAGGTTAAGAATACATTTTTTTTTATAAAAAAAATTGAAAGAAAATATTTTTATGAGCTTATTTTACATAGAATCACACACTGTGACAAAAAATTTCAACAACCATTAATAAATATATTTGTATTTAGCTTTCAATTGTTAAAATTTTCTACACGTAACTCATAATTAATTTTCTATTTTAAAAATAAATTTCCGTACATCGCACGGGTCACCTACTAGTCATATATATTATTAAAAGTAGTGTTTTCTCAATGCTTAGATGACACATTATAAGGGCTTACTTTTTTCCTAAGAGCCATGTCAGTATGTATTTTCTTAATTACATATAGAGTTCTATACAAACCCAAACCTAATTTAAATTATACTAATTTTACCTATTTTATATAGACTCTATTTGACAAATATTTCTTTTTCATATATTTTTTTTATGATAAATTAAGATAATCTACAAATCCAATACCAATTTTGCGTTTCACATTTTTCTTCCTAATAATTATTTCAAAAGTATTAAGATTTTTTTAATTTTAAATTGCCTTTTTATTTTTTATTTTTTATTTTCTATTTTCCCGTGCATTATTCTATACTATATCCAATACTAATTCTATGTTATTCTATATTGTAAATTTGTTGTTTAAATTTTATAGTAATTCTATATATGAAATTATATTATATTTTCTACATTATTTTATATAATCACAACTCATTGGAGGAAAAACCTGTACAACAATAATATTTTCGAGGAACCTCTAAAGTTTGGATTTACTACTTGAATTATTTTTTCAATTGTTGAATAGTAAGTTCTTTAATGCTTTGACATCGTATTATAGATGACTAATCACTTCACACACTGAGATGTATCTATCCTTTGGATGTTTTCATTATTTTATTTTATTTTTGGTTTAGATGTTGTTATGTGATTCTTTTTTGATTAGTTATTGTTGAATTTCTTTTATATAGTTAATATTTTAATTTAATTAAGAATGCTTATTTTACAATTTTATAATTTATATATATATATATATACCATATAAAATCATTATATGATAATCCAACTACAAATATTTATATTTAATTTTTTAAATAAATTTTATAGAATTTCTATTTCTACATATTTTTGCTTTCCAAATAAATATAAAAAAATTAAATGGTTAGAATTACTTTTAATTTTATGTTATTAATTCTTCTTCTAATTTAACTATTGTTTTTAATACCAAAATGAGTATTTATTTTATTTAATATTTTATAATTTAATATATATCGTACAAAATTATTATATGATAATTACACTTTTCTAATACGATAAAACTAAAATTATCAAAATATATAAATAATTTAACTAAAATTAATATATATAAGTATTCAAGTAATAGTTTTATAGAATAATAGTGTCAATATTATCAAAATAAATAATTAAAATCATACTTTAATTTTAATTAAAATTAAAATTATTTTTTTATAACATACATTGTACTATCAAATATTTTTTTTTTTTAAAAAAAATAACACGTACATTACACGGATCAAGTGCTAGTTTAGTTATAAAAAGTTTGGTGTTATAGGACAACATCTAAGTTCTCGGACTTGAGTTACCTCACCGGGTCACTAGAAATTTGTCCAATTTTTAATTTCAAAATCTCAGAATTAGTCAATACCCAGTTTTTTTTTTTTTTTTGAAAAAAAAAAAAAGGGTCATAGTTGATTTATGTGCCCCCACCTACGGCAAATCAGTTTTGCAAAGAAGTTTCTCTCCTACCTAAACTGTCCAACCTATGGCAAATCAGTTTTGGTTTAATAATGGTATTGCAAAGATGTTTCACTTCCCTTTCCAATCTTTATAGTATTCTACCAAACTAATCATCAACGTATCGCAAATCAGTTTTGGTTTAATAGTAGTATTGCAAAGATGTTCCTCTTCCCTTTCTAATCTTTATAGTATAATACCAAACTACTCAACAAAGCTAATGATGCAATTATTCCATTTTTTATTCCATTATTCCTGGAATTACGTCCAAGAATGAACAGGTTTGCCGGCACACGGACAAACATTGGGGCTTGTTTTTCTTTAAGCAATACTTATAGACGGGGACATTCTAACTTAGGTCTTGGGATTTCTGCAAATGGTTCATCTTAGCATTTTTTTTTCAATTGTTTATGTCAAATTGATTTTGTACAGATTTGATTGAATAAATAGTGATGAGGATGGTGAAGATGATTGATTAACCGATGATGTTGTAGGTCATTAAAAATTGGGCATTTCTATATTTGTTTTAATTTTTTCTAGGTCGACGGTAGTCGTCACAGGAAAACTGAATAATAAAAAGTTGTCCTAATATAAATGTAAAACAAGAGATGAAGGAAACACTGTTACAAATAACAATATTTTAAAATTGTTAGGTAGTCATAAATTTTATAAGCTCAGTTGGATTGTAAATTTTATGTCTTGGGTATTGTTTAATTTTTATAGGGAATATTGATTATAGAGTTGGTAGAATTTCATTGAAATATTCTTCAGTAATTAGGTTACACCTAGAGATCTCATCATACAATTTATTTTTATTGATGATTCTTTTTTCACAAAAAAATAAATAAATTCTAGCAATATTTTTATGGCTTAATGATTTACAAGTTACATTTATTTTCTTTAATGTTATTTGTACCGTTCATCTCCGGCGGAACAGTATGAACAGTGCTAGATCATATAAACAGATTTAGCCTATGTTTGGTATGTTAGATTGAGGTTATTTTAGTTACAAAAAGATAAAATAGGCTAAAAAATTAATAAAATAAAATTAAATATTATATCCAAACCATAATCATTTTTATTTTTTATCTCATAAAAGTTAAAAAAATCAAAAAGTTCATTCCAAACAAAACTTTTTAGCCCATGACAAAATAATCAAAATATCAAAAAGTCAACTCTCTTCCGAAACAAAGGCTTAGAGCATCCCCACCAGTTAATCCAAATTTTACCTTAAAATATTATTAAAAAATTCATTTCTTATTTTAAGAATCACTTTTTCATTTATTTCTCCTCAACAGACTTCATATTCTTTCTCTATTCTATTAATAAACTCCCTATATTTCTTTATTTTATTAAAATATAATTTTTAATTATAATTAAAAAAAAATAAAAATCATAAATGTGTACTGCAGTCCCTAAACAAAGCAAAACAAATATATATATTATATATATATATAATGGAGCTACAGTAACTCTTACAAATAAGAAGTCACTGTAAAAAAAATTAAATTATGAGATTATTTAAAGAACTGATACAGGTATATAGGAAGTCATTTACCTCTTAAAATAAGTAAGAAAGTTTAAAAAAGCTGGTGGGATGCTCTTAGATTAGGTGTTTTATGGAATGAATGGGGTTAAGTACACCAAGCTATCAAATTGTAGAATGGCTTGTGTAGGCAGAGAAGATGGTAAGTTATAAATTTAAGGAAAATGTTTTTTAAAACGGCAGTTGATATATCGTATTTGACGGTACTGAATGCTCCAACAGAGCGTCAAAATCCTATTTGACAATTGGCATCCCGTCTTTACCATCAATTTTGGCGTACGACTTATGAACCTTCTAATCATTTTCTTTGGTTTGTTTATTTTAATGGAGCCACTTTTGAAAGCGTTTCGTTGCAAGTAAGAAAAATATTTAAAAAAAATAATACAACAGTAAATTTGACATTTTGATCGAATTGTTTATTTTAAAAATATCAAATTTAAAGTTGCCAAAAGATATCTAGACTTTTTGATATCTCTAAATATTAAAAGTGTAAGACACGACATATTAGAACATTCTAATTTGTGACAACAGCACATGAATTTTCCAGTTTTAAAATTTAGTAACTCACACAAAAGATGCGAGTCTCACATGTGCTTCTTCCTGAACATGAATATATGCATGTGCGCATTTACATATATATTGCTAGAAGCTCAGTTCTTGATTCATCTAAGTTGATTTGGATTGGTTCAAATTGTACTGTTTGATCCAATTAGTTTTAACAGAATAATTAAATTTTAATTTCAAATAATAAAAAAGTGTGGATTACGGTATGGTTCGTAAACTCCCCTAGTTGCATGTGATTACGATTATACATGTATCATATATATATATATATATATATTTATCAGTAAGAAGAATTCATTAGATAAGAAGAGAAGGGTACAAAAAAAAAAAAAAATACATACTAAGAGACTATGGGAATAAACTGCATCACTGCCAAACATGAAGCATCCCAATAAGAGACGGAATCAGGATTTTATTATTGAAGGGGTTAAAAGGAAAATAATTTTTTTCACTATATATACAAAACACACATGTACGTATATATGATATATAAATTATATATACATTAAAAAAAATTAAATACCACAGAAGCAATTTCTAATGGAATGAATAAGTTTTTTTTTTATGTAAAATAGAAAGAGAATTTAAGATAGAAGAAGAATGACATGTATATTTATTATATATATATATATATTTAAAGTTCTATAACAAATAATAATGTTCACAGAAACAGGGGGGCCATGCCCCCCCCCCCGCGCGTAATCTTCTTCTAATTCCGTCTCAGATCCCAACTAAGTTGGCACACTCCATAACGTCAATCATGTGCTGTTGGACAATCTTCACTGTAATTAATTAATTCAGTTTGTGTACTTAACAACAAACAGAATATAAAAGAAGGGTAATGCTACGTAGCTCGAAAGAGCTTCCCCGAATTCCCCCCGAAACGAAAACGATGCCGTTTTCGTCGTTTTCATTTTTTTTTTTTTTTCAGAATCAGAAGAAAAAGAAGAAGGAGAAGAAGAAGAAGAAGGAAGAAGAAGAAGAGAAGGAAGAAGAGAAGGACTGGAGGGGCCATCAACCAGTGCGGGGAGGAGGCGGAGGCGGAGGGGGCTGCGATGGCGGGGCTAGGCAGAGACGGGGCTGGGCTGGGCGGCGATCGGGCTGGGCTGGACGACGACAGGGGGACGACGATCGGGCTGGGCTGCTGGACGACGACCTCTCTTCTCTCTCTCTCTCTCTCTCTCTCTTTCTCTCTTCTCTTTCTCTCTCTCTCCCTCTTCCTCTCTGCGACTGAAAATGGAAGAAGAAGAAGAAAAAAAATAAAAAAAAATAATGCCCAAAACGACGTCGTTTTGGGCATTAGGGGGATTAGGGGGGAAGAACTTTCGAGCTCTCAAACATTATCCATAAAAGAAATAAAGGAAATGAGAGAATTTGTTTGATTACAAAAATCAAACTCAAATAAAAATAAATAAATAAAAACAGATTTTATTTTGTTACAAAAACAAAATTAAAATCTGATTAAATAAAAATAAAACAGAAAATAAATTAAATAACTTACTTGTTAATTCTTTGAATTAAATCTGATCAAGTCCAGTGTTTGACACTGTGTCCTTAAGACAGATTCGTCCTCTCCACGGTGCTTTCAGAATTTGGACGTCTATCTCCCAGGATGAAATGATCTACAAACAATAGCAGCACTACAAATTGTTTGCCTTACGAACACACTAAGTGTTTACACTCTTTCTTTCAAAAATAAAATGCAGCAAAATGAATAGAATTTAGCAGAGGATGGAGTACGAAAATTGGAGTAAAATCCAAATGGGAGGCTAGTCTATTTATAGATGTAAAGGTGGCTCTGTTTTGAATTGAACAGGTATGAAACCTGTTGGTTTGAATTCAAACAGATTTGAATCTGTTGGGTTAAATTTAAACAGATAAAAAACGGGAAGGGCCCTGTTTGGATGTACATAAACCAAACAGTTTTTTCGGGAAGGGCCCTGTTTGGATACAGTAAAACCAAACCAGTTTATTCTGTTTAATTTGAATTCTGGATTTTATTTTACCAAAAATAAAATTAAATTCAAATTTTGGCCCAAAAAGATTAGTATTGGGCCGAACAAGCCCAACCCAACCACACACCACGCACCCACGCCCAAGCCCAGCCCAGCCCGCCCGACCGAACAGACGGCGACGGCGGCGGCGGCGCGCGCGCGCGTGTGTGGTGATTTTTAGGTCCAATGGGTCTAGCCCATTTTGCCCATAACCTCTCCCTCTAAAACACTTGGGTACCCCTTGGGGCACACCCCAAGTACCAAACCCATGCCTTATAAACCCATTCAAAACCTCCCACCAAATCAATGTGGGACAAGCCTTATTCAATATTTAAGGATTTTCCACCAAAACTCCATTTCCATGGAGCATACTTTGGCTTCAATTTCCCATTCACTCGGTAATGGTTTTGAGCAACCAAATATACCACGTGAATCACAACGCGGCATAGAACGCGTTACCACTTTGACCCGTGTAAATCGACGCACGGGCCCACCTAAAAATTAGACCAAACTTAGGAAAAAATTCTGGTTTTACCCAGAATTTTATAACCATTTCCAACAATCCCCCACATGAATGGAATTTGATGACAACGGAAATGCAACAATATGCAGACTTATCGAAAGAGTATAAGTCGAAAATATCTTGCATCAGGATAGGTAGTTTTCGGCCTTGAACCTTCCCTAGTGATAACCTATCGGACTTACTGGCTAACCAATGGACGCGATGCCTTGAATTGTTCAGCCGTTTGTGTAAGCCAAGACAATAGATTTCACACAAAATATCTTCTAACACATCGTGGTTCTCACTGTTGTGTTCATTTTGGCCTTGAACGCTCCTGGTTTTCATGAGTGTTTCTAGAGAATGTAGCTCTTTCATTCTCATAGAACCGGCCCCAGTTCAACACTCATATAGGTGATTCTTATTGTGAGTATCCTTATACTCGTCTTGATTTTATGCCTTAATCAAGATATAAGTAATCATTAAAAGCAAAGCTTATCCTTATACCCCTGCAGACAACATATGTTGCAGATATCACTCTCACCATAGGAATGGGTAGGGAATTTTAATCCCTTGGTGATTTCTGGCGAGCCATACATAACTTAGTTGTCCCTTTGAACTTAGTTCTTGGGATCTCCAGTCATATAAGTAGGGTTACCATTATGACGACTCTTATGTAATAGGCTTTAATCCCATCCCTTCGATGAACTATACACTAGCTCTTTTGTCAAACCTTTTGTTAACGGATCCGCAATATTCTCTTTAGATTTTATATAATCTATTGAGATTATTCCGTTTGACAACAATTGCCTAACGGTATTATGTCGACGACGAATATGTCGTGACTTACCGTTATACATATGATTCTGTGCCCTGCCTATTGCAGATTGACTATCACAATGAATGCAAATAGCTGGCACAGGTTTTGGCCACATTGGAATGTCTTCTAAGAAGTGACGAAGCCATTCTGCTTCTTCTCCTGCTTTGTCTAAAGCAATGAACTCGGATTCCATTGTGGATCGTGCGATGCAGTTTGTTTCGTGGATTTCCAAGAAACAGCAGCGCCTCCAGAGTAAAGACATATCCACTTGTGGATTTTGAATCTTTAGTATCCGATATCCAATTTGCATCACAATAACCTTCAAGTACTGCTGGATATCGAGTAAAGTTCAAACCATGATCACGGGTGAATCTTAGATATCTAAGAACCCGAATGATCGCTTTCCAATGGTCTTCTCCGGGTTACTAGTGTACCTACTCATTTACTGATAGCGTAAGCTATATCAGGACGAGTACAATTCATTAGGTACATTAGGCTTCCAATGATTTGAGAGTATTTTAACTGAGACACTGCATCACCTTTATTTTTCGATAAATAAAGACTGATGTCTACAGGTGTTCTAGCTAAATTCAAATCATCATTGATAAATTTATCAAGAATTTTCTCAATATAATGAGAATGAGATAATGCATATCCGTCAGATGTTTTAGTAATTTTCATTCCTACTATAACATCTGTGACCCCCATATCTTTCATATCAAATCTTTTGTTAAGTATTTGCTTAGTTAATTTGATCATGTTTTGACTGCTTCCAATGATAAGCATGTCATCCACATAAAGACAAACTATGACATATCCTTGGTCAGTGTTTAGAATATAGACGCATTTGTTACATTCGTTTATCTTAAACCCATTAGTAAGCATTGCATGATCAAATTTTTCATGCCATTGCTTAGGTGCTTGTTTTAATCCATAAAAGGGATTTTACAAGTCGACAAACTTTCTTTTCTTGCCCTGATACTACAAACCCTTCGGGTTGCTCCATATAGATCTCTTCATTTAGATCACCGTTTAAGAAAGCTGTTTTAACATCTATTTGATGTATTTCTAAATTAAACAACGCTGCTATAGCAATAAGCATGCGAATGGATGTTATTCTTGTCATAGGGGAATATGTGTCAAAATAGTCCAGACCTTCCTTTTGTCTGTAACATTTAACTACAAGTCTTGCTTTATACTTGTCAATTGAACCATCTGCTTTCATTTTTCTCTTGAACATCCATTTATATCCAAGAGGTTTAGAACCTGGTGGAAGATCCACAAATTCCCAAGTATGATTTTGCATAATGGATTCAATTTCATTATTAACAGCCTCTTTCCACAAAGGTGCTTCAGGACCTGTCATTGCTGCCTTAAAGCTTTGAGGTTCATTTTCTAATAGGTATGTCAGAAAATCTGGACCAAAGGATTTTGATGTTCTCGCTCTCTTACTTCTTCTTGGTTCATCATCAGTTAAATCCTGTTGGTCGAGACCATTACTAGTCTCTTGTGTTTGATTATCATTAGTCTCTTGACTTTGTGTACAATCATAAGTTCTTTTTTGTGAACTTAATTCATGTCCTTTCTTGTAAGGAAAGACATGTTCAAAAAATACAGCATTCCTTGACTCTATAATAGTGTTCACATTTATATCAGGTATTTCTGATTTATAATTCAGAAACCGATATGCACTACTATTCTGAGCATAACCAATAAACACACAATCTACTGTTTTTGGTCCAATCTTAGTCTTTTTAGGAACAGGAACTTCAACTTTTGCCAAACACCCCCACACTTTTAAGTATTTGTAGGAAAGCGGTCGACCTTTCCACAATTCATAAGGAGTGCTGTTGGTTTTCTTGTGGGGTATTCTGTTAAGAACATAATTAGCAGATAATATTGCTTCCCCCCACAAGTTCAGTGGTAAGCCTGAACTTAGTAACATGGCATTCATCATTTCTTTTAGGGTTCTATTATTCTTTTCAGCAATTCCATTTTGCTGTGGAGAATAAGGGGCTGTAGTTTGGTGAATAATGCCATGTTGTGCACAAAATTCATTTAATGGTGCATCATATTCACCACCCCTATCACTTCTAACCATTTTAATAGTTTTACCAAGTTGATTTTCAACTTTTGTTTTGTAGAGTTTAAACATTTCTAAGGCTTCATCTTTACTTCTAAGTAAATAAACATAACAATATCTTGTGCAATCATCGATAAATGTTATGAAATACTTTTTGCCTCCTCTAGTTTGAATAAATTTTAGATCACATACATCAGTATGAATTAATTCTAGAGGTTCGGTTTTCCTTTCAACCGATTTAAATGGAGCTTTAGTTAGTTTCGCTTCTACACAAATTTCACATTTATGATTAGGATTAATTTCAAACTTTGGTATATAATCTAAACCAATTAATCTACGTAAAGCACCAAAATTTACATGACCTAATCTACCATACCATAAATTCGACTCAAGAATATAAGCAAAAGATGTGTTATTCTCATTCATAGCAACTTTTGGTACAACTGTCATTACATTCAACTTAAAGAGACCATCACTCATGTATCCCTTACCAACATATATACCACTCTTTGTTAATACAAATTTATCAGACTCAAAGATAAGTCTAAAACCATTTTTACTTAACAAAAAACCAGAAACTAAATTCTTCTGGATGTCAAGTACATGCAGTATGTTGTTGAGGGTCAGTTCTTTCCATGATGTCATCTTTAAGATAACTTTTCCTTGTCTAGCCACAGTAGAAGTAGAAGAATTTCCCATAAAAAGTTGTTCACCATTTGCAGCCTCATTGTAGGTAGTGAACATCTTCTTGTCCGCACATATGTGACGAGTTGCTCCAGTGTCAACCCACCACTCTTTGGGATTTCCAACCAAGTTAGCCTCAGATACCACAACAGAGAGGTTGATGTCGTTCATTCCGTCAGAGATGTAATCCAATTCTGTTACATTGGCCTGATTGGTGGTCTTCTTACTTGTACTTCCATGATCCTTCTTAGGGCGGCAGTCAGAAGCTCGATGTCCAGTCTTGCCACAGTTATAGCATTTTCCTTGGAACTTCTTGTTGTCATTGTTGTTGCCTTGTTTAGGACCATCTCCAGTAAACTTCCTCTTTTTGTTATGTGGTTTTTGAACTTGTTCAACCACATTAGCCTTGGACTCAATGGGATTTTTCCCATTCCTCTTTTTAGCCTTTCGGTTATCTTCCTCAATTCTTAATCTTACAATCAACTCATCCATGGTCATCTCTTTGCGTTTATGTTTTAAATAATTTTTGAAATCTTTCAAAGCCGGTGGTAACTTTTCCACCAAAGCAGCGATTTGGAAAGACTCGCTAAGAGACATACCTTTTAAATGAATATCATGCAAAATTATCTGAAAACTTTGAACTTGAGATATTACCGTTTGGGAGTCTACCATAACAAAATCCAGAAATTTACTGACGACAAATTTCTTCGTGCCGACATCTTCTGTCTTGTATTTCTTCTCCAAAGAATCCCATAATTCTTTTGCTGACTTCAGAGGACTGTAAACATTATACAGCATGTTGTCAAGGCCATTGAGGATGTAGTTTCTACACAGGAAATCTGAATGTTTCCAAGCATCTACAGCGGCAACAACTTGCCGATCACTTTCACCCTCTTTAAATGCTGGAGCCTCTTCATGGAGAAACCGGGCCAAATTAAGAGTTGTAAGATAGAACAGCATCTTCTGCTGCCATCTCTTAAACTCAGTACTGTTAAATTTTTCCGATTTTTCTCCATGATTGATTGGTACATGAACATGGTTCTGGATAGGGACCGGTGTTGGTGTAACAACAGGAGTACCACTACCAGATGCAGTTTCAGTTGTAGTAGCCATAATCTCTGATTACAAAAATCAAAAAAAAATTAAAACACAAATTAATTTTCTAGTTACTAAAACCATAAAATAAATTATAATACAAAATAATTTTATTTTCCTTGTTACTAAAACTAGAAAAATAAAATTTCACAATAATTTTCTGTAACACAATTAATATTCTGTAATTGTTAATGACACCAGTATATTACTACTAGTTGTCAAAGAAAAGAGACAGTATATTACTACTATCTGTCAAATAGCATAAACACTATTTATTTTTCCAACCAGAATATGTTTTTATGAAATCAGAAAATTAAATACAATGAAGATACCAAAAAATAAGTTGTGTCTTAAGATTGTTGGACAATCTTCACTGTAATTAATTAATTCAGTTTGTGTACTTAACAACAAACAGAATATAAAAGAAATAAAGGAAATGAGAGAATTTGTTTGATTACAAAAATCAAACTCGAAATAAAAAAAAAAAAAAAAATTTTATTTTGTTACAAAACAAAATTAAAATCTGATTTAAATAAATAATAAAACACCGAAAATAAATTAAATAACTTACTTGATTAATTTCTTTGAATTATAATCTGATCAAGTCCAGTGCTTGACACTGTGTCTTTAAGACAGATTCGTCCTCTCCTTGGTGCTTTCAGAATGTGGACGTCTATCTCCCATGATGAAATGATCTACTACAAACAATAGCAGCACTACAAATTGTTTGCCTAACAAACAGACTAAATGTTTATACTCTTTCTCACAAAAATAAAATGCAGCAAAATGAAGAATAGAATTTGCAGATGTGAAATACGAAATTTCTAAATCTAATATATCAAATGAGGGTTGTCATATTTATAGATGTAAAGGTGGCTGTAGGTTTTGAATTCAAACAGATAAAAAACGGGAAGGGCCCTGTTTGGATGTACAGTAAAACCAGACCAGTTTGTTTCCAGGAAGGGCTCTGTTTGGATGTACAGCCCAAGCCCAGCCCGCCTGCCCGCCCGCGCGTGTGGTGATTTTTGGGTCCAATGGGTCCAGCCCATAACCTCTCTCTCTAAAACACTTGGGTACCCCTTAGGGCACACCCCAAGTATCAAACCCATGCCTTATAAACCCATTCAAAACTTCCCACCAAATCAATGTGGGACAAGCCTTATTCAATACCTTTAAGGATTTTTCACCAAAACTCCATTTCCATGGAGCATACTTTGGCTTTAATTTTCCATTCACTCGGTAATGGTTTTGAGCAACCAAATATACCACGTGAATCACAACGCGGCATAGAACGCGTTACCACTTTGACCCGTGACAAACGACACTCGGGACCCACTTAAAAAATAGACCAAACTTAAGAAAAAATTCTAATTTTATCCAAAATTTTATAACTATTTCCAACATGTGCAACCCATCAGCTAAAACAAACAGCAGACAAAAGGAAGAAATGGAGAGTACAAGAGTGCATTGGAGGGATTCCGATCCACCAAACCACCCACAGACCAACACCCTGTTTCAATGTCCCAAACACCTTCTGACCTGTTGAAAGTTACCAATAAAATCATTAAGTGAGTAGGAGCTAGCAATGGAATGAGATTTCATCTAAAGTGTTACCCTCAACTTGACATGCATCATGCATGACAATACTCTCAATTTTGTTGATAATGTCAGTCTGACTGTGCTAAATATTGATCTACTAGTTGAACTTTTTTTTTAAAAAAAATAGACCAATCCAACCTCATATTTGATTGGAATGACTCTTGGATTTAATCTAAATTATCAGAAAATTATTAAAAATCAAAGTAGGTAGGCTAGATTTATTTTATGTGTGGCACATGTTACACAAAATTTTAATTTACACCACACACGGTTTTTTTTTTTTTTTTTTTTACTTTTTGATTTTGTAATTTTTTTCTTTTCTTTACCTACCATAATTGCCAACAATTGCCAAGGAAAAAGACAAAACCGTAATTTATAGGTAATTATTCAATAATCTCATAATATCATGTAACATTACTCACGTGATGCTCTAATCAATGATGTAGAAAACTTTACAGATAAGACAATACTGAACTACCTTTGTTAGATATTTGATCTGCCTTTCCATATTTATCAAACGAACCAAGGAAGTGATTTTACATAATACTCATCTAGTGCCAGTATGTTACTATGGTTAGGACTTAATTAATTATGCCAGTATGGGAATTCTGAAACTATATAAAGCAAAGACATACCAGTACGCTAGGACTTGCTTAATGTGCAGGAACTCAAACCCGTACTTAGTTAAATCCCTCCACCATATCTTCTCTTTGTCTTCTCCAAAAATGTTTCTTCTCAGCCTTTAAGTACTTGAAAACCAAAAGATGCTTATTATGGGCAGCTCAGATCTTCCTGAAAATTCCATCAAAGTCAAATCCAGGGAGGTCTCAGTACCCAAATCCTCTGTAGAAGTCTACTATGGAGGTTCTCCTGTTGCTATACCATTTGTATGGGAATCCCAACCTGGAACTCCTAAAGTCAAGTTCCATGAAAACCCACTTCCTCCTCTCAGTCCTCCACCTTCCTTCAATCTCCATGCCACTAGAAAACCAAAAGAACAGCATTTGAAGCGCACCGTTTCACAGTTTTTCCTTCCCAAGCTGATGAGGAAAACCCGTCACCCACCATCTCCTGCTTCTTCATCATCATCATCACGTTCACCATTGCGCTCTGTGTCGTCTTCTTCATTTGCTTCTTCAAATATGCGAGGGAAATTAGAAGTGTCGAGCCCAAGATCACCTTTTGATTCAAGGATAGAGAGGGAAGATGAACGTGGTGAATCGCCTGTTTCGACATTGTGCTTTGGGATTAGTCGTGGGGGTGCAAATGCTAGGTCCCGTGGCAGCTCTTCAAACATAATCAAGGTTCTGCTCAGATAATTTTTATGAACTATTTTTTATTTTATTTTATTTTTTTGCTTTTTCTTAGAATTGTGAACGGCCTTGGTGTTTGTTTAGGTAGATTCTATGATCATGTAATCGAATGACATAGATAGATGGTATTAATTGTTGTACTTGTAAGAAATAACTTGCTGAATGTACTCTCTCTCAGATTTAAGGTGTTATAAATTCTTTGGGATTACACCGGTGGATTCTGCCCGATCCATGGGCAGGGAGCACTTTATATGGATCCTGAGATTAGTCGAAGTGTGTGTAAGTTGGCCCAGACACCCGGTCATTAAAAGAAAAAAAAACTGCTGTAATTCTTATCCTTTTTTTTAGGCATGAAATTGGGGCTTCTGATTAGACACTCTTTAAATTCCTTTTTTCTTTTCAAAACTTTTTGGCTTTGGTTGGGAGGTGCTAATTCTGAGAAAATGAACATGGCGCTCAACCTCTGAAGGTATCTTTGATTATCAGTTGCTCAGGTCCCTTTGCAAGAGGTCTGAGATTCGCGCAATTTGTCCAATTCATAAGCTTAAGGGGCAGCTTCTAAATCGCCAGTTTACACAACTAAGTGGGTGCAAAGAGCCTGCCTAGGCTGAGTTCTCGGTTTAAAAAAACATCCCTGGTATATGGGCCAACTAACTAAACCGTCCTAGTTTTCACAATCGAAATTTCCCTCTTGTTTGCCTAGTCATAGGCTTGAGGGGTAGTTTTTGAATCTCGAATTTACACACTCCTCTAAACTGAGTTCTGTCATAAAAAATAATGTAGTGAACATGATGCTGAATGCCATTGGGAAGACTTTTAAGTCTCTGGTATGCTGTTTAATGAACAGTACTAGTTTTCATAATACAAAATTTCCCTCCTGTTTTGAAGATGTCATCGATCCACTCCTTCCAAGCAACAATTGGATATAAGAAAATCTTACTTGAAGCTAATAAATTGTTTAATGAGTGTGAATTTTTGGACTATACGAAATAGATCTGTAATCAAAGGTCATGTTTGATTCACAAGACTAATAGTGAAGTATTAATAATCTTATTAAATTAGTGTGGTATTCATTATCCAATTAGATTAATATCCATTGGATTAATAATCCATCCCTACCCCATTACTAATAATCCTACAAATTTGTTGGAATAATTATCCATTGGATTAATAATCCTAAACCAAAATGTTAAAACAAACATAGGATAATTGGACTCACGGATTAATAATTCCAATCCCATGCTCTAATCCACCCAATCAAACATGTCAAAAGATCTTTAGTTATGCTTTGATGGTGGGTAACTATGAAGATTTTTATATAGTTTTTTTTTTTTTATTTTTTATAATTTATGATGATGTAATTTTTTTTAAAAAAATATTTATGATGATATAGTTGACTGCATTTTTTAATGGTGACGAATCTCTCTCTCTGCTTGATAATGAAAGAAGAGCATATATGGGTACAGCCTACATGTGGACGTCCAATAATGAGTAACTGACTTTGCATGAATTAAAAAAAAAATTATTATTTTTTGTGGCATGTAAAGCCTGAGAACATGTCAATAGTGGAAGCTTCATTTATGAATAAATAAGACAAGATTTATTTAATCCCTTGAGTTACCCATTTCGATATGAGATCTAGTCCTCCCCATGAGATCCTATGTCCCAACCCTGCTACATCGTTATTATTTAAAATTAATTCTTGTTCCATTGCTTAAGTAGTTGAGTAATTAGGTGGGGGGCATTGGGTATCACTTGCATAATGTTAGGGCAAAATATTTTTTAAAAAATTCACTAAAAATGATTTTTTTTTATTATTTATTTTTTTTTAAATTTGGTCTGTTTTTGTTGCTACTTAAAATTTTAAATTTTTTTCTTCAAATTTTTACGTTTTAAAAAGTAAAATATTTGCCTTTTTTTATTTTAAAAAAAGAACTAAATATATATATATATATATATAAATATTAAAAAAATACAACTCATCCAAAGTTCAGTCAAAAGAAACAAACCGTCATAGGGAAATAAAGGGTAGAATAGAGTTTGGGCCTGTGACCTACAGAACTATAAGGCTTCAGAAGCTCAATTCAAGGATGGGCCTCGGGCCTCTCATAATTAACGCTTGCCAAGGAATCCAATGATCACAATGACCACAGCATCACGTGATCCAGAGAGAGAGAGAGAGAGAGAGAGAGAGAGGGGGGGGGGGGGGTTAAGGTGGAGCCAAGGTTTTAAAAATCATCACAATGACCACAGCATCACGTGGTCCAGAGAGAGGGGGGGGGGGGGTTGGTTGGAGCAGTGAACTAACCGAAAAAGAGATACTGATTTACAAGTTGGATTCAATCAGAGTTGAATTGTAATGTCATAATTATTTTATAAATATTTTAATAATTTAAAAATTAATAAAATATATTAATTTAAAATATTTTTATAATTTAAAATATATATTTATCGATATATATGTATAATTTTAATATTAATAATTTTTGTAAAAATATTAATATATATTTTTTGAAAAAATTACTTTTATACAATAAATATTATATATTTCATATATTACTCCATGATAGGACAGTGGAAATTTATACTTGCTTAGTGCTTGAATGGGTGGAGCTCCTCCTGACAAAGCAACTTTTTCAATGTATAACTCTCTTAAATTTCACAAAATCTTGATTAATTTTATATAATTTTAATTATTTACAAAAATAAATTAATATTTTAGTCCCCAAAAGGTCTTCTTTTTTTTTTTTGGAGCCAAAAAATTTTAATTTTTTTTTGAAAAAATGAAAACTAATTGATAAAAATAAATACCAAAAAAATATTTTAAAAAATTTAAAAATTATTTGTAGCTCTGAAAAGATAAAATAATATAAAAATAACAAGTATTTTTTTTTTCTTTCACTAACTTAATGTTTAATTTATAAAAAAAAATTGTGAAACAAGTTTTTGAAAATCAAACCAAACGTAACTTATATTTTTAACTTGGCCTCTTAAATTTTTTTTAAAAAAAAATCAGTAATTTATAAAAATTTAAGTATTTAGAAAAAGGAATTAACATTTTAACACCTAAAATCGATAAAAATCTTACTTTGACCCTGTAAAAAATCTAACCAGTGTGTTTGTTTCAGTTTTTTGAATTCAATTTTCTTGAAATTGATTTTTTGTTTTTCGTGTTTTTTTTTTTTATGTGTATGTAAATAGTAAAATATTTGTGAAAAAATATTTTAAAAAATTAATAAATATACAAAAATATGAAAAATGGACTGAATTTTCCTTTTCTTTTTTTTATTAATATTTTTGGTATTTAGTGAATTTTTTTTAAAAAAAAATTCATAAATATTATACTTTTTTAATGTATTTATGTTAATTGTTTCTAAAATTAAATAAAAAAATGTTTAAAATATTAAAAAAAGTAGTGAAAATAAAAAATACGAATACAAAAACGAAAAGTAAATTTTTGAAAAGTAAATTCAAAAAATTGAAACTAAACAAAGTGAATAATTTTATCTGAGCCCTTCCTTTATAAGATTCCTGAGTCTGCCTATATAGCAGCGTCAATTACCCAGATGGAGGAGCCAAACTCAAAATCTAAATAATTGAGAAAATAAATAAGATATCAATGAACCGCGTTAATATTGACAAATACTTTCATCTTTTATTCTTAATTAAAAGAGTGAAATGTCCTATATCTTCAACTTTCTTGATAGGTATTTTCCAAAATCCCTTCTATAAGAGAAGCAGGTGTTTTGCACGCTACTCGCAAAAGCTTTCGTTTCAGTTCGGACTACTCCATTCATTGACCATTAGATGCATGAAGTGAATGTTTGTTTGTTGGCATGTATAATATAAAATAAGTTGAAAATCAGCAGTAGGTTATATGTTTGAAATTAGCCATCAAATCTGAGGGTTGATTTCAATTTTATCTTGGGGTTTGAGTTAGGTGGTCATGTATATATACATACAAAGCTGTGTTTCAAGATGGTATGTAAAGTTTGAAGTCAGTGGTTTTGAAATATTGAAAAATGAGGGAGTAAGTTTAAGGAATCACTTTTGCTATAAACACAAAAAAACAGTTTTCAACATGGTATGCAAAGTTTGAAATAAGCGATTTTGAAATAGTGAAACATGAGGGAGTAAGGTTAAGGAATCAGTTCTGTTATGAATACAAAAATCGACAAATTAAGATACAAAATACGTTTGAATATATAAGATTTTGATTGAGTTTGTTGACGAGTTCCACTTTAATTGTTTTTTGGGGGTTCATGTACATTAATTCTATGAGCAATTTGAGGGTTCCAAACCTTATTATTGGAGGATAGATACAAGATTTTTATTGAGTTTGTTAACGTGTTCCACTTTCAAATTTTTTTTTTTTTAAGGTTCATACACATTCTGTGTATTATTCTATAAGTAATTTGGGAGTTTCAAACCTTATTATTGGATCCATCAAAAAACAAAAAAAAAAAAAAAACTTATTATTAGAGAATAGATAAAAGTATTGAAGAAGGGTTGGATTTCTTAGGCTTAAAATACGGGTCAAACCAAAACAGATGGCTCCATTGCCTTAGATTGAAAGCAAGTGTATAGTATTTAAATTGTGTGCCTCCAAATCCAATGGTCCAAACATACCCTTTTTAGGTTTCCCTCCTTTTCCTTCACCTAACCTTGATTTGAACACTCATAAAATAATTTTGTTTTTGTGTTTTTGTTTTTCTCTTTTTTAAGTTCAACGAATGTTTCTTCATTCACCACTTGTCATGCAATGGGAAGTTGTAATTTCACGGTATGTGCTCATAAAAGTGGTATTAAGGCCATACCGCTTCTTATCAGCATGGAATTTTTGCTCAAAAGTGGTGTGTGCCATGGCATCATTTTCGCTCAGTTCATAAAATAGGTACCTTTTGATGATTTGGATTCATTTAGAAGTAAAAATTTAAAGTAGTATCTTATTTTTTTAAGGAAATTTTATGGGAGATAAAACAATAAGATCAATAGGCATTTTTTTCTACATTCAATGTAGCCAATATTTACAAGGGAGATGATTTGGATGGTGATGTTGGGACTCGTAAACACACCATAAGTTTCATTCTAATAATATGAATTGTTTATTTTATATGGTATTGTTTGTAGATTATTCATGATTTAAAAAAAAAAAAAATTGATTCAATAATAATAGCTACATAATTTTAATCTATTTATCTTTAAAAGAATAAATGAAAAGTAAAATTTTAAAAAATACAATTTATTTTTTCTCAGACAATGGCAAATTTGTAAATGCCCTTGTTAGTGGGAGTTGGATACTTCTTGTGCCTTGGGCATGTCAAGCCCAACTATACCCCTCTTGGGTGGGTCCATTTCAGGAACACTAAATGAAAAAATTATATTTTTAATGTAAAAAATTAAATTAATCAAATATCGATAATTATATAATAAAATTATATTTATTTAAAAAAATTAGACGATAAATATGATTTTCAACACTAACTTTTAAATTTTTTAAATAAACATGTGATTCGATCATTTGACTTCCAATATTCAATCAAATTGATTTTTTTATTTTCATTTAGGGGTGTGCTCTTTTTAGATCTCATGTTCAACTTTCATTAAGAGTAATTTGCTCTCGGGGCCATGCCCGCGGGTTATACTTGAGATTTGTCTGATTCACGTAGAGAGGACGCTTTACGTGAGTCTTAAAATTAATCAAAGTATAAATTGACCCAGACACCTGATCATAAAAAATAAATAAATAAAAATTTGATTATTTATATAAATGACTTGTTTGATAAATTTTACAAATTAAACGTTTCAGATCATTTTAATGAAATTCTGGGCATACCCCCAATGAAGGGGGCAATAGGGACTGATACGCCCAAGGCACAAGTAGTATACCAATTCCGTTGTAAGCCTTATCATGAGAGAGTTAGAGAGAGAGAGAGATGTCAAATTTTAACAATAAAATTTTGTGTCAAATTTGACAATATAATAATTTGGCATGTGATTTCACAGAATGTTACGAATGAAATTTTTATGAGGTAAAAAAACTACTCAAGGCAAGTAAAAACATAATGCTAATAAATAAATAAATAAAAGGTGAAGAAAAGGATCTTTTTACACAAAAATATGAGAAATTTTAAAAATTTTATCAAAAGTTTTACTAAATATCTTACGTGAGTGTGGAATTCACATGAGACTTACATATGAGACATTTGATAAAAATTTTGATAAAGTTTTTAGAGTTTCTAACATTAATTCCTTTGTATGACATTTACAAATACTGTACTGTAACTGAGAAAGAAACATATGGAGCCAATTCAAGGAATTCGGTGATCTTGTACTTTTAACTCTTATTAACTGCCTTTAATTTATGCAATTAACAAGACATTTATCAACCCTCAAGTCAAGATTGAATTATATCATTATAATCATATCCCTATAAAATAGAAAAAAATATATCAGGTTCAGATAGGGTAGTGGAATTGAGACCTGAACCATGCAAATCCATCTTTTTTTTATTATTATTTTTAATGTATTTTAATCTGTAGGTTGAGCTGGGGTGTACCATCCAAACTTACCCATATTTTTCTAAAAGCAAATAGACTCTCCCTCCTATATTTTTATGTAATTTACAGAGAGTTTAGAGAAAAAAATGTTACATATAAATGGATTACTAACGGTTGACTGTCGCCGATAAATAAAAAAAATAAATAATACAAATGCAATGGGGTGCAAATTAATAAATACCCATATAACTTATTTGTGCCTAACGGTAAGAAATTCTATATGATTATGATTTTTTTATTTGTACCTAAATTAATCACAAAATCATACACAATTTCTTACATGGATGTAACCCCACAAAAAGTAAGACTTATCTCATGTAAAAAGATTGTATTGAAACATATCATCTGGGTTTCTAAATTTTTCCTAGTGTCACACCCCGAAAATAATACAATAATTCAACCGTGAAGACTAATACGAAATGACATAAACAGTGTATTAGACTTTCATTAATCAGAGTTCATTTACAAAAGGATACATGCATTACACATTCATAAGCTCTACCCTGAATCTATTGCTTGTGGCACCAAACTAAATGATCAACGAAATAAATGTCCTACGGCCTACATCTTTCCAAGACAATTCTTAGTTACAACAAAAGTGAATCTAACTCAACACAATTTAAAGCCCTTGGCTATACAAAAATAGATATAACATGATAGAAGCTCTTGCTCCCAATCCCTCCAAGCTACTGCCTTGGTGGAGATATATCACCAGCACCTGAAAATGATTTTTCCCAAATAGGGCTGGGCTCAGTCCCCTATTTTTTAGATATTTGGACCAAGTTATGGGCCGGGGTTGGAACTACGATAGCCCGGTCCTGGGCCATCCAGGCATTAAGCCAGTTAAAGGTGCCTCCAGAGCCCTGACCGCACTAACTAGAGTTAAGTCCTGGGGTAGACCGACGTGTTAACAAAGAAGAAGGCCGAGCTGTATAGTTCGGCATTGGACCCTCTTGTAGTGATGGCTACCACAACGCTACCCAAAGTAGCTCAGAACCAAGGAAGCTCGGTTGATTGTAGTACCAACCGAGGTAAAAAAAATCTGAGCTTGTTCACTTAGCTTGCAATATTAGGGTGTTCTGAGGATAAGCAGTATCCTTGTGAACGTGATTCCTAGGAGGACTATGTCAGGGAGAGTTAGAGTCCTACTAGGATTGTGCTAGGAAGAATCTATAAAAACTTATGACAGGATCTAACAGGTATCACAATTCTGACTCTAAAATGCACAGAGCTTATTGTCTATTGTCTAGTTGTTAACTTAGGTATCAGAGGGGTTCCCGGCACACACCCCGTCGGCTAGCTCACATTTGTGTTTTTAGGTAGCAAAGTGATGACGCGTGGAGGAGTGCCAACTTGATCAACAGGATTATACGAGAAAATTATTCTGTGCTCGTACACTATGAGCTTACATCTTTCCAAGACAGTTCTTGGTTACAACAAAAGTGAGCCTAACTCAACACAATTTAAAACCCTTGGCTATACAAAAATAGATATAACAGGATAGAAGCTCTTGCTCCCAATCCCTCCAAGTTATTGCCTTGGCAGAAATATATCACCAACACCTGAAAATGGTTTTTCCCAAATAGGGTGAGGCAAAACTTAGCAGAAACAATCTAGCACAATATATGAACTTTAATAAGGTTATAGACATGATATACATGGCCAATGCTCAAAATAAAATCATTTACAACTTTTCTTCCCAAATCCATATTATGCCAAGTATGATATCTCAATTCATTTTATATCAATTTGTTTCATGTCATTTCATATCTCATCAATTCATGAGTCATATCCATCGTTATCCAGACAACCCAACTGAGATTACAACTCAATGGTTTTCTTACCACACAACCATTACACACAAACACTTCAATTTGTCATTTTACGGAAATTTCGTTCGTGAGAATCGACACCCATGTATACACAATGTTTTTGGGACTTTCAACCTGGACGCACAAGCCAACTTAATTCAATGGAATCTATCTCCTTTCTCCTTCTAAACATGGAGTACATCCCCTTTCTCCTCCCAAACATCATACATATACAATGTATTAAACACAGTCATATTCAATGATAGTCAATAAGCGATTGGTTTCAATTTACCTAATCCTCATGCAATTTCTACAACAATCGTAACTATCCTCCACTAATAGCCTAAAACAAATATTTCTAAACAGATATACAATCTTCTCAACAGATAAATTATTCAAATTTCTATAGGTGAGATGTGATATACATCCAACTTCACCATTTATATAAACATTTATCTAATTTCATATTCCCATTTCTAATTTCACTATTTATGCAAAATAATTACTTGAACATTTTAGGGCAAAATTCTATTATTTTCCAGTCTCATCCCAATCACCAAAAATCAATCATTTATAGCATAACCCAAGGTCATATCTATTCCCATAACCATTTCTAAGATATCCATTACAAAACCCCTCTTTGGAATTGAAACCCCAAACCTTAGGTTTGTTAAAATTACTTCACAACCCAATGTTTCTCACACATCAAGAAAATGACCAAGTTGAAACTTATAGAGAGTGTAGAGAGTCCCTACCTCAAAGAGAGAAGACAAGCAAAGCAAAGAAGAAACTCCAAAGATGCCGAAACCAAAGTCTATTCGAATCAAAACGATGCCCTTGAGGTGCTTTTCCTTTTTAACAAAGGTACACGGGTAGAGAGATCACTAGATCTAGGTAAAAATGTAGAGAGAATGTGAGTTTTAGAGAAAGAGAGAGTCCAGATCTAGGGTTTTGTTGGAAAAAGATGTGAAAAAGTGATGTAAAAAGGTGCTGCTGCGAACTAATATACGCACAGTCCGCTCGAGCGCAAGAGTTGACGCTCGAGCGTCAGACACAATAAGTTGTCTCGCTTGAGCGCAGAATACACACATCCAATAGTTTTGTAGACAGAAGAACATCGCTCGAGCACAAGAATGGCCACTCGAGCGTAGGAAACATCGCTCGAGCGTAGAATATACTTTCCCAGTAATTTTGTAGACCTGCAAAAGTACAGAGAGTTTGCAAAGCTTGCTCAAGCGCAAGAAGTGTCACTCAAGCAAAGGAGTAAAAACCTAAGCAACAACGGTTTAAAAACCAAGCAACCAACTTGCTCCAAACACAACAACTACATTTTAACAATCAAGTTTAAGGAAGAATAAGAGGAAAAAGACATGAACAACCATACAAGGTTATGAATCCTGAGTCTAGAATACAAAATGGATAATGTCTAAACCGGCAACGTTATAACCTTCCCCCCTTAAGGAATTTCATCCCTAAAATTTCAAATCAAGTTTTAAAACTAAGTTAAAACCCATTTACCACAATGATAACCATTCCATTCCATCACCATGACCTACTTTCCGGTCATTCCCTCTTATCAACTTGATACACAAGTTCCAAAATTGAAAGTAAAATCCACATTTCCCAAAACATTTACAATGTTTACATTAAGTTTATGTTTCCAAAACATACACAACATATACAATGTTCTCATATATTCAAAACATATACAATGTTCTCATATTTCATTAACATAACAATAGTACAATATATGTTCAAATACTAACAACAAGTCCGGATACTTCTCACAGACTTCCAACTCACGTTCCCAAGTTATTTTTTCAACCTTGTGATGTTTCCACAATACTTTAACCAAAGGAATTGTCTTACCTCGCAAGACTTGGTCCCGAGTATCCAAGACTCTCACCGGTCTCTCTCCATATGAGGCATCCTCATCTACCTCTAAGTCGGTCTAATCCAACACGTGCGATGGATTCGGCTCATGCTTCCGAAGCATGCTAATATAAAACACATCATGAACCCTGGAAAGCTATGGCGGCAAGGCCAAACGGTAAGTTACCTCTCCAATCCGCTCAAGGATCTCAAAAGGCCTAATGAATCGAGGGGATAACTTCCCACTCTTTCCAAACCTTATCAAACCCCTCCTAGGTGATATCTTCAAGAACATATGATCTCCCACCTTAAAAGACAAAGGTCTCATCCTACGGTCGATATAACTTTTTTGGCGGCTCTGAACTGTAACCAACCTCTTATGGATAAGTGCAACCTTTTCTGTCGTTTCCTGGACCAACTCTGGACCCAACACTGGTGCATCACCCACCTCAGCTCAACACACAGGAAATCTACACGGTCGGCCATACAAGGCCTCAAACGGTGCCATATCGATACTCGACTAGAAACTATTGTTATAGACAAACTCTACTAAGGGCAAGTGCCTCTCCCATGAACCCTTGAAGTTAAGGACACAACCCCGAAGCATATCCTCAAGGATCTGAATAGTACACTCAGACTACCTATAAGTTTGAAAATGATACGCGGTGCTAAAAGTCAATTTAGTGCCCAAGGCATTCTGTAGGCTCTGCCACAATCGTCACTGGGACCCCGTGCAATCTCACTATGTCCCTAATGTACAGGTTGGTAAGAAAATCTACCGAGTCACTTACGCACATAGGTATAAAGTGCGCCTACTTAGTCAACCGGTCAACTACCACCCAAATGGCATCACTACCCCGTTAAGTCCTTGGAAGGCCCACAATAAAATTCATCATGACATGCTCCCACTTCCACTCGGCTATAGGTAAGGGTTGCAACAAACCCGCTGGCCTCTAATGTTTGGCCTTCACTTGTTGACAAGTAAGGCATCTCGATACAAACACGACTACATCCTTCTTCATACCTCTCCACTACTAAGATTGTGATACATCTTTG
The DNA here is from genome assembly GCA_030407325.1 of Camellia japonica. Taxonomy (NCBI): domain Eukaryota; kingdom Viridiplantae; phylum Streptophyta; class Magnoliopsida; order Ericales; family Theaceae; genus Camellia; species Camellia japonica. The sequence goes on from JAPPVO010000003.1 coordinate 49,313,784, forward strand.
TGCCTCCCGGATGCACCACAAGACATGAATGGTGAAACTCTCAGAGTACTTCCTCTTGGCAAGACTTCGGTATGAACAAACGGTCACGGTACCTCACACTCAGGTCGAGATACACGTTCAATCCTCTTTCTACCTTCCTACTAGAGATATTCTTCTAGGGGGATTCTGCCTCAAGGTCACCCTTCTGTGCTTCCAACACTCGGTTCACAAGTGTAGGTTGTACAACTACCGAAAACAAAGCAGCAGACTCAACAGACTTGCCAAGATGCAAGTCAAACTCCCCGATAGCACTTAATATCTCTCACTCCTGGATAGCAATACAAGCTACATTGCTAATTGATTTCCTACTCAAGGCATCGGTCACAACATTTGCCTTTCTCGGGTGATAATGTAACTCAAAGTCATAATCTTCTATGAACTCCATCCACCTTTCTACCTCAAATTCAAGTCTTTCTGTGTAAATAGATACTTCAGACTCTTATGATTAGAAAACACTTCAAACTTCTCACTATACAGATAATGCCTCCAAATCTTTAAGGCAAAGATCATCGCCGCTAACTCTAGGTCGTGAGTAGGGTAGTTCCTCTCATGTTTTTAACTGTCGCGAGCCATAGGCTACTACTTTTCCTCTTGCATCAAAACACAGCCCAGACTTTCCCGTAAGGCATCATAGTACACTGAATAGCCTAAACCCCTCCCCGGAATACTGGAGCAGTAGTAAGTCTAATCTTAAGCTCCTGGAAAGACTTCTCACAAGTCTTATTCCATACAAACTTAACTCTCTTCCTTGTTAGGGTAGTCAACAGTAAGGCTAGCCTAGAGAAATCCTTCACGAACCGATGGTAATACCTGACAAACCTTAAGAAACTACGGATCTCAAAAGCATTCTTAGGTTGTTCCCAATCTTGCACTGCCTCCATCTTAGATGAATCTACGGTCACCCATTCCCCAGATACCACATGGGCTAAGAACTTCACTTCTCTCAGCTAGAATTCACACTTCCCAAACTTAGCATACAGTCTGTGGACTTTAAGTAACTCAAGCACTACTCGCAAATGTTTCTCGTGCTCCGCTTCAGAAGGTGAGTAAATCAAGATATCGTTCACAAAAACGACCACAAAATGATTTGGAAATTCACGAAAGATCCAGTTCATCAAGTCCATAAACACTACTGGTGCATTAGTGAGCCCAAAGGGCATTACTAGAAACTCGTAATGGCCATACCGCATACGGAATGCCGTCTTCGGGATATCCTCCTCCCTTACCCTCAACTGGTGATAACCCGACCTCAGGTCTATCTTAGAAAAGCAACAAGACCCCTTCAACTGATCAAACAAATCATCTATGTGAGGCATTGGGTACTTGTTCTTGACAGTTACCCGATTCAAATTCTGGTAATCTATACAAAGTCGCAAAGCACTATCTTTCTTATTGGCAAAAAGAGCCACTGCTCCCCATAGCGAAGTACAAGAGCGGATGAAACCCTTATCTAACAATTCTTGGAGTTGAATCTTCAACTCACTCAACTTGGCAGGTGCAAATCTATATGGTGCCATAGAAATCGGTGCCGTACCAGGTACTAGGTCAATAGAGAACTCAATCTCTTGGTGAGGTAGTAAATTAGTAAGATCCTCCGGAAAAACATCTAAGTATTCACAAACTACCCTTAGCAACTTAACTCGGACTTTATCACACTCGGTACTCAAGAAGTTGGCAAGAAGGAAACTAAGTTCACTCCGTTCACGTGGATCATACACCGGTGATAAAACTCTATCCACCCAGTCCTCCAAGAGATAAAAGCAATCACCGCTCAAGGTATATACAGTAACCCTCTGACGGTAGTAGTCTATAACAGCCCAATAGGATGACAACCAATCCATACCCAATATAATATCAAAACTAGACATATCAATCAACACAAATGCAAAAGAGAGTCGGCGGTCGGCAACCTCTATGTCACAACCCTGACATCTCTGCTTTAAAAATACCTCACACCAATAGGTGACTCTACATAGATAGAAGATGCCAACCGAGTCAACTTTAACCCCAAAACGAATGCAAATGCAAACGAAATAAATGAATGGGATGCACCCGTATCAATCAACACATTAGCAACTGAATTGCAAAACAAGAAGGTACCTCTCACTACTGAAGGTGCTGGTACTAGATCCAACGCGGTAACAGAATACACACGCCCTATAGGCCTCTGCTCAACCTACTCACCCCTCGGAGCATAAACCTGATGCACTGACTAAGCCGAAGAGGCTTCCTGATTGGACCTCGAGGCTTGAGCTAACTGTGCCGGCTGGTGGCTCTGTGTCTGTCTCGAACCAGACGCACCGGGTGTACCGCCCAACTGAGGGAAAAATCTCTTCATATGCCCTGTCTGCCCACACTGATAACAAGTGAGCGGCTGCTTCTCCCCTAACTTTGGCTCTGAGAATGAGCTGAAGAAGGTACAGACCGTTGCCCTCCTCCTCTCTGCGGGCAAGCCGAAGACTTGTGGCCCAACTGACCACATTTGAAACAAGTAATGTCTCCCTGACCACCTCTCCCAGAACTTGAGCTCGACACTGGAAAAGTAGACCGTAACTAAGCTCCCTGGGATGGCTGTGGGTTAGAACCCCTCTGCTTCTTACTGTCCCTTTGAATGTCATGGCTCCTCCTGGAGCCCCTTCTCCTCGCCTCCTCCATCTACATCACTGTCTCCAGATGAGCCACCGCCTCTATAAGGCATCCATAGTCCCTAGTCATCGACCTACCACTTTAAACATGAGCCCGGTTCTCAAACTTTTCTCAAATTCTAGACAACGGAGTTCCTCAATCGCCACTAACTCCAGTGCAAACCTGGAGAGGCTAATAAACGTAGCCTCAAACTCGGCCACCGGTGTGTTCAACTGTACTAGCTTGGAAAACTAGTCTCTCAACTTCTCCCTAACCGTGGGAGGTAGAAACTTGTCCTAGAAGGCACTGACAAAAGCCTCCCAAGCCACCCCAATATGCCCACGCGTATACTTCCACCATTGACCTGCATCTCCCTTAAGCTGGAAGAATGCCAAAGTCACTCGTAACTGGTTGTCCTCGATGCCAAGCATCTCGAACATTTTCACTATCTGCTTTAGCCACTTCTGCCTTCAGTGGCTCCTAGGGATCACCCACAAACTAATCCAGATTTGACCGGAAAAACTTCCGCTTCAAGAAAGACGACCCTATCTTAGCTACTTGGGCCTGGAGTTGATTATCAACTCTGAGAATGTTCATAGACTCTCGCAATGCTCAAGCCATTTTGTGAGCTAAGGCGCCCATAGCCTGTTGACCAACTGGTTCGACCACATTGGCCTAATCAACCCCTTCTTCTTGTGCCGAAATTTCATCTAGTAAAGGCACTTCATGCCTCATAAGCCTACCACGCCTACCACCGCTGCGCCCTAACATCCTAATGAAGGTAACAAAAGAGATTAGTACATTTACAAATGTACCGAAGCTAATTCACTCACGTCCTAATGCGGTGGACAACAATAATTCACTCCACATAAGCACATAGTCACATAGATACGTACAAATTTCATTTCCGGATAACGATCGTCTCGCGGCATTGCCAGAGTTCCGGTTAAAAGCAACAGTGATCAAGTGTTCTTCTAATAGGACTTTTAGAAACCCGTAGACTCAATCAACAACCTAGAAATTTAAATCCCATACCCATATAATCACATAAACATGTTAACACATAGCATTGCAAACATATAAACATATTTGTCAAACGAGATAAACCCATCATGGTACTAACCACTTCCCACGTATCAAAAGTATTCAAACCCGGTACACTCTAATACCAAGTTGTCACGCCCCGAAAATAATACAATAATTCAACCGTAAAGGCTAATACAAAATGACATAAACAGTGTATTAGACTTTCATTAATCAGAGTCCATTTACAAAAGGGCACATGCATTACACATTCATAAGCTCTACCATGAATCTATAGCATGTGGCACCAAACTAAATTATCAATGAAATAAATGCCCTACGGGCTTACATCTTTCCAAGACAGTTCTTGGTTATAACAAAAGTGAGCCTAACTCAACACAATTTAGAGCCCTTGGCTATACAAAAATAGATATAACAGGATAGAAGCTCTTGCTCCCAATCCCTCCATGCTATTGCTTTAGCGGAGGCATATCACCAGCACCTGAAAATGATTTTTCCCAAATAGGGTGAGCCAAAGCCCAGCAGAAACAATCTAACACAATACATGAACTTTAACAAGGTTATAGACATGATGCACATGGTCAATACTCAAAATAAAATAATTTACAACTTTTCTTCCCAAATCCATATTATGCTAAGTATGATATCCCAATCCATTTTATATCAATTTGTTTCACGTCATTTCATATCTCCTCAATTCATGAGTCATATCCATCGTTATCTAGACAACCCAACTGAGATTACAACTTAGTGGTTTTTTTTTATTTTTTTTTATTTTTATCTGCAAAAAAAAAAACTTTATTGATGAAAAAAAAAGAAAGGCAATATACATGCAAGACTTACATCAATAAAGCAAAGAAGTGCACTGAGCATCATAGCAGACCTCAACAATCCCAACTAGGTTGGCATCGCAAATGAAGCTCAATCATATGCTACCACTTGACCTAAGAATGGTGAGAAACCAACCAAAAACAACAAAAGAAAGAAAGAAGAATACAACTGCAGCATTAATGCAATACAACAACAGACAGTGCAATCTCCCTTGTGACATACCATCAAACTCCCTTGAGACACACTAATCTACACATAGTAGCATGCAACAAAACAGCAGTAGGCAACATTACAGTATCAAAACAACAGCAAGCAGTCCAATACAGTTACACTGTTTCGAGATATCTCCCACCTCAATACAAAGACATAACCCTTAGGCCCTTCCACCTAAGCAATATCTAATTTGTGAAATGTTAAAGAGGAAATCATTAATTGAGAATTGAGTCCCTTTGGAAGAAGCTTTATACCAGATAGCTAGCCTCGTGACAATGAGCTCCTATAACTCCAGCATCTGAGGTTGAGAGCCTTGAAAAAGAAACCCATTTCTGTGCTTCCATATGGACCAAAAGGCCACCAGAGGTGTTGTACTCCAAATTTTCCTTTCTTCTTTCCTGCAGCAATGCCCAACCTACCAATGTAACAGACTTTGAACAAACCCAGGTACCACCTAAATAGTTCCCCACCACTACAACAACCCTGACCAAACCCTCTACACCATAGGACAGCGGATTAGCAAATATTCAATTGTTTCTTGCTGGGCCTTACAAAAAGTACACAGGGAAGATGCATTCTTATCCAGGATGCCAAGCCTTTGCAAGAACACTGATGTTTTCACCTTATTTTTCCATACAAGCCAACCAAAGAATTGCACTTTGGGAGGGAGTTAATTGATCCACACCCTTCTACTAAAGCTAACATTGCCTTTAAAATCAAGATTGGAATGATTGTAGAGAACAGAAACAAGTGACTGATCTGATTTTGTTGCTAGCCACACAACTCTGTCATTGATCTCCAGATTCAATACAAGGGCAGCTCGTAAAATTCCATTGAGTCTGAGTAGCTCCTCATTTTCCCCAATCAAATAGAGGTCTACGAAAAGTGAGTAACCAGTTCTGGGATTGGCCTGTGATCTTCACTAGATCGTTAATTGATCCCTCCTTATTATTAGATAGCCGAAATAACTTTGGAAATTCATCTTTAAGGTAGATATCTCCACACCATTTATCATACCAGAATCTGATTCTACAACCATTAACCACTCTTAATTGTAGTTGGGAAATATAGTGTATAAATAAAGTTTCTTTCTGTTCGACTATTGCTAAAATGTCACTCCAAATTCTAGAGAAGTTGATATTTGGGTTGAGATGAGGTAACCATTCCTCTCCTTGAATCATGTTCAGAAGCAAACCTCTACCACCATTTGAGTAGCAAGCACACATTCACATGTCGAACTCTTCGAATGCCTAGCCCACCTTGCTTGATGCTTTTAGTTACCTCTAACCATTTCACCATATGGATTTTCCTCTTCAAATCTGTGCCACCCCATAAAAATGAAGCTTGGATTTTATCTATCTCCTTAGCTATTCCTTCAGGCAGCCTAAACAGAGACAAATAGTACACTGGTAGACTGGACAACACTGTTTTCACCATGGTAAATCTACCTGCAAAGATAGAAATTTCCTTTTCTAGCCAGCAAGCCTCATTTTAAATTTATCAATAATAGGTTTCCATGTCTTCTTCCTCCGAGGACTAGCACCCAAAGGCAATCCTAGATAGTTAAGTGGTAATTTTTTAGCCTTGCAATTCAACAAGGAGGCAAAGTCACTAAGGACAGAATCAGAAGTACCAATCCCACAAAGCACACTTTTATGATAGTTGATTTTAAGCCCTGAAGCTATTTCAAAGCACCTTAGGATCCTCTTCAAGCAAAGAACTTCTGACAGCTCAGCTTCACAGAACAGTAAAGAGTCATCGGCAAATTGCAAGTGCGAGATCACTACATGATTGGCACCAATAACTGCCCATTTTAGCAATCTCAACTCTCTAGCTCTCTGAAGAAGAATATTTAGTGCTTCTGCGACCAAAATAAATAGGAAAGGTGATAGGGGATCACCTTGTCTGAGGCCTTTTTGAGGGTTGAACTCCTTGGTTGGTGAGCCATTAATAAGTATTGAGAGCCTTGCAGTAGAAACACATTCTTTAATCTAGGAAATCCATTTGGTACCAAACCCAAAGTTAGCTAACATTGAGAAAAGGAAATCCCAATTAATGGAGTTAAATGCCTTTTCAAAATCTAATTTAAACCATAACCCCTTTTTTGTTGGATTTTTTTCCAACGATCCACAACTTCATTTGCAATCAAAATTCCATTAAGTATACTCCTTCCTCCCAGAAAAGATGATTGTGAATCACCAATAACCGTGGGCAAGACTCTTTTTAATCTAGCAGCAAGAACTTTAGAGAGGAGTTTATATACTACACCAACCACACTTATAGGTCTATACTCATTTAGATTGACAGCTTTATCTTTCTTTGGTATGAGTGTGATGAAAGTGCTATTCAGTCTTGTAGTCAATCTACTATTGGTATGGAATTCTTTCATAAAGTTGAGCATTTCCTCTTTGATCACCTCCCAATTTTTTTGAAAAAACATCAGTTTGAAACCATCTGGTCCTGGGGCTTTGTTCCCATTACAATCTCTAACAGTTGCCCAGATCTCCATTTCAGAAAATTCTGCTTCAAGCATATGGAATGAGTCACTCAGCCTTACACTCTTGAAATCCCCAACAAGCACTGGTCTGATCCTTCAATCTTTTGTGAAATGGTTTGAAAAATAATTCCACACCTCAGACTTAACTTGATTAGGCTTCTCAAGCACTACATCCCCCTATTGTGATGGAATTAAGTGTATTCCTATTTTGTCTACTGGTAGCCATAACATGAAAGAATCTGGTGTTTCTATCTCCTTTTAGATTCTCTGCCAGCCTAGATTTTTGAAGCCATTCCCATTCCAATCTCTTGCTCAGCATCCACATTTCACTTCTAGTCTCTCTTTTCAACTTAATTCTTCATCCTCCAAAGGCTTTCATTCAGCTATCAGATCCAGCTTATTGAGTTCACATTCAAAGTCTTATAATTTGGATGCAACATTACCATTTTCCTCTTTACTCCATTTTTTTAATGCCAACTTCAAACTATATAACTTTCTCTACAGAATAAAATCAGCAGTCCCAAAGCACTGTGCTTCTCTCCAGGTTATCTCTACAAAAGGAACAAAATTAGGATGCAAGAGCCAAGCATTTAGAAACTTGAAAGGCTTAGGCCCCCAATCCCTCTTATCCTCTATGAGCACAATAGGACAGTGATCAGATGCTATTCTTGGAAGACCCTAGAGTTTGAGCTTAAACCTCTCCATCCACTCCGGATTAATAAGAAATTTGTCAATTCAGCTCCATTTATTTCCATCAAAGGCATTGCACCATGTATATTTTCTGCCTAGCATTTACACATCTACCACCTCACATCTATCTATGAATTCATTGAATTTTTTTATACCCATATCCCTTCTTTATGTTCCTACTATTTCCCCTAAAGCCCTTATCTTATTGAAGTCACCACCAAAGCACCAGGGATTTGGGAAAGATGTTTTCAGATTTAACAGAGACTCCCATAATTTCCCTCTCCTTATAATGTCAGTGGGAGCATAGATATTTACAATTACACAATCAAAAGAGTTGTAAAGCTTACCTGAGAGTAAAACAAAGTTTTTGCTGCTGCAATAATCTGAGAGCTGAAAGCCATTTGGGTCCTAAATGCATAATAGATCTCTTGTCATCCCTATTACATCCACAGTCATGTACTCCAACCTATCCCTGGGCCAAATACTTTTCACCATCAAGCATGTTATGCCTGATTTTTTTATTTTTTGAAATAGAGCCATATCAGTTTCCTATCTAGTAAAAGTTTCTTAATCTTCATTCTCTTTTCAGGCCTACCAACCCTTTCTGATATTCCAACTAAGTGTCTTCATAAAAATAGATATTTCACTGTTTCCACCCATTTGGAGTTAATTACTCCACTATACCAGTCCCTCTTCCCAACCTCTCATTATCCTTCTCCTCTATGTGTGTGAGTTTCCTAATTATTTCAGATTCCTGCCCCTTGTAATCAATACCTAAACTTTTCCCCACCTGCAGTGTTACACGGGCCTCTTGAAATATATCAGTACCATAAATTGGCTGCTTAACTTTTGGATTGTGGTTTGACTTAGGGGCAGCAGTGGATTTGGACATGGAGCCTTTGGGGGTGCCTTTGCTTGTTCATGTACCTCTCTGACCAAATCTTCTAGCAAACCCAGGAAATCTCCCAACGAACATAAGGTTTTTGATTCCCTCATTTCTGATGCCTTTCCTTTTGCATTTCTTTATACGGGTGCTAAATGAGCCTAAGAAAGATGGGCTATTAGAAACACTATCCTTTGACTTGGAGCCCACACCTGGAACTTCACACTTTGGCATTTCAAAAGGTTAATTGACACTAACACCAGTTGGCCCAATGGGCTGAGCATTGTCAAGGGTTACTTCAATGAGCTGCAGCCCAGATTGATTAAGACCTAAGGCTACCTCCAGACTAATGCCAGGCCTAGTTTGTAGTGTCTCACTTAGGCTCTTTATAAAGCCTGGAGTGAGTATCTGACCATCCACTGTATGGGTTACCTCCCTTGTTGTAGTATCATGATTGTTTGCCACTATAGGAGTTTCCACACCTTTTTTAGTGACATGATTGCACCATTTTCTCTGCTGCAGGATTTCCGCTGGCAACGATGACTCTACCATACAAATGCCCTCTTCATTTGAATTTTCCCTCGCAATTTTTAGTCTTCTCAACTGCTGATACATGGCTCCAACTACCACCAATTGCCAGCTCAACTCTTTCCTTTAACCTAAATGCCGTGTCCACATTTGCCACATCATATTCTCCTGTCACTTTATCTGCCTTGTCATCTTTTTTCTTCCTCCAAGATGTTAGCTTCAATGGGTTGGAGTCTCCTATTAACTTTGGAGCAACCATCTTCTTCTACCTCATTGATTGTAGTTCCTTTGCAAGTGGTAATTGCATCCACAGTACTCTGATCTTCATAAACTCTTGTGGGATAGACTCTGCCTTTGCACTCTAGATTCATGCTTGTGCTTATCGGATCCATAACACTTGTGACTATTTTAAACCTTCCACACTGAAATGATTTAGGTGAGCAAACATCTCCATCTAAACTTACCATCTCCCCCCAAAACCTTCTAATTTTTCTGAAGGTATTAGAGTTCCATAAATTAAGAGGTACCCCGTAACAACTGATCTACACATACCTTTCTTGTTGAAGGTGCATACCAGATCTCCACTCAGTGATGTACTCATACCAGTCATGAAACCAATCTTTGAGGAAAGACTTTTTATTCAACAAGTCTTCCATTGAATTAAAGAATATGATTGCATCCCTACCTCCACCTTCTCTCACCAATACATTCAACACACCTCTTTTTTCTTTGGTGTACATCTTGATTTAGTACCTTTGATGACCTCTGCAAACGACCGTCCATCAGTACCTTGATTCCATTTTCTTTTGTCGGTCATAATAGATGTCTTACTCACCTCTGGTTGTCTTGTTGGTATTGGGTTCAGTTTTCGCCTTTCCTCTGATCCATTACCATACTTTGCAAATTTGACTACCAAAGATTTATCATTAACCCACAAGCCATTCGCCTTCTGTTCGACTACTCTAGCTGTAGTGGAATAGTCATATCGAACAAACCCAAATTGTGAATTTGTTGATTTCCTCCTCTTTTTTGGTATGAACACATCTTTTACCACTCCAAACTTGATGAACAAATCGTACAAATTTCGTGGGTCCATTGATTCAGGCAAGTTATCCACAAAGAGCGTAAAGAAGCCTGTTCTTCGACCTTCATACCACGAGTGATACTTCGTTTGCCATCCTCTTTGCTTGACCACTAGAACAATGGTTTTCTTACCACACAACCATTACACACAAACACTTCAATTTGCCATTTTGCGAAAATTTCATCCGCGAGAATCGGCATCCATGTATACACAATGTTTTTGGGTCTTTCAACTTGGACGCACAAGCCAACTTAATTCAATGGAATCCATCTCCTTTCTTCTCCTAAACATAGAGTACATCCCCTTTCTCCTTCCAAACATCATACATATACAATGTATTGAACACAGTCATATTCAATAACAGTCAATAAATGATAGGTTTCAATTTACCTAATCCTTATGCAATTTCTACAACAATCGTAGCTATCATCCACCGATAGCCCAAAACAGATATTTCGAAATAGATATACAATCTTCTCAACAGATAAATTATTTAAATTTCCATAGGTGGGAGGTGATATACATCCAACTTCACCATTTATATAATCATTCATCTAATTTCATATTCCCATTTCTAATTTCACTATTTCTGCAAAATATTACTTGAATATTTTAGGGCAAAACTCCTATCTTTTTCAGTCTCATCTCAATCACCAAAAATTGACCATTTATAGTATAACCCAAGGTCATATCCATTCCCATAACCATTTCTAAGACATCCATTATAAAACCTCTCTTTGGAATTGAAACCCCAAACCCTAGGTTTGTTAAAATTACTTCACAACCCAATGTTTTTTACACATCAAGAAAATGACCAAGTTAAAACTTATAGAGAGTGTAGAGAGTCCCTACCTCAAAGAGAGAAGACAAACAAAGCAAAGGAGGAACTCCAAAAATGCCAAAACTAAAGTCTATTCGGATCAAAATGATGCCTTTGAGGTGCTCTACATTTTTAACAAAGGCACACGGATTGCGAGATCACTAGATTTAGGTAACAATGTAGAGAGAATGTGAGTTTTAGAGAGAGAGAGAGAGTCCCGATCTAGGGTTTTGGTAGAAAAAGATGTGAAAAAGTGATGTAAAAAGGTGCTACTGCGAATTGATATACACACAGTCTGCTCAAGCGCAAGAGTTGATGCTCAAGCATTAGACACAATAAGTTGTCCCGCTTGAGCGCAAGAAATGGCCGCTTGAGCACAGAATACACACATCTAGTAGTTTTGTAGACAGAAGAACATCGCTCGAGCGCAAGAATGGCCGCTCGAGCGCATACCCACTCTAGTGTAGGAAACGCCGCTCGAGCGTAGAATACACTCTCCAAGTAGTTTTGTAGACCTGCAAATGTACTGAGAGTTTGTAAAGTCCGCTCGAGCGCAAGAAATGCCGCTCGAGCAGAGGAGAAAAACTTGGGCAACAAAGGTTTGAAAACCAAGCAACCAATTTGCTTCAAACACAACAACTACATTCCAACAATCAAGTTTAAGGAAAAATAAGGGAAAAAATACATGAACATCCATACAAGGTTATGAATTCCGAGTCTATAATACAAAATGGATAGTGTTTGAACTAGAAATGCTATACCTAGTAACATTTTTAAAAAAAGATAAATTACAAACACATTCCTTGAGATTTGATTAAAATACGAATCACCTCTTGTGATTCGGGAAATTACATTCCACCCCCTAAGATTTTTAGTTTCATAACAAATCATCCATTTCATTAATAAATCACGAAATCAATTTACAATTTTTAATGATGTTAAAAATATGTTTTAATTAATAATTTATGTAATTTTATTATTGTATAGGAGAGCAATCATAAATTTCATTTTTTTAATTAATTCTGTTAAATAATTTTTTTTGACAAGGGGATATTTGTAATTTTCTAAATCACATGCGACAATCTATATTTTAAGCAAACCTTAAGGAATGTATTTGTGATTTATTTTAAAAAATAATAATAATCTACTGGATTTATGAAAAAATTTAAAAACCTTAGACTCCAAAATGAATAAACAACTGTGGGGTTATATTTCTGAGCATCAACACGTGGCAAGATGACGTCGGCGTGTCATCAGGAGAGCTACGTGTCACAGTAAAGTTTTGCCATGGTATCCTAGTATTTGCCGAGGTAATTTCTGAAGGCAACTTAATCGGGACAAAGGCCCAACCTCGGCTCCACCTGCAATGGCCGAGCTACCCGCAGAAAACTGGAGCCGAGGTAACTGTCAGACTGACCATATCAGCCAATATAAAATATTATCTTGGTAGGTGGATGTCCAACTATGTGGAGTAAGCCATCATTTCACTAACTAAGTGGCCTCGAGGCCATAAGAGTTGATCATGAGGCCATTAGAGGCCATGTGAAGGAATAAAGAGCTTTTGCCTGGAAAGCTGCCGAAAGTGCATTGGTGGGCTGGCAAGACAGCTCAAAAGTTAGTGGCTTCTGCACTAACTTCACTAGTATATATATGGAGAGGTCAATGGACGAGGGGGAATGAATCATTCGGAGCAGAGCATATCAACTACAAGCTGATTGTAAACTTACAATTATACACTTGAGAGTTAGAGAATTACAGAGAGTTATTGTAATTTACCATTCATTCATAGTGAATTACCTCGGCTCCCGTGGACGTAGGCATTATTGCCGAACCACGTTAAATCCTTTGTGTCTTTGTGTTATTATCTGTGCCATCTATTCTGCTGTGTTTTTACCGCTGAATCACTAAGATAGGCAGTGTGATCAGAAAATCACTCACACAATTTGGCGCCGTCTGTGGGAAGAAAGACGAATAGATGGCCAGTAACGCACAAAACGAGAAGGTCGGGGGCAACACTCCCGCTGGGAGTGACAGGTCTATTGACCTTGATGTTGAAAGAGACAACCACAACAACAAAGCCGTGGCCAGGGGCACGAAGGGAAAGACCATCCAGGAGGACAGATACTACAAGGAGGATAACCTCCAAGTATGGAGGGAACGGTGCATACGAAGGGATGAAGAAGTCAAGGACCTAGCAAACAAGTTGGCCGACCTGCAGTCGGTCGTCAACTTCATGATGCAAAATAATGTCATGAAACCACCATACCCACTGCAGGATACGCCGATCCCAGCAGTTAAAATCAGAATGGAGGAGAAAGATAAATCCAGAAGCATCACAACGTTCGAAGAGCAAGAGGCATTCACACCCGCCCTCCGAGGAGGTCGGCGGGCGAGAGGAATCCAGACAAGAAAAGTCCCAGAGAACATGTCATACAAAGGATCATGAAACCAGAGAACCTCGGCATGTACAAAGCGGGCTCTCTGCTTCGACACAACCCAGGGAGAAAAATCTAAACGGGCACACCACGAGGCCGAGAGCAGCGTGCCAAAGGGACTCAAATCGAAAGATAGCCGAGCTCCAGGGAGGAGCAAAGAAGATTTGAGAAACTACCTCAAGAGAAGGGAACAGAATGCTGAAGCCGAGGTCACCTCATTCGTCAAGCCAAGGACGCCATTCTCGTAGTAGACTGGACAAATTCGAAGCTCCGAAAAGGTTCAGCATGCCGAGGTTTCAAATCTATGACGGTAAGTCAGATCCTAACTTCCATGTTGGATTATTTTTAAACTCAATGGCATTATACAGTGGAAATGAGCCTTTGCTCTGCAAAGTATTCCCATCGTCCTTTGGGGAAATTGCATCGGATTGGTTCCACAAGTTACCAAAGGGAAGCGTGAAGACATGGGAAGGACTGGCCGAGATGTTTGTGGCCAGGTTCGTGACAAACAAGCTACAGCCATTGAGGGTGGATGCACTAATGGCTTTGAAGATCAGCAAGGATGAAGGCCTTAGGGCCTATGCAAAAAGATATTACGAGGTGTTAACCGAATACCCGAATGCAACCAGGAGGTAGCGGTCGTCTTTCAAGAACGGCCTAAAAGAAGATTGTTCACTTCGGAAATCTTTGGCGAAAACATTGCCGAAGAACATGGAGGAACTCATGGCAAGGATCGAAAATATGCCAGAGCCGAAGAAGATACATCGGCATCAAAGCAAGTCAAACAGGAGCAAGGGAACACCTCGCCGAAGCGAAGCCGAAGTAACAACGGATTCAGCAAGGCAGAGGTAGAGCTGAGGGCTAAACAAGCGAGTAATAACCGTGTTCCGAATTCCGATTCAGAAGGTCCTAGGAAAAATTCGGGGCGAACCCTATTTCAGAACACCGGCAAGGCAACCCGGGGAGTTTATGGGACGAAACGCGGATAGACATTGCTCATACCACGATGAAAACGGACATACAACACAAGGTTGCAGAGCCCTCAAAGCCACTTGGAAGATTGGTGAGGCAGGGCCACTTAAGAGACCTTGTTGATGAAGCCAGAACAAGAAGAACAGACCAGACTGCCTCAGGCTGAAGCGGCCCCACCACCACCGCAACCCCGGGCAGAAAGACCTCGGGTGGTAAATGTGATTCATTCCAAGTGAATGAAAATGACGTTCGGGGAGAAACCCAACGAGTAAAACATCTGCAGTATGTGAACCAGGTCGGACTGAAAAGACCTCGGCCAGAAGATTGCCAAGGTCCGATGATAACCTTCACCGAGGCCGACCTAGAGATGGTCCAGCATCCACATAATGATGCCTTGGTAGTATCCCTCCAGGTTGGGAGTGCCAAGTAAAACGCATCCTGATAGATCAAGGCAGCTCATGCAACATCATGTACGTTAGATGTTACAAGGAGCTGGCCTTCACCCTGATGACCTGGAGCATTCAGACGGCCCGATGGTCGGCTTCAACGGAACGCCGACGTGGCCCCTTGGTGCCACAACCTTGGACGTACAAGCAGGCACAAAGATGATCAAGACTGAGTTCATTGTGATTGATACTCCATCACCGTACAACATCATCATGGCAGGCCGTGGTTGCATGCAATGGGGGCAGTCCCCTCAACATTGCACCAACTACTGCGCTTCCCACAGAACATGGGATTGAAGAAATCCGAGGAGATCAACTGCAGGCAAAGAATTGCTCCATGGCAGCAATGAAGACTACCTGCAATATTCAAGAACCAACCAGAGAGATTGAAGACGAGGACATGAAGTCCTAGAGGATGTCGGCAAGGAGCCGGCCGAGAAGAGTGAAGAATCACTAAAGAAGATTTTCGTCCAGGAGGGCGATGAAGAACGTTTTTCTTCTCGGCTCAGGCTTAGCCGAGGAAGAGGAAAGGGAACTAGAGGCATTTTTAAGAGCAAACATAGAAGTGTTCGCCTGGACACCTTATGAAATGCCTGGCATTGACCCCGAGGTCACATGTCACAGACTGAATGTCGACAGGTCGGCCAAACCAGTGGTGCAGCGAGCCAGGAGGCCGACGTTGGTACACGTCGACGCAGTGGAAGAAGAGGTTGACAAACTTCTAGAGGCCAGGGCCATCAGAGAAGTCATTTACCCGACATGGTTATCAAACACTGTGGTGGTGAAGAAGAAAAATGGCAAATGGAGGGTTTGCGTAGACTTTACAAGCTTAAATAAAGCCTGCCCCAAAGACAGCTTCCCTCTACCAAAAATTGACCAGCTGGTGGATGCTACATCGGGACATGGAAGGATGAGCTTCCTAGACGCTTACAGGGGATACCACCAGATAGCCATGTACCCACCAGACGAGGAGAAAACAGCATTCATCACCCCAAAAGGCCTGTACTGTTACAGGGTGATGCCTTTTGGACTAAAAAATGCAGGAGCAACCTATCAAAGGCTGGTAACCAAGATGTTCAATCACCAGATAGGCCAAACAGTGGAGGTCTACATCGACGACATGGTTGTAAAGACCAAGGAGCCAAAAATCATCTTGCGGACCTAGCCGAGGTATTTGACATACTCAAGACATATCAGCTCCGACTAAATGCATCAAAGTGCGCATTTGGGGTTGGATCTGGGAATTCCTAGGGTACCTGGTAACCAGAAGGGGAATAGAAGCCAGCCCAGATCAGATCAAGGCCATCCTAGATCTACAGAGCCCCACCTCGGCAAAACAGGTTCAAATGCTCACTGGCAGGGCCGCAGCCCTAAACAGGTTCATAAGCCGAGTTCAGACAAGTGTAAACCCTTCTTCAACCTGGTAAAGAAGACTGCAGACTTCCTGTGGACCGAGGAATGTGAGGAAGCTTTGGCCGATCTAAAGAAGTATCTGACCACGGCTCCAATCCTCTCAACGCCGGAGCCCGAGGAGGAGTTGTTTTTGTACTTGGCTGTGTCCGAGCATGCTGTGAGTGCAGTACTAATCCGAGAAGAGAGAGCAGGGAACAGAAGGCTGTCTACTATGTAAGTAAGACCTTAGCCAGTGCTGAAACAAGGTACTTGCCACTAGAGAAATTAATGCTGGCTAGTCATGGCCTCAAAGAAGTTGAACCACTACTTCCAAGCACACAAGATTCTGGTGCTAACAGAACACCCATTGAAATCCCTGTTACAACAAGGAGATTTGACAGGAAGAATCGCAAGGTGGGCAGTAGCCCTGGGACAATATGACCTGGAATTCAGGCCCAGAACAGCAATCAAGGGCCAAGTTTTGGCCGACTTTGTGGCAGAATTTACGCCAGAGTCATCGAACGTCGGCCTCCGATTAGCCGAGATGAACAAAGCTCTAGCAGGCAAGAAGAATCCCAGCCGACAGCAAAAGAGCAAAGGAAGGAGAAGCTCAGACCTGCAGCATTTACATCGGCGACTCGTTTAGACTCTTTGTCGATGGAAGTTCAAACCGACGAGGAGCGGGGCAGGGTACTGCTGATATCCCCAGATGGAGAAATAATAGAACAATCCATCCGTTTGGGGTTCAAGGCCTCAAACAATGAAGCTGAATACGAAGCATTGATTGCCGGACTAAAACTGGCAGCAGCAGCTGAAGCCGATGAGGTAATAGTTTTTTGTGATTCACAACTAATTGTTAATCAGTCAACAGGAGAATTTGTAGCCAGGGACGAGCGATGTCGGCATATGCAAAAGAGGTGATCAGATTAGCCGAGCTATTTCAGAATTGCCGACTTCTTCAAGTTAGCCGAGATGATAACAGCCACGCCGACGCGTTGGCCAATCTGGCGAGTTCAATGCAGACTGGAAAGACGAGAACAATTATGATCGACTACATGTCGGGCCCGAGCATAGAACCACGGCACGCGAAGCAAGAAGCAATGTGTGTGGACATGGGGCCGAGCTGGATGGATGCAATTGTTGCATTCCTGAAAGAGGGAAAATTGCCAGAAGATCGCAAGGAGGCACACAAAGTCAGACTGAAGTCGGCAAGATTTTGCCTATCTGCGGAGGGACATCTCTACAGAAGGTCCTTTACCGGACCCCTATTAAGGTGCGTACACCCTTTTCAAGTTGAAGATTTTTTATATGAAATTCATGAAGGGATTTGTGGAAGCCACACTGGGGGCAGATCGTTAGCCCATAGGGCCATTACCCAGGGGTATTGGTGGCCATATATGCAAAAAGATGCCGAAGCATATGTGAAAAGTGCGAACCCTGTCAACGGTTTGCACCCTTGATTCATCAGCCAGCTGCCGACCTGAATCCAGTATCCAGCCCCTGGCCGTTTGCCCAGTGGGGCATGGATCTGGTCGGACAACTTCCCCAAGCAACTGGGCAGAGGAAGTACTATTGGTGGCAACGGATTACTTTACAAAGTGGATAGAGGCAGAACCTCTAGCTAAGATCCGAGATGTGGACGTCAAGAATTTCATATGGAAGAACATCATCACCAGATTTGGAATTCCCAGAGCCATTGTAGCCGACAACGGAACGCAGTTCGACAGCAAGCTGATCAAGAATTTCTGTGCGAAATTCAAGATCAAGAATTACTTTTCAACACCAAGCTTCCCTCAAAGCAACGGACAAGCGGAAGCATCCAACAAAGTAATTCTGGATGGAATAAAGAAGAGGTTGCAGGCAGCAAAAGGGAAATGGGTAGATGAATTACCCAATGTGCTTTGGGCATATCGGACTACGCCGAGAAGATCAACGGGGGAATCTCCCTTTGCCATGGCCTATGGCACAGAAGCAGTCATTCCACTGGAGGTCGGCATCCCAGGGATCCGAACCCAGGGAGTTGAAGATGGGACTAATGACATACTTAGCCCGAGATCTGGATCTTTTGGAAGAACGAAGAGAGAAGGCTGCAATTCAGCTTGCAGTACCAGCAACAGCTTGCCAGGGCTTACAATAAGAAGGTCAACCCACGAGATTTTCAAGTCGGCGACCTAGTCTTGAGAAAAGTGGTCGGCAACAAGAAAGATCCCAGGGAGGGCAAGCTTGGCCCAAACTGGGAAGGGCCTTACAGAATTACCTCGGTGTTAGGTAACGGAGCATATCGGCTTGAAGACAATGAAGGCAAAGCACTGCCAAGACCCTGGAACACTTGCAACTTGAAATTTTTCTATCATTGAGAGATCCTTATTCTTGGCCGATGCCATATGATTGGTAGAGATGCTGGAAGACATGGTAAATGAGAACCCAAGTGGAACTCAGGTTCACATTGGGGGCAGAGAAGATACAAAGCCTACCACTTGTTGAAATTTGTAGCAATTTACAAGTTGGTTTGGCCGAATAACAAAGCCTACCACATAATAGATGGTCTGGCCGAATAACAAAGCCTACCACTTGTTGAAATTTGTAGCAATTTACAAGTTGGTCTGGCCGAATAACAAAGCCTACCACTTGTTGAAATTTGTAGCAATTTACAAGTTGGTCTGGCCGAATAACAAAGTCTATCACTTGTTGAAATTTGTAGCAATTTACAAGTTGGTTGACCGAATACAAAGCTTAGCTTCGCTTGTTGAAATTTGTAGCAATACAAGTTGAAGTTGAGCCGAGAAGATTCCTTAGCTTCGCTTGTTGAAATTTGTAGCAATTTACAAGTTGAAGTTGAGCCGAGAAGATTCCTTAGCTTCGCTTGTTGAAATTTGCAGCAATTTACAAGTTTGTTTCTCTTCGCTTGTTGAAATTTGTAGCAATTTACAAGTTTGTTTCTCTTCACTTGTTGAAATTTGTAGCAATTTACAAGTCGAAGGAAAGCCGATGTTATGGCATACAGTCTTATAGCAATTTGCTGGTTGGACATACCAATGACGATGTTCAAACACTTGTTGAAATTTGCAGCAATTTACAAGTTGAAGCTAAGTATACTGTTCAAACCTTGTTAAAATTTGTAGCAATTTACAAGTAGATTACTGTTTAAAACCTTGATTATAATCGAGAATAGTTTTGCTATATATAATGGTCCTTGTTGAAATTTGCAGCAATTTGCAAGTAGGTTGGATTGATATAACAGGTTGAAATTTAGCCGACATGTTACCATCTGTTGAAATTTGTAGCAATTTACAGGCCGAGGTAAAGGTTAAGATTATTGTCTAATACATGATAAAACCCGCGAAAAGTTTAGTGTTTATACTAATCCTTGTTGAAATTGGTAGCAATTTACAAGTAAGTTAGACAATGTTAGACTGAGATTTTGTTTAAACTTAAGAAAAGTTTGCAAAAGTAAACGTTGAATAGTATATTTTTTATATACTTGTTGAGATTTATGAAAAGATTACAGGACAGTTCCTTGCCGAAGTAAAATTTGCAGGTGTTATGCCGAGGTACCTAACCCTGAGAAGACTATGCAAAGGAAGAATTATATACAACATGCAGAATATTCCAAGTATGGAACCATTCAGAAACAGTAAGAAGAATCAAAAGACTATAACATTCAGAAAGAAGCAGTTGCATATAAAGTAGGCACTATGGCCAAGCAAATTGTTCACAAGTAGCAGAGAGGCACATCGGCCACAAAAGAGCATACATTGTTTGAAAGAAAGGACAAAAAACAACAAAGTACAAAGAAGAAAAACAAAAGACATTCAAGTTGCTTCAGCTTCAGGAGTTAGTTTGGCTGAGACATCGGAGGGCTCTTGAAGAATAACATCAACACCTTCTTCTGCCACAACCTCAGTCTGCCCTTCCACCACAACTTCAGCTTCTTTATTCTCTGAAACCTCGGCCAGTTTGTCAGCTGCAACTTCGGCATCGATTTCAGCCAGAGTTTTCTCCACACTTCTATCAGCCAACAGAAGATCAGATGATAAATGGGCAGGGCCAGTTTCCTTGGGCACCTTTTCTACCTCCTCATCCTCCTCTTGGGTTAAATCCATTATTTGATCACCCTTTGGAGGAGATTTGGCCTTCCTCACCAGGGCTTCTTCTTCACCTTCACCTTCCTCTTCAGCCTCGGCTTCAGAATCATCTTCCTCAGCTTGGCTTGGAGATGGAGAAAGAGGACAAGGAAGACGCATGGCCTTGGTCTTGCGCCATGGCGAGTCGACTGAAAGATTAAGCTGTTTGGCCAAAGCATTCCAACCTAGGGAATATCCCTTGTTGCATGCTTGCTTGACCTGAAGCTTATAGTCTTCAGCGACATCGGCCATGCCTTCAGTATAAGCAGCATCAATTTCGGCTTTCTTGGTGGCCAAAGCCTCTATCAGTTCTTGCTCGGCTTGATTCCTCTTAACCTCGGCCTCTTTTTTCTCGGCTTCGGCGACCTTCTTGATGTCTTCAGCAGCCTCAGCTTTTTTTAGAGCTATCTGCTGGGCCTTTGTGGCCGCCTCGGCCTGATCTTCCAGCTTTTTCATCTTCAATAGATCCCTTTTATGGATCTTTTGAAGGGCAGAAAACTCCTTCTTCAAATCAGATAGTTCCTGCCTAGTTTCATACGCCTTCACAGAAAAAGAGTGGGCGTGTTGAATGGCCTGAAAGTTCACAAGGCAAAAGTTATTACAGAATGAAACAAAGTAATAGTAAGACAAAATATCAAAATTCTGAAGACTTACTTGAACAGAGTGTTGCAGCATAAGGGCATAGTTCTCATATTCGCTGATCTTGGCATTTTGCTCAAGATCACCTTCAAGAAGAACCGCCGTACTGAGTGCCACACCAACGTTAATGTCGGCGGCGCTTTCATTAGCATAAATTGGCCTGTCTTCAAGGGTTATTTTGGGTTCCCAGGGAACTTTAGGAACCCTGGATCCCGAGGTCGAAGGTTTCTGTTTCTTCGGTGGAGCGGACCCTGATGGTTGGGCTTAGCAGATCTTTTTGTGGGTGCAGGAATGGACTTGACTGATAAAGTCAATTGGGCAATGGGCAGGGCATCCTCGGCCTCGGCATCAGCTTCAGTCACCTTGGCCCTTGGTTGGGTCTTCTTGCTCTTTTTGGTTTCTGGTGGCAGAGGTTGAGCCGGTTCAGCGTCATTGTCATCTGGAAGATTGGCCAAAAGATCAAGCACTACTTTCTTCGGGCGCTCCATCTCGGCTGTTTTAACAAGTCTACGTCGGCGTTTCTTTTTTGTCGCTGATATTAAATTTGGAGCCGAGGTTGATGGATGATCGGCTGGCTCAGATGTGGAGGCAGCCTGTTCTGTAGAAGCAGTTGACGGAGAAGCGCTCTTCTTCTTCCTTGGAACGTCGGCCAACTTAGATGTGTATGTGGGGATGAAATTTAACACCAGAGGAGCTTTGTGCTTCTGGAGAGGGAGATCCAATAACTTCTTTAATCCTTTCCCTGGACAGTAGGATCGGCGGAAGTTCTTGTGAGGCTGGCGAATGTCTGCAACAAAAAACACAATATCAGAGACAGATAAAAGTGGCCGAAAAATCTGAAGAAAAACAACAGTTAAGAAGTTAAACATAGGGATCTTACCCTTGCCCTCCTTGACCGTTCGTGAAAGAGGGAATAGATGAACTTCTTCATCTGGGCCAAAATTCCCAGTTCCCAGACGCGATGAGGTAATCTTCTCCAGCCCCTTGTTGGAGTCTGGGAGGTCGGCTACGATCTTAAAGGCGGTGGACCTCGGCTTAAGGTAGTAGACATAGCCTTTTTCTTTAAGGTTCAAGGGGCACATGTATAGCAATACTGGATGTCGGCAAGAGTGATTCTAACACTCTCCTGCTGAGCTAAGGCTATTATCCATTCAGCGTCCTATAAGCGTTTATGGAGAGTAGCATGGGGTTCAGGGCGTAGTAATGAAGGACTTCGCGAAGAGAGGATTAAGAGGAAACCGAAGTCCACATTGGACGAAGGCTACAATAGGGAAAGGCATCTTGTCGCCATCAGGCATTATAGAGTCTTCCTCCCCAGCTAGTCTGAGATGGACATCGTCTCTGGAATGGAGAACTCTTGCCTAAAGTTTTGTAGCTTGGTTGGGTATCAACCCTATCTCTCCAAAACACCCATGGTTATTGATATACCAGTACTTGACACAGAAACAGAATGTTCCTAAAAGGGTTCTAAAGACCTCGGCTTAAACCTAGGTATAATTCGTTTCAATTTTTCCTAAGGACTGATGGTTCTACAGCAAATCCCAAACCTAAATCTACGAAAAGCAAGTATGGAAGGCAGAAATCTGGAAAACAGGAAAGCAAAAAGAAGTCTCAGATTCAAGAGCACGAGAGGACGAAAGGCCAAGAACAAGAAACGGTGCAAGTGTTCACATGCAAAATCAAGAAATGATTCACAAATTAAAAGAAAAGCAGAACAGTAGAAGCAAGAAAAACCAAAAGCGTTCAAAAGAGCTGAGAAAGAGAAGGGAACGGTGGCTTACCAGAAAAGATGAGGCCGAAATGAGCTTCGCCGAGGTCAGACGATGGACGCAACAGAAGCGAAAGCTTCACAGAAATGGCAGATGGGGCAGATGGAGATGGTTGCAGAGCTTAGAGCCTTTGGCAATGGCGGATTCAAAGAAGAGGGAGCTTTAGAGTGAGAGAAAGCAAAGAAATCGGAATGCAAAAGTGAAGAGGAGAGAGAGAAAGGCAATTGTTTTGTCAAAAATTGAAACGGCGGCAAAGGCAATTATTTTGCCTAGGGTAACGCATGCGTCAGATGGCGCTGACAAAGGAAAGACGAGCGACTGGCGCGTCACCAGCACGGGCCAATAAGGATAAAACACGTCGATGGAACAGTTGTAAAACGGTGCATGACAGCTCATGCGCGTATGGGAGTCGATTTGAATTTGAAGAAGAGATGTCGACCTGAAGTAAATGATCTCGGCAAGAAGTTCTTAAGCCGAGGTACGAGAAAGAAGTTCAATATAAGTTCCATCACCTCAGTATACCGAGGTAATAGAACTTATGGGGCAGTTGTGGGGTTATATTTCTGAGCATCAACACGTGGCAAGATGACGTCGGCGTTTCATTAGGAGAGCTACGTGTCACAGTAAAGTTTTACCATGTTATACTAGTATTTGCCGAGGTAATTTCTGAAGGCAACTTAATTCGGGACAAAGGCCTCCAACCTCGGCTCCACCTGCAATGGCCGAGCTACCCGCAGAAGACTGGAGCCGAGGTAACTGTCAGACTAACCATATCAGCCAATATAAAATATATCTTGGTAGGTGGATGTCCAACTATGTGGAGTAAGCCATCATTTCACTAACTAAGTGGCCTCGAGGCATAAGAGTTGATCATGAGGCCATTAGGGGCCACTGAAGGAATAAAGAGCTTTTACCTGGAAAGCTGCCGAAAGTGCATTGGTGGACTGGCAAGACAGCTCAAAAGTTAGTGGCTTCTCCACTAACTTCACTAGTATATATATGGGGAGGTCAATGGACGAGGGGGACATTGAATCCGTTCTGAGCAGAGTATATGCAACTACAAGCTGATTGTAATACTTACATATATACACTTAGAGAGTTAGAGAATTACAGAAAGTTTATTGTAATTTTCACCATTCATTCATTAGTGAATTACCTCGGCACCCCGTGGACGTAGGCAATTATTGCCGAACCACGTTAAATCCTTTGTGTCATTGTGTTATTATCTGTGCCATCTATTCTGCCTGTGCTTTTACCGCTGAATTACTAAGATAGGCAGTGTGATCGGAAAATCACTCACACAACAACTAAATAAAAATAACAATGATAAGAAGAAGTTAAAAAAATAAATGTGTTATAAAGCCGTAACATATATAAAACGTATCACATTCAAAAATTACAACCTTAAGATATGCTATCACGCCCACAGCCCCACAATATCCAACTATAAACCCGACTCGCGTGCGAAAATTTAGATTTTTGTTTTCGAACAACGGTGAATTTTTTTTGAAGAGAAAAAAATAATAAAAAAATGAAAATAAAACTATATTTATAACCATAAAACTCAAATTAAGAATGTCATGACCACTCGATGTCCGATGTCCCAATCCCATTTGTTATTTTAGGTTTATTTTGAAAAGATTAAAAAGTCAAAAAATTTTTGAAAAGTAAAAAAAAAATTAATTTATTGACTTATTAATTTATTTTGGTCACATCACCTCCCTATTTTTTTTTTTATATTTTTTCGTAATAAATTAAAAGCTAACTTATAAGCCACTTCCCAAATAAGACCTAAAAAAGTTTTAAAAAATTTAAAATTATATATAAAAAAAATCAAAAATTTATTTTCTCTCTATTTTTTGCATGTTTTTAATAAAAATTAAAAAAATCATTTTAAACATACTAATTTTTTTCATCTCATATTTTAGTTAAAAAGTTACTAAAAGAGTATTTTCCAAACCAACCCTTAGTAAATTTTTTAACTTTTTATAAATAAAAAAAACGTACAAAAAAATAAAAACAATAATTAATTTTTTAATAGTAACTTTTTAATTATTTTAATATTTTTCCAAACATACCCTTAGTTTTTACATTGGCAAATGACTAAAAGTGTCCCCAATTCGGAATGAATATCTCGGTTTTTTCGTTTTTGCTTTATTTATTTATTTTTTTATCCCATTTCATCTTATTATTGACGTCAGTTAAAATAATATTATAAATTAGTCAAATTTAAAAAAATCAAATCCTACATTCGATTATATTTGTTGTATCGATAATGTTAGAAATACTAACATATTTATTAACAATTTTATTAATATACTTACATGTTTTGATAAGATTAATTATTACTGTTGGCTATATATTTTGTATAAGTCAATCACAGTTTGACACGTGGCAGGATGAGGGCAATACGGAAAGACAATTTAAATCTTCAATCGTAATCACACACGTGACAGTTAGTATTGGTTATTGTAGATCTGTATAGCACTGGATCAGCAAAGAGATGTAAAATGACGTGGCTTCAACGGTTACTCATATTTAAATTCAAAATCAAGAGGGAAGCTTAACTGCAGATATGGCATAGTGGAGCTAACTGTAAGGCAACATGATCAGCGATCATGAAGGGATGATTCGACGGTTAGAAACGCATTTGACGGTTATCATTGAGAAGTATAAATAGCAGAGAAAGCCGCAGAAAGAAGCCTTAGACTCAGATCCAAAAAATCAGTTTTATCTACTTTATTTTCCTTCTAGTTTTTATATTTCTTGTTCTTTACATTTTTGTACTTCAAATTCCTGCACTGCACTTTGTTCATAGGAGTAGTTTCAAGTAGTTTGTTGCTGTAAACCTCTACGAGGCTGAGTTGGATTTTTTTAAGTATTTCATTTTTACTTAATGAAATGTTACAATTGTTCTTCATATTAATCGTTGTTTGCTTAATTCTCCTAAACAAAGTCACCAATAAAAGTTCTCTTCAATGAGGCTGAAAGAACTAAAATACAATCGTCTGATAAATTGGTTGGCAATTGATATTCTGTAAGGACTGATTGATCCTTGCTGGTACACTCAAAATTACAATAATAACCTTTGAAAGCCAAAAAGCCAACATATATTTTTGGCACGCCTAGTGGGACTAATTAAAATGGCTAGACGTAGGAGATAAGGAGAAAATGAACGCTTGGAAGAAGGCGTGGAAGGAGAGGTAGAAATACCTAATCCAGAGGATAATGTGATAACACATCTTGTGGAAGTACCTGTTTTATCAGAACCTATGGTCGAACAGACCAGCACTTCGGAGCAAGTACCACATGTTCAAAGTATTGGACGAGGCCAAAAAATTGGACCATCCACTGTTCCATTTACTCAGCCAATGAATCCATGGGGAGGCCTAGTAGATGCCATGGGACAGTAGTTAATGAATACAATGGAAAGATGGGCAACATCCTTTATAGATCGAATGAATACGCATCAACCAACTAACGCAAGGCAAATAGGGGAAATTTCAAATGTCCCTCAGCAAAGATTGGCTAGCGATAAACAGCCTATGCAAAATAATGGACATTCGAATGGTCAAACTAGTAATCAAAACTATGAAAGACCATCACCTCAGTCTTGGTATGAGCCTCTTTCGATGCCTGTGACAAATCAAAATGCCTCATTACTTAACAGTGAAGCCATGCAAATTTGTGGATCTGACCCAATATAAGAAAATGGCATAAGAATGTTTTCAAATCTCATGTTCGAAGCCATACCTGGCACGAGGGGGTTCACTAATCCTTTGTTCGAATTTGTACCCGGGGAGTTGGAAGGGTTTTCTGCAACTGGAAGAGACACAACACCTGTTCTAGCACCTTTCGCAGATCCTTTCGTAGGACAAGCTCAGAGGGGTTACCCATACCCTCAACAGCAGCCAGCACCATAGGGACAACCAGTTCCAAATATACCGCCCTATGGACCAAGAGGACCTCAGGCACAAGGTTGTCCACCAAATCTTGTGTTTGTTCCTCCGGTAGTGGTTCAACAAGCACAAAATATGGTTCATAGAGACCAAATTGCTGATATTGTTAGAGAGATGTGTGGACCGATGGCTCGGGGGGTTCAAACTCCTGTGTACAGGAAACCATATCCAGAATAGGTAGATCAGGTACATCAATACCCAATAGGGTTTAGGATACCAGACTTTGCTCTTTTTTATGGGAATGGAAACCAGTCAACGTTAGAGCATATTGCTAGGTTTGTTGCTCAATGTGGTGAATTTACCAATAATGATTACATGAAGTTAAGACTGTTCCCAAATTCTATAACTGAGGCAGCTTTTGTATGATATATTAATCTTACACCTGGCTCCATCCAAACTTGGCAACAAATGAAGGAGGCATTTCATGCCCAATTCTTCCAAACGGAGCTAGAAGTTTTCATGGCAGATTTGGCAAGGTTGAGTCAAATGCCTGATGAGAAGATTGCTCAATTTATTGTCAGATTCAAAAGAGCACAAAACAAATGTAAAATCATCCTACCAGAGCCTGAGTTCGTAAGATTGGCTCAAAATGGTTTAGAGTTTAGGCTTCGAAAGAAGTTTGACTCAACTGAGTTTAAAGACTTAGTGGAACTGACCTATAAAGTGTCTAGGTATGAAGCATTACTAGAAGAAGAACAAGATCGAAATAATGCATCATACAAGACATATTATAGAGATCCTAATTATGAGATTGATGCAGCAGAGATTGTAGGGAAAGAACTTGTGATCTGTGAAGTATTAATTCATAAAGACACAACAATAGACCAGGAGTTTAAAAGAAAGACCTTCATAGGAAATACTCTTTCGATTTAACAAAGGCAGATGACATTTTTGATCATTTGCTTGCGGCAAACTTCCTGAAGTTACCAAGAGGAGACAAAATTCCTTCTCCAGAGGAACTTAAAGGAAAAGTGTATTGTAAATGGCATAATTCTTTGTCTCATTCAACTAAAAACTGTATTGTTTTTTGAGACAGGATCCAAGAGCAAATTTAAAAGGAGAGTTTAAAATTCCCAGCTATGGTAGAAAAGGCTATAGGGATTGACACTAATCCGTTCCCAGAAATTTGAGAAGTGGCAGCCAATGTTATTGTGTCAGACTTCCAGAACTTATCGTTGAAGGAATTGGAAGAGGTCAATGTACAAATGCATGTTGCCAGCCAGACTACCATCAAGAAAGATGCTAGAAGTTACCAGCTGTTGGACAAGGCTTTGCAGACCAGAGGGAAGACTCTGATGAAGAGGCACTGGATGATGATTCTTTAGAGGCAGTTGTCATGCAAAGAATGTGTCCCAGGTGCAGGTTGAGCTACAAGTGGTTGAAAGGGCTTCCGATTGATGCGAAACAATATTACAAGGATGTGCAAAGGCATTCTAAACTAACCAGTGCCTATAACAAGAGGCCATATCCAACTGGTACTAGGTAGCAGCCATTCATAGCTGAGCCAACAGCCACTAGAGTGCACTCCAAGGGCAAGAGACCTTTACATGAATTCAGACCACCCAACTATTACAGAATGAAGGGCAATCATTCTGAGAGGAGACTTGAAGTGGGCTCAAGTCATGGGATCAAAGCCAGAGATTGGCCCCTTAGACCAGTCTCACAAAAATGAAAGTGGCCACTTCATGGAAGGCCTGAATTAGGCCCAAAATAGGGGATCAGAGCCACGCAGTGGCCTTCACAGCCAGCTTCGAAATTAGTTTCGAAAGAAGAAAAAGACAGTTCGACAACTGGGATAGTGGGTTCATGGGTACCTGGAGTTTCAGATTGGTTTGTCATGCAGAACAAACCTAGGGAAATGTCTACCCAAAAAATGTTGGAGACCAGGTAGGATGGTTAAACCTCCTTTGGTAGCTCCAAATAATTGGGTGTTACTAAAGCATCCAAAAACAAAGGAACCAAATATGTCCCAGTGATTTCTAGATCCCAAAAGAGGAAGATCCAGCGAAGGTACACTTAGTACCAGAAGGATCTGAAAGAAAGTGGAGAAAGCTCTTCATTGGTTCAGTCAAAGGGCCAAACAGACAGAAAGAAAAGTCCAAAGTCAGATCATAGTCCAAACTCGACTCCTCAAGACAAAATGAGTTGCAGCAGAGAGCAGTTGGCCAAAGTTCACTCCGAACTAAAAGCCAAAGAAAGATCTAGCTTAGCAGGACTGGAAAGCGATAGTGAGACAGAGGAAGAGGTTGGCCTAGGCCAAAGGAATAAGATGGTTGAGGAAATGTTTGAGGCCTTCATAGCTGAACAGACATTTTTGGTCGAAAAATCAACAGAAATAGACCATTCGAAGAAAGTTACTAATACTGAAGTGCCAGAATGTAGCATTGAAGGTGCTTTTAAGTAATTAAGCCAGTTGGCCAAGAAAAGAAGCAGGTACAGCCAGTCGTGCAATTTGACTCGTTTCCTCCTGTGTCAGTAAATATGGTACATATACTACCACAAGAGTTTCAAGCTGAAGATGAAAACCAAGGTTAGGAGATTGACCCAATTCCAGTTTCTAGTGAAGACTCACAAGTGAGTGTGGTGCAAGACGAATCCGAAGTGGCTATGTGACAACCCTCACCCTGATTAGTGCTAATCTATGATTAAGCATGTTAACTGACTGATTGACTAAAATTTTGAACTGATTGATTGAGTGTATTAGTTTTAATGCATGTCTATCTGTTTGACTGCTAAATTATATGTTCTTGTATTATGTTTAAACTACAAATTGAAGGCCTTATCGGCGGTCGAATCCGAAATTGATTAATGTTTCATGCTAATTAGATTTTATGTGATTTCATGGTATATTTAATTGAGATGTGATTTGATATAATCGAATTAAATTAAATAAAGCTAAATTACATAAGTTAGACTTATTTACCCTTTTGCCATGTAGTGGCCTATCTCTACAACACTTTGAGACTTGATTTCATATCATTTCATCAGCCCATTTCTTGAGCCTAACCAACTAGAGAGAGAGATATAGGAGATAGTTTGAGTTCAACAAGAATTGCTTGGAAAATTGGAAGAATTGAAGAGTAGATTGCAAATTGAACTAGTATATCTTGAATTCAAGACTTAAGGTAGGGAGTTCTTCCTTTAAATTGTGTATTCAAGTTGTTCTTGCATGGTTCATGGAAGTTTAGAGTCTAGAATTGGTACACAATGTTGAATTGAAGCTTAAATCATGCATGCATGTGCATATCATGAAGTTTGAAGTTGTTTCCATGGAAATTCTTGCATGCATGTCCACATTTTGTTATAGTCCATGAATTCACCATGTTCTTGAGCTAGAACTTGCATTTGATCATGTATTTGAAGCTTTGAATTCAATTGAATACATGCATGTTATGTTTGACCATGCTCTTGAAGTTTTAAATGAATTTGTATTTAATTGAGCTACCTTTGCGCTTGATTTTACAAAATTGATCTTCAAAACATGTTATCCTATGAGTTTACAAGAGTTTTCCAGAAAATTAGCCCAACAGGATCGAATTTGATGCTTTGAAGTTGAGTTTTGAGCTTGTAGGTTCAATCTGGAATTTTCAGAATTTGGACCCACACTCGAGCGTACACTCTGAGTTCATGCAGTCCGCTCGAGTGGAGAAAGTGACGCTGGAGCGGGAAATGGGTGTATCTAGTACTTTCATGCGATTTACAGTCCGCTCGAGCGAGGGAGTGCACGCTCGAGCGATGACTTGTGTCTCACGCTCGAGCGGGGGTCGAGCGCCCGTCGAGCGTGAATTTCATGCATCCAGTACTTTTGCCATGTTTTACAGTCCGCTTGAGCGAAGGAAGTCACGCTCGAGCGGAGATCCTTTGTCTGCATGTCTGCTCGAGCGTAGAAAGCCACGCTCGAGCGAGACCCCTGTTTTTTGAAAATTTTGAAAAGTGCATTTTTGCATCCTCTTTCCATCCTAGGCATTCCTAGGGCATGTTTAAGGCATCTTAAGGAGGATATTGATGTAGAACCACACCGAGGCAAATTAGGGATTAAGTTATTATTTTCCCAATTGTGTAGCTTAGTTTGTGTTCGTTCTGTAACTGTGTAGGGTTGGCATCCGAGGACGCTCTAGCTGCTTATAGCCCAGTGCTCTGTGAGTAACAATGTTGTAAAGATATGTTCAATCATGAATATTTTCTGAATGAACAACTGTACTGCTTTCTGAAATGATATTTCTTACTGAAGGAATATTTGTCTTATTTGTGAACTGTATTCGTGGCATCCATAGCAATTTATTGTTACTGTACTGTACTGCTACTATCACAGAGATCTCTGTCGGTTCCCATGTTTGGAACCACTACTGTTTACTGATATGATGGCCATCAACTGATTGTTCGGTCTGTTAAGACCTACTGTACTGTTTTGCTATTGGATGTACCACATATGACTATTATAGTTTCTGAATGACTGTTATGGCATGAAATATGAGCCACAAATGGAATGACTGATATACTAATAAATGACTGTTTTCAATACTGAAAGGACATTTATTCTTAACCTCTTTACGCATATGTTATTTACTGGGCTTTAGCTCACTGCTCATACATATATATGTAGGTGTTTAGGCACCGGACCATTGCTAGAAGCGTCAGGCTAAGCTCCCGTTTTGTCAAGCCAACCACTGTGCCTCACGGAGAGGTTCCGAGTCCTTCAAGCTAGGGCTTTTGGGGGTGTTTTAGATTTCTCCCTTTTTGTATCTGTTTTTGTAATATTGTATAGACTGTACCTATACCGTACTGTTATGGTGGGGATCTGGTCCTTAACCTGAATATCTGTATATGATGTATGTACATACTGTTTTGTTTCAAATGTGAATATGTTTTGAAAAGTCTTTTTGCATACAGACTGTCACAGCTCATTGGACATCTTTGTATTACTGTTTTGGCTTTCGCTAGCCCCTGTACTTTGTATTACTGTTTTACTGTTAAGCAGGCCTTCGGTAATCTCGGATTACTGGCCGGTTACGGTGCTAAACCAATAGAGGCGGGTTTGGGTCGTGACAGGCTACACCAATGGAAACTGGAGATGAGAGTGAGGAAGAGGTGAGTATTAACCTCTTATACCCTTTTGAGTATCCTACGACATCCATGACACAACATGTCAAACCTTTGTATATCAAGGCCTTCTTCGATGGGAGACAGATGAACCGGGTATTGGTGGATAATGGGGCAGCAGTAAACCTGCTTCCAAAATCTTCTTTGAAGAAACTAAGAAAGAGGAACCCCAGACTAATCCCAACCAGCAAAACCATGGTTTTGCTGGAGACAAACAGATGGCTGAGGGCATTTTGTCCATTAACCTGAGTGTGGGAACTAGGGACTGCATGACGGCATTTTTCGTTATCGACAGCAATGCTAAGTATAATGTTCTACTTGGTAAGGATTGGATTCACACCAACAAATGTGTGCCTTCCTCTCTACATCAGAAGATCATGATGGCCTTGTGCAATGGAGAGACAGAGGAAATCAACGCAGACCATCAACCCTTCATAGCTTGTGCAGATTTTGCAGAGGCCAAATTGTATACTAAAGAAGTGGCACCACTCAGTGTACTGAGAAAGCTTGATGGATCAGCTGAAGTGATAGCTGATGAGGAATTAGCACACCTGAAGCACTTAGTCCAGGAAAGTGTTAATGAAGAGTTTGTCACTGTCACGACCCAAACCCACCCCTAAGGGTTTAGCATCGTAACCGGCCAGTAATCCTTAGATTACCGAGGGCCTCTGAATAGAATAATATATATAACAGGGGCTGCGGAAGCAAATATACAAAGTTACATAGTCCATAGAGCTGTGCAGACATAAATGGGACAGAATATTTGAAACTTTTCATATACATGTTTGCGTACATACATATAAGGCATTTAAATACAGTAGCCTTACATCATCCAAGCCACATATACAAGATTACTACGTGTTTAGGCCAAACATAAACATTTCAAAAATACAAAGTCCCATAGACAAAGAACCCGGGTAGATCTCAAAAGGGAATCTCCACGGGCGGCGTGATAGCTGGCTGACTCCAAAACTCACCAGGCGGCACCTCAGGCTTGGTCACGTGCTTGCTCACCTACATACATATAAATAATACAGTGAGCTAGAGTCCAGTGAATAATAACAAGGTAAAGGGTTAAATGAATGATGTCCATCACAGATTCAGAGATCAGAGTTAATATCATAAACAGATTCATATACATATTCAGATTTGTAAACAGTTATATGTGATACACCCATTAGCGGACATATCAACTTGGTCCTAAGACCCACATGCATAGTCGGTACCGACGACCTAAAGGTTCACATCTTGCGCGCAAGAAACCATGGTATTGTTACCCCCAGGTGAGGGCCATGTGAATATAGGCCTCGGTATTGTTACCCCCGGGCAAGGGCCACGTGAATATAAGCCACAATATTGTTACCCCTGGGCGAGGGCCACGTGCATATTGGCCACGGTATTGTTACCCCCGGGCGAGGGCCACGTGAACTAAGGGTGCCACAAATACATTTCAGAAAATTGGACATTCATTCATAACTCATAAAATAACATTTCAGAAAACATATCGTATCATATTAATCAGAAAATACTTAAAGTTAAACATAACTTTACAGAGTTATTACTCACAGTTGGCTTTGGGTGCAGACAAACAGAGCAGATTAATCAAATGGTTCGAGGCACGCGACCTACACGAACCTACATACAAATTCACACTTGAATCACATGCTCAAATTATGCGTAACTTGCTTTATTTGTTCTGGGTGTGTTTCTTGTCTTTAACCTCATTATAGTGTCTTAAATATGGCCTAGGAATGCCTAGGATAGAAAGAGGATGCCACAATGCGCTTGAAAACAGTTCTCAAATTTTGCTGAAAATAGGGTCCACGCTCGAGCGTACATGCAAGATGTGAAGGCTCGCTCGAGCATGACTTTCCCCGCTCGAGCGGACTGTAAACTTTCAAAAAGTACTGGTTGCGTGTTTTTCATGCTCGACGGACGCTTTATCCCGGTTCGAGCGTGAGACTCAGTCTACGCTCGAGCGTGAATCCCCTCGCTCAAGTGGATTGCAAAACATATGAACTTCTGGGTATATGCATTTCACGCTCGAGCGTGACTTACGTCGCTCGAGCGAAAGTGCACGTACTCAAAGTGTCCACTCGAGCGTAAAGTCCCCCGCTCGAGCGTGGATCAAATTTCGGGAATTTCTAGTTTTGATCCACAAGTTCAAATTTAGTCTCTAAGGTACCAAACTCAAATTTTCTGGGCCAAAACTTTGGAAAACTCATAGAGGCTCATAAAATAACATGTTTCAAGGATTAATTCAAGAAATCATGGCCTAAAGACTTGCCAATTGAACAAAATTCAACATGAAATTCAAGAATGTTTTATGAACATAACATGCATGAACCTTCTTGAAGCCCAACACTTCAAAACATGATCAAACTTGATGAATTGATGGAAAACATGGTAATTTCTCAAAATGTAGGTGAGATGAGCACATGCATGAAAGAAATCTTTGAAATCATGCTCAATTTGTGGGAAAATGCACATGCATACATGGTATGGCCTAATTCTTCTCAATTCTAATGCAATTCCTCCATGAATTCACTTAATTCATCAATAATCTTGTAGAATCCAACATAATGACTCAATGAAGAGTTCAATTTCTTACCTAGGGGCTTGAATTCCCAAGAGCTGAAGTTAAAGCTCTTAAATCTTCTTCAAATGGCAACAATTCTAGCAATCCTTTGATTTGAGCCCAAATTCCTCAAGTCTTGAACCAATTCTCCTCTCTCTCCCTCACTCTCACGTTTGTATCATCCAAAGAATGAATTGGGAGTGTTTTGGTGCTCAAAGAAGTCCACTAAGGCCTTAATTAGATTTGGACAAAAGTGTAATTAATTTAAAGCTAAATAAAAAATCTAATTTAATCGTTCCAAATAAAATTTTAATTAAACTTACCATATAATCCTATAAATCTTAATTAACATACAAATCAAGTCAATTTCTGAGTCGGATGCCGATAAGGCTTTTAATTCACAAACCGAAACCAAAACATGAACAGATCTTCTTACGCAAAACAGATATAACCACAGATAATGCAACACACACATGCCAATTAATTCAGAATTCCTCCTCAATTAATGATTAGGCATAATTAAGTATGGATTAACGTCAATCAGGGATCGGGGTTGTTACAGTCGCCAAAGATGACCATGATGCCTGGTTGTAGGCAAAAAGATGGAACCCAAGAGGCCAGATCTTTTGCTTTAGTTAAGTTCTCAGTATTGGACATAAAATCAATAGTCCAGAGGGTGCAAGAGCAAGAGAAAGAAGCCATGGTAATTGGCTGTAAGTAGGAGCAACAACAGGTCAGGGTTTTGGCCTTGGATAAATACTGTGCATTGGATATTGAAACAAAAGTCCAAGAGATACAGGAAGAAGAAGCCTTATGGACAGACTTTGTTTATGAGGAGGAGTGCAAAGATGTTGAATCAAAGAAACTGGGAGCAGGACAAAGCAAGGAGATTGCTTCGAAGATAGAAGAAATCAAAAAAGAAGCATCAGTGAGTCCTCAGATGCAAGACCCTTTGGAATAAGTGAACTTAGGGGAATGTTCTACACAGCAGCTCACCTATATAAGTGCTTGGTTAAATGCTCTTAGCAA
Organism: Camellia japonica; assembly: GCA_030407325.1. Lineage (NCBI taxonomy): Eukaryota > Viridiplantae > Streptophyta > Magnoliopsida > Ericales > Theaceae > Camellia > Camellia japonica. Next base: position 49,349,481 of record JAPPVO010000003.1, read on the forward strand.
GGACCAGTTGTTAGTGGTTTTAAAGAAATATAAAGATTGTTTTGCATGGTCTTATAATAAACTACCAGGATTGGATAGGTCATTAGTAGAACACAGGCTTCCTATGAGGCCTAATTTCAAGCCATAGAAGCAAAAACCAAGAAGGATGAGTCCCGAAGTGATTCAGAAGGTCAATGAGGAAATTCTTAGGCTTCTCAAGGTAGGCTTTATTAGGACAGCCAAGTATGTTGAATGGCTATCCAATATTGTGCCTGTAGTTAAGAAAAATGGTAAAATGAGGGTATGCATCGATTTCAGAAACCTGAATTTAGCAACTCCAAAAGATGAGTATCCTATGCCCATAATAGATTTATTGGTAGATAGTTCAACAGGGTATCAAATTTTATCAATGATGGATGGGCACTCTAGTTATAACCAAATCTGCATTGCATAAGAGGATATCCACAAGACAGCATTCAGATGTCCTGGGAACATTGGCACCTTCGAATGGGTTAAAATGCCATTTGGCCTGAAGAATGCTGGGGCTACATATCAAAGGGCTATGAACACTATCTTTCATGACCTCATTGGAGGATATTTAGAGTGTTACATTGATGACATTGTAGTAAAGTCCCAATCCATGTAGGAACATTTGTTTCACTTGGAACCAGCTTTTGAAAGAATGAGAAAGTTTAAGTTGAAACTTAATCCTCTCAAATGTGCTTTTAGCGTATCAGCTGGAAACTTCTTGGGCTATGTAGTACACAAGAAGGGAATACAGATTGATTAGAACAAAGCCAAAGCTATCATTGAAGCCAGACCTCCATCAAGTAAGAAAGAAGTACAAAAGTTTCTTGGGTAGGTTAATTTTCTTTGAAGATTTATTTATAATATTGTAGGGAAAACTAAAGTATTTTCTTCCTTATTAAGGTTGAAGGATAAAGAGGAATTTGTGTGGATAGCAGAGCATCAAACTGCTTTCGAAGGAATCAAAGCCTACTTGGCCAACCCTCCAGTACTGATGCCACCAAATGGTGATAAGCCCTTGAAGTTGTATATAGCTGTAGCAAAAGATTCACTAGGAGTTTTCTTAGCCCAAGACAATGAAGAAGGAAAAGAGCAAGCAGTTTATTACCTTAGTAGGTTTCTAAATTCTTGTGAATGTAAATATTCAGCTGTAGAAAAGCTGTGCCTTGCATTTTATTTTGCTGCAATGAAACTAAGATACTGTCTTTTGCCTACAAATGTCTTGGTAATTGCAACCATAGATTTGGTTAAATATATGTTATCTAGACCTATGTTGAGAGGAAGAATTAGCAAATGGATACTAGCTTTATCAGAATTTTATCTAGAATATGTCTCCCAAAAGGCAGTAAAATGACAAGTTTTAACTAATTTTTTGGCAGACCATCCATGTCAAACAGAAAGCCAAGAGATAATGGAACTTGGTTTGGTTAGTGTTGAACCATGGCAAATGTGGTTTGATGGATCAAAGGCCAATGGTCTAACTGGAATTGATGTGGTGATTAAGTCTCCACAAGGAACCACACATGGTTTCAGAGTGGATGAAATTAGTTGTTCCAATAATTAAGCTGAGTATGAAGCTTTAATAATGGGACTGGAACTACTTATTGGATTACAAGCTCATGCCGTTGATATATTTGGAGATTCTCAGTTGGTAGTTAACCAGGTGAAAGGAATTTTTAAATGTCAAAGTGTAAGCATGTTGCCATACTATGTTGTTGCATTACATTTGCTTTCTCAACTTCAGATAGCAAATGTAACTTATGTCCCAAGATTCTTGAATAATAAAGCTAACGATGTGGCTCAGAAAGTTTCGAATTTCAAGAGAAGGGATAACACTGAAAGGGACATAAGCCAAACAACATATCAAAAGGTAATACCATCTTTGAATAGAAGGAATATGATCATAATGACTTACAAGAACAAGATTGGGGGCATCCAATAATGCAGTATCTAGCTGGCCTATCTTCGAGAGCTAGCAGAAAAATCAAATTGCAATCTATGCAATACATAATGTGTGGTAATGCTCTCTAGAAAAGGGGGGCAGATGGGTTATTATTGGAATGTTTAGGTCGAAAAGAAGCATTGACAGCTATAGTTGAGGTTCATGAAAGCATTTGTGGTGCTCATCAGCCTGGTGTGAAGATGAGATGGCTGCTTCGAAGACATTCTTACTATTGGCCAACAATCTTTAAGGATTGCATAGAATATGCTAGAGGTTGCCAGGCATGCCAAAAGCATGGTGCAATAATGCATGTACCCATAACTGATCTGTATGCGATTGTGAAACCTTGGCCATTTAGAGGATGGGCTATGGATATGATAGGGAAAATACATCCACCATCTTCAAAGCATCATTGTTTCATTTTAGTGGCCACTGATTATTTTACTAAGTGGGTCGAAGCTAAGCCATATAAGGCTATAGACCAGACCGAAGTTATTGAATTCATTAAAGATCTGATCCACAATTTGGCATCCCACAGACCATAACTGTTGATAATGGGACTGTATTTGATGGGAAAATGGTAAAGTCTTTTGTGGTAGAGTTTGGAATTAGCCTTGTTAATTCTACTCCCTATTATGCACAAGCCAATGGTCAGGCAGAGTCATCCAATAAATCTTTGAAGAAATGAATACAGAAAGTTGTGGAAGACAATCCCAGGGATTGGCATAACTTACTGTTGGATGTGTTATGGGCTTATAGGACTTCTCCAAGATCAAGTACATGAATCATTCCTTATGCTTTAGTATATGGGTATGATGCAGTACTACCTGTGAAAATTAATATTAAGTCCTTGAGGGTGAGATGCTAGGATCAGTTAATTCTTGTGCAGTATCATCAGAGTATGTGCTTGGAATTAGAGAGTGTGGATGAAGCTAGAATTCTGGCATTAAATAGCATTTTTTTCCAAAAGAAGAAAGCAGCCAAAAACTATAATAAGAAGGTCAAGCATATTAGTTTTGATGAAGATGATTTAGTATGGAACACAATACTCCCAATAGGGATTAAAAGCCACAAGTTTGGCAAATGGTCACCTAACTGGGAAGGACCATATCAAGTTCATAGAGTCTTGCCTTCGGGAGCATATCATTTGAAAAATTTGAATGGATATGTACACCCAAAGAAGATTAATGGAAGATATTTAATGTCTTATTATCCAACCATATGGGAAACACAAGGAATATGATAAGTGCTAAATAAAAGAGCATGAAAACACTCAAATAATAAAATAAGGATTTTATTTCATAATGAGTTGAATACATGTAGCCATAGATTGGCCCAAAAGTCCGTACAGTGTTTCAGCTGTTCCTTTACAATTGACTCTCTTCTTTTAAGAGATGGGAATAACTGAATGGTTGTAGCCATCTCCTGCTTTCGATTAGCCAGTCCTTAGTTAGTGATTTGCAGCTTAGTGGCAATTCGATCTAAAACCTGATTAACTGCTGATAACTCTTCATCAAGCTGAGCCTTCTTCTCCAGAAGTTGAGCTCGAAATTAGAAGACAGAGGAATGTTGTTCTTTCAATTCTGACACTTCAGCATGTATTTGGGAAACAAAACTCTGGTCTCTTAACAATTTCTCTTCTGCAGCTTTAACAACATGGCAGATGTTGATGTAAAAATCAATGGTGGCTGCCGCTTGAGATAAATGACTTGAAATAGTCATGCTGCATTGCTCAAAAACCTTGCAGCACTGGAGGAAGCCATTCTTGATTATAGGTCATTGTAAGGCTTCGAAGGAGATCCTCGAGAAGGATGTCAGCAACTCCAGACCGCTATCCAAGTCTAATGTAGGCAAGGAAGTCCTACTAGTAAAGGAAGAGCCCTAAAAAATTTCTAAGAGAGAATCAGCTAGGACTAATGGCTCAGTTTCATTATTAGTCGGTGGAGTGGTGGAATGTATGTCAAAAAGACTAGCTAACCTAGCCTCGAAGATGTCCACCTCATTGGTTGACATGGAGGGTACAGAAAGAACTCTGGTAGAAGGAAGAAATTGCTGCATAGGAATAGGAGAAGAAAGTGAAGTATCCCTAGCAGTCTCTAGAGTTTTGGCTACCAGTAGGTCAAAAGAAGAGGGACTGGAGCTAGGTAGAGATAATGAACAAGGAATTAGAGAGCTACCAGTACCTTCTTTACAGGAATCAGCTGTCACTGGAGATGAAGTAATAGCTGGAATTCCCTCAGGAGGGGAAGGAGCAGCAAGGTTGAAGGAAGAATAAATTGGGTAGAGTTGAAGGATAGATAATGAAAGAATGAAGTTAAGCCAAAATATAGAGATGCAGGAGTGCTTGGCCTCAAGAAAGGTATGGAAAATATAGGACCAGGAAGTGGAAGTATTGCTTGAATTGGCTCCACGTTTTGAGGTCTTTCAACTTCAGATGAAATTGAAGGAGTCCTTATTGAAGGAAAGGGCAGAGTAACTTTTGCTGCAAAAGAAGAAATACAAAGTAATGTCGAGTCTCAGTATCAAAAATTTGAGAAAGGAGAATAAAGGCACGAAGGAAATTACTGGTTTCAGAAGTAGTGGCTATGATCGGAGAGCTATAAAGAGTATAATGTCCACCAGTTTGTTGTTTTCTTGCAGCTTCTCTTTGGAGTGCATTAGCAACAACAGTGCATTAGCAACAACAGTTTCATGCTTAAGCATTTGTTGTTGCCTCATCTTCTCAGCCCTTTGAAATACAATAAGTTCTTTGAAATGTTCTGTTTCCATTGCTTTAGCAGATACTTCATGAATGGGATCTCCAGTGAAATCAGATAGAGAGACAGTCATTTTCTTCCTTCTCTTTAAGGATGTCTCTTGCTCTTTTTTTGTCTTTTCTTTTTCTGCTTCCTTTTCTTTTACACGAACCTCAGGTATCTCATCTTCAAGGTCAAGTAAGAGCCTTCTTTTCTTCTGTTGTTGCTGTTTGCTCTTGAGAAAATTTAAAGCTTGAACCTTTTGGGGAGAATCTCCTTGAGAGGCACTCGCACCACCTACACCAAAGAAAGAGTTATAAGTAAGGACAAGAGCATCATAAAGGAGAAGAGGGGAAAAGAAACAGGAGTGCATACTTTTTTTCGAGGTAGCTCGAGTAACTCTAGAAGGAGTTGAGACAGCAGGAACAAACTTTGTGGTGACAGGCTCAAGAACTGAAGTAACAGGAGCAGTGGAAAAGGTAACAGCTCCAGCCCCTTTGGACTTGGCTTGAGGTACATCCAGTACCATTAACAGATCTTGAGGAGGAATAGCCAAGTGTACCTCCGTATTGGCCATTCACCAGTTCTAGCACATTTTCAATATGTTGCTTTGAGGTATGAAGGGGAAGTGCCCAAAGTCAATGAAATCCTGGATGAATTTGGAAGTTGCTTCTTCCAATCTAGATCTTCGAACTTTCAGATCCCTGCTGGTAAGGCTTAAATTGGTCTGACTGCAGAAAGGTATTGGGACCCCTTGTGAGAGTCCAAATTACCTAGTAAATTGGGCAGGACAATAGGGCTCAGCGATGCATTTGTAAGCTCTAGGGTTCATAGTCCCAATGAATAATTCTCTAGAAATCAGAATAGAGGCCCACATGTTTTTATGCTGAGGTGTAGAACAGGACCTATCACTTAAGAAGGTCCTTAACTAGGATGGGCCAATATTGGTAGGTTTGAAGGAACGGAAGTTGTGAGAAGAAGGGGAAGCTGGGAGTTGGTGGAAGAAAGAAAAGTAAAAAGCAAAGTTGGAATGATAGAGCAAAATATTGGCTAATTTCATGCCATGAGTGGTAGGGTTTGGTTCCAAAAACCTTAAGCATTTAGACTGTAACTCGGAGAAATATACAAAAAGCCAAAGTTGGAGAATCCAAAATGGGCCTCCTTGATTGGCATCCAAGAGTTTTTCACAAAAAATGGAGCAAGCTCTATAAACATGATCTAGAATGTATGGAGCTAAGGCCACTTTTCTTTGTTAAACAAGGGCTTTGGCAAGAAGGGCAAATTCAGGCATGATCCTCTGAGAAGAGGTGCAGAAGAGGAACTTGCAAAGCCAATACAATATAAAAGAGAAAAATTCCCTATCAGTCACAGGGCCCTCTCTTTTATTCTCAGTCTTGACAAAGTCACTATAGGATGAGTTTAGAGATGGGAGGGAAAAAGGGATTTTGAGGTCAGGATAGTCTGGACCAGTGGGGGTGCCAGTAGGGGATAATCCTAACAGATGGCAGATATCAAGGATAGTAGGAGCCATCATCCCACATTTGAACTGAAAGAAATTAAAAGCAGAATTCCAAAAATAAAAGGCAGAAGGTATTAAAAAAGGGTCTTCCGAAATGGTAAACCTGGATAATTGGAGGGCGTCGAAGAGGCAGAGCTCCTAAAGATCCAGTGTTCTATCAGGGACGACCCGATCATACCATTTCTCCCACTCTGGTCTCACTGTGGGCCAGCAGCGATAGGGTTGGTTCACCCTCCAGCTTCCCCAATCAAGACCACCTTCGTAAAGGAAACAATGATCTTCTAGACGTGGATACAGAGCTAGAAGCTCAGTGGGAATCTCCTTAAAAATGGGCCCAAGCACATATTCTTGTTGCTCATGGCGACGGGAAATGAAGATGCGTCCGTCAATGGCACTTTTCTCACCAACCTTGTACTTCTCACACTCCTCATCAATGATCCTTTTCAAGGCTACGGATGGATTCACACACTTCACAACTGGTACTTTCAAGGAAGAAGAAGCCATTGATAGAGAGTTTTCTCAGAAGACGAAGTTAGGAAAGAGAGTAAAGGGAAAGAGAAAGCCAGCAGAAAATGAAGGGTTTGTGTGTTAAACGATCAAGTGGGTTGGGAGCAAAATAAAAGAGTTTTTAAACCTTTTCTGTCTAAAAAAAACACACAATCGTTTTATACAGGCGGAATTCGTAAAGAAGTACTAAAGGTATGCGCGCGAGAAATTTCCTCAAAATTGATAGTTATGGAGGGAAACGTATCTCAAAAACTAATGTTAGCTTCGAAATAAACTATTTGGTTTCGAAGCCAAGTTTTGGCGCCAAAATCAACTGACAAGCGGCTTCGAAAGTAGGAAGTCGACTTCGAAGCACATTCCACACTTAAGGGTGCAGGAATACTTAGGTATTTGTTTACTTCAAAGGGATTAAAGACCTATTTTTTAGGTTTCTTGATGAAAATAAAATCCTTCGAAGCAAAATTTGAAATACCTTACGACTAGAATTTGTTTGTTCTAGGTTTTAAACCAATAGTTGGTTTGATAGTACACAGAAGAAGTCACTTTTTTAGAATAAAACAATGCAGTCCTTAAAAGAGGTTTTCATATGTTGGAAAATATAGACTGTTTGTTTGAAACAAAATTATTTGATTTGAAATTACTTACTTGTATTAACCATGTGTTGGGGAATTGGATATGATCAAATCAAGTTTCGAAGGGCAAAATTGATAAATTCGAAACTCTGATTCTGAAAGGAAACCAGCAAAAGTTGTCAATTATATTCCATATGTTGGAAAAGTTCAAATTGGACTTCCAGTATTTCATTGAATGTGTTTAAACCAACAAAGTTGGCTAATTCAAAGCTAGTAGCTGAAGAATTATGTTAATCCTAGAATTGGTGTGTAAGGCAATAATTGTTTTCTTAAAAAGAAAATTTCATATTTTAGAAGAGTTTGAGTTAGGATTTGAGTTTGAAAATTTCACATCAACCATACAATTAAGTTTACAATTGGAGTGGTAAACCAGAGTCTGACAAATGAAATTCGGAAAGCCTAGTTTTATTGATAAGTGCTATTTACACCGGGATTCATTTGATTATATTCTCAATTTCATAGAAATATGGAATGGACAAAGTTACAAGATCATGGAATTTAGTCCAACAAAATTCAATAAATGAATACTCTTTTCATACTCTATCCTTTATTTTGTCTAGGTTTGGTTTATCTAATTGGTAAGCCTTTAATTGAGAAGTGAGTTGTTGGGCCTTCACTTCGAATTCTATCTGTTTTAGGGCTTTATCTGTGGCGTCCATCTCTTCTTCTTCATGCACTTCGTTCATTGCAACATCCTCCCTATGCTTAGAATCCTGGCTCCTGAAGGCCTCATATTCATCAAGGAGGTTCTCTGCCTCATACTGAACCTGAATTCGAGCAGAAAAGGCTTCATCCAGAACTTCACTGCTAATGGAAGCCTGGAAGTGCCAGTTGAGCAGAAGATAAGGTTGGTCTAAAAAGGTACAAAGCTCTATTTGGGCCACAGGGTTCAGAAGATGACTTCGAGACATAATGTCACAAGCCCATAGAAAGTTTTTGTGGGGGATGTCATCTCGAAGAACATCAAAGGATAAATGGGAAAAAGCAGCAAGCAAGGTCTGAGCCCTAAATTGCTGATAAGGAGTTGGAGGCACTGGTGCCCGGTAAGGGGTGAAGTATTGGCCCTCGGAGAGAGTGAGCCTCAATTCATCAATCCAATTTAGATTGGAAGGCAGAGGGGGAGCAGTCGGAGGTTCCCTGATCGAATCTAGGAATTCAGGTCTGGCCACACATTCTAGCCAATCGGAGGTATAAAGTTTTGTTTTTTTGGTTAAAAGCGCAGGACTGATCCCTAAAGCTTCATCAAGACGTTGGACACTTCAAACCATCCGAGATGGCAAGGTAGAAGTATACTATGGTGAAAGCAGATTGTCCTCAAGACTGCATATACGGTCAATAGGAACATATGGATATACTACAGAACTGCATTTGGAATGAGGGATTTCAAGAGGGTCATCGAATTCTGTGAATCGGTGATGAATGCGTTCCCTTGTCTGAGGTTGAGTAGGGGTAGGCCAAGTTCTCCAACCAGAGATCGTAGAAGAAGAAGAAGCAGCAGCTTCATCCCGCGCGGAAGGCTTTGTTGCAGAAAAAGAGCTTCTATATCCATGATTGCAAATTTGTGTTCCAAAGAATCGTAAGTAGTAGGTTCTTGGTTCGAAGGTCAGTGATTTGTGAAAGCTTCCATAACTTGTATAAATGAGGGTGCATAAAGGTGGCTAATCAATGCATGAAGGTTCTTTTGAGGATGAACAACATCATCAAATAACTCTTCGTATGCTTGATCAATATAAGAAAAGACTTGCTTGGCCATAAAAGATGTACCAGTCTTTTCAAATACTGAGATAGTAGGAATGTTCAAGGGTTAGAAGAGAATTTAATGCAAATGTTTCATTGATGAATGACGATTGCATTTCTGAAAAGTGCAAAGCCCATGCACGATCTAAGACGTGGGTAAAATACCTTGATCCATTAATATCACCAAGTATTGGGTATATTAGTGCGGGGGGTAATGTTGGCTACATATTTTGTATAAGTCAATCACAATTCGACACGTGGCAAGATGATGACAATACGGGAAGACAATTTAAATCTTTAATCGTAATTACACACGTGACAATTAGTATTGGTTATTGTAGATCTGCATAGCACTGGATCAGCAAAGAGATGCAAAATGACGTGGCTTCAACGGTTACTCATATTTAAATTCAAAATCAGGAGGGAAGCCTAACTGCAGATATGGCATAGTGGAACTAACTGTAAGGCAACATGATCAGCGATCATGGAGGGATGATTCGATGGTTAGAAACGCATTTCGACGGTTGTCATTGAGAAGTATAAATAGCAGAAAAGGCCCCCAGAAAGAAGCCCCAGACTCAGATCCAAAAAATCAGTTTTATCTACTTTATTTTTCTTCCAGTTTTTACATTTCTTGTTCTTTACATTTCTGTACTTCAAATTCCTGCACTGCACTTCATTCATAGGAATAGTTTCAAGTAGTTTGTTGCTGTAAACCTCTACGAGGCGGATTTGGATCTTTGTAAGTCTTTCATTTTTACTTAATGAAATGTTACACTTATTCTTTATATTAATCGTTGTTTGCTTAATTTTCCTAAACAAAACCACCAGTAAAAGTTCTCCTCATTGAGACTGAAAGAACTAAAACATAATTGTCTGATAAATTAGTTGGTAATTAATATTCTGTAAGGACTGATTGATTCTTACTGACATGCTTAAAATTACAATAATAACTTTCAAAAGTCAAAAAGCTAACAATTACTATGAGACTCAAATCAACTTAATTAGTATTCCTAACATTTTTCTCGATCAAACCGTAATGTTGCAAAACTTTAAAATCCTAAATAAATGTGAAAAAAGTAAACATACGCGAGTTCCAAGATTGGAAAATGAAGAACCCTAATTAGCTACAGTACTTGTGAAGCAAGCCTAGTTGGTTGCTGTCAAAAGTCAATAGCTGCAAGTACTCACACTCACACGTGGGCAAGCTTTGATAGAGCTGGCATTCTATTTTATTTTATGCCCCCTCGCTCTGGGCTATGCCTGGTTTGGCACGGGGTAATTATGTTAAAATAGTTTTTTGAAAAAAAATATTAAAAAATTAATAAAATAAAATATTATATTTTGATCATAATTATTTTATTTTTTCTCTCACAAAAATTTAAAAATTTAAAAAGTTCAATCTAAACGAAGTTTTGTAATCCCAAACTAAAATAGTCAAAAAACTAACTTACTTCTCAAACGAAACCTTTTAGAGATATCATTTTTTTTTTTTTACATTATTGTAATGCATTATTAAAATTTAAGACATTAAATAAAAATTATAAATGTAAATTTTTATTGTCAATAATCATGAAATAAAACCTTTATTTTCATTGTTGAAATGGAATTGGAGAGGGCTTAGAATAGAAGACATATAGTATCCCTTAATTTAATTCACAATGAACCAATAGAATTAGTCTGATTGGTCAAAATTCCGACACCTAGTAAAAAGTCAATAGCTCAAATTTGTGTATTTATTAGGACTTTTCTCTTCCAATTTGAGAACTTATTTATGTTAATTAAATATATTGTATTTGATTTACATCATTATAAATGTAATTCGTTAGGATTTATTGTAATATCATTTTTGAATTAAATAAAAAAAAATTTAATTCACAATAATATAACATGTTAATTGTCAACTTTTGATTTTCCCCAAATACAATCAAATCATATAAAGGTTGAACTATCATGCTATTATAGATGAATTTAGTGATATAAATTATGAATTTATAACATTTTAAAATAAAAATAAGAGGCAATTACAAGTCAATATAAATCAAACCAAATCAAATCAAGCTTTAAGTCCATCAAATAGAATCGACAATTACAAGTCAACATTATTTTTTAAAAATAATTTTTAGATCAGTGAAAAATTTTATGGACATTAATAATTAAAGTTGTAAATTTTTTCATGAATAATTTTTTTTTTTTTGAAAAATAAAGTGGAGATGATGATTACATTTATTAATAAAGAATCATATCTGTCCGGACTGTAAAACCAGTCCAATATATCTACCATAATATATATATATATATATATATATGTAGTACCATCTCATAATATTCCACTTTTGTTTGTTTCTTATAAAAAATAACTGACCTACTTTCCTTGTGTTACCTTGCCTTTTAAGCACTCATTTTCCCCCAATTGATTCTTCTTTCCTCCTCTCCCTCTCCAAACTCTCTCTTCTCTCTCTCTCTCTCTCTCTCTGCACCTCTTCAATTCCATCGACCAGAGAGGCACAGTGGCATTCTTGAATGTCCAGAGAAAGGTAAACACCACAGAAAATTAAACAACTCTCTCTCTCTCTCTCTCTCTCTCTCTCTTCACAATAACAAATCGCTGACTTTCTTCCATTGCTTTTTGTTTTTGTTTTGTTTTTTTTTTTTTTGTTTGTTATTGTGAAGAGAGATATGCAAGAATTTATGAAGAACCCTATTTTTCTATGTTTCTAAAATATGTGTTGACTTTGTTGTGTGGTGGGTTTGTTTAGGAAGAGATTTGAAGAGATAGGAAAGAAGATCAAGAGAGAGATCAGCGATGTAACTTGTTCTTCTGATCATAATAATAATCAAATGGGAAGGAGACATATATTGGGGGGTCCACCACAAGGGACGATCTTGAACACTATCACACCATGTGCTGCATGTAAACTCTTGAGAAGAAGATGCGCTGAGGAATGCCCTTTTTCTCCCTATTTCTCCCCACATGAACCTCACAAATTTGCTGCTGTTCACAAAGTCTTTGGTGCAAGCAACGTCTCCAAGATGCTCATGGTAATATTACTATCTCTCTCTCTCTCTCTCTCTCTCTCTAATTTTTTATTTTTTTTTCATTTTTCAAATTTTTGAAACAAAAATTGACAGAAGATCGGAAAAAAAAAAAAAAAAGCTTTCTTTAAAAAAAATCTATGATTCAAAGAATAAGACAAAAAAAAGAAAAAGAAGATAATTTTTATTGAATTCAAAACACTTTTCATTACATCTAATATATTTTTACTTTTTTCACTTATTTTTAAGATATTTTTTACTAAGCATTGCTCCAGGCACTAGTTAGTATTTGTCTTTAAATATGAATTAACAATACTACAAATTAAAAATATATATATTTTAAAAAGTATTCCAAAAATGCATATATGTTACAATCATTCTAGATAGAATTTACGTTACATCAATTTGAATTTTTTTATTGGTAAAAATTAGTGATTAATTGTTAATAGGAGGAGTTAAATTCACATCCTCTCGTTAGTAATCAAAGGATTAGCCACACAAATTGCAACATTTTAGTTTCACATCAATTCTAAATTCACACCATACAACTCATTTGGGTTATGTTTTCATGATCCATTGCATTTTTAGTTAAACTCTTTTGTCTTTTTTTCAAAAGCAGTTTTTAGAAACTGCCAAACAATTTTCCTTTTTTTTTTTTCAAAAAATGAAAAAGGTCACCCAAAAAAAAAAAAAAAAAAGACCCTAAAAACTCTCTAAATGGATCATCCCAGAAAAATCAACTACCTTTCTGATTTTGTGGTTGGTTATATTTTGATGGGTAATATTATAGGAAGTACCAGAGAGCCAAAGAGCAGACGCAGCAAACAGTTTGGTATATGAAGCGAACGTGAGGCTTAGAGACCCAGTCTACGGATGCATGGGTGCTATTTCAGCTTTGCAACAACAGCTTGAATCTTTACAAGCTGAGCTTAATTCAGTAAGAGCTGAGATATTCAGATACAAATATACAGAAGCTGCCACTAATATCATTGCTGCTTCTTCCAATCATGCTTCTTTAATCTCTTCCGCCGCCGTGTCAGATTCTCTACTGCCGCCACCAGTTATGATGGCTCCCCCTCCTCCTCCTCCTCCTCCTCCTCCTCCGCTGCCGCCTCCGCCTCCACCTTCTGTTTTTGTTTCTTCTTCGGCTTCTTCTTTGTATACATTGCCTGGCAGAGCTCGTGCAACAATGGGCTATAACTCCATTCCCAGTGATAGAGTTCTATATTTTGACTGATATTTCACTTGCAGTTCGTTTATTTATTATTATTATTATTTTTTATGTTTGATGTAGTAATAGAAAGATCATGAAAAGATTATTCTATCAAATTGGTTTCATTTTCTGTTTATTAATTTGAAAAACTCCATTTGAAGGCCGGGAATTGAGAAGAAAATTAAGAAAAGACAAAAAAAAAAAAAAGGTTTTCCAATACAGCAATGTTTATTAACCCAGAAAATAAACAAGAAAAATTATTCAGAAAATTTAAATCTATATATTAAAAGCTGTTATTGTGGGCCACAGCATGAACAAATTTTAAGATTGCTGATTCGGGACAGATTTTTTATTATTTTTTCTGAGTTGCGGTTTTTAATTGGGATTTTTATTGATAAATTTTATTTAGAAATGTTCTAATCTAAGAAGTTGATGAATGAATTTTTTAATTCATCTAGTCTCATGTATTTGTATTTTTATTTTATAAAGTTTTTTTTCTTGATTTACACTATTTTCTTAGACTCTTATGTCTTTATATTTAATGTTGAGGGAAGACAGAGAAGGAAAAGAACCAAGGCATAAAAAATTTCAAACACAAATTAAATAACATTGATGTTATTATTTTATATTATTATATGATGTGAATATATTTTTAATTGATAATACATTAAAAATAATGTGAACATTCTCTCTCATCTAATGTAGTGATATAAACGTTCACAACATGTGAAATTTCTTATTTTTAATTGACAATACATTAAAAATAACGTTCATTATATTTTTAATTGACAATACATTCTTATTCACAATATGTAGTGATGTGAATATTCGCATTCGTATGTTTTCATATGAATATTCACATCATGTAATTGACAACACAATGATAAAAATTCATTTCAAATTAATGTGAATATTCATTTCAATTACATAATGTAAATATTCACATCATTTGACAGTCAACATATGCATGGGAACTACTAAAATATAATGACAATCAACATTAAATATCAACATTAATAGGAGGTAGGAGAGATTGAGGGTGTTTTGGTCTTCTTATCTCAACTAGGATCTAATAAAATAGTCAAAAAGAATATGGGTTGAATAGAATAAAATTCTTAGAAAGAGAATTTATCCAAAAAAAACTCCCTTTCTCACTACTATTCCAATCCCTAACTTATGACATGAATTTGAGTTAGAAAAAACAAAAACAAAAAATTGAATAAAATATAAGGTTTTTTTTCCTTCCAAATTTATGATTCAAAATACAGCATTAGAGGTTTCAAAATTTTTATTTCCTTTACAATTTCTTGTCAAACAAATGGAGCACTAGGGTAAAATCTTATTATTATTATTCTCTTTATTTTTGGCTTGTTAATTTCTCTCTGTATGATTAAATATTCTTATTCTTTAACTTTTTGGAAGGGATTGATTAAGAAGACTATCTCTTACGCTACATAATTAAGCCACTATAACTAGTATAAAATTTTCAAGTCCTCCTCAAAAATGTTATTACCAAAGCATTTTATATAGATAAAAAGAGGACAAATTATATTAAATCCCCTCAAATTATTAGCTATTTACACTTGTTTTAAACCTAACAATTACTTTCCTCAAACTATTTGAATTTGAACATTAAGTCTTTTTATTAATCATTTGTTAGATATTTAGATGAAAAATTATCAAGTGTTGTGCACATGATGATTATATTAAATTTTTACAACAGATAAAATAGGATAATTTGGTTATAAAATTTAATATAATCATTTTTTTTATCAGCAAAACAAAATCTTTATTGATTATACGAAGTATGAAAGAATATATTAATAAAGAGGAGCTTGGAGCTAGCAAAAACTCCAAGCTCCAGTTGGTGAGAGACCAACAACAAGCAAAGAAAGAGAAAATGTTGCCACAATGAATGAACCACCAGCACCAGATCAAAAATGGCTGCCTTTCAGCCACTCTACACAACCAAGAACTACCAACAACAAAGCAAACAGAGCAAAAGCAAAGAGAGACCAGATAAAACCAGCAAAATCAGGCCTCGTTTGGGAACAGGCTAATTTAGTAACTTTTTGGCTATTTGGCTAAAATGTGATGTAAAAAAAACTAGTATGTTTGGGATGATTTTTTGGCTTTTTACGAAAAGATGTGCAAAAAATAGAGAGAAAATTGAATCTTTGACTTTTTGGTATGGATTGTTGGCTTTTTGGATTTTTTAGTAACTTTTTGACTTTTTGGCTAAAATAGCCTCTTGCCAAATGAGGCCTCAGTAAACTGTTGTTTTGAACTCCAGTCAGTAGCCCAGATTCCAAACACCAAGCATTATTCATTAAAACAAAGAAGCAAATTGGTGAGGCAAAAAACCACCAGACTTGAGCCAAAGCCTTCAACATCCATTTCTGATACAATATTTCACCAAAATTTGAGCAAAACTGCAGAAGGAGAGCAGAGGCCCTCAGAACAAACCACAAAACAACTCTCTGCTGCTAGAACCAAAGCTGAAGGAGACATCATACATGCAACCTGATCTGGTGGAGATTAGACACAAGATCATGGACTAAATAATCAACCTTGAGGAACCACTTGACCCACAATGCAATCTGCACTTTCATCCTCTCGCACAAATCTACAAAATCTGGAGCAACTCCCCTGAACAAACAGTCATTTCTCAATTTCTAAACTAACCAAAACATAACTAAAAGAATAACCTGCCAAACTCTGAAGACTCAAGACTTCAAATTCCCTCCTAACCATCACAGTAGCAGACCCTCAATAGAGCCAGGAATAACCCAGGACTGATCCCACCACCTGACCATGTGTGACTAGCACTTCCAAACCTGAGGGCAGGACAGAAGCACATGCTCCAAAGACTCTACTTCAGTGTGGCAGAACACACACTGAATCTCTACATTGGAAGGTAAAGCCCCAATCCTATGGAGGAAGGTAGAGGTCTTGATTCTACCTCTCCAGGCCAGCCAACAAAAGAACTGCATTTTGGTGGAGCCAAACTAACCCATACCCCAGCAGGCACCTTCAAACCAGGCCCTTTAGATGCAACCCACCAACACCACACAGAGGATACAGAAAACTGCCCAAAACTAAAAGCAAGCCAAGAGCAAGAGTCTTCAATATCCACCATGAGTGTAGAGGATGATGCCAATAATTCAGACAACCTTTGCAATTCCTCTTCCTCCCAAGCCAAGAGATATCTTCTGAATTGGAGCTGCCACACCCTTAGAGTGCTCTTCTTGGCACTAATTTACTGTAAGGAATCCTCTTTTTCAGTGGACAGACTGTACAATCTGGGGAAATCCTCTTTCAGACCTCTACTAGAAACCCAAGCATCAGACCAAAATTGAATCCTCCTCCCATTACCCACTGATAACTTGAAGTGTTCACCATAGAACTTACCCAAAGGCTGATTGATTGAAGTGAGCTGCGCAATCTCCTTCCACGCCAAGGACACCCCTTCTGAGCTATTCAGAGATGGCACCCAACCCCCTCCAACTCGACCATATCTTGAGCATACCACTGATTTCCATTGGGCTTTATCATCAGCACCATATCTCCACCACCACTTTAACAACATATAGTCATTCACCTCACTCAAATCTCTCACTCCCAAACCTCCTTGATTTTTACTTCTGGTAACCTCTCCCTACTTGACCAGGTGTATTTTCCTCTTAACATCAGATCCACTTCACAAAAAAAGTGGATTGAAGTTTAACTAAAGCCTTAACAACCCCCTTGGGCATTCTGAAGATAGAAAGAAAATAGATAGGCAAATTAGAGAGGACTGATTTAATCAATGTCAGTCTCCCAGCAAAAGATAGTAACTTTCTTTTTCAAGAAGACAACTTCTTTCTCATCTTATCCACTACTGGATTCCATGTGCACATCCTCCTAGGATTGGCCCCTAATGGCAATCCTAAAAAATTAAAAGGTAACTTTTTGGATAGGCAGTTCAAGCTCCGAGCTAATCCTTTAGGTTGATCCTCTTGGAAACCCACTCCACAAACTACACTCTTATGATAATTTATCTTTAAACCAGACATCACTTCAAAGCACCTCAACACCCTTTTAATATTCAGAACTTTCTCCATACCACCTTTACAAAATACTATTGTGTCATTTGCAAATTGGAGATATGAGATACACAATTCATTACATCCAACTATGGCTCCTCTGAACAATCCCTTCTCTATTGCCTTTGCTAATAAAAGGTTGAGAGCTTCAGCTGCAATAATGAACAGAAATGGTGAAAGGGAATCACCCTGCCTTAACCCCTTCTGAGGTTGAAATTCCTCTATGGGTGCACCATTAACTAAGACAGATACCCTAGCTGTAGAAATGCAAGTCCTCATCTAGCCTATCCATTTCTCCCCAAAACCAAAGTTGTTCAGCGTTGACAACAGAAATTCCCAATTAATGGAATCATAAGCTTTTTCAAAATCTAATTTAAGAATGATACCTTTTTTCCTTGATCTTTTCCATTCATCTACAAACTTCATTTGCTATTAACACACCATCTAAGATGCACCTACCACTCACAAAAGCTGACTGCACCTCACTGATCATAGATGGGAGGACTCTCTTAAGTCTTTTAAAGAGCACCTTTGCTAAGAGCTTATAGACAGAGCTTACCAAGCTGATAGGCCTGTAGTCCCCCAAACCTATAGGATTATCCTTCTTAGGAATAAGAACGATGAAAGAACTATTAACCCCTTTGGACAACTTACCATTTAAATGAAATTCATTCACCAATTGTATAATCTCCCATTTCAATATAGGCCAACACCTTTGAATGCAAGTGAGGTTAAAGCCATCTGGGCCTAGGGCTTTGTTCCCATCACAATCTTGCAGTGCTTCCCAAATCTCAACTTCAGAGAATACAACTTCCAGGTTACCTGCAGCCACAGAGCTAATGACAGCAAAAAGCCTAAGAGTTTTGGCCTATACTTCCAGTTCTCAAAGAACAACAGACTAAAATATCTAACCACTTCTTGCTTCACCTGAGCTGGATCTTCCAAGTTTACTCCCTCCACTAGAACTGAGTCTAACATATTCATTATGTGCACATCAGTTGATAATTTTTCATTCAAATATCTAAATGACTCATAGAAAGACTTAATATTCAAATTTAAATAGTTTGAGGGGGTAATTGTTGAGTTTAAACATTAGGGGGATAAAGTGTAAATGATTGATAGTTTAAGAGGGTTTAATATAATTTGCCCTAAAAAAAATTGTTTAAAAATTATGTCTGTATGTCAATCAAAAAATTAAAATTTTTTGATTTATAAAAATGACTCATTCTTAAGAATTTTTACCTGCTTGAACCATCAAATTGACCTATTCCCTATACGTCTGATTATGTTTATGCAATGAAGCTTCATATATATAATATATATATATATTTATTTATAACCAGATGTTCGGATTAGTTTATATACATCTCGACTAATTTTGAGACTCATGCAAAATATCCCTTTCACGTAGATGGGCAAATCTCAGGCAAAGCTCAGAAGCATGGCCTCAAAAAATTGATAGTATCTAATGAGAGTTTAACCTGAGACCTGTGGGGAGCACATCCAGGCCCCAAGCTTCACATTAACTATACAAATGTTGAAAACTAGAAATTGGCTGAATATAAATTTTTAAAAAAAAATGTTATTCAAAAATACAAATTTCATAAACTATTTTACTTGCAGATGTTCATACACAGTAATAAAGTTTAATACTTAAAATATGGTCAATAAAACAAGAAGATACGACCAATTCAAACTAAGAATAAAAGAGTAATATTATATGCACTAATTAGTGTATTAATTAATGTATCAATTGATGATGTGACATAATTTAAGATGTTTTTTGTATTTATAATTTGTATAATGAGTGAGGTCAATAATAATGTCATAATCAGTGTTAGTATACTAGTTAGTACACTAATTGGTACATGTAACCACCCAAGAATAAAAATAATTTAAAAAGTTTATATATTTATATATGATTAATAACTCATAAAAACCAGCCCACAGAATGTGGTTCATTCTAGAAGTCTCTGTGTGAAGTGTCTATGGTGTAACAGAGCTGGCTAAAATGCTTTGATTTTTTCCGGGGGAGTCATTAACTTCGGGGGAGTTTCAGAGTGTTTGCACGTGTGGGGAATATGCTTTGACTGAACTTTAAAATCCCATGTGTACATGTCATGTTAGTCTGTGTGGCGCCATTAAAGGACCTTCAACAAGTTCATTAAATTTTAAAGGTTGACTTGCAGGAGACAAGTAGAGTGGTTGTGCACTTTGTGATTCTTCCCATACAGGGTTTGAAAATCTTATTAATTGAGGTTTTGGTCTGTGTAAGTCTGTAACATTAATACCATTTCACTTGTTTATTATCAAAAAATAAAAAATTATTTAAAAAATAAGAAATATTAGAATGTTGCAGTTTGTAATTTCATTAGAATGAAGCCTTTTTGTCCTTCTTAGGAGACTAGACAGTCTAGTCCGGGTCTCTAGGCCCACCGTGAATTTTAATTGGATGATTTGATTTGTGAATTTTTAAGTTCTCATCATGTTTAAATTATTCGTAAAAATTAAAAATTAAAAATTAAATTCAATTGGTTTTATACTTGTAATAACATTATTTAATTACATAGTCTTTAAAAAATGGTAAATTGTTCATGCAGTAACAATATCAATATGATACTCCTTTTTTTTTTTTTTTTTAGAATAATTTACTCACTGAGACCAAAAAGATTAATTGATTGAATCATTAAAATAGGGTCTTTAATAGATCCATAGGCTCACCATCTAAAAATAAATAAAAAATAGTTCCACAGTCTCAGATTGAACCGGTACATTCCACATATCATGATTTATTGCCTAAAATGTGATTCATTTTATGACTTCATCATCCCTTTTCTCTCCTGGGTTTGTGTTGGTGGGAGTAGGGTTATCAAGTGTAGATGGACAGGAATTTGCAATCAGATGTTAGTCCAACATTGTCATTGTGAATTGAATCAGTATGGTTTATGCATCATCAACTAGTCTCAATCAGTCTATTTAAGAACATCATAAGCTCAAGAATGTTATCATTTTAAACTACCACTAAAAGGTCACTAATTTGCTAGGATTAATTGGCTGCTTTCTAGTGTTTGCAAGTGGATAATTTCAAGTTAAAATCTTCTTTTTTGTTGCTATGTATTTATTTCAACAATGTTCATCATTACATGTGTGATGTTGCACTATAGGAACCACAGAATTACTCAAGTAATTTCAAGAGATGAATCTTTCTTGCTTGGACTGAGAAAGTAACTTCTTTAATTGAGTTGTACTTAATAGTGGGAAAGAGACATACACAACTTATGTTATTGTTGCTTCACTTAGATTTCAAAATAACTTTGTTGTATTATTATTTATTAATTACTGTAAGGCTCACCACTCTTTCAACTTGATGAATTCGAAGTTCTTTCTCCCAAAAATAATAAATAAATAAACTATGCCGTGCACACTAGATTGCATTATCATTTCCTTGACCCTTAAAAAGGTGGGAAAAAAAAAAAATTATGAAAAAAAAAAATCTTAATAAGGTCTAACTTCAACAAATTAATTAGTTTAGTAGCAAAAAATTAAAAAAATAAACTCAAATTTGTGAGTTGTTTGGACGATTTGGACTTAACCCAAGTTCAATTAATTATGATTGGATTAAGCTTAGACAGATAAGTTCAAATTAAAGGTTTGGTTTGAGCCGACTTGACAATACTCAACACAATTCAAATTAAGCTTGAGTTCAACCTAATCGAACTCGCTTAAGTTAAACTCCTATGTGAGAGTAGAGTAAGAGCTAAAAATAAATCCGACTATAAGCTAGGGAATCATAAAGGCCCAACCACCATGCTATCCAAAGGGTTCACTACCATTACTTATTATCACGGTAAAATTACCATCCAAGCCACCTTCCAACACTATTATTTTTTTTTTCTTTCAAAGACACATGATATCTGCATGGACCATATATCAGTGATCACTATTGTTTCTAATTAGCCATTGATTCAACATATCTTCAAAGTTGATCCAAATTCAAAGCTATATGTATGAAACTTAGGTATATGTAGCTTGTTCCGTGTGTGTACGGGTTTGTATGTATTGTTGGTCGGTCAACTATAATGCCAGCTGGGTTTCTTTGGCGTGTAGAGTGTAGCTAGCTATGAAGGTTGATAGAAAAAAAGGCACTAAAATTCAAATATATACATGTAAAACACCCAATTTAGTGTGAATAACATTCCCACATATAGAAAAATTTATGTTTTATCTATTAATCTTTTTTTCTCGCGCCACTTAAATATTAAATATCATAATACTGTATTATATCGCCACCAACTAATAAAAAATCTCATATATTATAATAGTGAAGATTATATAATTAAATTAATGAAAGGTAAAAATATATTTTGATTTATTGTTGACATTACATGGCGTGTGTGTACGGTTGCTAAGTAGCCTATAGATTACAAAAATTTGGTCTCACGTCGTGGTTGCTTGAAGTATAGGCATTTAACTTTTTATTTAATATATTCTAGGGCTAAGAACGGGATTCGTGAAATTCGTAATTCGATCTAATCCAGTTTAATTCGATAGGTTTGGATTGATTTTTTGAATTCGTGGTTCGGTTCCAGATTGAAGAATTAAAAATTCGTAGTCTGCGGATTAGTTCCGGATTGAACCCCACGGTTTCGGATTGGAACCGATCCGGACCGTATATAAATAGTCTATATTTTTATTATACATCCTCCCCTATAATATATTCTCTTATTCCATATAAATCCTAAACTCAAACCTAAACCCGCATCATATCTTCTCTTATTCCATATAAACCCTAAACTCAAACCTAAACCCGCATCATATCTTCTTTTATTACTTTTGTTTGTTAGTTTTTAGTTTTAATTTGTAATGGTCTAAATACTTATGGTGAAACTAATTTTCTTATGGTTATTTAAATTCTAAAACAGTATGTCGCTATTACAGAAAGGCATGTTACTATTGTGGAACTAATATAGCGCTATGTTTATATTTTATGAAATTAAGTGTTATATATATATATTTTTTGTTATTTAATTATGTGAATCCGTGGTCCTAAACCGATCCAATCCGTATTTAAATGAATTGGTTCGGATTGGTTCCATGATTTAAACGGATTGGATTGGTTCCAGTTTTTCAGGAACCGTAAATAACGGATTGGTCCTGGTTTTATCCCAATTCGGTCCAATCCGGACCATGCTCACCCCTAATATATTCAATTTAGGACTGGTTTGACAAGTTTAAAAAAAGTTAAAAAATTAAAAAATTATTAAAAAAGTTAAAAAGTTATCATTATTCACAAAAAAAAATATATAAAAAAATTAATATACAAATATTAATTTGAATGGTAAATTAATATAAAAGCTCAACTTTTCCCACCCATCAACGTACTGACGTCAGCCACCTGCAATGAAAGGAAAAAAATAAATAAAATAACATGTGTACATTCACTAAATTGAATGGTAAAGTTGGGCCTGTGGGGGCCCATCGTGGGTCTCGTTTTGATAATCTGAATCGTTCAATATGTAGAACTCGTCTAGTACTATATGCCTGTAAAAATTCACGTCTATCGGATATCGCTAACTACATGATCACATCAGTTTTGTATAAAAATTGGATGGTATTATAGTTAACACTTGACAAAAAAAACTAACACAATCAAATAACTATCGATATCCAATCAACGTGATTTTTTACAAGCATATAGTACTCAACGAGTTCTACACAATGACGGTTCCGATTAGAAAAATGGGACCCGTGATGGGCCCCCATGGGCCGAACAACACCGTCCAATCAAAGCCCAAAAAGGAGGCAATCTTTTCCCCATGTATTCACCAAGCCGACTGTAATGTTCCCATCCGTACGGCGTACTACATATCTTCTCCTACACACTTCTTTACATAATTTTTTAATACACATTTTTTTATAAAAAGTCAAAAAGTTAACAGAAACATCCATATTTTGTTCCTCAACTTTTTACTCTAAAAAAACAAAAAGTGCACTTATTTTGGACACCCCCAACACAATTTTTTAGTCTTCCTTTGGCATGCTAAAAAGCTTGACTTTTTGATTATTTTAATCACAAAAAGACAAAGTGGTATTTTGAGAATTTGGCTTTTAGCCACTTTTTTAAGTTTGTAGTAAAAGTCAAAAATTAGTTTTTTTGTATTGTTTTTCATTTGGGAAGTTAGTTTTTAGCCATTGGTGAAATTACAATTCTACCCCTCATGGGTCAAAATGTGCTACATGGGTAAAGTTGTAAATATTTTAAATTGAATGGGATAGTTTGGTCATTTTATTGTGATTTGACATCATAAACAAATATTAATAAAAAAAGTCAAAAGTAACTTTTACCAACTTTCGAAATCATTTGTCTAAAAAAATTAAAAGTTTGGTTAAAAGTCAAAAAGTCACTTTTTACCATCTTTTCAAAATATGTTAAAAAATTAATAAGACAAAATGTCACATCCAAACATAATTATTATTATTTTTTTTTCACAAAATAAAAAAAAGTCAAAAAACTTATATACCAAACCAGATTTTTTAACCCAAACTAAAATAACTAAGGCCAAGTTTGAGAAGACTAAATAAGTGTATTTTTTGACTTTTTATGAAATATGGGTTGGATTTAGGTTGGATTTGAAGTGATGTGTTAGAGAGGTGTTGTGACTTAAATAAGATGATGTGACTTAAATATGATAGTGACTTTTTGACTTTTTAAATTTTTTTGAAAATACCAAACTTGACCTAAAATAATCAAAAAATCAAAAAATTAACTCACATCCCAAACCAACCCCTACACACCAATAAAAATTTTCTTTACTAAAGAAAACTTTTTGGACTTCCATTTCCTTCTCATTAATTTCTCTCCAGATGCTCATTTTTCAGTTATTTAGCACGTGCTTTTATAAGAAGGATTAGCTTTTAGAGACTTACGCCTCGTTTAAGAATACTTTTTAGTGACTTTTATTTTTTAATTAAAATATGAGATGAATAAATTAATATATTTAGAATAATTTTTTGATTTTTTTACAAAAAAAATGTGTAAAAAATAGAGTGAAACAAAAAATATTTGACTTTTTAATATTTGTAATTATTTTTTTGATTTTTTAGTAAAAACAAAGGGTTCCCAAATGACCCCTTAAACTTACTTCACCCATATGATATTAGTAACTGCTGTGGCATTTATCTGTATTGACAATCAGTCTTTGATACCAAATATCGAAAACAATTTGTGAAATCCACTTATAAAGTTACTGATAGATTTGACATATGATAAGGGGAAAAAAACCAATTTGGATTCACAAACTACCTCCATACTGAATAAAGAATATAAAACTTCATTAGAAAATAGGGCTCACATATAATTTAACAACTGCATGGAGTCAATAAACTGGAAAAATAGCCGATCAGTGAAAATTTAGTGAAGAAGGAATTAAATATTATTGGGAAGAATTCTTTTAAGTATTCGTGCAGGCAAGCATGCTATTGTTCTTCGATCTGAAGGCCTTTGCTGTCAAATGAACACGAAAAACATCGTTCCAATGCCTAGTTGCAAGTTGACTTTTCTAATATTAAATTTAATTGACAAATTAAATTTGTTTTATTGGGCATTTCAAGTTTAGATTCGATTAATAAATTGACAATAGTACTCTATTTAATCTTCAAGTACGGCCCTGTTTGGTAGAGTTGTGGGAAAGTGCATATAACTTATGACTAAACAGTTTATAGCTTATAAACTATGAACATAAGCTGATTTCTGACTTATAAATTAAGCATCTCCTGCCCCACTCAAAGAATAAGCTGATTTCTGACTTCCAAAAAACTATAAGCTATAAGCTATAAACTAAACCAAACACATCAAAATAGCTTAAATTAAGCTGAAAGCAGAAATAAGCAGTTTTTAAGCTGCACCAAACAGGGCTTACAACTTCGACTTTTTTATTATATGTTTTTTAGTCCTGTTTAATATACATTAAATTTCACAAATGCATGTCATAATTTGAGATTTTTAGATTGTTGTACAATAGCATAGTACTTTTATATAATATATTATATATATATATATAAATTAGAACTATATTATAGTCTGTGTGTCATAGGCAATCGTTGAATATCTGATTGATTATCAAATTGGTCTCTGGTTATGGGCTGACTGATTGCTATCCCCGTTAAATATAGAACAGCCCACCAATCTCTTGGCCCAAACCAAATATAAGGCCACAAAGGCTAAGATAGAAATCTCTTTTCACTGAAAATCCACAAAGCCCACAAGTTAGTCAGCCCAAGCATATAAGGTTACACAATTGTACGGCCAGTGCGCCTTTTGACAGGCCCAACAAAGGCCCTGTTTGGTATTTTTTTTTTTTTTTGTTAACTTTAAAATAATAATAAAAAAAAACTTAAAAAATGTTGAAGTAAAAAAAAAAAAAAAAAAAATCTAATTTAAAACAAGAAAAAAAATAATCTAAAACTATAATACAAAAAAGAAAAAAGAAGAACCAACTACAATTCTTACTTGCAAAATTAATAAATTACCTTGTATAATCAAACTTATTCATCATGCTATTTTCAAAGGAGTAATTCAAAAAAATATAGTTTTATTTTTAAATTTAGTAAAAGGGCTCGCTTTAGGTAGGGTCATTTTTTAAAGTCATAACTTGGACCTTAAGTAATAACTTTATGTACTTATATTATAGTCATGACTGACGTTGTCAAACTCTGAATTAATCAGAGATTAATACCATTCAAATTCAATCCAAGCTTTCGCATTCCATGACATCATGAATTTAGAACTTACCAATTAGGCATTTATAAAATTTAATGAAATTAATTTTGGGTAGTATGTTAAGTATTGAACCAGTACATATCGACATTGGATTTGGTAAATTGTGAGTTAAAAATTCACAATTGATCTTGGTCGTTGGTTTCAAACAGCTGAAAAGTCAAATGTATAAAATGATCTGCTTTTGGTATGGAAATACTTTTCTCTGCTCCTTATTGCCAAAATGCATTTATTTCAATTTCTTTTGCGAGCTCCCAATTGGGGAAAGCGAAACATTACCAAGCTTTTGGACAATCACCTCTCTTATTTCAAAAAATATTCTCTTCTTATCCTTCTTTTCTCTTAATGAATACATTTATGGACATGATCAAGATTTAAATACATTTGACGTAGTGTGGTTAATTGAGAATTAATCAATCACTTAAAGAATATATTTATAGACATGGTCAAAATTTAAATACACTCGACGTGATGTGATCAATTGAGAATCAATTAATCACTTAAACTCAATATCGTAATGTCACACCCTCAACTCAAACACACCCCAAGTAAAGTTAAGATTATCCATTAGAGCTCTTCTCTCTTCTCTCTCTTTTTCTCGAATTGAAATTTTTTTTTGGTAAATTTGTATGGAAAGCTAGACAATATTATAAAGATTTAGCAATATTTTTAAACATAATTTGAGGATTGAACTCTAGGTTTAAGTAAAAAAAAAAAAAAAAAATTAAAAAAAAAAATTTAAATTCAAGGTGCAATTGCACATCTTTTCAATTTAAAAAACTTCGAAGTAAATTTTGTGACATTAACTTAATGAAGTTTTGAATTGGACTGATAAACCATGAATTGATAAAATTCCTACCATAATTTTTGAATTAGACAGATAGCATAAACTTTGAACTAGAGCAAATTAAGACGAGGAATGAGGTCGACAGTAGATATTAAATATATTCTTATATATGAGTGTGCTGAGGTGGCTCATGGGTGGGAATCCATCAATTTTAAAGCTTAAAAATGGGATAAATATATGTATTTATATATATATATATATATAACGCCACATTGAAAACGCAATGTTGCTAAGAAAGGCTTTATATAGTAGTTAACATAAGGACAAAAGTTGTTGTGCAAGTGGAAGAGTAGGCTTTATCTTCTTTTTTATTTATTTTATTTTTTAATGTTAGACACCTTGATGAATTGAAAGCAAAAGGTGAAGACTTTTTTTTTATTTTTAATCAGAGAAGGTGACTCATTCAAGGCATGAATCTCCAAAATAATACAAGGTGTGGGCATTTACATAGTATGAAATAAGAAAGTTCTAACAAATTTTATGCCCACTAAAAAAAAAAAATTACACTTGACCATATCCTACTTCTACAATTCACTCCATACATCTACAACAAGCAAACCGAAAACAGAAGCCTTCGGAATTATTCTTTCAAAATTAATACAAGAATCTTAACTTAAATCTCTTAATTAATTAACAAAAATAACAATTATATGCAAGTCTACTTTTTATACCCACTTTATAGACATAGTGATGTGTTAAAAAAATAATTAGTTGATAATTAGAAAATATTTAATTATCAATCAATCATATTCTTAACATACCACTGAGTCTATAAGTGAGTCTTAGTTTTGGTCAATGCTCATTAATTTATTGGGCATCCTACAATTCTTCCTTATCTCACCTTTAGATCCAGTGAGGGGACTAATATCTCCCATCTTAATCATTGCTGCAGCAAAATCAGAGTAGAAGGTTTTGGCATCGGTGCTATATTTTTCGACAAGGGAGTCAGTTGATCCACCATTGTGCAATATTTGATCAGAGTGGAGGAGGCCTTTTTGGTTGATCAAGTTCTTGTAGTACTTGTTGTCAAAAAAAGTAGGACTTTGAACGTCTAGAGGTGCCAAATTGTTGTCTCCTGAGCCAGTAGCACTTGGGCAACTCCATTGCCTTGTCTTTGCAAAGGAACTATCAATATTAGTCTCATTATATATGCGATTTCTGAAGTTTGTACACCTTACTTGCCCTATTGTGTGTGCTCCTGTTTCACAAAAGAAGTCATTTTAGGAGAGATATTAAAGATTTTTAAATTGTTACATCTTTTTTACTTAAGCTTTTAACAGAGAGAGAGTGAGTACCAGATAGAGTAACCATATCTTTAGCAGAGAGGCCTCTAGCTTTGAATCTTTTGACAAGGCCACTAACGGTAGAAGTAGGAGGCGGGATTACACCACTATTTGCCTTGGCTAAACTAGCAGTTTTAGAATCCCTGCGTCCAAGCTTGACATCCCAACCAGGCCCTCCAAGCTACAATAACAACAAATAAAATTCATCAGAACCAAACTTACATGCATGTAACCATCTTGGGTATTTAAAATATGCACAATAAAATTACACTTCCATCTTGGGTATTGAGTTGGTAATTAACAATTAATATGATATCAAAGCAAATAATAGACTGTGTGATCGAATCTCCCCATTTGCTCAATAATTAAAATATTTACATCTGTTTAGCGTGAATATAGGGAAGAATATTTCTCTAACTATTAATTTAAACTTTTAGATGAGTAGGTGGTTAATAATAAAATACTTAGAACTTGATGCTTCATAAGAAATACTTACATAAACAGTAGAGTCGCGAGCTGCGATAGCTACAATATCAGCACACGAGACTATATCAGGGCAAACTTCTTCCACTTTGGACTTGATATCATCTATTACATTGAATCCCCTTACAGATCCATTATTAGGAAGTGCAGTCTTTTCCCCTTTAAAAGATGAAGTATCATCTAAGAGTATTGATCCATCACAACCCTGTCACCAATAATTAGGTGACCCCGTGAAACAGACACAAGCCTTGTTAGAATTTGTCTTGAAAAAAAAAAAAAAAAAAAAAAAAAAAAAAAAAACTATGGAGAGAATCGGTCAACGTGCATGGCAATAGAATAGTACGTTATATGTCTTATGTTGTAGACTGTGCCACCAAGGTTAGTGAACTTGACTTTATTATATGTACAATAATGTTTTAGAGCTCTAAATTGGGAGTACTAGAGCATCACTAATGATGTGGCATATGGGACCCCACCAAAGTGATGTGATATTTTGGCTTGAGTTTTTTTTTTTTTTTTTAGTTCATTAATGCTATTAGTGGTCCAAAAATTAATGGGATGAATCATCACCACCACGCGCAAGAAATGTTGCCTCATATCCATCATTTTTGTTTCATGACTAAAGTTTGTAGTTTTTTAGCAGGGATGTTACTCTATTAAAATGATAACAAGAGATTATACAAATAAATAAATTACGTATAAAATAATATGGCTTAATATTGGATTTTCACTTTAAATAGAACATTCATAAATATGACTTTATTTTCAAAAAAAAAAAACATTACCACATCCTTCCTATAATATTTTATGTATAAAAATTTTGCAAGAGTTCTCCTAATAGTAATCATTTGAGTGCATATTTTGTGTTCTAGTGCATGTGCATGTGCATTCGCATTTGTTTCTTTAAATTTGACATAGGGTGTAACGATAAAAATTTTTGAATGTAAAGGACAGATGTCATGTGGTTACTAATATGTAGAGTATTTAAAAGGTAATACAAAGAAAGGGCATTGTATATGTGATTAGTCGAAGGTAAATATCCTCCTAGATTGTAATAATTTTTCATGAAACTAATTTAAAGTATATGTGTTAACCACATGACATTCTTTTTGTAATGAAAGTATTTGTGGTAGCACAAGAAAATTATTTGTAACGGTATTTTACACTATTACAAATATTTGTAACTTGCCATCACAAACATTTCAGTTGCAAAAAAGGTTTATTCGGGATGAAAAGAAGAGAACATTTACATTGACGAAGCAGTCATGGAAATGGAGGCGAAGGAGAGAAGCACCCATGCGCTTTTCCTTCGACACAGCAGCTTCAACCACTGATTTCACAGTACTGAGCAAATTGGGGCAAGTCTTGCAGTAGAAATCAGTGGAAAGTTGAGCAGAGGAGGTACCCATTAAGAGCACAAACATGAGGAATGTGACATTAATCACCATTGAAGAAGAAGCCATCTTGGGAAACAGAAGGTGGTAGACAGACACTAGAGATGAAATGAAGTGTGTTGAGAAGAAGATAGTTCCAGGCTTGCATATATATAGAAGAACTCAAGGGCACGTTTGGCACAGCCAGATGACCTAATCTTCTAGATTAAATGCATGGTTTAACATTTCTACATACCTCTGGAACAAAATTAATATTACTCCCACAAGAAAGAGTATGAGAAAATTATTTGGTGCTATTAGGTACTACTGAGTCAATGTTCGTAAGAGCTCACACGATTACTTGTTCTTTACGTTTAGGAATGAATCGTAGACATGTTGGGACGTAACTCTATTATAAGGTTTATACTTTTTTGTGTTCTTGTATGTTTACTTTAAATTTTATTTTATTTCTAATTAAATTTATTATTATTATTTTAAAGTGGTTGGAACAATGCCTCATGGATAGGTAAATAAATTAAAGCAAGGTAGAGGTAGTAGAGCTTTGTATTAGTTGATTGATTCATATTTGATAACAGTAGACAAAGTCCAACAACACGTTTACGTGAAATGAACTGATGGAAAGTCTTACGTAGTAGGTAACAATATTTATAATAGGGGATGCACCAATAAATCTCAAATTAATAACTTATGCACTATTTAGTCTTAAAAGTTTTCTTATAGACTGAAAGGTCCCATTACAATGTTAATAACATCAGAGTCATGTTACAAACATTAGATTTCAAACATCTAATGTTCATTAAATTTCAATAATGTTTGAAAATATAGGATGAAAAACATCTAATATTCATCAGATTTCAATAAATTTTGAAATTATAGAATGAAATATCAGATCATTTACATCATTTACATCATGTTGATGTAAAAATGGGACTAAATGGAGCATAAGAAAACTTTTAGGACTAAATGGTTCAACGTTTCAAAAATTAGGACTTATGGGTAAATTTTTCATTTATAAATTTGTGGTCCATTTCGATATCAATGTTTATTTGTTTACAGTAGAGACGCCATGCAAACTTGAATATTAATAAATTTACTTCTAAATGAAATTTTATCTGAAGTACCATTTTGAATGAGTGGATGAAATATGATGGGATTTGTTTGATAATAAACCTTGTCTAAGGGATAAATTATACTTATTTTTCTTAAATTTTAGAAAAAATGTAACAAATTTCATAGTTTAATACAATTATATCACTGCAATAATATAGATAAAAATAATAATATTGTATATTTTATTATTTATTCGTATGTATGCAATATATCGTTTTACATTAATTAGAGCATCTCCATCAAACCAATTATTTTTAGTTTTTAGTTAAATCATTAAATTTCAACTCCATCAAACTAATTATTAAGTTAATTATTTTAATTTTAGTAAATTTGACTCAACAAATATAACTAGTGGTTTGGGCTAGTCAAATATTAAAAACTATTACTTTTGATATTTTGGAAGTAGTTAGGTAAAGTTTATAAAAATAATTTTAAATTAAAACTAATAAAAATAATGTTTAAATAGCATGTGAAAAAGATAGAGAGTTTGTTGGAAAGTGTATTTAAAATCTACATAAAAAAATAATTTTTAAATTAAATTATAATAAAAATTTTAAAAATTTGATGAGGATGCTTTTCACACTTGCGGCTTGCTTTTGTAGTTATTTAAAATTTTTTAGACTTATATTTTTTCAAATAATTGTAGGCGAGGTTAACTAGGTATATGCACCAACTATTTGAGATAAATTGATATTTTTAAAAATGGATGATTGAAATCAAATAGAAGATACAGTTTTGTTAAGATTTTCATACAAATAAAATCATTCAAAAATATTTCAAGTAATTATATTTACAAAATAATTTATAATTCATCAACTGAAAACTTTCAAATTATTTTTAAAATTTAAAAATAAAATTACTATAAAAAAAATCTTATAAATCTGAATGAAAAAAGAACGCCAATTAATTCAATTACGTCAATCAATAATCTATTTTAATATATAAAGTGAAAACTCACTACAACATATAAGAGTTTTATAGAACAAATTTTTTAGTCTCTAAAAATAAAATTTTTATTACAAAAGATATATATATTTTTTTTGAGCGACAAGCAAAAAGGAAAATACATTAAAGATAAAAGATACAAAGCTTGGGATGGGCAACAAGGCTATGCATGTGTAGCGACAACCTCCCAAGAGAGTTAATGAGATTCCAACTCCAAATGCCCTAAAAAACAGTAAATAAAATAATGAATAATGACAACCACTTGAAGACAAAAGTAGACACCCTACACCAGACCACCTTAACAATATCTAATGTGCTTGAAGTTATAGAGGAAATCATAAATGGAGAATTGAGACTCCTTGGATGCAGCCTTTAACCAGATAGCAAGTTTGGTGATAATAAGCTCCCGTAGCTCTAGCATCTTAGGTTGAGATCCTTCAAAAAGACATTCATTTCTGTGCTTCCATATGGACCAAAGAGCCACCAGTGGTATTGCACGCCAAATTCTCCTTTCTTCTTTATTGCAGCAGTGCCCTGCCCACCATTGTAGCAAGCCTTCGATGGATCTTGGTACCACCCAAACAACCCCTTACCACTGCAGCAGGCCAGACCATAACCTCCACACCAAAGGGCAAAGAAGTAGTACATGTTCACTTGTTTTCTACTGAGATTTACAGAAGATGCCCATGGTGGATGCAGACCAATTTAAAATACCAACCCGATGCAAGAACACTGATGCTTTGACCCTACGCTTTCATGCGAGCCAACCAAAGAATTGCACTTGGGGTGGAATATATTTGATCCACACCAATTTACTCATGCTATCATTACAGCCAAAAATAAGATTAGTATGGTTATAAAAAACAGAGACAAGAGACTGGCCTGGCTTTGCTGTTAACCACACAACACTATCTTGGACCTCCAAATTTAATTCAGGGGCTACTGATAAGGTGCCAATAAGTCTGTGTAATTCCTCATTTTCCCATTCAAATAGGAGCCTCCTAAAATTGAGTAGCCAGTTCCCAGAGGAGTTTGAGTGATCCCTCTTGATCAGAGGACAAACGGAAAAGCCTTGGGAAGTCATCTTTGAGACAGATATTTGCACACTATCTATCATGCCAGAACCGGATTCTGCATCCATTGCCCACTCTTAATTGCAGGTTATCAACATAGTATTGCAAGAGAGAGTCCTTCTGTTCCACTGCTGATATTATGTCACTCCAAAGTTTAGAAAAATTGATGCCAGAGATCAGAGATGGAAGCCAGTGCCCTTTCGGAAGTCTGTACTTGCTGCATATGACTCTCTTCCATAACGAGTTATGTTCATAGGCAAACCTCCACCATCACTTGAGAAGTAAACACACATTCACATCTCTAATTCTTCTAATACCCAGACCACCTTGATTGATGCTCTTGGTAACCTCTGACCATTTCACTAAGTGTATTTTCCTCTTCGAATCTGGGCCACTCCATAAGAATGAAGCTTGAATTTTGTCAATCTCTCTAGCTATTCCTTCAGGCAACCTGAACAGAGACAAGAAGTAAATTGGTAGACTTGATAGAACTGCTTTCACCAAGGTCAACCTTCTTGTAAAAGATAGAAACCTCCTTTTCCAACCAGCAAGCCTCATTTTGAACTTTTCAATGACAAGTTGCCATGTCTTCTTTCTCTTAGGACGAGCACCCAATGGTAAACCCAAGTACTTAAGTGGTAATTTTTTAGTCTTTCAATTCAGCACAGAGGCAAATTCATCAAGAGCAGAAGTAGAAATATTTAACCCACAAACCACACTTTTATGGTAATTGATTTTAAGCCCTGATGCTATTTCGAAACATCTGAGAATGCTTTTTAAGCTACGAACTTCTGATAGATCATCCTCACAGAATAATAAAGAATCATCTGCAAATTGAAGATGGGAGAGCTGAACATGGGTATTTCCAATGATTACCCCTCAACTCCCTAGCTCTCTAGAGGAGTATATTGAGTGCTTCTGCAACTAAGTTGAATAGAAATGGTGATAAAGGGTCACCTTGTCTAAGACCAATCTGAGGTAGGGGTGGGCGTGGATCGGTTGCGGCCACAAAACCTCCAATCCGCCATCCATCTGCCAAATTGGCGGATTGGAGAAAATCAATCCGCATTTGTCCGCCAATCCGGCAGATGCGGATTTGGCAGATTGGCAGATGGATGCGAATCGGTTTGGCGGTTTGAAATTTTACAAATTTTCAACATAAAAAAAAAAAACCCCTAGACAATGCAATATTTATTCATTCACATCTATGAAACAACTTGGATAGTGCAACCTGGGCAATGCAAAATTCATTACAATGGGCATAATTCAAAATATTTATTCATTCACATCTATGAAACTTGGAAAACATTGTGCATAATTCAACATCTATGAAACCTGCTATTTTTCCCTAACACCAAATTGATACATGAAGGACTACAGCAAGGACTAAAAATACATGAAGGACTACAACATGGTTTATTTCAATCCATGGTTTACAGCAGTAATACATGAAAAAGTAATACAAATCAGATTTGAAAACAGAGAGAAGGGCTAATACATGAAGGGCTAATACATGAAGGACTAATACATAAAAAAGATGATAAATATGAAAAAGTAAGAAATTGGGTAACACAAATTGATAAATATGATCCTAAATCATTTATTTCCCAAGTAGTTCCTAAAGCATTCATTTCCCAAGCAGTTCTAAATCAATTTATAACACAAATTGCTCAAGTCATTAACATACCATAAATCAGTTTAAGAGGTAAATGAGAATGCATATACATTAACATACCATCACTGCCCATTAATAGATCCAGAGCAAAATATTCAACAAAAAATTGGGTATTGTGTTTCGTAGCTTGGCCATAAATTACAGAGTATGCAACAGAGCATGGCCTAACCATTTGTGTTTCAACCAGTTTCTAATCAACAATTTGTGTGGAGTATCAACCAATATACTGGATATAATTACAAAATTCATCAACCGATAAACATTACCCAAATAAATACCAGAGAACAAGAGACAAATCAGAGTGTGGAGTAACATACCAGAGAACAGGAGAAGAGAATAAGGAGAAGAGAAGAAGATGAGAGAAGAAGAGAAAACACAGATATAAAATCACAGATAGACACAGATAGAAATCACACAGACACAGATATAAAATCACAAACACATATATAAAATCAAAATCACAAACCTCTGGTTTTCAAACTCTCTGTAAGCTTCTCTCTCTGTGTGTGTAGAACCCTCACTCTAATCTCACCATCCCTTTGCTTTCAGAACTGTAACAAAATAAAAAAAAATAAAAATAAAATAAAAACAGTTAGAGATTCAGGAGAAAAAGACAAGAAGAGAAAAGATGAAGACAAAACAAAACTCACCATCACCACGATCAGCGATCCTCTTTCAGTCGAAGAAAGGGGTAGGCCATAACCGTTAGGGTTTTAATCTGAGATTCTCAGAAAATGGAGCAAAAAAAAAAAAAAGCAGATCTTCGATCGCCGATGAAAAAAATCGTCGGATGATGAGAAAGTCGCCGTCGGTAGATGGGTAGGGTTTTAGGGGGGAGAGAGAGAGAGAGAGAGAAGACAAGAGAAAGAGTACTGTCGAAGAAGAAGAAAGGGTTAGGTCTTTTGATGATGAGATCAGAAAAGAATGGGGTGTACAAAAAATATAAAAAATCTGGACACAACGGCGGGTCGAGTTACATGGATATAATGGCGGCCCAACCCGAATCCGCCAGAATGTAAAATCTTGGCCCGCATCCGTCCACCAAGTTCCACGTATCCACCCATTTGGCGTCGGGTTTGGTCGGGTCAGACAGATTTGGCGGGTCGGTGGATCTGTTGCTCAACCCTAATCTGAGGACTAAACTCCTTGGTTGGTGAACCATTGACAAGTATTGAAATCCTTGAAGATGAAATACATTCCTTAATCCAAGAGATCCATTTGGAGCCAAACCCAAAATTTGCAAGCATTGAGTAAAGGAACCCCCAATTGATGGAATCAAAAGCCTTTTCAAAATCTAGTTTGAGTAACAGTCCTGCTTTCTTAGATTTGTGCCATCCATCCACAACCTCATTGGCAATCAACACTCCATCAAAGATACTCCTACCACCCAAGAAGGCTGATTGTGCATCTCTAATTACAAGAGGCATAACTTTTTTAAGTCTAGTTGTAATAATTTTAGAAAGAATTTTGTACACTGAACCAACCAAGCTAATAGGTCTGAAATCCTTTAAGTTGACAGCTTTTTCCTTCTTAGGGATGAGAGTAAAGAATGTACTATTTAAACCTGAGGCCAATCTGCCATTGATATGGAATTCTTTCATAAAGTTAAGCACTTCACCTTTAATCTCTTTCCAATGCTTCTGAAAGAACATGAGATTGAATCCATCTGGACCTGGGGCTTTATTCCCGTTGCAATCTCTTATGGCTGCCCAGACCTCCTCCTTAGTAAACTCTACTTCAAGCATGTGGAATGAATACTAAGCCTTATGCTCTTGAACTCACCAGCAAGTACTGGTCTATTCACCCAATCCTCTTTGAAATGATTGTAAAAATGGGTCCACACCTCATTTCTAACCTGGTTTGGCTCCTCAAACACCACCTCCCTTACTGTGATGGAGTGGAGAGTGTTTCTATTTTGTCTGCTGCTAGCCATGATATGGAAGAATCTAGTAGACTTCAGTCTAGCCTAAATTTTTATAGCCATTCCCATTCCATCTTCCTGCTCAACCTCCACATTTCTGTCATTTTCTCTCTTTGCAGCTTCAATTCTGCCTCAAGCAAAGGCCTGGTTTCAGCTACCAGATCAAGTTCATGTAGGTCAGATTCAGAGTCTTGCAATTGGGATGCAACATTGCCATATACCTCTCCAGTCTATTTTTTTAATGCCAACTTAAGGGCATGCAATTTCCTTTGCAAAATGTAGCCAGAAGTCCCAAGAACTTGTGTTTCCTTCCAAGTTTTCTCCACTAAAGGGACAAGGGTAGAATGTAAAAACCAAGAATTCAAAAATTTGAAAGGTCTAGGGCCCCAATCCCTCTCATCCTCCATGAGAATAATTGGGCAGTGGTCAGATGTAGTTCTACAAAGGCCTCACAATTTGAACTTAAACCTCTCTATCCACTCAGGGATAATAAGGAACCTGTCTATTCTACTCCATTTGTTTCCATCAAAAGCATTACACCAAGTGTATTTCCTGCCTTATAGTTATACATCTATCATCTCACATCTGTCTATGAAATCATTGAATTCTTGCATGCCCCTATCCCTATTTGATGATCCTACTCTTTCCCCTAAGTGCCTGATCTCATTGAAGTCACCATCAAGACACCAGGGCTGTGGGAAAGAGTCTTTGAGGTGTAACAATGTCTCCTATAGCTTCCCTCTCCTTGTAACATCATTGGGAGCATATATATTAACAATTACACAATCAAAAGAGTTGTGTAGTTTACCTGAGAGGAGGATGAAGTTTCTATTGTTGCAACACTCTGAGAGCTGAAATACTGCAGGATCCCAGAGACAGAGTAGCCCACCTGCCAGTCTTTCTGTATCTACAGCCATGAACTCCAAACTATCCCTAGGCCAAACACTCTTCACCATAACACTGGTCATGTTAGATCTTTTGGTTTCTTGGAACAATGCCACATCAATTTTCTTATCTAGCAAAAGTTTCCTAATCTTTATCCTCTTTTCAGGTCTACCCATCTCTCTAATATTCTAACTTAGTGCCTTCATAAGAACATATATGACACTGATTTCACATTTGTGGAACTGATTACTCCACAATACCATTTCCACGTCCCTTTCCTTGTCATTCACCTTCATGAGTGTTAGTTGCCTGATTACCTCAGGTTCCTAGCCTTTATAATCGAGTCCCAAACTTTTCCCCATCTGCAATGTGGCCTGAGCTTCTTGAAGACCATCATCTCTGGAAGGGGTTTGCTGAAGATCAGGATTGAGATTTGATGAAAATGTAGCAGTGGACCTTATCCTGCAGCCTTTGAGGGTTCCAGAGTTTGATCTTGACCCTTTCTGACCAATTCGTCTAGTAAACCCATTAAACCTACCAAGAAGTAGAGGATTTTTAACTCCATCACTTCTGCTTCCTTTTCTTTTTCCTTTCTTAATACGGGTACTAATGGAGCCTAAAATTGATGGGCTAAGGTGGGCACTATTCTTTTCTTGAGGGCCCAACCCAGCTACTCCACATACTTGCTTAGCTAGATGGAACCCAACTGCAGCTGGCCCAGTGGGTTGAATATTAGAAGAAGCAATGTCATGGGTTGCCACAATGGGCTGTAGCCCAGATTGATCATGACCAATGGATATCTCAAGACTAATGCTAGGTCTTGCCTTTAGAGTCTCACTTAAGCTCTTCATAAAGCCAGGAGTGAGGATCTGATCATCTACACTAGGAGCTACAACACTATTTTTAGCATCATGATTACACCCTATCCTCTGCTGCCTACTATCCTCAATATGGCCTTCAACTCCTTTTTGAGCATCATGATTGTACCACTGCCTCTACTGTAGGCTTTCCTTTGGTAATGATGACTCTACCACACATGTACCCTCATCGTTTGAATTTCCCATGCAATCTTTAGTCTTTTCCACTACAGATGCATGACTCTAACTACCACCAACAGCTAGCTCATCTCTTTCCTTCATTCTAGTTGCCGAATCCCCTTTTGCCACATTAGAGACTCCTGCCACGTCATCTGCCTTGTCATCATCTCTTTCCTCCAAGCTGTTGATAGCTATGGGTTGGAGAACACCATTAACTTTGGAGCAAACATCTTTGTATGCCTTAGTAGTATTGTCATTATAGCTAGTACTTGCTTCCTTTGTATTTTGCTCCTCAAGAACTCTTATTGAATAGATTTTGCCTTTGCACTCCAGATTAAGGCTTGTGTTTATAGGCTCCATAACACTGGTAAATATTTTAAATCTTCCACAGTGAAATGATTTGGGCGTGCAAACATCTCCATCAAAGTGAACCAACTCCCCCCATATTCTTTCAATCTTCCTAAATGTATCTGAGTTCCAGAGATTAAGGGGCACCCCGTAGCAGCTGATCTAGACATACCTCTCTTGTTGAAGATGCATACCTGGTCTCTACTCTGTGATGTATTCACACCAATGGAATTTACTAAAATGCCTAATACCCTTACTGTGTTGATGTTTCGTTTCCCTCCAAACAGATCGGAATCGAAGAGACATGTATGGAAGTTTTAACACTACGCCGATGTTAATGGCGTAATGTTAGGCATTGCAGTTTTAGATTCTTACTTGGCGATGTGAAATTCTTGTGGATTGGGACAATAGAATACGAATTTGTATTTTACCCTAAACCCTAGCAAATTCGCAACTCCTTCCATGTTGATACATCCACATCGGCGAAGTGGGTGGCTGTGATGCTGTTGTGCTTTAGAGCAGTGACCGTCAAACCTTCGTAATCCAGTGCAAGTGACTGTTTTTGGCAATTTTGCTCCAGGTACGTTAATCGTTTGTATACATCAAGCCGTGGTTTTTTTTGTGTCGGTGCGGTTGAGATTTGCCAAAATTGTGATGTGTGTAATATTAGGCGAACTGCAGAATAGTGTGGATTTAATGTAGAGTTGTTAAGGTGAAGGATTTTGTGAAATGCATGTTTGTTGCGTAGGGTAGTTTGTCGATGTTGTTGGGACGTTAAGGGTTGTGAATATGTTACGTTATGGCGATGGTATGGTAATGTTAGTGTGGTAAATGTAAATGTGATGGTGTGGTAATGTTAGTGTTTTAAATGTAAATGTGATGGGGGTTTGTGTATGGTGTTTGTGGGGTTTTTATATTGAAGGTAATAGTAATGATGTTCAGAATATGCGTTACTGGTGTACTTGCATATTTGAGAAGGGGGTTCATTTTGTGTGAGGGTTTTTGTTGGTGTGTGGTAAGTCGTAATGATGTTATGTAGTGTGTTAGACAACATTTAAACTCTCAATAAATTAATAAAACATGTGTAATGTGTTTGAATGAATTAACATAATTTGGTTAGCGTGACTGTAATTGTTGTATGGTTTTGCAGGAATGCGTAGTTGTGGTTCGTTGGGTTTGTATGTAATGTAGTACAAAATAGTGAAATTAGGTTGTTGGAAAGTGATAATGCATAGTTTTTAATGGTGTTGCATATAATAAGGCATTATTGTATACTATGCAATGGAAGGTTTAAACGTTGGTGGTGTGCGATGTTAATGTTATGTGCATGTTTTACGTTTCTGGAATGACATTGGGCGTGAAATAATGAGTTTATTTGGTGATTTGTTTGTTGGTGGAACATGTTGTGCTGTTGGTTGGTGTGGTTTGATTGGTGGGGTATGATCTATTAATGTTATTAATGGCTTTTTTGCGTGTGTTGTTGGGAGTTTTAGTTTGTCACTAATAATTTGTATTTAACACATGTTCAGGTAGCAGTGGCAATAGGAATGGTAAACGGAACATTGGCACAAGGTCACCTCAAACGTCGACAAGGCTGGCCACTAAAAGACAATCAAAACTGCCATTCAAGAAACAGAAAGGGGCTAGTGATACTGTTAGGAAAGCTGATGTTGATCTGTCAAGGTTAATGTACCGATCGAACATATGAAGACTAATTAGCACAGTGCTTGAATTGGAATTACGTGATGGACACATTAGACAGCTGCAGAAAACTCTGTTTTGGGTGATGATTGATGATATTCGTGTTCATGAGCTTGATCCGAGATCGTTCAAAAAGTGTGATGCGACGGTATGTTGGATTATACAAACTTACGACCCTGAAGATGAGAAGTTCCATATTGGTGGAGCTAAGTTACCATTGCGGAACAACGACATCCGGTTGATATTTGGGGTACAATGTGGGAATGAGAAGTTGGATTTGGCACAAGGTGGGAAAGGGCCCTCTGATTTTATTCAAAGACGTTATGCAAATGTTAGCCGAATATATTCAAAAGTTATAAAGGATTTGTTGGCAGAAGGAATCTGTGGTCG
The DNA here is from genome assembly GCA_030407325.1 of Camellia japonica. NCBI lineage: Eukaryota > Viridiplantae > Streptophyta > Magnoliopsida > Ericales > Theaceae > Camellia > Camellia japonica. The sequence continues at coordinate 49,390,761 of JAPPVO010000003.1, forward strand.
TACAGAGCGTGACGAAGAAGATGTGGCGAAATTACTATGTCTTTACGTTTGTGCGAAGTTATTTTTCGCAACCACCGGCGAGCATATAAGTTGGGTGTTTGTTTGTGTGATCGACAAACTAGACACATTAAAACACTATGACTGGACTGCAATAATAAGGAACCGTTTATTGGCTCGCTAAATGAGATGCACAACAAGCTAGAGAAGGTGACTGGTTGTGTCGTATCGTTACTGGTATGTACAATAACAACGTGTCAAGCACATACATGATTCAATAAACATAGACACAGTCATAAGTCATTTATACGTATATGTAATGGTTGTTTGATGGTTTAATTTCAGTTTCTGATTTGTGAACATTCAAACATCATCACTCCGGAACGGCCTAACGTGACACCAAAGTTTTGCCGATGGAACATTGGAGCAGCTGTGGGGAAACTGAAAGTAATAAATTTGTTGGCAGAAGGTTACATCGAGGTATGGAATAAAACCGTTTTCATTTTTTTTTTAATTTTTTCAACGTAAACATTGAAGTTCATGTGTGTTTTTTTTAAAATTTTTCCCAGGTGTAGTGTGGGAAACTTGTTGGGACAATTACTGAGTGTCAGATTCTGAAACTGGCTGCTCCTGCCAATGAACCGAAAGAAGGTGGTAGAATTTCGATGGATGTGGATCTAGCTAAAGTGTGCGATGGGCGTGGGGCTGTTGTTGAGACAGATGATGTGGGCAGCGTGGAGCCAAGCTTCAATTGTTGGCAGCCAGACACAACAAATTGTGGTAACATCAAAATGGAGAGGGGGAATGATTATGAGAATAAGAATACTGGTACACCGACAAGTATGGAAAAAGTGGGTGGGAAGCTGGCGGCAGGTGGAGAAGTGTGGTCGGTATTGTTCCCGGATCTTCTAGACCTGTCCAGCCCCCTGAATGGTGAAGCCATGGGTAAGGAAGAAGGGGGGGTAAAGGCTGAGTTGAGAACTTGTAAAGTCAGAATTATTGAGTTGGAGACTGAAATCAATAGTAAAGACGCACGGGTACGTGAATTGGAACATCGTGTCGAAACGCTGAAGAAACTGTTCGGGAGGCAAGCTGCTAATTTGTTTGTGGACTTACATAGTGTGATTGCTGAGAAGGATTCTAAAATTGCTCGACCCAGTACGTTGGTTTATCGATTGGAGTAAAAAATAAGCAATTTGGAGGATAGTCTTGATGATCTTGAGGTGCACGAGGTCACGCAATTGGTTGTGAATGATGGATCCAATCAACGAACACTGAGTAACAGTCTGTCAGGGAAAGTGAGTGGTTCTGGCAACGTTATGAGCGGGGAAAGTGCACAGCAGTCTGCGTGTCCTGTAGGGCAACACAAAGACGTTGGCATCACCGAATTAGAAATTGTGGAAAACGAAGTTGGGATTGAAGATTTGACGGTTGATTTTGCCCATGGGAATGTACTTTCGACTGTGGTAGTCGTGGAGGGTACCTGCAGTCCCCGAAATGCACAGTCAGTGTCAGGTGGAAATGTAAAAAATGGCGCAGTTGTCGTTGGCGTGGAAGCTGGTTGTGAACACAGAATGGCTGCGACAAGTTCTGGGCCGAAAATGACGTCACTGGTCAAGCGGGTTAAGAATAAACCAAGACGGGAATTTAGGTTATCTGACTACGAATATCCTGCCATATTTGGGTGACCACAAGTAAATGCCAATGCTAGACTAGGTAAATCGTTTGAGCCCGGTGTGATTTACAATGATGAGGACGTCGAGGTAGAGCGTAAAACCTGGCATGGTTTTGGTATGAATAGAAGGCACACTGTGTGGAACATGTTGAAGGATGAAGATAGGCAACTACAACAGAGAATGTACAGTTTAGAGGGGGACGGGTAGGTTGTTCGTATGGAATGTTGTACTCTTTGACATGTACAAGTTTTAAATTTTGTTTTATGGTGGTTCTTAAATTTGGTTTATGATATGTAGGTTAATAGTATGGGATGGTGGACACGATGGAGTACAAGTGCATTTCACAGACATCAAAGATTTGGTGCAGTAGAATTCCATCCAAGGGAATGTAAGTTGGTCTCGTATAATTTACTATTGAGTTAATTTATTTATTTTTTTTAGTAAAAAACCCCCCATGCACATGTAAACTTGTTTCCATTCATATTGTGGTTGGTGTGGCTGTGACGAAATGGCAGATGAATGTTACAACACACTGTTACGAATATGTAAATGTAGTCAGAAAATGCTAGTTGCACGGAGTGGACATAAATTTACAAAATGTTATTACTGGTGCACTGGAATTGTAATGGGTAACATATGGTGTAGGTAATCGATGCATACGCGACAATGTTGACTGAAATGCATAAGATGGTGTCTGGAAGACCAGAATATGTGGGCACATCATACATTTACACTAGCGTTTGTTCGGTATGTATCTCAACTATCGCTTGATTGCAGGAAATCTGAAAATAATATTTGTCGTAATGAAATATGATACGACTGGGGTGGTTTTGGACAAATGGGCAGGATATGATGCGAAACAGCAGCACTATATCACGAATGAAGTACTTGAACGTTCACATGAAGGCTGTGCGAGGTTGCAAATACACACTTTTCCCAATCGACAATGCCAACCATTGGACAGTCATGGCACACGATTCAGAAAGCGGGAATTGGAAACATTACAACTCCATGAGGCCAAGACGTGGAATACGCGATGAGCATTACAATGAGGCTCTAAAAGTTGTAAGTACAGTTTATGTTTTTTAGTTTTGAATTTGCATGGTTGACGAGTTGTAGTTTTGGAAGTGTGAATGTTAACGTCTACGCAGCTAAACTAACATGTGAAAAATGAACAGAAACAATGGGAGGCCGACCACCACAACAAATTTGTGAAACCAAAAGTTACAGCTGAGGGTGTTGGGGTAGACCTGTTCGATGGCAGTTTTGTGTCCGTTGTGGATTGTCCGCAACAAGTTCCCGAGTCGTAAGTAATGTTTATATTAGTTTGAGTTTGTTGTTTTGATGATTTATTACGTAAGTGATGTTGGTCACGGTGTTTGTGAGTGCAGGTCGGATTGCGGTATTTTCGTGTGCTTCATAATCAGGCAATACATTCGTGGGGCAGAAGTCAATACTATGATGGATGGTCTGACACCAACTGGCCTACGAGCTGCGATGGTGGACATGTTCTTAAGTGACCCAGGTAGAGGACTACGTGGGAGGACATTGTAAGAGGTGTTCACAGTAGTCATTCCAAAAGGTGCAACAACATGTTTACGATGTTTTGTTTTTGATGTTTTGTGGACGTACATAAATGTTTTGTTTTTCTGTGAAAACAGAACGTTAGGAGGGAAAAACTGGTTTGCTAGTTGTCCTACGTTAGTTTATTGGTTAGGATTCGTTATTTTTTTGACATAAATGTTGATATTATTTGGTAAGTAATTCAAATAGTTTCTACTATTCCATGTTATCAGGTTTGAATGTTATTGTCCTTGTAATTCAAAATGTTGATATTACTAGTACGTCATTGTCCTTCCGTTACCATATGGTTGAGATGTGATGGTAATGTCCAAGTAATGTAAACAGTATGTCACATTTTAATGTGCATGTGAATTAGATTGTTTTTAAATGCCATATGGACCTTGGTATGCAAATATGGTATGATCTATACAGAAGTTGACATGCCGACAGTGAGTTCGGGAAACCTGTTTTGCCACCATGGGATTAAGCAGCTTTGATGTATGCTGAAGTTGACATGTAAAGACAATGCGCACATCGGCCACATGTTTACTATGGCATGACAAAAGATTAATTTGCCATTGCCATTTTTATTATAATTGTAGAGACACCGTTTCACCGTAACGTAAGTGTACATTGGCATTCGATTTATTTAAATCAGTGGGTTCTGGGTTCATGTTGTGTATGATGACACTGAATTGCAAACAAACACACAAGCATAAAAAATGCATTGCCATTTCGGTTATTTGAAAGTTAGTTTTGGGTTAATGTTTGGTATGATGTGCACACATTTGAAAACAGACGGCACCCATTACTGTTACAATAAAGCAAGAAAAGGTGCAGTGTGTGATTGTTGAGCAGTGGGAACCGAAATGGTAGCTGGCTTAGAGAAAAGTGTATATCCTAGCAAATTGATTAAACCAATAACAGAAAGAAAATGACTGATTAAAAACAATGTGGGAAATAGTTTGGAAATCAAAATACGCTAGTCCAACAGAATCCCAGTTTGTTGGTGAGAAAATTAAATCATATGGCAGACCGTCTATAACGGCTCTTTGCATGTCTTCCTATTGTGATTGCCCAATTTTCCGCAACGCCCATAACGTATACGTTGCACTACCTCACCCTTGGAGGGAATTCTCTTCCGTTTGGGCCGTCCGGGAGGACGCTTGGCCGTTGGCAGTGCTATCAAACATTCAATTGGGTTAAACGCCGGCCTCTCCACTGTTGGGATGGGGTATATAGTTCCGTTATAAATAGCTCGAAATGTATCGATGAAGAATGCAGGGTCTATCGAATCGTAGATGTTTCTCCCACTATTACAGAATGCAACGACAGCATGGGAACACAGGAACCCATTTATCTGCCACTGAAAACAAGAACATGTCTGCTTGACGACATCAACCAACACGGATGGGTGGGAGTGAACCTCGTACACATCATCATTAGCCTGGCTCACACACCATGCCCTACTGTCATTATACGCTGCCACCAATTTTTTCTCCATTTTAGGGCATATTACACCGGCCCATTTAGTGCATTTAACTTTGCGGTCCGATATCTGCTCCATTATTTGACCCCTTATCATATCAACCAATCTAGTAATAGGAAGATGACGGGCCTCGCCGACCCAGTTGTTGAAAGATTCAGCAGCGTTTGAACACATTTCCCCGTACCGTCGGCCCCCTAAAAAATAACCAAAATCAACGTTTACAAAGAGCATAAATTATAATAACAAAAATAAAACATACTACAAAAAAACATGCGGGAATTAAAAAATACATCGTAACCCATTAAGCGGACCGCGAAGTACCTGAAATACGCATTACACCAGTGTTTTGGGTGCAAGTCTTTCACAAAATCTTCAATCATAGCTGGGTTGGACTTCTTCAATACCTCCAATTTCTCATTAAAACAAGTAACCGTGGGCGCGTAGGCACATTCTCGCAACTTGCGCATCAACCCAATTTTGTGCGATGCATTAACATATTTCATTCGATCCCGCAAGTTCATTTGGAGATGCAACAAACAATATGCATGATGCGCCAAAGGGAAAATTATTGGCATAGAGTGTAATAATCCGACGAGGCGGTCAGATACGAAAGTTAATGTCTGCCCGCCCCCCACAACTTCTTTCAAATTACAAAGAAACCATTCCCAATTGGCTGAATTCTCGGAATTAACAATAGCAAAGGCTACCGGAAACAATCCTACGACCAAACATGCAACATAAATAATTTGCCATGAGTAAAATTATACAAACATCCACACAAAAATAAGTGCGACACATTTATGAAAATAAAAATGAATAAGCCTACCATTGTGCTTTACATTACTGTGCAGTTTAATTTTAGGACATCCTACTTCAATGTTGTTGTATTTTTTTTTTTTTTTGAAAAGAAAAAAACTCATTTGGAACATATGAAAAAATGAAGTAGCTGTTTACTAGTACGTGCACAAAATATGAAATAATGGAATAAGATAACACACCACTACCTTGATTGGCGTCTTTAGCAGTAGCTGCAAGCAAATTACCTTTAAACCTACCTTTCAAAAATGTTCCATCCAAAATTAGCAAAGGTCGACAATGATTGAACCCATCTATACAAGTGCGGAATGATATAAAATACCTAACAAAGCTCCCGGTTTTTTGGTCGAACTCAAGGTTAATGTAACTGTTTGGGTTTTTTTACATAACGGAATCACTGTACCACCTGAGTTGGTCGAAGGACGTAGTGTGATCCCCATACACTTTGCCTTTCGCTTTCTCAACACCCAACCATGCCACCCGGTAACTAATGTCCAAACCATACTCGTTTTTCAAATCAAACACAACATCAGTAGGGTGCGTCAATGGCTGATCGCGCACCCGATCTGCAACAACAGTAGACACCAAATCAGACCCCGTACGAGGGTTCCTACAAGTACATACAGCAGCCCCACAAGTATGCACACTATCGAACCTCTTAATACATAACACCCCACTTGACAGTAACATTCTCGCATGAACTGACCACGCACAATCTGTTGACGCCGCAAACTTACACACTACTGTAATTCGAACGGTATCATTTTTAATGTGCTTGAATTTAAATCCACGTTCAACGGCATACTTACACAAAACTTAACGGAATTCGGTTGCTCCACCATCAAAACATTGTCCCACATGGGTAATCCCATACGCCCATTGCGCCGACAAAAACGTCTTCGATTTATTCGGATAGTACGTTGGTAACAAGTCCATCTGGTCATCCACGCACCCAAATCGACTAACATCTCGGAAATTCCCCCATCCTCCATGGAATCCAGCACACCACAATTACCCTCCACACCAACACTATTTTTCTGAATGTGGACCTCAATGTGATTTATCCCAAACAACTTGGCAAGGCACAACATGCTTTGAATATCGTCATCACTATCCACCTTAAACTTCTTATAACCGAACATCGAACAACAAACACACCGCACCTGGTACCAATCCATCGAACTTCCCACAAATATCATCAACAATCTTTACAAATGACGAATCCTAATACAACCGAATAAGAACATTTACTGACCCATACGAACACACCAACAAAATCCCTCCATCTATACCTGTAAATATTTGGATAACCCATTACTGTGGCAACATACCCAGGAAGAACATAACAGAACAGTTTTTCTTTACATGCAATTGGTGTAACAAATCGAAGCCATCCCACTGGCAGATGAGAGAAATGAGGAAAAAAATAAAAATAAAACTAAACAACCACACACCTGTTTTCGATGCCTTAACCACAGACAACACCTTCAACTGTACAATTAGATGCGAATAATAGCGCTGGTCACCGGGAAAAATGACGCCCACCACCGGAAAAAATGGCGCTCACCGTGTTCTGTGTCCAAAAAACAATGGTGAAAACAATGTTAATCAAGAAAAACAATGGCAACCAATAAGAAATGGTGAAAAACAATGTTAATCAATAAACAACAATGTTAATCAATACAGAATAATGAAAACAATGTTAATCAATAAAAATGGTGGTCACCGTTTTGTGACAGCTCACAGAAATGGTGAAAACAATGCTAATCAATTAAAAAACATCCCCATACAAACGTTGACATTACCTAACTCAATTGAAAACATAAGCAAATGTTTAAGGAAATAAACAAGCACAGCGTATTGGCTGGGAAAAATGGTGCTCACCGTTTTTTGTGTCCCAAAAACAATGAGAACAGTGTTAATCAATAAAACATCCCCACAATACATTAACATTACGAAACCCAATTGAAATAATAATCAAATGTTTAAGGAAACAATCATACAAAGGGTATTGATGTAAAAACAAATGGAATCAAATCACACCCCAAAAAATCTGCCAATAGATTAGGACTAAATGGTATACAAAAAAACTTAAAGGACTAAATGGTTTAACTTTTCTCAGGATAGGATTTATGGGTAATTTTTTCTTATTCTTATATTATTCTATTTTTTTTAATTACCACCCACTAATTAAAATTATTGGAAAATCCCATTTGGGAGAGATTTGGACTGATGGATCCTTATTTATTTTTATTACTCTTGGAAGTCCCATTTATTTGGTAATGTTCACCAAAAGATCCCATTTGTGTTATTTGGGAGGGGATTTTGTGTCATTTTTACCCCTGTTTCTTATGGATAATGTTTTTGATAGTTATGGGAATTCCAGTGATTACGTTTCCGATATGGAAATGACGATCAGTGGGGATGATCTTCTATGTGGGTATTTGAAGGCATAGTGTTGTGTTGTCTCAGAAATGACGATCAGTGGGGATGATCTTCTGTGTGGGTATTTGAAGGCATAGTGTTGCGTTGTAATGTGACAACACCAACAAGAATATAGTGATTTGGAAAATTATTGGAAAATCACATTCTGAATGCCATACCAAAATTACATTCCAACGACGCCACCCAAATCATCAACATTAACACAATGTTGAATACACTTCGCAATACACTTTGGGTTTATCAGATCAGTAGATCGTGCGGTGGCCGACTCCTCACACCCATTTCATATGCCACACACCTAATACAGTATTTGGGTTTTTTTCTAAAATGGTCTCTGATTTGGTGGGATGTGGGGGTATTTTCTTAACAACATGGGATCTGATGCTGCTCACATCGCGATACACCACAAACACGAAAAACCTACAAATTCTGTGAACACGATTGACAGAATTTTCAGACCAAATTGGATATGGATCAATACGAAATACACTAAACCCCACAGATTTGGTTTCCAAAAAATGATAAATATTATTATTAGCTTGCCACGACTTGTGGTGGACATATGTCGACGCTCACTCCGATTGTGAGTATATATCTCGCTATAAGTGGGATGTGGACAGGCTTAAGCTACGCCGAAGAAACGGTGATTACTTGAACCCTCTACCAGCTGCCAATGAAATTATATGGTGTGGATTATGTTAAAACAATGATAAATACGAAAGGCCTAACCCGAATGAAAATGGACGACAACCTTGCTAACATGGGAACGTTTTGGACCCACAACAAATAGAAGTGGTGATGTGGTAGGCCCAAAGCAGCGTAACAACCCAAAAAAGACTATAGTACCATTTTTCCAAACATGGCAAGCCTGTAACATTTGCAATCTTCATAAATCAACATTAATATCAAAACATTACCATTAATAACATACATTATGGGCAAAAACGTAAACCAACACTAAATAGGACTTACATGTTTATTATAAAACAATTAGGATTGCAAGGTTCACAAGTCATCCATATGGGATTTATAGGTCAATTACCCTTATAATTAACCGAAAGGCCAATTATAAGAAATCGACGTGACCATTATTGGGCGTTGTGTGACCCATACAATTGAAAGATGAAGAGTGAAAAAAAAGCAGAAGACAAATTCATGTGGGATAAATCCCACTTTGTCCCATTATATTTTATTATTTTTTATTTTGATTCATAAATATATGTATGTATTTTTTAATTTGACTCTTCATGTTTTAAGTTTTTTTTTTAATTTATTTTTGAAGTTAATTTTTATTTAAAGTTAGACAAAAAAATATCATATTGACAGCCACATTATATAAAATATATTATTATATTTAACCTATACCTTTAACCTAAATATAGTAAAAAAATTATGCCATATGGTATTTTCTATTTAATTTTGGGTAGAAATTAATTTTACAAGTAAATTGAAAAAACAAAAAACTAAAAATACAGACCAAAATAAAAAATAAAAAAATTAAAGGATCAAAGTGAGAAAATTGGAAAACATAAAAGGGGCAAATTAATGTAATTCTACAACAAAAAACAAAAGGGAAGGGGGGAGGGGGGATTTATTTATGGGCAAAATTCATTTTACCTCCCTGTGGTATGACTTGATAGCACTTTATCTCCTTTCTTTTAAAAATAGTCATATGCCCCCCTTGTAGTTTTGGACTAAAATGTAACTGTTAACACAGTTAACTGTAGATAGGAAGTGACTATAATACCGTCAAACCCTATATATTCTGTTATTTTCTTTCTCTCTCATCTCTCATACACATAATTTGCTATGTCTGGTATTAATTCAATTAATTATAAATTCTTAATTATTTATTGTAATTCTTAAAATTTTATTCTAATTTTAATTTAATTATATTTTAGATCTTAATCCTAAATTCTTAATTATTTATTATAATTTCTAACATGTTAATCTAATTTTAATTTAATTACATTTTAGATCAATTCTTAATTATTGTTTATTTTATATTTTATTTAATTATATTTTAAATCAATTCTTATTTATATTTTATATTTTAGATCAATTCATAATTATATTTTATTTTGTTTTAATTAACATATTAATATAATTTTAGGTTTGTAGAAAATGGGGGTAAAATTATCCTTTTGTTGTATTAATTAAATTCTAGTTCTTCAAAAAATAAAACTCTCTAAAAAATGGTGTGTGTAATACACATTCTGTTAGTTTGGATGCAAAAATTAATGTTAGCACTTTAGTCCAAATTCACATGAGACTTTCTGATTATATTTGAACGATAGGGGGATAAAGTGCTCTAATCTCGAACTACAAGGGATAAAATGAATTTAACCCTTTATTTATCTAAGGGTCGTTTTAGGAAGTAGGCTAAAAACTAACTTTTTGGGTTTCATTAGATTTTTTTTTTTTTTAAAAAAACGTATAAAAAATAGAGAGATGATATAACTCAAAAGAGGTTAAAAACCAAAAAGTGGCTTTTAACCTCTTTCCCAAAATAGGCCTAAATATCCTATTCACTTTCAATGATGAATTTATTACTATAAAATATTTGTTAAAAATACAATTCAACTACTTACACTTTTCACATTATATTTCAATACAAACTAATAAAAGTAAACTTAAAATAAATTCGAACTCACAAATAAAATTCAAAATATTCTTATCATTTATTATTTTGATAAATTTATTATCATCATTACCAGTATCAAATGATCATTCTACAAACACAAAATATAACTAAAAAGTATTAAAAAAATTATTATCAAAATGAAACATAAATACATAAGAAACAATTACTTAGGACTTATGATTAAAATAAGTCTAATTAATAGGATGTGCTGATAATTATTAGTAATACTACAAATTCAAAATTTTAAATACAAATTACTCAAAATTTTCATCTTGTTGTTCATATTTATTTTACACATGAATTTCATATTGTATGAGGGGGTTCAAGAACATTGTTGGAAAACTCGAAGATCTTCGAAAATCTTTGAAGAAAATTTGAATTCTCTAGAAATGATGAGAGGCTTAGATTCTTCAATAGTCACAATTAAGAACACAAAAGCAAAGACATGATGGAGATAAGAGATTGGGTGAAGAAGAAGGCAAAGTAGTTAAAGAAAGAATAATGGCATGGCTCTTCCATGGATCTCCTACTTTCACTCTCAAGGTAGATAATGAAAAAGGGAAATTAGTTCTTTCCCAAGAGTTGTCTCTCCAAAATCCATCCCTTATAAAGCTATGGGTGAGTGCTATTTATAGGCACCTTATGATGTATGATGGAGCCCATGTGCAAGACATATGGGAAATATTCCATCTAACTACCTTGTCCAAAGAGGTGACCTTTCCAAGGATAAGGAAAATGGCGAACCCTTCTTCGTAGCTGTACGAGCATGAAATAATCTTCTCGTATAATCCTGTTGATCAAGTTTACACTCCTCCAAACGTCGTCGCTTTACTATCTAAAAACACAAACGTGAACTAGCCGGCGGGTGTATGCCGAAAACCTCTCCGATGCCTAAGTCAGCAAAAGAGACACAAAAGCTCTGTGTATTTGATAGTCAAAATTGTGTTACCTGTATATAGGTCCTGTCATGAGCTTTTATAGATTGCACATGGCACAATCCTAGTAGGACTCCAACTCTCCTTACAAGAGTCCTTCTAGAAATCACACTTCCAAGGATAATGCCTATCCTGATAACACCCTACTCACTGCTAATCAAGTGAGATGGTTGCAACTCTTACCTCAGCTGGCACCAGACTTAACCATGCTCAGACAGCTCGGTGCTACTTTAGGCAACATTGTCAGTCTTGACTTTGAGATGACGCCCTACAAAGCTATCCTTTTGCTCGGTCCTCCTTCCACTGATACTTTGGTCCAAGATAGCCAGGTCAAGCCATTGGTAGCCCACCTTTGACCGGCCTGATGCTTAGATGATCTAGGACCGTACTACATAAATAATTACTTCGGCCCGTAGTTCGTCCCAAATCTGAAATACGAGATGTCTTCTTGACCTATAGCGTGGCACATCCTCAAAGAAGACTCATCCTAGCTCGGCCTAATTTGCTCATAAACCTCTCAATTGTCCCTTAATTCCATCTGCGTAGCATGATTGGGATTATTGTTTCAAAGCCGAGCTAAATGTCTAAAATTCAACTGAGCTCATTATTGCCGGGTTTTATGATTTGTTTGGTCTGGAAACATCTTGTTAATTGCTCTGCACATCGTTTCACTACTTCGGCACGTCTGAAACGTCATTCATTTCTTTGGACACGTGGCATACCCCCATTGGTCAAGTACCCTGTTACAGCCGTGTTGTACTATCTGAAATTTGAACAGTCCCGCCCATTTTTGATTTGACTATATAGCCTCACTTTTTCGAAAGGCCACCACTGTTCATCTTCTCCCTTGCAAACCCTCGTTTTCTTGAGCTCCTAATCCTCAACTCCTAACTTCCTACATTCAAGACTTGGCCTACGCATCTCCTATTTTCATTATTGTTGCCAGTGTTCGTTCTTCAGATTGGATTCAGATCCCATTCCCAAATCAGTAAGTTCTTCTTCCTTATACCTTTTTTTGTACACACATATTTTTGTTTCATGTCTGAAAATATTGTTTGTATATCACAAATGCATGCTATACACACTAATAACTTGTGGAACTTCAAAACTTCATACTTGCACCCGAAAACATAATAACTGGACTCTAGCCAGTCAAGAACAGTTTTTTAGATCCAAAACCATACCACGACCGGACTAAGAATTTGTTTACAAGCTCGAACTTACTGTGGACCGTACTAGGACTTTCGTGCTCCACAAATCGGGCTTGAATCCTGCCCCTCTCACTAAACCAATCTGAATTTAACCCAGTTTCATAATCTTGAACTTTGTTCTAGAGTTGAACCGTCCCTTGTCTTGGCTGTTCCTTAGCCGAACTAGTTTAGAGCGTGCCAATCATCTACCGAGCTAAACTAAATCGGTCTCAATTTATTATTTAGCCCGATTTATGACTTGGGCATAAACCCTTTCTATTTTCACTTTGCAGACTTGACTAGGTTGGCCGGGCATACCCTTGCACTTTGCCCCTGGGCGGCTTTGCTCGACCAAGCCCACCAAGGTCACACCAGCACCATGCTAGGCAGCCACGCACACTTAGCATAACAAGTTTTTATTAAGCCAATGGAAAAATACTGGTTTCTGGTGGACTCGCCCGGTGCCATGGTTGAATTCCGAAGGGATTACTATATCCCAGATGACATCCACCTTTCCTTAGCCAGACACAACACCATGGGGTAACCCCGGTTTCGTCCCTTTCACCGTGGTGTCCATCATGGAGGGGGGACTTTGGTTTCTTGTCCAACCACTGATCTGTGAATTCTTTAGACAAACCAGGCTATGCCCCACTCAGTTATCAACCAACACCTATAAGATCATTAATGGGATTGCCGAGCTAAATCAGCGCCTTGGTCTCAACCTCGGTTTGGCCGAGTTGTTCCATCATATTCCCTCGGCCAAAATGACGACGGCTGGGTTTATTACCTCAGAGTCAGGAGAGGACGAGAGAAAATTGTCAAGAAAACACCAGACAAAGACTTAAACGATGATGACTTTTCTGGGCCGCAGGCAATTTTGAAGACCAAGAAGCCCAAATACTGGGCTATAATATAAACTGGAATAAAGGAACAATTGGTAAGAGCAATCCAATTTAGTTTTCTTTGCTATTAAACAACCATCGTGCCAACCCTTGCGTTTGTCCCTTGTGCAGATTTGAACCAGCTTAAATCCAATTACGCCTACGCCAATCAAGCCGCACTATGAGCCGCGCTCCGTTACCGTAACCAGATTGGACCGAGCTCCTAAACTTTGAGCCGACCTATCGGTATAGTGAAAAAAGAAAAACTAAGGTTACTGACTTCCTTCCTGAACCCTCACCTGAACCGGACCCCAACTTGCCCCAAATCAATCTTATATCACTTATTGAAGAGCAAGAGATGGCTAAAAAGAGAGTAGTCCGGGCTCTGATTACTGAGCAGGCGTCTGCCTCAACCGCTGAAGTGCAGACCGAGCTGCCTCCAACCGGTCAAACGCGCGACACCGTTGTCGCCCTTCCATCCGCCAGAGATGCGCCATCACAGCCCAACAAGCATCCCCGTACCTTGGCAAGTCAAATGCAGCGACTTATAACAAAGAGGAGACTGTGCTGCCAAAGGCCGTGCTCCTGGAACAATTAACAAGTGTTCGCCGAACTACCCCCTCCCTTACCTCGGCGTAGGCACCATCTGTTTCTTTCAAAGGACGAGCTATGACTACGGCAGACTCCATTTGTGTGGAAAAAGACCATCTTCTGGCTTTCAAATTGGTGAAGAGTGTCTATCTGCCAACTGATATAGAGCACCATACACATTTGACTGAGTTGAAGGCGATATGGTCTGCCAACAAGTCCCTTATTCTGGTAATCATGAACTCCCTATTTCTTGGTTTTTTCGCCAACTTTTTGCTTGATTTTATCTAACTGCTCATGCTTTGTAGGCCGTGCAAAAGAACCAGATTGCACATCAACGTGTGCTTGAAATGAAAAGAACAACCAAGGCGGCCATTGCAGATGACAAGGCCAAAGAGGCCGAGCTTAAAGAGCTACAAACAAAATTCACTGAGCTAAAAACCAACCGGGATCAATTGGCTAAGCAGGTTTCTACTACTGAGGCTGATAAGAACAAAGCTCTAGCTAAGAAGAAGGATCGTTATCTTCGAGAGCTGGCCAAGCTAGAGAAAAAAAACGACACCAAAATAAAAGCTTTGCGGAAGCAAATGGAGGACGCTGAGGAGCGTGGTTTTAAGGAAGGTGAGGAGCTCTACGTCCAGCAATGCGAAGCGTCTAAATATATCTTTTTTAAATGCGGGTGGAAAGCCGCGGCTGTTAAGCTCGGTCAGGGGCCTGATTCAGAAGTCTTTTTGAACCTTCCTCCTCACTCTATACCGAGCTACATAATGGACTATGCAAACACAGTCCAATAGAAGTTTCTTCAAGAGGGAGAGGAGGAAGAAGAGGCCCCTGATCCAATTAATGCCCCACCTACTAACACTGACCTCGGTTTTTAGCCTTCTCCACCTGCTCGGGTGGACCCGCTCAGCTAACCTGTGACAAGTACGGTCAACGGGGTGCCCATGACTGACTTATCCCAGGAAGCAGCTGCTGAAACCGGCCTACCCAGCGGCGAAGTCTAGGTTGACCAGGACTCTGACCTTGACGACCTTTTTGCCTGACTGGAAGGCTCCTTCGCTTTTGTTTTTAGTTTTTGTTCCGTGAAAATGTAACCGGGCTATGAGCCCCACATTTTGTACTTAATTTCCAATGAATGAAAGAAACTTTTCTTTTTCACATCTTTTTGTTCGGTTACAACACTTTTTCGCTTTATAGTGTACCATCTTTACTGTAAGCCTAGCCGGCCTAGTTAGCTCAGCCTTTCCTTATCCTGCCCCCTTTTTTCTGCCGAGATACTTATCTCGGCTGAAGAACAACTTGGAAAACTGCAAAACCTTTGTAACCGAGATTTTTGCCTTGATCCTTATATCGGCTAAAAGAAAAAAGTGTTGATCAACCTTGCCCACCTTTCTTGAGCGTAGATCCTTTCTCGGCTAAAGGAAAGAAAAAGTGTTGGTCAAACCTATCATCCTTTTTGAGCCTAGAGACTCTAGGCTTAAGAAAAGAAAAAGTGTTGGTCAAACCTGCCAACCTTTCTGAGCCTAGATCCTTATCTCGACTTGAGGAAGAAAAAAGTGTTGGTCAAACCTGCCAACCTTCCTGAGCCTAGATCCTTATCTCAGCTTGAGGAAGAAAAAGTGTTGGTCAAACCTGCCAACCTTTTTGAGCCTAGATCTTTATCTCGGCTGAAGAACAACTAAGTGTTGATCAAACCTGCCAACCCTCTTGAGCCTAGATCCTTATCTTGGCTGAAGAACAACTAAGTATTAGTCAAACCTGCAACCTTCCTGAGCCTAGATCCTTATCTCGACTTGAGGAAAAAAGTGTTGGTCAAACTTGCCAACCTTCTTGAGCCTAGATCCTTATCTCGGTTGAAGAACGAATTAAGTGTTGGTCAAACCTGCCAACCTTCCTGAGCCTAGATCCTTATCTCGGCTTGAGAAAGAAAAAAATGTTGGTCAAATCTTCCAACTTGCTTGAGCCTAGATTCTTATCTCAGCTGAAGAACAACTAAGTGTCGGTCAAACCTGCCAACCTTCTTGATTGCCCCTAGTCGGGCGAACAACTTTTACAAACAGAGGAAAGAATTTTTTACCAAAAAAATGTCTACTTGTTTTATTGAAAAAGAGAAATTACAAATGTTTTAAGAAAAAGCTAAAAATAAAATACTTTGAGATTGGCCGTGTTCCATGGCCGTGGAATAGCTCTGTTGTCCACATCTTCTAAGTGATATGCCCCTTTTCTAGCCAAACCAATCACTTTGTATGGTCCTTCCCAATTAGGTCCTAATTTGCCATCTCCAGGTATCAAGGTGTTTCCCATAACTTTGTGCAATACCCAATCTCCGATCTTGAATTGTCTGGGGTGCACTACTTTATTGTATTTCCTGGACAATTCCTGTTAGTACGAAGTAATGTGCACTAACGCTCTCTCTCTCTTCTTTCTTCTGCAAGGTCGAGCTTTAGGGATATGGCCAATCCATTAAAGTATAGATCAAAAGTTTCACTTCTGATGGTGGGGAGGCCAATTTCTAGAGGGATTATCGCCTCCATGCCATAAGCCAAGGAAAAAGGTGTTTTGCCAGTCGATCGCCAAGGTGTAGTTCGGTAATCCCATAAGACGTGGGGAAGTTCCTCATCGTACTTTTCTTTTGCCTTTTCCAACCTCTTTTTCAGGTTATCTAAGACTACTTTGTTGGAAGCTTTGGCCTGACCATTGGCTTGGGGGATGCTGGCATAAAGTTGTAGAATTCTATCTTATATTCTTCGCAAAAACCCTGAAGATTTTTCCATCAGATTAAGTGCCGTTGTTAGATATTAGAGCCTTGGGTATTCCAAATTGGGTTATAATGTTTTGCCAAACAAACTTCTTGACGTCTTTTTCTTTTATAGATGCGAATGCTTCTACTTCACCCATTTTGTGAAGTAGTCCGTTGCTGTGAGAAAGAACTTTCTGTTGCCTGGTGCGGTTGAGAATGGTCTCACCATATCCAGGCCCCACAATGCAAAGGGTCACGGGCTGGTCAAAGGTAGGAGCTCTTTGGCCGGTTGATGTATTTGATATGCGAACTTTTAAAATTTCTCACACTTCTTGACATATTTCTCTGCATTTGCTTGCATGTACGGCCACCAATACCCTTGTGAAATTGCTCGGTAGGCCAGCGATCTTCCTCTTTAGTGGCTTCGACAAACGCCTTCGTGAATTTCAAACAAAAATGCATCGACTTTGCTAGGATGGATACACTTTAAGTAAGGTCCTGTGATGGATTTTTTGTACAATACTAGTGATGGGAAGAGCCAAAATCACTGTGACTTTGCTCTAATTTTGTTGGCTTCTTTCTTTTCTTCAGGTAAGATGCCATCTTTTAAAAACATTATGATAGGATCTATCTAAGAAGGGCCTAGATCGACGTAACATACTTCGGCTGCTTCCGGCTCCTCAATACTTGGTTTGGGTAGGAAGTCAATTAATAATGGGTGTGGGATAGATGTATCTACCATTGACGCAAAACCAGCCAACTCATCTGCTTTACTATTTTCTGCTTGACCGATTTGCTCTATCCGAACCACTTCAAATTTCATGATCTCATTTTTGACCAACTCTTGGTACTTGGCCATTCTATCATCCTTTACTTCGTAATCGCCCGAAATTTGGTTAACTACCAGTTGGGAGTCACTGTATACCATCAGCTCAGTGGCCTTCATGCGAAATGCAGACTTCAAACCCGCTAATAATGCTTCATACTCCACCTCGTTGTTGGATGCTGGAAAGCCCAGGTTGATTGCCTATTCAATGGTCAAGCCTTCCGGTGAGATGAGAACTACGCCGAGTCCTGCACCGTGTCTGTTGGATGCTCCATCAATGAAGAGCTTCCACATCTCTCTTACAAACAACTTCTAGCAAATGGAGGGATCTGATGACATCTTAGGATTAGGGGCGTTGCCGCCGATGTTATTTTCTTCAAAGTTGTTAGTTGTCGTTTTGATTTGGTCCTCACTATTTAGGACTAGACTTTCAGCTAGGTCTTCGCTTGTCGTACTGCGGGTTGCTCCTTCTTCCCTTTGTAAAAGGCTGAAAGGTTTGTTATGCAGTTAAGTGCCCTGCTGTGGGGACTGCGCTATCCCTGCGACACCTTCTCCCCTTTCCTTGGTCAAGTTGATTGGGCAAACCTGAAGACTTCCTGGGGCAAATTCGACCACGAAGTCTGCTAAAGCTTGTGCTTTTATTGCGGTTCTTGGCCGAAACTTAATGTCGAACTGTCCTAACTCCATTGCCCATTTCAAAATTCTTCCAGAAAATTTCGTCCTCTCAAACAAGGCTTTTAATGGGAAAGCTGTTAAAATAATCACAGTGTGGGCATGAAAATAGTGCGACAATTTTCTAGAAGCCATCATCAAAGCTAAGGCCAACTTCTCCAATGGCAGATACCTTGTTTCAACGCCTAGCAATGTCTTGCTAACATAAAAGATAGGTAGGTGTGTAGACACCCCATTTTTGACCGTCCTCAAGGCTTGGACATCACCGTTGGAACACTCGGTGATTATCCATGTTTGTGTTCGTCTCGAGTTCCCGGAGGTCTCGGCTGCGCGCCTTGACTCAGGACCTCCTGACTCGACTGCTTCGTGTTTGGTTTTGGCACCAAACACCTGTGTTTTTGCCTTGAAGGGCAGGGAATGGCTTATTAGCCATCCCCACACCCCACCGGCCCTCCCCTACCATCACCGGCTGCATATGTGTACCACCGGCCATGGTTTCTTAAAAACAATGGCCGGTCGGCACTATGTTTAGCCGACCGGCACTTTATTGTGCCGATGACCTATTTTGGTCCGGCGCGCACCTTTGCACCCCTGAGCATGGTGCATGCCAGCTGTGCCAGCTGGAATGCACCATCACTCATCCCCGTGCAGGGGTGGCCACTTTGCACCCTTGGGCACTTTTGAACCCTCTAACCTTCTAGAAGGTTGACCCCTTTGGCCAAGCTTCTTGGAGAAGCTTGGCCAGCTGTCTTAGCTTCCTCTAGAAGCCTAGACTCTTTGCACCCCTTGAACCTTTCTCTTGCTTAGCCTCTAAGTTTCTTGGTTTGGCTTGGCCTATATAAGCTCCCTCCTCTCCCTTTGATAGGGTTAGCCATTTTCAACAAAAAAACCAGAGCTTCTATATCTATATATCTGCCATATACTCCCTCTCTCTACATTTTCCCTCTCTCTCCTCTTGTGTGTGTGTTTTTAGGCCTAAAAGTGTGGTTTTACCTTACTTTTGCACCAATACACACACCATCACACCTTAGCTCGAGATTGGGAGGCTTGGAGGGTTGTTTGTTGAACTTTTGGACTGGTTTTGATCAATAGAAGAGGGCTGGATCATCTGTTCTTGAGGTGTCCTTCAAGGGTGAGCACTTTACTTTAGTTTCCCCGTTTTTGCAACTAATTTTTACCTGTTTTGCTTGCTGTTTTTAGCTTTGTGTATAACATAAAAAAGTCTTATATTTTCTTGCTTTTGAACTTTCATTAAGGTCACTTTGGGTTTGAGTGCAAACTCACCCTCTTAGGCCTTATTTTGGCCTCTTTGGTGCCTTTATTTTGAGCCTTGTTTGCTTTGTTATTTTGGTCTTCTCATCACTGAAAACCAGTGGGTTTTTGGTGTGAGGAGGTGGTTTGAAGTCTTGTATAGGGGAGGGACACCCCTCTCCCCTTTGTACCTCTTTTACCTTTGTTTTTGGCTTAAAAGGCAACATGCATGCTTGCTTGTTTTTGGCGCCATTTCAGAACTTTTTTGGTGTTTTGGATCATATTTTATCTCTGTATAATGGTTTTGTTGGCCTCTTGCATGCTTAACATACTTGCTTTGCATTCCTCTATTTGGCATAGAAATGCATCTTGTGTTTAGGCCATGATTCTTGCATGTATTAGCATAACTCCATGAAGATGTTAGCATCATTTTGCCATGTTTAAGGGCTGTGAGCCACTGATTTTGTCATGTTGGGCATGCTTGATGTGATTGCTTTGCATTTTGGGCTTGTAAGCCTTGAGTATTTTGGCCTCTAGCATGCTCACCTTACCATCCTCATGATTTGGCATCATTTAGGATCATATTTCAGTCCATAAATCATGTTTGTATGTTTGTATATGTGACCTCTTTTATGCTTTGAGGATGTGTCCTTTTATGCCTTGAGATAGGCCTTGTGCATGTTTGTGTGTTTAGGGTATTTTGGGGCTACCATGTCAAGGGGTTTGGGTGTATTTTTGCATGATAGAACTCTGTTTTTGCTCGCCTAATACATGCCATGAGTGGTCATGTTAGTGGTAGTAAGATGCTCTCTTTGGTGCCTTAGGTTTAGGCTCATTAACTTGCATGCTTGTATAGCATTTTGTTCATGTTTTTGGGCATTTTTTGCCACTGTTTTGGGGAGGTTTGAGGTCTGCCCCATTGTGGTTAAGTCCACCATTGTTTGCTTATCATATGCTTGTTGCTTATTTGGTTCATTACATGTTGTCCCATGCTAGCTTCATGGCATTTTGGTCCATGGTTGCATCACATTTGCCTCCCATATGATTAGCACTATATACCTAACATGATATGTTGCATAGCATTTGGCATGCCTTGCATTTTAGCATCATATTGCATTGTTGAGCCATGTTTGCATAACATGCATTGCATTGCTTGGTTTGGGGTGTCAACCAAGTGTGAGAAATGAGGGGTGTTTGTACTTCAAGTGACAAAACACATCTCAATTCTCATGTCACTAAGGCCCTTGATCTTGACATGATAGGGTCTTGGTTCTCATTTGTGTGTTGCATGCATATTTACATTGAATTGCAATCTTGGTCCCTTAGGCCACCATGCGTCAAAAGGCATAATTGGTGGCCCAAGGACCAAAGGCCATGCTTCCTTGAGTCCCATACATGATAGGGGGCATTGGCCATGCATACATATGCTCAAAATTCCATACCATGCACTGCTTGTCTGCGGTTGCTATCAAAACTGTCTTCTGCAGGAATTGTTTGCCGACCGGCAGAATAGAGTGCCGACTGGCCATTTGTTTGTGGCCGATAACCTCTTAAGCAGCCGGTGGTCATTTCCTCCAGCCGATGGTGTACTTCAGTGTGCATAGAAGGTGTCCTGAGACTTTGGCAGATTTCAGAAAGGCAGGACAGTAAAAACAGAGGCAGCAGTGGTATGGTGCGGGTTTTCCGGGCGAGTCGGATTCGAGCATGCATCATTCGCGCATCCCGAGGCGGGGCTGCGACCTTTTCTATTCTTATTTAATTTAATTAAATTAGAAATTTTTGTAATAATTTATTCTGTTTTGGACTGTACTATTTGGGACTGTATATTCTTTTAGTCCCTCTGTGTGAGGGCAATTGTGTAAGTGTGCGTGAGTGTATGTATGTCTTCCAACCCCCACTTCTTTCTTCCCTTTTATTTACCTGCTTATGATGGTAGATTAGGGCATATTTAAATTAGCATACCTTATGCAATGCATGCGTGCATCCATACATTTGTCTTACATGCACCGGGCTCGGTACATCACGCTAACTGCATTGTATTTCAATTTCCAAATTGAATACTTGTTACTTGTAGCATTTCACATGCCATGGATAGCCGAGCCTGTCTAGATTACACCCTTTTGTGTTGCATTAGCCACTTAACATGAACTAGGACATGCATGTTTGCTAACTAGTTTATTGTTTTGGCACGGAGTACGATGTAAGTATTTGCTTTAGCATATCGCATGCGTGTGAATGTTACCATGACAGTATGCTTACCATGTGGCTAAGTGCTTATATGAGATAAACTGTTGAATGCCTGTGGGTGAAGGTTGGATTGTTTGAGTTGGAAAAACTCGTTGAAATCCGTGTTTTAGCCTACTTGCGAGTAGCAAATTCCAAAGCGCTTTTCAAAAAAACGGATATGCAATGCTTGTTTCCAAATTAGGCAATCTAGTCTATACTTGTTTGCTGTGCGCATAACATAGTAATTCTAGGCTAATAACCGGAATAAGAACACATAACGTTTTCAAAATCGGATATCATGGTTAGTAGAGGCCGGTCTTCGGACCGGGCGAAAGGGGGTGCTCATAGCTGACCTTCTCCGATCGTACCCAAGCTCCCGAGCCAAGACAACTTTGGTGATGACGGACACGTGGCCTTCGGCACCGAGTCAGGGTTTCCTAAATTTCCCATTTAAAAAATATTTAGGTGGCGACTCTGTATCTGGCAAAGCAGTCCATGTTTGGCACTTCTTTTCAAAATCTGTTTTTCTCAAAACGATTTGCCAGAGTTGGACTCTTTGGTTCAGATTAAGAACCGCAACAAACAAAAAAAAAGAGGGGAGTCTGAACTGTAGCCGAGGTCCCTCACGGGCGTGTTACAGTTTCTGGCGACTTTGCTGGGGATTTTAGAGAGCTTGACTCGCACTCGTGATATCCTGTTTTGATTTCATTTATGTGTTTCTTTGCATTGCATGTGCATTGGTGCACTTAGGACACCGTGTTTGCCATCTGCCATTCCTGAACGGTTTGCCGGAGGCTTGTCTTGTCAAGGCATGACCATAAGGCTGACCGGTTATGGGCTCTGACAGCATGGGAACACAAACCCCGGTTTTACCGGGGCACCCTTTTGACCATTCGACCTAGTGCATATTTGAAATCCATAGTGACCATTCCAAACTAGGACAGGTTGCTTACCCGATATAGGTTGTTTGAAACCGCTGCGTGCGTAGTGAAACCCTAGCTCCTGACAAAATAGGACAGGGAAACCCTACCCCAACATAGGGGTGTATTGGCTCTCTTTTACATGCTATGTGCTTTTAGAGTGTATCTCTACAGGAATGCGCATATCAGTTTGAAAGTTTTGGTATCCGGCCTGAGGGCACCAGTAACAGTATTTTGGGGAATCAGTTATCTGTGGGTACCGGATTCAGACATGGGGGCAATGATTCAGAAGCAGTGATCAGTATTTGAGGAACAGTGTATCCAGTTCACTAGCAGTGTGTTATGATACCCAACCGTGTGTTGTATGTTTATTTTTATGACGTTATGCTGTCCGATTGTCTGTTTATTTATACGCTTTATTTATCTTTTCTACTAGGTAGTTGAGCACGATTGCTTCTGACCCAGTAGATATTCCCCAAGCACTCTGGATTAGAGGTCGTCGACTCCATCGATCTGAGGATCTGGTAGACGGACAACCAGTGTACTAATCACTACCCCCGGTTACTAGACGGAGGTCAGCCAGGCAGAGGACATCAGTACAGTAGTCAGTTCAGAGGGCCTTATCTACCCCACCTGTGTTCAGTAGGGATCAGGGTTCCGTGTCACCAACAGAGAGAGAATATATACCGATAATTCAACCAGAGCAGAATAGTATGGCTAGTTTAGAAGAGATGGTGCGCCACCTCCAAGAGAGCATGAAAACAATGCAGCAGGATGCCGTCCGTCAGGCAGAATTCGCCAGGCAACAGGCCACAGTTGTGAAGGAACAGGCAGAGACAATTGCTAGGCTAGAGCAGCAAACCGGGGCATCTGCTTCGCATCAAGCTCCTCCCCCACCAGGAGTTCCAAACCTCGGGGAGACAGCCAATGATCAGAATGATACAGAACTTCCCACAGGACCACCCCCACCTCCGATCCTACCTCAAATCCAACCTCAGCTATCAAAAACACCCACCAACCTACCGGACTCTCCCTTTGAGTTCGAGACTGACCCTACCGCACTGAAGTTAAGCAAGCTTGAAAAGCTGTTCAAGAGATCTCAGGGAGTCAAGACTATCCCCGATATTGAAGATGGATACACCGATGCGGCTGTGACGCTGCTCGACAGATTCAAAATGCCCCATATTGATCGATTTGATGGGTCCGGGGACCCCATGGTGCACTTGAGACTGTTTTCAGATATCCTAAGGCCAATGGGCCTCAGTAGGCTTCAGAAGTTGTCTTTATTTGGCCGGACCTTGTCAGGTGTGGCAGCCATATGGTATGCCAAGCTAGAAGATGACGTCAAGAGAAATTGGGACGAAATGGCTGAGGCCTTCATCGCGTAGTACTCATACAATACACAGATTGAGATTACGACCCGTGATCTCGAGACGACTAGGCAAGAGCCTAAGGAGAGTTTTTCAGAGTTCGTAACTAGATGGAGGGCCAAGGCTTCGATGATGACCTTGAGGCCTACGGACAAAGACCAGATTCGGATGATTGTGCGCAATCTTCAGCCGAAGTTGATGCAAAAGATGATTGTTCTTCCCTTTCCTACTTTTTCTGACCTACACGAAATGGGGGTACAGATTGAGGATGCCTTGAAGCAAGGCTTGATTGATAACGATCGGGAGCAACCCCGAAGGACCTTCAACCGCAACACTAATGCAGGCCCGAGTGGCACTACTACTACGAGAGCCTCCGAAGTAAGCATGGTCACCGCCAACCCCCCACCAAGAGCCATGGCAGCTACGCCATTCTCCGGTGCGTCCGGAAGCAACCCGCAAACAGCTAAATACCCACCCAGAAACACCAGAACTTTCGCTCCACTTTATATGCCCCTATCCAAAGCTCTGGGGGTTTTGATCAAAAAAGGGCATCTGAAGCCCCTGGAGCCGCGGCCCCTACCAGAAAAACTTCCTCCTACCCATAACCTAGCCAAGTATTGTGCATTTCACCAACAGCACGGTCATGATACCGATCTGTGCTTCCAGTTGCGTCATGAGATTCAAGATCTCATCGATAACGGGGTGATTTTGCCTCTCGAGAAACCCAATGTTACTACAAACCCTCTCCCCACACATAACCAAGCTCCACCACCCAAAAGACTCAATTTCATCCAAACTGGGATTGTGTCCTACGATCCTAGTATCTATATCACACCTTCCCGCCTGCCCAAGCCAGAGGTGTTCCTTCCCGATTGCACCGACTTGTGCATGATGGACATCTCCATAATCCAACTTAAGCCAGCGGTGGTGACCACCGAGAGCAGGAGAGAGGAGACCCCAAAGGAAAAGAGGATTGTTGGGCCAGAGTCTGCGGGATCTGGAATTTGTGTTGAGAAAACGTATAGTCCGGGTGACTACATTTTATCGATAGGCCAGGATGCGCCAGTTGTGGAACTTCCAGCAGGAGGACAACTATGTGTAATCCAAGGAGATAGTCTGGGACAGGGAGCAGATGATGTAACAGCTGTGGGGGAGGACCTTGCCGATCTCCAGTTCTACAGTGACCAAGACCCGGAAGATGTGGCAGTAACGTGGTTCGATTATGAGAATTCAGCAGAAATTATTGGGTGGTTGGACGATCAACCCGATGTGGTAGGAGAATCTCAGGCAGAGTAGGGCCCAGCAGGGGCGAGAATATCAGTAACGGCCGGAAGGGTCGAAGAACAGAGTACATCGCTGGAGAGCGCCGGTGTTAAGAATTTCGCTCGAGATCGGAGTATTTTGAGTACGGGGATTATTGAACAGTCAGTTATGTCGGAACAAGCAAGTTTTGAAGATTCCGAGAGAATCAGGAAGGCGAAGGCCCATGTAGGAGCTGAAATTGCTGAGTGCACAGGAACCGAGAATACTGCAGGCATGTGGATGGAAGGTGCTGCGAGCGCAAGAACAGTCATACCAGAGCCGGACAGGTGTCTGTCGGCCGCTGATGGAATGTGGTGGGAAGATGAGGACTTATGTCTTGCTCACACCGACGAAGATTGGGGGAATAACCAACCTGATAACACCTGGTACCTTGGAGAGGTCGACCACATGACATGGAGTGGGCGTTACTTCAAACCCCCACACTTAGATCAACCAGAGGCCTCGGGGAAGGATAGAGAAGCTGAGAAACAAAAGGAGAAGCAGCTTGAGGAGGAAGCTGTACTCAAACAGCTAAAAAAGATACAAGCAGACATCTCCATCTGGGGACTGCTCATGGCCTCACGAGTACATAGGCAGGCTGTCCTGACGGCCATGGATAAGGCCAAACTCTCTGTAGAGACTACACCAGAGCAGCTGGTTGGGCTGGTTTTTCCGGGAGGAGGTCCCCCAGCATTAACCTTTTCAGACAAAGAACTTCCGCCCGAGGGCATAAATCACAATAAACCCCTCTACATCTCCGTGGAATGTAGAGATAAGTGGATACCGGTGGTACTTGTTGATACCGGGTCTGCCATCAACGTCTGCCCAGCAAGGACGGCGTATGCGATTGGCTTGAAAACCGCAGATTTCATACCAACAGCCCAGGTCATCCGGGCGTACGACAACACAAGTAGAGAAGTAATGAGAACAATTAAAGTTCAGACAAAGGTTGGGCCAGGGCAGCACGAGATAGATTTCCATGTCCTAGAAGTTCCTGCAACCTTCAATTTGCTTCTAGGGCGGCCGTAGCTACATCAGGTGAAGGCAGTGTCATCTACTTTGCATCAAATGGTGAAATACCCCTATGGGAAGGGAGTAGCCATTGTCTTTGGGAATTCATCAATCCACCCACCGCCGGAGGTATCCACGCCTGTTCTAGAAATCGAGCATGGGATGGAGGATGTGTTTATATCAGGTTTTACCTTGGTCGAGGCTCAGGTCGTACAGAATATCATGGCTGCTAACGAGGGGATATATGTCAGTGCCCAAGCAGTGTATCTCATGAACAAGCTCCAATACATCCCCGGGATGGGATTAGGAAAGAGCGGCCGTAAGGGCATCGCAGCATTGACCGAAGTGCCGCACAACCCTCATACTTTCGGCCTGGGTTATCTGCCCACCAAGGAAGATTGGGTAAGGAAAGGAAAAGAGATGGCTGGAAGAGCCAAAGCAAAACAGATGGGGAAACCCTTTGAATTGATGCATCGGCCCATTCGAGGTACCCTAAAAAGATGCTTCGTCCGGGAGGGGGAGGATTTTCCATTCTGTGGTTTTCCGGAGCCATGGCTGAACGCAGAGAAGAAGCGTGCCAGGGTTCGAAATTTTCTTTAACCTACAGTTAGCTGGGGATGATGTTGCTGGAGAGCAGACAGACCCAACAGTTGAGGCTGAGCATAGCGAAGAATTGGAGCCGGCGGGCACAGAGTTTGAAATGGGGGTAGCACTGGCATGTCTACTTTCAGATCCTTCGATCGACCAGTTGTGCTTGGGGGATAACTCCTCGGTGTCCATGATCGGAGATGAAACGGCTGTGGGCCTACCATCAGCTATTTTGGATGCATCCATCGCACCCTCCCTCACCTGGCAGTGTGAGGAGGGATTTTTGTCAAACAGCACCGGGTCAGGTAGTGAGCCGGAATCTGATTCCACCAAGTCTTGTGAGTCGGAATCAGGTTCCAGCTCGTCTGAGTCTGAGTCCGGTATTCCTGGGGGTGATAACCCGGATGCCACAGTCCTGTCCAGGTCGTCTTTTTCGTTCTCTTTTGAGTCTGTTGTAACAGAAGAATTGGACGGTTTGGAAGTATCTAATGAGGATGAGGTGAATATGGTTTCTGAGTACTTTTCTGTGCCTTTGATTTATTGCTTAAGTCAGGACTTTCAAAATTTTAATGAAAACGACGAGGACGAAATTCCTCCGGTTTTGCAACGACTAATTGAACAAGAGCAGGAGAGATTTGTTAAACCCTTAATTGATGAAATCACTACCGTGAACATTGGTACTGAGAAGGACCCGCGACTGGTCCAGATCGGGTCTGTAACGCCCCAACTTCCGGGCCGTTAAATACGCACAATAATACAATACAAGTAGGATAGATAACCAGAACATCTTAATATACATATATAACTAGAGTTAATATCACAGATAATTCGTTTATACTCCATTACAGGATTACCAAAACATTACCAAACCAAAAGTCAAAAGGAAAAGAAACAACTAGTCTAAGTCTTCAAATGAACCACAGCTCCAACACTTCATCCTGTTTGCCTTCGAAATAACCTTCACCATTGTAATTTGCTTCATCACCTGGCATGACACGCCATGAGCTTGGAATGACCAGTAAAAACACACACACCCCCATATCTTCTATCAACCAATCAACCATACACAGAACAAAATAGGTAACATAACATACAATGTTACAACAAGGTTCTATGAATTAGTAGTTAGACTAGACATCTAGAATTTCCCAAAGAGATCCTTCTACCCAACCACAACGATTGAACACCGGACTATTCAGAACTCCCCCTTTTGCTGCTTTGCAGACCTTACCACCTATGCCCACCTCTCGGTTATTTACCGGTCAGTGACATTGATGGACCTCAAAAGGGACGGCCAAACAAGTGGGCTCGCTTACACCCAAATCGTGCCTAGGG
This sequence comes from Camellia japonica, assembly GCA_030407325.1. Lineage (NCBI taxonomy): Eukaryota > Viridiplantae > Streptophyta > Magnoliopsida > Ericales > Theaceae > Camellia > Camellia japonica. The sequence goes on from JAPPVO010000003.1 coordinate 49,419,226, forward strand.
TTCGCTTACACCCTGCACATACCATACCAAATCGTGCCTAGGGCTCGCTTACACCCTGCACATACCATACCAAATCTTGCCTAGGGCTCGCTTACACCCTGCACATACCATACCAAAGGACTCGCTTACACCCCGAAACCACCGCATAGAGTCTGAATACATCCGTGTCAACCTAGGGGCTTGCTTAGACCGCTTGCGCAAGACTTAACTCATTTGGTTTTAATTCCATTCACATGTTCAATACATAAATCATTCTGAAGCACAAGGGAACGTCACCCACTACCAACCCTTTCCATTTCCCATTTATTAGATCTTTTGCCAAGCAAGCTAGTCACATTCAGTAATTCGGTAATACAAAAGAGCATGAGACAAACATAAGAAATGAAATGTAGCCCATGATCATCATACATAAGTATAGTAAGGCAAAAAACAACATTAGAAATGCTTTGAAACATTTAGAGACAAATAACATAATATAACACAATTTCCAGCACTGTTCGGTTCTGTAGGGCTAACAAGAACGCTTTGGTAAAAATACTTCTAGGTCAAAATTAGGGCTGAAATTGCACAGAAACAATATGCAATCTGTCTAGTTTCAAGTTCCAATTTTCAAAAGTTGCACAACCCCTCCACAAATTCATCTACAAACTATATTCGAAAACCTGTCCAGATTTGTCACCCTTTGGGAAAACTAGCTTTTCTCTCAATCTACCCGATGGTTTTCACTCAAATAAAATCTGTTGGAAAGGGACTCCGAGTTCTAACGTTTGACAAAAGAACCAACATGAGATGATTTTTCTAGAATTTTATAAAATTGCTAAAAGTGGACTGTTTTTTCAGAGATTCAGGACCAGATTTTTCAACAAATTATCCAAGCCCTAAAAACACACAATTAGGAGCTAATAAAATTGTCACAAGCTCTAAACACATAAAATATCCTACAATAAATTCAGATTTGAGAATTAGATAGATTTGATATTTCTTTTAAATTAGAGAAGTTCCAACAGTGCCCAATTTCACAAGTTTGCAAGACAATGGCACTATTTCATACCTACACCTTCACACACACCAAAAACACCCTATTTACCTTCAATTTGTAACACAAGAGGCATACTAGACCATAGAATGAGATGATGAAAGGATTGGAGAAAATAAGGAAGAGGTATGTTCTTACCTTCAAGAATTCTTTCTCTTTTTCCCTTCTTTTTTTTTTTCTTCTTCTTACTTCTCTACCTCCCTTCCCTTGAGCCAACTCTCCTTCTCTCACCCTCTCCTTGGGCTTCAGAAAAATGTGGGAGTGGATTTGGACAAACCCTCAATTTATATAATATAAGGTAGCTTAATGGCTAAGAAGCTTAATGGCTAAGAAAACTAAATAGCTAGATATTTATTTCTATTTTATTTTATTTTATTTTTTGTTGTTATCCAATCACTTTTCCACCAACATATTATATATATATATATATATAAACTATGTATATATCCAAATAAACAATAGTATTCTATTCAAATAAATAATAAAGGAAAAAACAACAAAACAAAAAAAATAGAAATAAAAATAAAATGTGTGAGTTATTAAGAAATTATGAGGTAAAATAAATAAAACCAAGTTTTAGGATAGTTCCAATGTTCTATGATTTAATTATGGTAACACCCGGAGAAATTATTCTTTACTTGGGCCCTTACGCAGACTTTTATGGAACTAGGGCTAAAATGATATTATCTTAAGGCTCAGGGTTTCAAGTGTAATTACAAAAAATTAGGGTCTCTACAGGGTCCACGTTGTCTTCGGAGGAACGCGAGCGCTTGGTCGCTTTATTAAAAGATTTCAAAGATGTTTTCGCGTGGTCCTACGAAGACATGCCTGGAATCGATCCTGAGATTGTACAGCACCGGATCCCTCTTGACCCCGAGGCCCGACCTGTCAAACAGAAACTCAGAAGGATCCGCCCTGATTGGGCCATTAAGATCAAGGAAGAGGTCACCAAGCAGATTGACGCAGGCTTCCTGCTGGTATCCGAATACCCGACTTGGTTGGCCAACATTGTTCCAGTGCCGAAGAAGGATGGCAGAATCCGGGTATGTGTGGATTTCAGGGATTTGAACAGAGCCAGTCCGAAGGATGACTTTCCCTTACCGCATATCGACGAGTTGGTAGATTTCACAGCGGGGCATGCTTTGCTTTCGTTTATGGATGGCTTCTCAGGTTATAATCAGATAGTAATGGCACCCGAAGACCGGGAAAAGACTGCTTTTACCACCCCGTGGGGTACATATTGCTACAGAGTGATGCCATTTGGGTTGAAGAACGCTGGGGCTACATATCAACGGGCTGCAACCACAATATTACATGACATGATCCATAAAGAGGTCGAGGTGTACGTGGACGACATGATTGTCAAGTCCAAAGAAAGAGAGGGCCACTACACCGCCTTGCAAAAGTTTTTTCAAAGGATCAGAGAATTTCGGCTGCGGCTGAATCCTCAGAAGTGTACGTTTGGTGTTACAGCGGGAAAAATGCTGGGATTTCTGATTACACAAAGGGGCATCGAAGTCGACCCTTCCAAAATCAAGGCCATCTTAGAAATGCCACCACCAATGACTGAAAATGAGGTGCGAGGCTTTCTGGGTAAAGTGCAATTCATAAGGCGGTTTATCTCAAAACTAACCTTAACTTGTGAACCACTTTTTGGTCTTCTGAAGAAAGGAAAGAAGTTCCAATGGGACGGCCGATGCCAAGCTGCATTTGAACAGATTAAAGAGTATCTACAGAATCCGCCCGTGTTGTCACCACCAAAGCCGGGGAAACCGTTGATATTGTATCTGTCAGTAACCGAGACTACAATGGGCTGCATGCTCGCACAAGAGTCGGAAGATAAAGTGGAAAGGGCCATCTACTATCTGAGCAAGAAGATGCTGGATTACGAGACCCGCTACACTCCGCTGGAGAAGGCTTGTTTGGCCTTGATATGGGCTACCAGAAAGCTGCGGCACTACCTGTTAGCTCACTCTGTAATGTTGGTTTCACGACTCGATCCCATCAAATATCTTTTCGAGAAACCAGCACTTACGGGTAGGCTAGCTCGTTGGCTGCTGTTGCTCTCCGAATTTGATCTCAAGTATGTGACGCGCAAGTCAGTAAAAGGGAGGGCGGTAGCAGAGTTCCTTGCCGACCACCCGGTTGAAGGGGATGAAGCGGTTGAGTACCTATTCCCAGATGAAGCTATTCTACACATCGAAGATGAAACTTGGACGATGTACTTTGACGGAGCGTCAAATCAGTATGGGTATGGGATAGGGGTGTTGCTGATAGCGCCTGACGATTCCCGTATCCCTTTAGCATTCAAGCTTCGGTTCAAAGTCTCGAACAATGAGGCAGAGTATGAGGCATGTATTGCCGGTCTAGAAGCAGCCCTAGAACTAGGGGCAAGACGATTGGACGTCATTGGAGACTCGAACCTTGTTGTGTCTCAGGCGAAAGGAGACTGGAAAGTCAAGGAGGAAAAGATGATAATTTACCACCAGACCTTGGATTTGTTAATTCCTCGGTTTGAGAAGTTAAATTTCACTCACCTAGTAAGAGAGAACAACATGTTCGCAGATTCGTTAGCAACCCTATCTTCTATGATAGACATCCCATCTGGAGTCCGGATGCGTCCAGTCATTATTGACCAGAAATTTGCACCTGCTTACGAGTCAATCTCTGCCATAGATGAAGTGCAGGACAAAAACCCCTGGTATTACGACATATGGAACTTCTTGGAAAAGGAGGCGTACCCACCAGGGGCAAATGCCAAGGACAAAAGGGCAATCAGAAGAATGGCTGTTCAGTTCATCATCTGCGGGGGTAAATTGTACAAAAGAGGTCACCTGGGAATGCACAAGCTGTGTGTAGAAGCTGAAGAGTCGAAGCGCCTGATGGAGGCCATCCATGGAGGAGAATGTGGGGCACATATGAATGGGGTAATGCTGGCACAGAAGATCCTCAGACAGGGTTACTACTGGTCTACCATGGAGGAAGATTGTATCGGCTTTGTTCGGCGATGCCACAAATGCCAGATCCATGCAAATCGCATAAACATCCCGCCATCAAAGCTGTACAACATGACTTCACCGTGGCCATTTTCAGTTTGGGGAATTGATGTGATTGGGGCTGTTACCCCGAAGGGGTCGAATGGGCATGAGTTTATCTTGGTAGCGATAGATTACTTTACGAAGTGGGTCGAGGCCCAATCTTATGCGGTGCTAAAGGCTTCGCATGTCGCAAAGTTTATCAGAAACAACATTATCTGCCGTTATGGAGTCCCGAACGAGATCATTTCAGACAATGGTTCCCACTTCAAGAAAGAGGTGATTGATTTGTTGGAGAAATACAATGTGGCTTTTCATAAGTCATCCACATATCGGCCGCAGACCAACGGAGCAGTTGAGGCCGCCAACAAGAACATCAAACACATATTGCAAAGATGGTGGAAACCTACCGGGATTGGCCAGATAAGTTGCCGTTTGCTCTGTGGGGCTACCGAACTTCAATTAGAACTTCTACCGGGGCGACTCCGTATTCCTTGGTTTATGGGATGGAGGCCGTTCTACCTATAGAGATTGAGGTTCCGTCTTACGAGTATTGGCTGAGTGTCAAATAGCCGAGGCGGATTGGCAGCAGAGCAGATTCGAGGAACTCATGCTCTTTGATGAGAGGAGACTGAAAGCACTGTACCATGTCCAAGGATATCAGCGCAGAATTGCCCGGGCTTTCAACAAGAAAGTTAAGTCCAGGAATTTGAAGGAAGGAGATTTGGTGCTCAAGACAACCGAGCTCCCATCCATGACCCAAGGGGCAAGTTCAGACCCAATTGGACTGGTCCCTATATCATCAAGTCCATCTGGTCAGGTGGAGCTGTGGTTCTGATGGACCTAGATGGCCTAGAGTTCTCCCAACCGATCAACATGGACAAGTTGAAGAAATATTACCCCTGAGAGGCTCGCTAGGCCGAAAACCCGAAAGGGCGACCTAGGCAAAATTCAGAGCACAAAAAATTAGAAAGTATAAAAACTGAGCTCGCAAGGTTGAAAACCCGCAAAGGGCGACCTTGGCAAAAGTTAGAGCGCAAAAGGAGAGTGAAAAATACTCGAGTGAACCCAAGCCTGAACTACGTAAGGCTTGATTCCCATCTTTGGGATACGTAGGCAGCTTCATCCTGAAGTTCAGCCATAAACTTTTCCCCGATCAACTTTGTCCATTTGATCATCTCGGTCATCTTTGTCCATCAGCGTCTATCGCAATCTCCGGTACAGTGCTATTCAAGACTAGGGGCAACTTTCCGTTGCTGTACAGTGCCGCGGTACCGTTCAGACAAGGGGCAACTTTCCAGTTGCTAGGATCCAGGGTTGTGCATCTCAGTGACAAATTTCGGGCATGTCCAGTTCTGATCCATACCAAAAATAGTTTTGAAAAGTTTTAATAAAGGTGACTTTGTTCAAATAAATCTTTTTACAACTAAGACCATTTTTGGACCAAAGCGGAAAATTTTCAGTACCACAACCTTCAATTTCATTGATTTCAATACAGAGTTCTCTTGCTCTTGCATACAATTGAAGTTGCTTTTTATTACATTCATAAAGAAAACTTGAAAGTACTAATAAAGCAATAAATCCGGGGCATAGTCAAGTCAGGTGTCCCTGCGCCCCCTCCCGGAGCTAGTTGAAGCCTCTGATACCAAGCTAGGCCCTTCCTGTGCCTCTTCATTAAGCCAGTCCCAGCACTCGTCAGACAAAGTGTAATTGAAAGTGGGAGCGGGGGCGAGGAGTTCTCTAGTCCTCCACACGGCAGCCTGTCGGATAAGCTGCGCACCTCGGACCGGAAATGTAGCCGGATACTCCATCCCCTCCGGCGGACAAGTCTGATCATGGCCAAACTGGCGCCGGATACGGAATGGAAAATAGAACACGCAGTGATTCAAGCCAATCAATCGAATTCCGGTCTGCCGAGACATACTGTAACTCATCGCCGGGAGATTGAGCCAAAGGCATCGCCAAGCAATGCGGTCTGCGGACAAGCTGCACATCCATTCGAACCACCAACCCTCATCAAGGGCATCAACTAGGCGTTGCCGAAAGAAGTAGCCGCGAGCTGAATATGCCGGACAAGAGTCCACAACCTGCAGTTTATCCATCAACCATACCTGGGGAGGGATGAAAAATGAGAGAATAAAGAATAGAGAGATGTATGATGAGAAAAAAAGTGAGAAAAGGGTTTTGTGAGAAAAACCGAGCTTGAGAGCCGAGTGACGTGAGCATATATATGCGAGATTGGGTGGGAAGCATTACCTGTAGTAGTAGCGGACTCCCCGCAAACCTGGTTGTCTCTCGGCGATAAAAGGCGTCCAAGCCCATCAGCGTCTCAGCCAGAGTCATGGCAATGCAGCTCTTGCCCTCCCTCAAGCCTTGGACAACCTCAATCAATCGAACGCTAGATTCTCCAGAGCCTGAAGCAAACAGGAAATGAGATAACACGCACAAGCAGAGGGCATGTCGTCGAAAGCCTTGCCAATGATGGTCACTGCGGTCACCGGCATCAGAAAACCGATAAACCAGCTAGGAATATCCAGCATTCCGTCACGAATCAGGGATCGAGCATCGTACATGGTAAGGCCACACATCCGTCCTAAGGCTTGGGCATGGCCGAAATTGAGTTGGGGCAAAATTTCCTCGTCACGCTCGCACTCCATTAGAGCTTGGAAATCTTCGAAGGTAGGGCACACCTCTTGCCCGCTAAAGCTGAAGACGTGTGTCACCGGATTCCAAAACCTTGCCGCGGCACGAAGAAATGGAAAATGCAGCGGGGTACGGCGCAAAGTGAATAGTGCGTTTATGCCAAAGGCCCGGAAATTCAGCTTTTCCGAGCCATCCAAGTTGTTAATCCAAGTGGCGAGATTCTGGGCAAGAAATTCTTCCATTTGGAGTAAATCAGTGTGGAAATGAGGAAAACTACGAAGTTGGGGTCTTTTGTAGGGGATAAGGTTGAATGGAGGATAGGTGTCAGCATTCTGCTGGTTCCTCCCATTCTTGGCCGACCGGCCAAATAGATTGCCGACCGGCCATCTGTTTTGGCCGATAGATCAATTTTTCGGCCGATGGCCTTTCCTCGCGGCCGATGGACTTTTTGCTGGGCCGGTGGTTCTCCCCCCTGTCCCCTGAGCTTTCCATGCTAAGGATTGGAGAATCCCACCACCCTCCAATACCCTCCAGTGATCAATTCTCACGAGGGCGCGCCCGTTTGCTTATCGAGTTGTTGTATATTTGCTTATCGAGTTGTATTTCACTCTCTTTAAGTCCTTGTGCTGTTTATCGAGATTGTACTCGCACCTGGTTGAAACGAGACCCTTTGCTTTGCTTATCGAGTTGTAATTGGTTCACTACCTGATTATTACGATGCGATGCTTCGTTTCCAAAACACAGTGTCAATTTCGGTCACATTGTTATGTGATGCCTTACGATGCGATGCATAGAACGTGCAAATGCAACACCTCTTGAACAAATAGCTGTTTCATTTCCGTCATGTTTTTTTTTAAAAATATGCAATTTCAAAAATAGAACCTGCCTGAGGCATTGCAATGTGCTTAAACTCCTAATAAAAAGGAAAGTAAAGCAGGAGAATAACAGGGTAGCAGAGTACTGGGTTTGACACGATAACCTCCCCTTACGGTCATTGTACCTTCCGCGCCCTTGTTCGGGTTAATTGTGAGGTTTGACACCTTCATCATTCAAGGCAATACAAGAAAATGCATTTTCGGGAACGTAAGTGGATCTTAGAGTTGACCTCAAGCCCTGACTTTTGTGAGCAATGCTCGGTACGTACGAAGAACGTCCCTTTCCGTATCCTTTTTATATATCTTGTGATTCCTCGAATCATTTCAATCATACTGTGTTGTAACACATTACATTCCAGCATCATGGGAAATTTGTTTTACCATGTTCAATTTCAAGTTCCTTTTATATACACATTGCGTGCATGCGTGCATTGCTTTACTTACATGTGTTCAAGTTCCTTTTATATACACATTGCGTGCATGCGTGCATTGCTTTACTTACATGTGTTCAAGTTCCTTTATATACACATTGCGTGCATGCGTGCATTGCTTTACTTACATGTGTTCAAGTTCCTTTATATACACATTGCGTGCATGCGTGCATTGCTTTACTTACATGTGTTCAAGTTCCTTTATATACACATTGCGTGCATGCGTGCATTGCTTTACTTACATGTGTTCAAGTTCCTTTATATACACATTGCGTGCATGCGTGCATTGCTTTACTTACATGTGTTCAAGTTCCTTTATATACACATTGCGTGCATGCGTGCATTGCTTTACTTACATGTGTTCAAGTTCCTTTATATACACATTGCGTGCATGTGTGCATTGCTTTACTTACATGTGTTCAAGTTCCTTTATATACACATTGCGTGCATGTGTGCATTGCTTTACTCACATGTGTTCAAGTTCTTTTTCCATACACATTGCTTGCATACGTGCATAGCTTTACTCACATGTGTTCAATCCCGCTTATTTTTCTATACACACTGCGTGCGTTGTCACGCATGTTGCTAACGACATTCTCCCTGTTAAGTTTGTTCTCCTTACAGGCACGATATTGTATGTACGGCTCATTTGAGGCCGGTGCAACCGGACGGACCGCACAGGTATTGTATCCTCCGAGTGAGACGTATTGAGAATTGCATAATTCTCTTACATCCTTTCTGCATTGTAGTGTAGCTTGGTGTATGCTAGCTTAAAACTGTTGCATGTGTGCTTCGTTACAGCTTTCTTTGCATGATCATAAGTTATGCTCGGCTTCTTGCATTGTCTTGCATTTTGCCCCTGCCTTCGGGCGCATACCTTGTTTGTCTTGCATGTTTGTCCAAGTCTTCGGCCTTGTCAAAAATGGGTCGTCTCTGGGCTTTGACATTCACTCCCGTCATTGTTATGACTTTCGAGTTCTGTCAAAGAGGGGCAACTGTAGACACCCCATTTTTGACCGTCCTCAAGACTTGGACGTCACCGTTTGAACACTCGGTGATTATCCATGTTTGTGTTCGTCTCGAGTTCCCGGAGGTCTCGGCTGCGCGCCTTGACTCAGGACCTCCTGACTCGACTGCTTCGTGTTTGGTTTTGGCACCAAACACCTGTGTTTTTGCCTTGAAGGGCAGGGAATGGCTTATTAGCCATCCCCACACCCCACCGGCCCTCCCCTACCATCACCGGCTGCATATGTGTACCACCGGCCATGGTTTCTTAAAAACAATGGCCGGTCGGCACTATGTTTAGCCGACCGGCACTTTATTGTGCCGATGACCTATTTTGGTGGCCGGCGCGCACCCTTTGCACCCCTGAGGCATGGTGCATGCCAGCTGTGCCAGCTGGAATGCACCATCACTCATCCCCGTGCAGGGGAGTGGCCACTTTGCACCCTTGGGCACTTTTGAACCCTCTAACCTTCTAGAAGGTTGACCCCTTTGGCCAAGCTTCTTGGAGAAGCTTGGCCAGCTGTCTTAGCTTCCTCTAGAAGCCTAGACTCTTTTGCACCCCTTGAACCTTTCTCTTTTGCTTAGCCTCTAAGTTTCTTGGTTTGGCTTGGCCTATATAAGCTCCCCTCCTCTCCCTTTGATAGGGGTTAGCCATTTTCAACAAAAAAACCAGAGCTTCTATATCTATATATCTGCCATATACTCCCTCTCTCTCCTCTTGTGTGTGTGTTTTTAGGCCTAAAAGTGTGGTTTTACCTTACTTTTGCACCAATACACACACCATCACACCTTAGCTCGAGATTGGGAGGCTTGGAGGGTTGTTTGTTGAACTTTTGGACTGGTTTTGATCAATAGAAGAGGGCTGGATCATCTGTTCTTGAGGTGTCCTTCAAGGGTGAGCACTTTACTTTAGTTTCCCCGTTTTTGCAACTAATTTTTACCTAATTTGCTTGCTGTTTTTAGCTTTGTGTATAACATAAAAAAGTCTTATATTTTCTTGCTTTTGAACTTTCATTAAGGTCACTTTGTGGTTTGAGTGCAAACTCACCCTCTTAGGCCTTATTTTGGCCTCTTTGGTGCCTTTATTTTGAGCCTTGTTTGCTTTGTTATTTTGGTCTTCTCATCACTGAAAACCAGTGGGTTTTTAGTGGTGAGGAGGTGGTTTGAAGTCTTGTATAGGGGAGGGACACCCCTCTCCCCTTTGTACCTCTTTTACCTTTGTTTTTTTTGGCTTAAAAGGCAACATGCATGCTTGCTTGTTTTTGGCGCCATTTCAGAACTTTTTTGGTGTTTTGGATCATATTTTATCTCTGTATAATGGTATTTTGTTGGCCTCTTGCATGCTTAACATACTTGCTTTGCATTCCTCTATTTGGCATAGAAATGCACCTTGTGTTTAGGCCATGATTCTTGCATGTATTAGCATAACTCCATGAAGATGTTAGCATCATTTTGCCATGTTTAAGGGCTGTGAGCCACTGATTTTGTCATGTTGGGCATGCTTGATGTGATTGCTTTGCATTTTCGGCTTGTAAGCTTTGAGTATTTTGGCCCCTAGCATGCTCACCTTAGACCATCCTCATGTTTTGGCATCTTTTAGGATCATATTTCAGTCCATAAATCATATTTGTATGTTTGTATATGTGACCTCTTTTATGCTTTGAGGATGTGTCCTTTCATGCCTTGAGATAGGCCTTGTGCATGTTTGTGTGTTTAGGGTATTTTGGGGCTACCATGTCAAGGGGTTTGGGTGTATTTTTGCATGATAGAACTCTGTTTTTGCTCGCCTAATACATGCCATGAGTGGTCATGTTAGTGGTAGTAAGATGCTCTCTTTGGTGCCTTAGGTTTAGGCTCATTAACTTGCATGCTTGTATAGCATTTTGTTCATGTTTTTGGGCATTTTTTTGCCACTGTTTTGGGGGGGGGTTTGAGGTCTGCCCCATTGTGGTTAAGTCCACCATTGTTTGCTTATCATATGCTTGTTGCTTATTTGGTTCATTACATGTTGTCCCATGCTAGCTTCATGGCATTTTGGTCCATGGTTGCATCACATTTGCCTCCCATATGATTAGCACTATATACCTAACATGATATGTTGCATAGCATTTGGCATGCCTTGCATTTTAGCATCATATTGCATTGTTGAGCCATGTTTGCATAACATGCATTGCATTGCTTGGTTTGGGGTGTCGAACCAAGTGTGAGAAATGAGGGGTGTTTGTACTTCAAGTGACAAAACACATCTCAATTCTCATGTCACTAAGGCCCTTGATCTTGACATGATAGGGTCTTGGTTCTCACTTTGTGTGTTGCATGCATATTTACATTGAATTGCAATCTTGGTCCCTTAGGCCATCATGCACCAAAAGGCATAATTGGTGGCCCAAGGACCAAGGGCCATGCTTCCTTGAGTCCCATACATGATAGGGGGCATTGGCCATGCTTACATATGCTCAAAATTCCACACCATGCACTGCTTGTCTGCTGTTGCTGTCAAAACTGTCTTCTGCAGGAATTGTTTGCCGACCGGCATAAAAGAGTGCCGACCGGCCATTTGTTTGTGGCCGATAACCTCTCAAGCAGTCGGCAGTCATTTTGAACGGCCGGTGGTCATTTCCTCCAGCCGGTGGTGTACTTCAGTGTGATTAGAAGGTGTCCTGGGACTTTGGCAGATTTCAGAAAGGCAGGACAGTAAAAACAGAGGCAGCAGTGGTATGGTGCGGGTTTTCCGGGCGAGTCGGATTCGAGCATGCATCATTCGCGCATCCCGAGGCGGGGCTGCGACCTTTTCTATTCTGCATTTAATTTATTAATTAAATTAGAAATTTTTGTAATAATTTATTCTGTATTTGGACTGTACTATTTGGGACTGTATATTCTTTTAGTCCCTCTGTGTGAGGGCAATTGTGTAATAAGTGTGCGTGAGTGTATGTATGTCTTCCAACCCCCACTTCTTTCTTCCCTTTTATTTACCTGCTTATGATGGTAGATTAGGGCATATTTAAAATTAGCATACCTTATGCAATGCATGCGTGCATCCATACATTTGTCTTACATGCACCGGGCTCGGTACATCACGCTAACTGCATTGTATTTCAATTTCTAAATTGAATACTTGTTACTTGTGGCATTTCATATGCCATGGATAACCGAGCCTGTCTAGATTACACCCTTGCTTGTGTTGCATTAGCCACTTAACATGAACTAGGACCATGCATGTTTGCTAACTAGTTTATTGTTTTAGCACGGAGTACGATGTAAGTATTTATGCTTTAGCATATCGCATGCGTGTGAATGTTACCATGACAGTATGCTTACCATGTGGCTAAGTGCTTATATGAGATAAACTGTTTGAATGCCTGTGGGTGAAGGTTGGATTGTTTGAGTTGGAAAAACTCGTTGAAATCCGTGTTTTAGCCTACTTGCGAGTAGCAAATTCCAAAGCGCTTTTCAAAACAAACGGATATGCAATGCTTGTTTCCAAATTAGGCAATCTAGTCTATACTTGTTTGCTGTGCGCATAACATAGTAATTCTAGGCTAATAACCGGAATAAGAACACATGAACGTTTTTAAAATCGGATATCATGGTTAGTAGAGGCCGGTCTTCGGACCGGGCGAAAGGGGGTGCTCATAGCTGACCTTCCCCGATCGTACCTAAGCTCCCGAGCCAAGACAATCTTGGTGATGACGGACACGTGGCCTTCGGCACCGAGTCAGGGTTTCCTAAATTTCCCATTTTTAAAAAATATTTAGGTGGCGACTCTGTATCTGGCAAAGCAGTCCATGTTTGGCACTTCTTTTCAAAATCTGTTTTTCTCAAAACGATTTGCCAGAGTTGGACTCTTTGGTTCAGATTAAGAACCGCAACAAACAAACAAAAAAGAGGGGAGTCCGAACTGTAGCTGAGGTCCCTCACGGGCGTGTTACAAGGTGTTGTATTCCCTCAGCCCATACCAACACTATGCTAACTGCATGTTGGGAAACCGCTAAGTATAAAAAGAGTTCCTCCCTTAGAATTGGGGTCGCCAACAACGATGGGGAGGCCATATATTCTTTTAGGTTTTCCAGAGTGCGGTCGCACTCGTCATCCCACTCAAACTTGGCCTTTAGTGCCTGAAAGAACAGTCGACACCTATTTAATGACTGGCTTATGAATCGATTTAGTGCGGCTGCTAGGCCAGTGAGATGTTGTACCTCCTTGACTGTGTTGGGCCTCTGGAGATCTTGGATGGCTTTGATTTGAGATGGATCAGCTTCTATACCTCGGTTGGTTACTAGAAAGCCCAGACCCTACGCCAAACATATACTTGGATGCGTTTAGTCGCAGCTTATTGGACTTTAGAATTTTGAACATCTCATCTAAGTCCTTGAGATGGTCCCCCTCATTCTTACTTTTGACCACCATATCATCTACGTAAGCTTCCATTGTTCTGCCTAACAATGGCTCAAACATTTTGGTGATCATCCGTTGGAATGTTGCTCTCGTATTTTTTAGGCCAAAGGGCATGACCTTGTAACAATATAGTCCCCTGTGAGTTGTAAATGATGTGTCCTCTTGGTCCGGTTTATACATAGCAATTTGATGGTAACTGCGATACGCATCAAGAAAGCTAAGTCGGTTATGCCCTGCAGTTAGATCCACCAGTTGGTCTATTCGTGGTAGAGGAAAGCTGTCTTTCAGACATACTTTGCTAACTGTTTTGTAGTCTATGCAAACGCGCCATTTGCTGTTCTTTTTTGGTACCACTATCATGTTGGAAATCCATCTGGGATAATGCACTTCTCTGATTGCCCCTGCTTTCAGTAGGTTTCCCACTTCTTCCGCCACTATCTCTGCGTGGTGGAGTGCCAATCGGCGAGTTCGCTATATAATTGGTCTGGCTGTTTGGTGGACATTGAGTTGATGTCAGACGAAGTTGGGGTCAATGCCAGGCATGTCATACGGCGTCCAGGCAAACACTTTGATGTTAGAGGTCAAAAATTTCATGATCTTTATTCTTTCGATGCTGGACAGAGATGAGCCGAGCAGAGCAAAAAGAACCTCTCTGGGTTTTTCTTATTTATTCTTACCTCTATCAAGTCTTCCACTGCCTTCTGTTCGGCTACTTTGCCGACGTCTGCAAACACCTCGTTGCTTTCTGGCTCTTCTACCATTTGTACGAACTATTTTGCAGCCCGGTTGCCATTTACTGTAACGAAGCACTATTTGGACATGATTAGGTCTCCTAAGACTTCTTCAATCATTTCGGTTTCGTTGGGGAACCGTAACACCTGGTGGTAGGTCGATGCCACCGCTCTCATGACGTGCAACCATGCTCTTCCCAAGATTATGTTGTAAGTGGAAAGGACTTTCAATATCCAAAATTCCACCTACTTTATCATCGTTCCTGCTAGATGTTCGGGTGCCAAGTCTTTGTCCTCCAATTTTAGTTGTTTGGAGGTCTCGTAGTACATTATCTCACATGAGCTCCCTTGGTCAATTAAGATCCGCTTGATGTCGAAATTCTTGACACACAGAGTAACCACCAGTGTGTCGTTGTGAGGACTTTGTAACCTTGCTAAGTCTTTGTCAGAAAAGGTGATGACATTCGTTGCCTCTGTTTTTTTCCTTTTTAATGGTAGGTTGTGCACTTAGTACCTCTCTCATGTGGTCAGCCTTTTTGATCATCCCTCTAAGTTCACATACTCGTTCAGGTTTGATGATCCCATGTATTACATTGATTATATCTTGGGGCGGACCGTCGACCGGCATCCTATCCGACCTATTGCGGTCCTGAGGGGCTGGTTGTGTTCCCCATTCAATATATTGGTCCAGGTGGCCTATGGCCACTAATTCCTCTAGATGTTGCCTTAATGGCGTGTAGTTTTCAATTCAGTGCCCTTTTTTATCATAGTAGGTGCAACGGTACCTATCATCGTAGCCCCTCTGCACTTTTCCCAGCTTGGCTAACCGTTGAACGAAAGGTTCATCATGTATTTCGCTAAGAATCCAGTAGATAGGTTTATTGAATGTTGTGGTGATGGCAATGCGGACTCTCAACTTCCTTGCTTAGGGGTCCTCTCGGTTGGCTCGTCTACCTTGCCCATTTTTGCTTGGTTATTCTTCTCGGCCGACTGTGTTAACTTTTGTCGCAGGTTTTTTGTCTATCATCGTTGTTGTGCCAGCTTTTTCTTTGGTGCGAACGACATCTTCTTCTACCCGGATGTGCCGATGCACTCTTTCCATTTGGGCCTCCATTGTAAAAGGTGGTGTCATTGTCATTGAATCCCTCAATTTATTGCCCACCGGCAAATCTCTTTTATACTGTGCGATAGCTAGGTTTGTAGGTTAATCTCCAATCTAATTAAAAGTCTCCCAATACCGATTATTGTAAGACCTCAATGTTTCTTTCTCGCCCATGTCTATGGAGAGAAGCTGGTCAATCTCCACTAGTGTCTTAGTGTTCGTTCTGAAGCTGGTCACAAATACCCCCGCTAGTTGCACCCAGGAAGCTATGCTACCTTCTGGCAACCTTTCAAACCATGTTAAACCCAGGTCACCAAGGCTAGAAGGAAACATGACACACATTAGAGCCTCGTTTTGCCGATACACGACCATAACCTGACGGAAGTCACTCAAGTGCATATAAGGGTCTGATTTCCCCTCATAAGTAGTGAATTTGGGCTGGTGGAAGCCTAAGGGTAATAGTGCGTTCTCTATCGCCGGAACGAAGGGCAAGCTCTATAACCTCGCTAACGCTTTGTCTACTGGTTCGTAGGCAATGCGTGGTTCTGGCATTCCAACCTCGACACTCCCATGTGTTCTAGGAGCCAATTGTTACGGTGCTGAGACTCAACGGGGGTTGCGAACCTAAGTGTCTTCTCTCTCCTTCGAGCCCTTTCTTGCAGCACTATACGCAGGTCTGCCGACCTAGGCAACTCCGTGTGCCTAGATGTCGTTTGGTACGAATGCGAGGGCCGATAACTGTTTCCCTCCGTATAAGATCTTTCAGCCCTCGTTCCCTCAAACCTGGAGTAACGAGTCCTGGAAGTCCTTGATTGTGTGTCGCCTATCCTGAGGCTTCTACTTTCAGCTTATGACGGTGTGACTTGCCTGTCACGATCTTCTAAGTGGTAAGAGTGTGTGTTGTCTTTGCGCCTCTCTTCTGTTGCCACCCATTTGCCTTTTATCTGGCGCTTCATCATCTCCATGTCTACCGCCATCCTCCATATCAACTCGTCTTGCTCCTTTACGTGATCCTCCAAAACCTAAGGATCCATCCTTTACCTCTGCCTATCAGGGCTCTGAGAGCGATGAGGGCTTGAGCCCCATCTTTCTCGTGTGTCTCTCCATGGGTTCCGTCGTTGGGGATCTAATTCTGCTATAGGCGGGATAAAAGGTCAACCTTCACGCATCCCGCCATCTTCCGGGGTTTTCCCATCAATAACAGAATGTGGTAAGTCTTCATTGTGCACCATAGATTTCAACTAAAAAGGAAACTCAATCAAAAGGTTTGTTTTTTGTGTGATTTTCCACAGACTGCTCCAATTGTACGAGCACGAAATAATCTGCTTATATAATCCTGTTGATCAAGTTTGCACTCCTCCAAACGTTGTCGCTTTACTACCTGAAAACACAAACATGAGCTAGCCGGCGAGTGTGTGCCAGAAACCTCTCCGATGCCTAAGCCAGCAAAAAAAGCTTTGTGTATTTGATAGTCAAAATTGTGTTACCTGTACATAGGTCCTGTCATGAGATTTTATAGATTTCACATGGCACAATCGTAGCAGGACTCCAACTCTCCTTACAAGAGTCCTCCTAGGAATCACACTCCTAAGGATAACGCCTATCCTAATAACACCCTACTCACTGCTAACCAAGTGAGATGGTTGCAACTCTTACCTTGGGTGGCACCAGACTTAACCATGCTCACACAGCTCGGTGCTACTTTAGGTAACACTGTCAATCTTGACTTTGAGATGACGCCCTGCAGAGCTATCCTTTTGCTCGGTCCTCCTTCCACTGATACCTCGATCCAAGATAGCCAGGTCAAGCCATTAGTAGCCCACCCCTGACCGGCCTGATGCTTAGATGATCTAGGACCGTGCTACATAAATAATTACTTCGGCCCGTAATTCGGCCCAAATCTGAAATACAATATGTCTTCCTGACCCAAAGCGCGGCCCATCCTCAAAGAAGACTCATCCTAGCTCGGCCTAATTTGCTCACAAATTACCCTCTCAGTAGCCACACCTAACCAATGATTCCCTATCATCCCAAAGGGCCGAGGAAGTTCTAGAGGACCCTCCGTCGCTAAATATTGCTAAGTCTCATGGACCCCCCGGGGTCATGCCACCTCGATACGGATATAGGCTAAATTAACCGATGAATGAATTCACCTCCACCCCTCATCCTCGGGACTCGAGCCCTTTGTTCGAACTCTAACCTCACTCATGATTCTGGTGGGTTGATCTCAAAATGCTTCAAGTTCGCAAACGTTTTGGGACTCACCAATGGAACGACTTCTAGATTACGATCGAATCTGTTCGAAGTTCAAGTGCCTTAGATCTCTAGGCTTGTCAATACTTTTTCGAGTCCAGGCCCAAGTAAGTCTCTAAGTTTGTGGATCCGAACTCTTTTGAGGCTTTAAGTGATCTGGCCCGTTTGATGGCGATAAATCTGGGCCCACCAATCTTGGATTTTCTAATTAGGCCTAATTAATTTAGTGGGCTCAAGTTAACTCCTCTTACATTTGCCCTTTGCATATATGGGAAATTTTGAATTTCTTGGGCATGTATATTGTCACTTCTTTGGCCCTACTTTGCATCATGTCTTCGAGAATATTTTGTCTTGACAGAGCCTATGGATAAAGTTGATGACTTACCACAATTTACAGATAAAATTGACGATAAGGCCCAAAAATAAAGCACCCTTCATCATTTTTTTTTATTCTTGAAAAGATAAGGCCCATATTTTTTTTTGAGTCAAACTTGACTTTGTATTTTCTTCAACAACTTTCAAATCCGCAAATTTCCAGGCTGCTGTCAGCCTCTCTTTGCTGCAACTTTACCATCGGCCTCGGTTGTCCAGTGCCATCCACACACGTCACTACTTCCAACTTTGACTGTCCAGCACCGACCACACACGCTGCCCACTCAACGCGGCGTGCGTGGTCTCGCTAAGCACCATCCAGCTCGTTGTTGGTGTTCCGTCTTAGCTTAACAACATTTATCCAAGCTCCGAACTTAAAGATCTCGGCTTTGCTTTCATGCCCATTGAAACCCATCATGATTGGTTCTGACAGTGATTAATCAATGCCGACCACTCCGTTGACTCAGCGCGGCGTCGGTTTGCCTAGCTACTCACTGTTTCGCGCGCCATTCTTGGCCTACGCCACTTTTGGTCTTTATTCTCCTCATAGCTTCTGTAACTTTGTGGGTAAGCTCTTTGAATTTTTTTTTTTTTTTTTTTTTTTTTTGTGGAAGTATTTTTTGTGGAAAATCCAATTTCAGAATCTCTACATCTGATATATATATATATATATTTTTTGTGAATCTTGATTTGCTGATTGCTGCTCACTGCTAAAGAAAATAAGACTTGGTCGAACCCCTATTAAATGCTTGGTCATTGAGAGAAGTAAAATGCCCTGATATTGAATTTTGCAATTTTGGCCTGAGATGGGTAATACACTGTTGAACTTTAGTTTATGTAATTGTGATCTGAAGACACTGTATTTCAAAGCCACATCTGAATCCTGAAACCCCTTTGCTGATTTTTTCCTTGAAATAGAGGCAAGTCTTGAAGCATTTTTGGTGACTCAAAATCTGACGTTGCTAAAATCACAATATTGAATGTTTGAATATTGTAATTCCAGAATTTGAAACTTTACTGAGAAGCTTGGTTTGAACATAGACAAAACGAGACTTTGCTCTGTTGAAGAGAATGGAACAAATGTGTCGTTGTTGTTGATGATACACACATTGATATTGCAATTTGTTGAACTTGAGGATGTTGAGGATTTACTGCCTATGTATTTATTGGACCCTGTCATTGAATCTTGAACCCATATTGTTGAATTTGGTATAAATAGAATATCTAATACCCTACGAACGCTTTACTTGAGATAATGACGTCATAATAACTCTTACAACCATGTATGGTCATTCGTTGGGCTTGTGGATACCCCGGGAAATAGACAGTTGATGTCGAAATTCCATTTGAATTCCTATTAATTTGTGTTACTTCAATTCCAATATTCTGAATGTGATGCGGTCGATTCCTTATTGTTATGCTTGTTATTTCAACTATATGTCTTCTCGAAGGAAATCTGTCATTTTGGGGTCATCAGAACCGGCTCTAATGAAGGAGAGGGATGTGCCTCCGGTGTCTGAGTGGAGGAAATCTCCTTATTTTGGCCGGAAGAACTTGTTCTAGTGAGCGGTTACCTCCACTGCCTCTCCTCCATCTCCGAAGGGGACTCCATTGTGTCTTTCTGAGGATACTGATTCTAGACATGGGGCCCTCATCTCCCCTTCTTCGATGTTACGCTTTAGGGCTGAGAGAGGAGATTTCCCTTACTGCTATCCCCAGTTCAAGGCTTTCTCTAACCTTCCCTTTGGTTGGCAAGAATGGGTCGATGATGTCCTCTCGAACAGGGGCCTCTATCAGAGGCTTCAGGAGGCCCGACTATTGATTCCAGTGAAGATATCTCGATCTTTATTCATTCGCCGCAACAATGCTAGCCTTGAAGCCATGGCTTTCCGGTGGAGCACCACGACACACACTTTCATTCCTGGCCAGAATGAGATAGGGCCCACCTTCGAGGATATGTTCATGTTGCTGTGCTTAGAAATGATTGGCCTAGAGGCCTTCTGCCCTGAGCAGATACCCCCTAAGGATGATTCTTTAATCCAATCCTTAAGAAAAAATCTTCAAGCTTGTGGTCGATGGAGTTTTGTATTTGATGGTTCAGCGAGGAGGACAAAACGAGTAAGGACAGACCATGCCTCCTACACCGCATGGATCTGTCACTTCTTCAGAGATCTTCAGCCTCTGGCTAGAGATGCTGACCCTAGTTCTTGGGAGTACGAGGTAGGCGCGATGTATGGTTCCAGGCTTTATGTTTTGGGATTCCTAGCTTGCTTCATCTACTTCTTCATTCTTCCAAGCACACCTTCAAATTCTCTCAATCTTTTTGTCTTCCCACTGGTAATTAGATTCTTCAAAGGAGATTGGATCCCCTTAGCCCCACTATTTCTTGGGAACCTGTATTACCGATTGGATTCGCTACATCAAGTATGAGCCTGTCTCTTTCGTCCATAGTTAGTTCCTGCTTTGTTTCTTTTTTGAGAGGTTCCCAAAGTTTGCCCCTACTCCAATTGTATTCAAGGTGGAAGTTCTTCCGGAGCTAGTAGATAGAGAGGGTATCCCTGTACTTGGTAATGATGGGTCTCACACATTTGAAAATGCAAAGACTTGCCAATCGTTGATCACATGCTGGTTACATGTCATTTCCACCATATCCCTGAATACTTTGGTGGATGATCCTCGACACTTTATGGCACGCCCCTATGTATGCCCATCGGTAGGTGTGGCAACGCCACTTATCTATCATGGCTCCTCTCGACTAGTGCCATTTCCCTTGCCAAAGGGAATTTCTGCGCAACTTGTTGATATGTTGATAATGGTTCATCCTAGTTCACTACCAGTATGGCATGATGAAGGCTTTGATAGTGCCGTTTACAGACCTGACAGAGTAGTATACTGTAGACACCCCATTTTTGACCGACCTTAAGACTCAGACGTCATCGATTGAGCGCTCGGTGATTGCGCATGTTGTGCTCGTTCT
Source organism: Camellia japonica (assembly GCA_030407325.1). Taxonomy (NCBI): domain Eukaryota; kingdom Viridiplantae; phylum Streptophyta; class Magnoliopsida; order Ericales; family Theaceae; genus Camellia; species Camellia japonica. The sequence continues at coordinate 49,440,084 of JAPPVO010000003.1, forward strand.
GAGGTTTCGGAATTTCGGCTGAGGTCCTTACCCCCGGACCTCAGGACCCTTTTGTGCTTTGCCTCGGTTTGCGAACCAGGTCTTGTTTTCTCTTCCCAAAGAGAGGGAGAGGTCTCGTAGACCATCTCTCAGTGGCCGTAGGCTACTTTTCATGGTCGTAGGCCACTTTTCCCGTTTGGAGACCAGTTTCCGGTTTTCGGAGTCGTCGGCCGTGTGCCTTGGTTCGGCACCGCTTAACTTTCTCCGTTTGGCACGGTTTTTGGCACACACCTTGCTTCCTCTCTCTAGAGGGACACTGTGGCCCGGGAGACCACCTTTGTGGTCGCACGCCACTTTCGATGCTTGACAGCCTGTTTTCGGGGCACCCGGCTGCGCGTTTTGACCCCCGAACCCTCATTTTGCATCCGTCTTGGTTCATTTTTGGCGTGGACCTTGTTTTCATTGTTTGGAAGGTGGTACAAGGGTGGGAGACCACCTTTTCTCTTGGAGACCACCTTTTCTCTCGCCAGCCGGTTTTCTTGTCAAGAAGCTGGTCTCCTTGGTCTTTGAGCCACATTTGCTGGTCTCCCACCATACCACTAGCTTGCATTCAGTTGGGAGACCACCAAATGAGGCTGCCGACCACCTGAACCTTTTTAACTGGTCGGCCGACCAGGGAAGTGGTCGGCCGACCACCTGAACTGGTCGGCCTGCCTCCCCCAGTCTTGTCTCTGTAATTTGTTGCCAGCTGTGCCAGCTGGAAAGCACAAACTGGATCCTCCATACACGTGTATAGAGGATCTTTGGACTTGGTTTTTAGCTTGTTTAAGAAGCTTTGGCATCCTTGGTCTATAAAGAAAGCCCTCCCCCTCCTTGCACCAGGTTCAGAACTTTGTCTAAGGCATACCATACATCTATCTCTATATCTCTATACTTTGAGCCAAAAAAGGGTCTTGTTCTTGCACCTTTGCACACCACCTCATAGCCTAACCCTTCCACCATTACTTGGAGGTTCTTGGAGGTCATTTTCAGAGGTTAAGGAGCTGGGTTTTTGGTCCAGAAGTTGCTGGTTTTGCTGAGCTTCAAGGGTAACTCATCTTCTCCATTTTTAAGCATTATTTTGATCTATCTCTTAGCCTTATTTGCATGCATATTTGAGCTTTGTTGTCAACTAAAAAAAGTCTTGTTTTGAGGTTATTTTGATGTTTGTTTAAGGTCATTTTGTTGTTGGGGGTCATCTACCCCCTTGCATGCTTCATTTTGCCTTGTTTTGAGCCATGCCCTAAGGCCTTTGTGTTGACCATTACTTGGCCTTTTAACCACTGAAATCTAGCAGATTTTTAGTGGTTAACATGTACTTTTGAGAGCCAAAATCAAAGAGGGGTGACCCTCTCCCTCCTTATCTTGTTTGCTAGCATCTTTGGCCTTTCAAAGGAGCCTTCATTTGCACACCTCCAAGCCTTGTTTCAGGCCCTTTTCAGTGACTTTTAGGGCCTCCCTAGGCTCTGTCCAGAGTTGGTTTTGTAACCTTGGGTGTGTCTATTGCATGTCTAGAATAACCCCTCTTATAGCCTATCAAAGGAGCATGTCATTCTTGCATGCATTGATCATGTTTCAGTGGGTTTTTGAGCTTTATTTGGCATGTCATGTCTCTGAATTTTTCTGGTTTAGTGGCCTCTTGAATGCTTCATATGCTTGTAGTGTAATCCATGTTCACTAGCTCACATTGCATGTTGTTTTGGCCCTTGATTCTAGCATATTTTGGCCATGTTCTAAACTGATTTTATTCACGATTTGGACTGCCTTAGCTCTTTTTTGAGGTCCCATGGTCGAATGATGCTTTCCATGCATGCTTGTAGTGTAATACCCTTGTCTAGCTTCGAGTTTTGAAGCCTCTTGCATGCTTAACTTGAGTTGTTTTCATGTTTTGGCATCATTGAACATGTTATTTCAGAGCTTATACTTGTGCCATATTCCCATGTTTTTCACTCTTTAAATGCGTTTGAGAGTTGTGCTTGTATGCCTCATTTTTGGGCTATTGCATGAGCTTCATTTTTGTGCATTGCAAGCCATCATTTTAGTCCATTTTGCCACTATTTTGGGTGTGCATAGGGACTGTTTGGGGTTGGTTTTGTCATTTGGACATCACTTTGTATACCTATGGTGTAATGCATTTCACTAGTTTCGGTAATTGTGCCATCCAACATGCATCGGGTGAGTTGTTTGCATGATTCGGGACCATCTTGTATGTCATTTCAGAGCTGGAACATGTGTCATTGTATGCCATATTTCATCCTTGTCATGCTTTGGTAGAGTTGTATCTCGTACCTTAGGCTTTGATCCCTTGCATTGTGCATGCTTGTGTGTGTGTCATTGCCTTGTTTTCATCATATTGGCCACTGATTTGAGTGTGGTTGAGGCCCACTCATTTTGGTTTAAGTCCATTTTGCATCGAGTATGCCATTGTAGTTCATAGCATTGCGCATGCCATGTAGTTCGTCGCATTGAGTATGCTATTTGATATTCGCATCGTGTATGCTAGTCACATCTTGCCATATTGGTGCATATGTTGTCTTGCATTGAGTATGTGAGCATTAGCATTGTGCATTATGCATGCCATTAACCTTGTTAGGTTGTCCGTGTTGCATTTCATATTGGCATTGTGCATGCTATCATGTCATCCTTTGCATGTTTGCATCACTTAGTTGCATAGCATTTAGGTTACATGCTTGGAGTCGCATTGTGCATGCCATTGTTTGTTGCATTGTGTTTGGAGTAGGGTTTAGTCCAAACACGGAAACGAGGGATGTTTCGTACTCAAAGTGACGAAACGTGCCTCGATTCTTGGTCACCGACACTCTTGACTATCCATGATAGAGTTGTTGGCTTTAGGTGTTTACATGTGCATTCATTTCACATTGAGTCGTGCAATTCGACTCCTCGGCCATCATGCATCGAGATGCGTGATTGATGGCACGAGGATCGAGGACTACACTCCCTAGAGCTTATGCAGTGACGGGGAGAGTGGTCGGGCACACATATGTTGAAAATACTTTGCCTTCTCTCTCTCTTGCCTTTGATGCAGAAAATGCAAAAACCAGGAGAAGAAACTGCCCGGCCGACCAGGTTTTCTGGCAGGCCGACCACCTTTTCTGGTTTTCACCACCAAGGGTGGTTGGTAGGTGGTCTCCAATGTCTATAGCTGGTCAGTAGCCTTCCCCTAGGTTCCCAGGGTGGAGTTTCATCTCCTTGGAGCTTTGTGCAAGTTTCTGAGTTCAATTGCAAACAAAGGCGAGTTAAGACATCGCGATGGATTTCCCGACAAGGCGACTCGAGCATACATGCATCCTTTTCATTCGGAACAGAGCTGAGGCAGTCCATTTCATGTAGCTTGCATGCTAATTTATTTGCTTCCTTAGTTTAATTTGTTAATTAATTAATGTTGCGTAATATTTAGCTATAATTCGTTATTCATTTCAGTTGTGTAATAACTAGTTTAATTAGCTTAGATTAGCTAGTTGGTTCTGTAACTATTCATTCGGACCCTCCGCGAGAGGGCGAACTTTGTAATAAGTGTGCGTGTGTGTGATGCATGTCTTCCAACCCCACGTCTTTCTCCCTTTTATTTACCAGCTTATGATGGTTAGTTTTAGGGCATGTTTCAATTAGCATCTATATGTTCGCATGTTTGCATTCATTCATCTGTATTGCATGCACCGGGCTCGGCGCATCATACTAACTGCATTGTATTTCAATTCCAAGTTGAATACATGTATCAAGTTGTATCTCACATGACATTTTAGAATAGCCGAGCCTATCTTAGTTGCATTCTTGCATGCGTTGCATTAGGCATCTCAGCATAGTTAGGATTCATGCATGTTTTCTAATTAGCTTCTTTATTTGGCTCGGAGTACTCGGCAAGTGTTTATGCTTTAGCATCCTTGCATGTGTGTGAGTGACTGACATGATAGCATGCTTACCATGAGGCTATGTGCTTATGTGATATAACTGCCTAAATGCCTGTGGGTGAAGGTTGGGTTGTTTGAATTGGAATAATTCGTCGAAACCCGTGTTTTAGCCTACTTGCGAGTAGCAAACTTCAATCCATTTTCAAAACAAACGGATATGCGATGCTTTGTTCCAACTTAGGCAATCTAGTCTATACTTGTATGCTGTGTGCATCACATAGTAATTCTAGGCTAATAAACCGGAATAAGAGCACATGTGTTTTCAAAATCTCGATATCATGCTTAGTAGTGGCCGATCTTTGATCGGGCGAGCGGGGGTGCTCATGAAATGACCTTCCCCAATCGTACCCAAGTTCCCGAGCCGAGGCAACTTTGGTGATGACGGACACGTGGCCTTAGGCACGAGTCAGGGTTTCCTAAATTTCCCCAAAATAAAATATTTAGGTGGCGACTCTGTATCTGGCAAAGCAGTCCATGTTTGGCACTTCTTTCTAAAAATCAATTTTTCAAAACGATTTGCCGGATTTGGACTCTTTGGTGATTTATCGGTCTCGCATTGCACTTTGCGGGATTAGATTCAGAACCATGACGTTGAGTCCGAACTGTAGTAAGCCCAATGAACAAAACAGGATTTCTCCTGGGACGTTCGGGGACGTCTACAGTTTCTGGCGACTCTGCTGGGGATTTAGAGAACTTGACTCGAACTCATGATATCTTGTTTTAATTACACTTATGTGTTTCTTTGCATTGCATTTGCATTGGTGCGCCTAGGACACCGTGTTTGCCATCTGCTATTCCTGAACGGTTTGCCGGAGGCTGTGTGCCATAAGGCTGACCGGTTACAGGCTCTGCCACGATGGGAACACAAACCCCGGTTTTACCGAGGCACCCTTTTTGACCATTCGACTTAGTGCATATTCGGAATCCATAGTGACCATTCCAAACTAGGACAGGTTGTTCACCCGATTATAGGTTGTTTGAAACCGCTACGTGCGTAGTGAAACCCTAGCTCCTGACAAAATAGGACAGGGAAACCCTACCCCTCTATAGGGGTGTTTTGGCTCTCACTTGTTTGCTATGTGCTTTTAGAGTGCGTCTCTACAGGAACGCATGTATCAGTTTACAAGTTTGGGTATCAGGCCTGAGGGCACCAGTATCGGTATTTTGGGAATCAGTTATTTGCGGGTATCAGATTCAGATTTGGGGACGGTAATTTGGGAACAATGATCAGTGTTTGAGAACAGTGTATTCAGCTTATCAACTGCGTGTTGTTATACCCAACTGTGTGTTGTGTTTATGTAAGCCGTTATGCTGTCCGTTTTCTGGTTGTTTATTTCCTTATTATTGCTTTATTTATCTTTTTGCTAGGTAGTTTAGCACAATTGATTCCGACCAAGCAGATATTCCCCAAGCACTCTGGACTAGAGGTCGTCAACTCCATCGATCTGAGGATCTGGTAGACGGACAACCAGTGTTCCATTCATTACCCCCGGTTACTAGACGGAGGGCAGTTAGGCAAAAGATATCAGTTCATCAGTCAGTTCAGAGGGCTTTGTCTACCCCACCTGAGTACAGTAGGGATCAGAGTTCTGTTTCTCCCGCAGAGAGGGAACATATACCGGTAGTTCAGTTAGATCAGGGCAGTATGGCAGGAATCGAAGAAATGATGCATCAGCTCCAGGAGAGCATGAGAACCATACAGGAGGACGCTGCTCGTCAAGCAGAGTTTGCCAAACAGCAGGCCGTCGTCATGGCCCAGCAGGCAGAGCTAATCACCCAGCTACAGCAGCAAGCCGGAGCATCAGCTTTGCACCAAGCTCCTCCCCCACCAAGAGTTCCAATACCCGGGGAGACGGCGAATGTTCAGAATGTCCAAGAGGATACAGACATCCCAACAGGGCCGGCTCCGCCCCCGATTCTACCTCAACTATCCAAGGCACCCACTCCTATCAATCAACTGGATTCTCCCTTCGAATTCGAGGTGGACCCCACGGCATTAAAAGTGAGCAAGCTTGAAATGCTGTTCAAGAAATCTCAGGGTGTGAAGTCCATCCCGGACATCGAGGATGGGTATACCGATGCGGCCGTGACGCTGCCGGACAGATTTAAGATGCCACATATTGACCGCTTTGACGGGTCCGGGGATCCCATGGTGCACTTATGGCTGTTTTCAGACATATTAAGGCCGATGGGCCTCACCAGACTACAGAAGCTTTCTTTATTCGGCCGGACCCTGTCGGGTGTGGCGGCCATCTGGTACGCAAAACTGGAAGACGATGTTAAGAGGAATTGGGATGAGATGGCCGAGGCTTTTGTCGCTCAGTACTCCTATAATACACAGATCGAGATCACAACCCGTGATCTCGAGACGACTAGGCAGGAGCCTAAGGAGAGTTTTCTGACTTCGTAACCCGGTGGAGGGCCAAGGCCTCAATGATGACCACTAGGCCCACTGACAAAGATCAGATTCGGATGATTGTGCACAATCTCCAGCCCAAGCTTATGCAGAAAATGATTGTTCTCCCCTTCCCCACCTTTTCAGATTTACATGAGATGGGGGTACATATTGAGGATGCTATGAAACAGGGTCTGATTGACCAAGACAGAGAGCAACCCAGGAGAACCTTCAACCGCAACACCAATACAGGCACAAGCAATGCCGCAACTGCCACAGCTTCAGAAGTGAGCATGGTCACCACCACTCCCCCTCCAAGAGCCCTTGCGGCTACACCATTCACCGGTGCGTCCGGTAGCAACTCACAGACAACCAAGTACCAACCCCGAGGCCAAAGAACCTTCACCCCATTATATATGCCCCTGTCCAAAGCTCTGGGGGTTTTAATCAGGAAAAGGCACTTGAAGCCCCTAGAGCCGCGACCATTGCCAAATCCATTACCTCCCTCTCATAACCCGGCGAAGTATTGAGCCTTTCACCAACAACATGGTCACGATACCGACCATTGTTTTAGATTGCGTCACGAGATTCAGGATCTCGTTGACAACAGGGTGATTGTGCCTCCAGAAAAACCCAACGTCACAACCAACCCTCTCCCACCACACAACCAAGCTCCACCTCCCAAACGAATCAACTTTATCCAGACCGGGGTCATGTTATACGACCCCAGCATATATATCACCCCGTCTCACCTACCCAAGCCGGAGGTGTTCCTTCCCGACAGCACTGACTTGTGCATGTTGGACATCTCCCGAGCCTAACCTGAACCAATGGTGGTGACCATCGAAGATGGAACAGGGATGATTTCGGAGGAAAGTGGCGTTGTTGATTCAAGGTCTGAGGAAATTGGGAATTGTGCTGAGAAGGCGTATGATCCGAGTGGCTACATTACGACAGTGGGCCAGGCTAGACCGAATGTGGAATTGCCGGTGGGGGCAGAAATTTGTGTAATACGAGGAAAGGGACTTGATCCGAGGATGGATGACTTAGCAGCTCTAGAAGGAGACCTCGCTAACCTTCAGTTTTTTAACGAACAAGATCCAGGAGACACAACAGTCAACTGGTTTGATTTTGATGGGTCAATAGAGGTTACAGGGTGGCTTGACGACCAACCAGATATTGTTGAAGAATCTCAGCCTGAATAGGGCTTGTCAGGGACAAGAACATTAGCTGTGGCCGGAAGGGTCGGAAATCAGAATGCATCGCCGGAGAGCGCCGGTGCCAAGAATTTCGCTTGAGATTTGGGCATTTTGAATACAGGACATGTTGAACAGCAGGCTGCACTGACGCAGCTGGAAAGGGAAGGGATCAAAGATTTTGAGAGAGCCAGAAAGGCCAAGCCCCCCGTGGGGGCTGAACGTGCTGTGTGCACAAAAAAAGAGCATGCTATGAGCACATAAACGGAAGGTGGTGCTGCGGGTACAAGGACAGTTGTAACGGAGCCGGACAGGTGTCTGTCGGCTGTTGATGGAATGTGGTGGGAAGACGATGACCTATGTCTCGCCCACACCGAGGAGGACTGGGGGAGCAATCAACCGGATGATACCTGGTATATTGGTGAAGTTGACCATATGACTAGGAGTGGGCGGTATTTCAAGCCCCCACACCTAGATCAACCAGAGGCGTCCGGGAAGGACAAGGAGTCGGAGAAGCAGAAAGAGAAGCTACTTGAAGAAGAGGCTATACTGAAGCAGTTGAAAAAGATACAGGCAAACATCTCCATCTGGGGACTGCTTATGGCTTCACGTGTTCACAGATAGGCTGTTCTATCGGCAATGAACAAGGCCAAGCTTTCAATAGACACCACGCCTGAACAGCTGGTGGGCTTGGTTTTTCCGGGAGGAGGTTCCCCGGCGTTGACCTTTTCTGACAAGGAACTACCGCCTGAGGGCTCAGATCACAACAAGCCACTCTACATCTCTGTGGAGTGTAGAAACAAATGGATACCGGTGGTTCTTGTCGACACGGGATCCGCTATTAATGTGTGCCCGTCAAGGACAGCATATGCAATTGGGTTAAAGCCCGCGGACTTCGTGCCAACTGCCCAGGTGATTCGGGCATGTGATAACACAAGCAGAGAAGTAATGGGGACGGTGAAAATTCAAACTCAGGTTGGTCCGGGACAACACGAAATTGACTTTCATGTCCTGGACGTTCCCGCAACCTTCAATCTACTCTTGGGGCGGCCGTGGCTGCACCAGGTGAAGGCAGTCTCTTCCACCTTGCACCAGATGTTGAAATACCCCCACGGGAAGGGGGTGACTATTGTTTTTGGGAATTCGTCAATCCATCCGCCGCCAGAAGTGTCTACACCAGTTTTGGAAATCGAGCACGGCACAGAGGATGTGTTCCTATCAGGGTTTACTCTGGCTGAGGCCCAGGTCGTACAAAACATCCTGGCTGTTGATGAGGGGTTGTATGTTAGCGCTCAATCAATGTACCTCATGAACAAGCTCCAACACATCCCCGGGATAGAATTAGGGAAGAGTGACTGGAAGGGCATTGCAGTATTGGCCGAAGTGTCGCACAACCCACATACCTTGGCTTGGGTTATCTGCCCACCAAAGAGGATTGGGCGAGGAAAGGTAAGGAGATGGCTGGGAGAGCCAGAGCAAAGCAAGCGGGGAAGCCTTTTGAATTGATGCACCGACCCATCCAGGGTACCCTAAACGGACGCTTCATCCGGGAGGGGGAGGACTTTCCATTTTGTGGCTTCCCAGAGCCGTGGCTGAATACCGAGAGGAGGCGCCTGCCGAGGTTTGAGATCTTCTTTGACCTGCAGTTATCCGGGGATGATGTTGCCGAAGAGCAGACAGACCCATCAACTGAGGTTGAGCAGAATGAGAAAGCGGATTCTGAGAACACCGAAATTGAAATGGGGGTAGTGCTGGCTTGTCTACTTTTAGATCCTCCGATCGTACAGAAGTGCTTGGGGGATAACTTCTCGGTGTCCATGATTGGGAATGAAACGGCTGCGAGCCCATCTTCAAGCATTTTGGATGCATCCATCGCACCCTCTCTCACCTGGCAGTACGATAAGGGATTTTTGTCAAGCAGCACCGGGTCAGGTAGTGAGCCGGAATCTGATTCCATCGAGTCTGTAGAGTCGGAATCAGGTTCCAGCTCGTCTGAGTCTGAGTTCAGTAATCCTAGAGGTAACAACCCGGATACCCGTTAAACAGAAACTCAGAAGGATCCGCCCAGACTAGGCTCTCAAGATTAAAGAAGAGGTCACCAAGCAAATTGACGCAGGGTTCCTGCTAGTATCTGAGTACCCAACTTGGTTGGCCAACATCGTTCCGATGCCGAAGAAGGATGGCAGGATCCAGGTATGCGTGGATTTCAGGGATTTGAACAGAGCCAGTCCGAAGGACGACTTTCCTTTACCGCATATCGACGAGTTAGTGGACTTTACAGTAGGGCATGCTTTGCTTTCGTTCATGGATGGCTTTTCGTGCTACAACCAGATTGTAATGGCACCTGAAGACCGGAAGAAGACTGCTTTCACCACTCCGTGGGGGACTTACTGCTATAGGGTGATGCCATTTGGGTTGAAGAATGCTGGAGCTACATATCAACGGGCCGCAACCACGATATTGCATGACATGATCCATAAAGAGGTTGAGGTGTACGTGGACGACATGATTGTCAAGTCCAAAGAAAGAGAGGGCCACTACACCGCCTTGCAAAAGTTTTTTCAAAAGATCAGAGAATTTTGGTTGCGGCTGAATCCTCAGAAGTGTACGTTTGGTGTTGCAGCAGAGAAAATGCTGGGGTTTTTGATTACACAGAGAGGTATCAAGGTCGACCCTTCCAAAATCAAGGCCATCTTAGAAATGCCACCACCAAGGACTGAAAAGGAGGTAAGAGGCTTTCTGGGTAAAATGCAATTCATAAGACGGTTTATCTCAAAATTAACCTTGACTTGTGAACCACTTTTTGGTTTCCTGAAGAAAGGAAAGAAGTTCCAATGGGACGGCCGATGCCAAGCTGCTTTTGAACAGATCAAGGAATAATTACAGAACCCACCTGTGTTGTCACCGCCTGAGCCGGGAAAACCGTTGATTTTGTACCTTTCAGTGACTGAAACTACGATGGGCTGCATGCTTGCGCAGGAATCAAAGGATAAAGTGGAGAAAGCTATCTACTATCTGAACAAGAAGATGTTGGATTACGAGACCCGCTACACTCCACTCAAGAAGGCTTGTTTGGCCTTTGGTATGGGCTACCAGGAAGCTGCGGCACTACCTGTTAGCTCACTCTGTAATGTTGGTTTCAAGATTAGATCCCATCAAATATCTCTTTGAGAAACCAGCACTTACGGGTAGGCTAGCCCGTTGGTTGCTTATGCTTTCTAAATTCGATCTGAAGTATGTGACTCGCAAGTCAGTAAAGGGGAGAGCAGTAGCAGAGTTCCTAGCCGATCACCCAGTTGAAGGGGATGAAGTAGTCGAGTACTTATTCCCAGATGAGGCTATTTTGCATATCGACGATGAGTTTTGGACGATGTATTTTGACGGAGCATCAAACCAGTATGGGTATGGGATAGGGGTGTTGCTGATAGCAGCCGACAAGTCCCGTATCCCTCTAGCATTTAAACTCCGATTCAAAGTCTCGAACAACGAAGCAGAGTATGAAGCATGCATTGCTGGTTTAGAAGCCGCCCTAGAACTAGGGGCAAAACGGTTGGACGTCATCGGGGACTCGAACCTGGTTGTATCTCAAGCTAAAGGAGACTGGAAAGTCAAAGAAGAAAAGATGAGAATCTATCGTCAGACCTTGGACTTGTTGATTCCTCGGTTTGAGAAGCTAAACTTTGCTCATCTATTAAGAGAGAACAACAGGTTCGCGGATGCACTAGTAACTCTATCTTCCATGATAGACATTCCTTTTGGAGTCCTGATGCGTCCGATCATCATTGACCAGAAGTTTGCGCCGGCCCACGAGTTGATTGCTGCCATAGAAGAGGTTCAAGATAAGAACCCCTGGTATTACGATGTCTGGAACTTCTTGGAGAAAGAAGCGTATCCACCAGGGGCAAATGCCAAGGATAAAAGGGCAATCAGAAGAATGGCTGCTCAGTTCATCATCTGTGGGGGTAAACTGTACAAGAGAGGTCATCTGGGAATGCATAAACTGTGTGTCGACGCCGAAGAATCGAAGCGCCTAATGGAGGCCATCCATGGAAGAGAATGTGGAGCGCACATGAGTGGGGTGATGCTAGCTCGGAAGATTCTCAGACAAGGTTACTACTGGTCCACCATGGAGGAGGATTGTATTGGCTTTGTTCGGCGATGCCACAAATGTCAGATCCATGCAAACCACATGAACATCCCGCCGTCGAAGCTATACAATATGACTTCGCCATGGCCATTTTCAGTTTGGGGAATCGATGTGATCGGGGCTGTCACTCCGAAAGGCTTTAATGGGCATGAGTTCATTCTGGTCGCAATAGACTATTTCACAAAGTGGGTTGAGGCCCAATCTTACGTAGTGTTGAAGGCTTCACATGTTGCGAAGTTTATCAGAAACAACATCATCTGTCGCTACGAGGTCCCGAACGAGATTATTTTAGATAACGGTTCCCACTTCAAGAAGGAAGTGATTGACTTGTTGGAAAAATACAACGTGGCTTTTCATAAGTCATCCACATATTGGCCGCAGACCAATGGAGCAGTTGAGGCTGCCAACAAGAACGTCAAACACATTTTGTAGAAGATGGTGGAAACCTACCGGGACTGGCCAGATAAGTTGCCATTTGCTCTGTGGAGCTACCGGACGTCAATTAGAACTTCTACTGGGGCGACTCCGTATTCATTAGTTTATGGGATGGAGGCCGTTCTACCTATTGAAATTGAGGTTCCATCATTGAGAGTGCTGGCTGAGTGTCAGATAGCCGAAGCAGATTGGCAGCAGAGTAGATTTGAAGAACTCATGCTCTTTGATGAAAGAAGACTGAAAGCACTGTACCATGTTCAAGGTTGTCAACGACGAATTGTCAGGGCTTTTAACAAGAAGGTTAAGTCCAGGAATCTCAAAGAAGGAGATTTAGTGCTCAAAGACAACCGAGCTCCCATCCATGACCCTAGGGGCAAGTTCAGACCCAATTGGACTAGTCCCTACATCATCAAGTCTATCTGGTCAGGTGGAGCTGTCATTCTAATGGACCTAGATGGCCTAGAGTTCTCACAGCCGATCAACATGGACAAGTTAAAGAAATATTACCCCTGAGAGGCTCGCTAGGCCGAAAACCCGAAAGGGCGACCTAGGCAAAAGTTAGAGCATAAAAAATTTAAAATTACAAAAACTGAGCTTGCAAGGTTGAAAACCCGCAAATGGCAGCCTTGGCAAAAGTTAGAGCGTAAAAGGTGAGGGTTAATACACGAGTGAACCTGAGCCGGAACTACGTCAAGCTTGATTCCCATGTTTGGGATACGTAGGCAACTTCATTTTGAAGTCTAGCCATAAACACTTCCAAATTGACTATGTCCATGTAATGGTTCTGATCATCTTTGTCTTCTCTATATTCGAGAGTTCGGTGGTAATGGTCACTGTAAGGACTGGTTGCCATCTGTTGCGGCACTATTCAGATTAGGGGCAACTTTCCGTTACCGTGCAGTGCTGCGGTGCTATTCAGACTAGGGGCAACTTTCAATTGCCATGCAGTGCCGTTCAGACAAGGGGCAATTTTCCATTATTTTGGATCTGAGGTTGTGCATCTCAAGAGTAAATCCTGTGTTGGTCGAGCAGCAGCTATTTACAAAAATAGTTTTTGAGAATTTTTAATGAGGTTGACTAATTCTCTCGAAAATTATTCCATTTTTCTAAAACTGGACCATTTCTTGGACCCAAAAAAGGAAAATTTTCAGTGCTCATAACCTGACTTGCATGATTTCAAATCAGAAAATCGAACAAGCGTGTTAATCTAAAGCTCATTTTGGTTAAAATTGTTTTAGCAGAAGCCAAAAATAAAAAAAAAAAATGGTCAAAATGATGAACTAGCAGGGGCACAGTTGAGTCAGGTTTTCTGTCTTTTCCCCTTTATCAACGCACTTGCCAGAAAGGGCATCATACCTGCCGGAAAAGGGGACCACTAAAGCTAACCACAAAAGGGCAAAAAGCTCTCTCATCCTCCAAGCAGCGAGGTATCGAGCCAAGTGCGAAGCACAAACTGGAACAGATCAAGATATTCCACTCCCTCATCTGGACAAGATCTGATCACGTCTAAACTCCCCAACAAAGCATCGTCAACCGATGTCAGCTGCAGATTTGCTACACACCCAGTTGTAGCGCAGTCCCTTTGTGGGAGAAACTCATTGTTGTGAACAAGAATAAGAATCTGGTAGAATACCAGGGGCAAGAACCCACAACTTCCTGCTTATCCATCAACCACCCAGGGGAGGGATAAAAAAAATGAGAGATTGAAGAATAGAGAGATGTGCGCTGAGAGAAAAAGTGAGGAAAAGGGCTTTTTCAGAAAAACAGAGCCTGAGGGCCGAGTGATGTGAGAATCACAAATGAGAAAGGGTGGGAAACAATACCCAGAGAAACTGGCTCCTCGTGCACTAAGAGGTCTCTTGCCATTGGGACACGTCTGTGTGTCATGTCAGTCGTTTTGTTTGTCTCGATTCTTGTTTTGAGTCGTTTCGGGTGTCTATAGATGTGTTTAGGTTGTCTTACCTTGTCTTTCTCTTTGCTATTGAGTCGTGGTGTGCTGTGTTCAGTCGTAGGCTCAATACCCAGTTGAGAACTTATTCTCACTCTCAATTTCAAAAAATCATTTTGTGCTCAGAGTGCCGTGCCGTTCTCCACATTTGTGCAAAACAAGATTTTGTTCTTTCAAAAACCGCAGGGTTCAACCCGGGTCATGTGGGAACAGTAAAACCAGGACCTATCTAAAGCTATATAGGTTCCAGACTTCGAAGCAAAAGAAAAAAGGAAAAATGTCAAGCATCCGAGTTTGTTTCAACTTCTGCAAGTTCCGTCATCGCATCCTGTATGTTCAGAATGAGCTGTGTGTTCAAAATTAAAAGAATACTGTGTTATAAGCCGTGTGTTCAGATCGAGCAGTGTTGTGTTATGAGCTGCGTGTTCAAAATTGAAATGTGTGAGCTGTGTGTTCAAAATAAAGTGAATGAGATGTGTGTTCAGAAATGAAAATTTATGAGCTGCGTGTTCAGAATTAAGAATGAGTTGCGTGCAAATGAAAATGTATGAGCTGCGTGTTCAGAATTGTAATGTGTAAGCTGTGTGTTCAAAATGAAATGAATGAGCTGTGTGTTCAAAAATGAAAATTTATGAGCTGCGTGTTCCGAATTAATAATGAGCTGCGTGCAAATGAAAATGTATGAGCTGCGTGTTCAGAATTGAAATGTGTGAACTGCGTGTTCAAAATGAAGTGAATGAGCTGTGTGTTCAGAAATGAAAATTTATGAGCTGCGTGTTCAGAATTAAGAATGAGCTTCGTGCAAATGAAAATGTATAAGCTTCGTGTTCAGAATTGAAATGTGTGAGCTGTGTGTTCAAAATGAAGTGAATGAGCTGTGTGTTCATAAATGAAAATTTATGAGCTGTGTGTTCAGAATTAAGAATGAGCTACGTGCAAATGAAAGTGTATGAGCTACGTGTTCAGAATTGAAATGTATGAGCTGCGTGTTCAAAATGAAATGAATGAGCTGTGTGTTCAGAATGAAAAAAAAAAACATTGAGCTGAGTGTTCAAAATTGAAAAATGAGCTGTGTGCCCTAAATGAAGTGTGTGTTCAAAATAAGCCGTGTGCCCCAAACGAGCCGTGTGCCCGAAAAATGAGCTGTGTGCCCGAAATAAACTGTGTTCAGAATAAGCCGTGTGCCCCAAATGAGCTGTGTGCCCGAAAAAACGAGTCGTGTGCCCGAAATGAGCTGTGTGCTCGAACAATAAGCTGTGTGCCCCAAATGAGCTGTGTGCCCCAAATGAACTGTGTGTTCAGAATGAACTGTGTGCCCGAAAAATGAGTCGTGTGCCCGAAATGAGCTGTGTGCTCGAAAAATGAGTCGTGTGCCCGAAAAATGAGCTGTGTGCCCCAGATGAGCTGTGTGCCCGAATGAGCTGTGTGCCCAAAAGAGCTGTGTGCCCAGATAAACAGAGTGTTGTGTTTCGAGCTGCGTGCTGAATGAACAGAATATTGTGTTGTGAGCCGCGTGCCAAACAAACAAAGTGTTGTGTTGTGAGCTGTGTGCCAAATAAACGGAATGCTATGTCGTAAGCTGTGTGCCAAGTCTTGCATGGTGCATGCATTTTATCGCGCAATTTTGCACATCGCACTGTTTTGTGCAGTTTATCACTCGCGCTTTCTTGCGCATCGCACTGTTTTGTGCAGTCTACATTCGCGCTTTCTTGCGCATCGCACTGTTTTGTGCAGTTTATCACTTGCGCTTTCTTGCGCATCGCACTATCCTGTGCGTTTCATTACAGGCTCTCATCTTGCATAGAAAATGCTTGTATCTTTTGTATTGAATGTGTTCGCGCTTTTGTGCGCATCTTACCTGCACTTGTTAGTGCATTGCATTGTTCACGCTTTCGTGCACATCTTACCTACACTTGTTAGTAAGTCGCATTGCTCACACTGTCTTGCGCATCCTTTGTCTTAGCACTGTCTTGTGCACAAACTTACATCACGCTGTCTTGTGCATCCACCCTGCATCACACTGTCTTGTGCACCCGTATAGCACTGTTTTGTGCATTCTCTCTGCGTCGCACTGTCTTGTACATTCACTCTGCATCGCACTGTCTTGTGCACATTGTTTTTTGTATCGTTCGCATTGTCTTGTGCACTCCTCTGGTCTAGGAGACCTTAAATCCTGCATCTTCATTCGCACTGTCTTGTGCACTCTCTGGTCTAGGAGACCTTAAATCCGTTGAAGGTGCAATTCCTTTGGTGTTTGTCGTGCCCGAACGACTTCCGGTGGTCTGGTATAGCCACCTGCTTGTGTTTGCGGTGAGTTCCTAGGAGACCAACTGACACGGTGGAAACTAGAGTTCGAATGGCTCATGCCTAGAACGCAAAGGTTCGGGATTTCCGAGACTAAAGTCTGGTTTAAATACCCAGAGGTATATCCTCGGATTGAAATCTGTATGGCAGCCCCATAGATTGAGGTAGCATGTGTATGTGCCTCAATTCTGGATACTGAACTAACCTAGTCTGTCACCCTATTGGAGAATAGGGAAAGCTGCGACCATAGTCAGGGAGAAAAGTAGTACCTGCGGTTCAACCGAGAAGAAGGGGAAGGTCCCCAGCAGCATGAGGTAGGTCATTGCCAATTACCCCTATAAGGTACCTTTGCTTCCTAACTACTACATCATCTCGTATGTCTATTGCATTGCATATAGAATATGTTGCATGCCTATAACTGCATTGTCCATCTATCGATTGCGCCTTTCCATGTTAAGCTTATTCTGGCATGTGCCCATACTTTTCGCGTTAAAGCATGGTTATGTGATTATATGTACGCGTCTATTGCACTAAGGGAATTGTGGTTTGAGGGTGACGGCACCATTTCTGTGTTAGACATGGTTTGTTTGTGTCCATGCCTTTTCTAGGCAAAATGTGGTTTGGCCGCGTGCTTTATTCAATTCATCCATTGCATCCATTTCATCGTATTTTTGTTTGTTACTTATATCATGCCACCCAATTACTTGTACTTTGTAGTCTCTCTGCGAAACACATAGTTTTGCATGTGCTCGCACCCCTTTCACGTTGAAACATGGTTCTGTTATATGTAAGCATCCATGCTGAGTTGTGGCCAGTACTAAGATGTAGGCACTTAGCTTGTGTTAGGCGTCGTTCGGCTCGTGCCCACTGCCTTTTTTTGTGTTAAAAGTAGTTCGATTTTGCATCTCCATCCCTTCATGATATTTGTGTAGTTTTGTACTACTTGTGGTTTGATCATCTCACATGCACTGCATATCATTTGCGTTGTTTCGTTACATTGTATATTAATACATTGTTTTCTAATATTGCATATCAGTCGCGCTATTTTGCGCATCGCGCTATCTTGCGCATCGCACTGTTTTGTACACTGCATCATTCGCGCTATCTTGCGCACCTCATCTGCACTTGTTAGTGCATTGCATTGTTTTGCATCCCTACCGCATTGTTATGCGTTACACTTAGGTTGCATTGTCGTGCACCCCTTCCCGCATTGTTATGCGTCACACTTAGGTTACATTGTCATGCACCCACACTTCGCTTGCGTCATCACGCACTTTTCATTTGCATTACCATGAATATCTCTAACGAATATTGTACCTGTTGAGTTTCTTTCTTTTATAGGCACGATATTGTATGTATGGTTCATTTGAAGCTGGTGCGACCAGACGAACCGGACGGTATTGTATTCTCCGTGTGAGACGTAACGAGAGTTGTATAATTCTCCTACATCATAATTGCATGAAATGTAGTTTGATTTGCCTTCTTGCTTAAAACTGTCGCATTTATTGTGAATATTTGCTTCATTACAGCTTTCTTTGCATGATTCTTACTGCATGAAATGTAGTTTGATTTGCATGGCATTCTTGCTTAAAACTGTTGCATTTATTGTGAATATTTGCTTCATTACAGCTCGCTTTGCATAATCATGAGTTATGTTCGGCTTTGTTCATATCGTTTTGTATTTTGCCCCTACCTGCGGGCACATTTCTTGCTTATCCCGCCTGTTTGTCTAAGTCTTCGGCCTTGTCAAAAATGGGTCGTCTCTGGGCTTTGACATTCACTCCTATCACTTATGACTTTCGAGTTCTGTCAAAGAGGGGCAACTGTAGACACCCCATTTTTGACCGACCTTAAGACTCAGACGTCATCGATTGAGCGCTTGGTGATTGCGCATGTTGTGCTCATTCTGAGGTTTCGGAGTTTCGGCTGAGGTCCTTACCCCCGGACCTCGGGACCCTTTTGTGCTTTGCCTCGGTTTAAGAACCAGGTCTTGTTTTCTCTTCCCAAAGGGAGGGAGACGTCTCATAGACCATCTCTCAGTGGCCGTAGGATACTTTTCGTGGTCGTAGGCCACTTTTCCCGTTTGGAGACCAGTTTCCGATTTTTGGAGTCGTTGGCCGTGTGCCTTGGTTCGGGACCGCTTAACTTTCTCCATTTGGCACGGTTTTTGGCACACACCTTGCTTCCTCTCTCTAAAGGGACACTGTGGCCCGGGAGACCACTTTTGTGGTCGCACGCCACTTTCGATGCTTGACATCCTGTTTTCGGGAAACCCGGCTGTGCGTTTTGACCCCCGAACCCTCATTTTGCATCCGCCTTGGTTCATTTTTGGCGTGGACCTTGTTTTCATTGTTTGGAAGGTGGTACAAGGGTGGGAGACCACCTTTTCTCTTGGAGACCACCTTTTCTCCGGCCAGCCGATTTTCTTGTCAGAAAGCTGGTCTCCTTGGTCTTTGAGCCACATTTGCTGGTCTCCCACCATACCACTAGCTTGCATTCAGTTGGGAGACCACCAAATGAGGCTGCCGACCACCTAAACCTTTTGAACTGGTCGGCCGACCACCAGAATTGGTCGGCCTGCCTTCCCCAATCTTGTCTCTATGAGTTGTTGCCAGCTGTGTCAGTTGGAAGGCACAGACTGGATCCTCCATACACGTGTATGGAGGATCTTTAGACTTGGTTTTTAGCTTCTTTGTGAAGCTTTGGCTTCCTTGGTCTATAAAGGAAGCCCTCCCCCTCCTTGCACCAGGCTCAGAACTTTGTCTAAGGCATACCATACATCTATCTCTATATCTCTATACTTTGAGCCAAAAAAGGGTCTTGTTCTTGCACCTTTGCACACCACCTCATAGCCTAACCCTTCCACCATTGCTTGGAGGTTCTTGGAGGTCATTTTCAGAGGTTAAGGAGCTGGGTTTTTGGTCCAGAAGCTGCTGGTTTTGCTGAGCTTCAAGGGTAACTCATCTTCTCCTTTTTTAAGCATTATTTTGATCTATCTCTTAGCCTTATTTGCATGCATATTTGAGCTCTGTTGTCAACTGAAAAAAGTCTTTTTTTGAGGTTCTTTTGATGTTTGGTTAAGGTCATTTTGTTGTTGGGGGTCATCTACCCCCTTACATGCTTCATTTTGCCTTGTTTTGAGCCATGCCCTAAGGCCTTTGTGTTGACCTTTACTTGGCCTTTTAACCACTGAAATCCAGCGGATTTTCAGTGGTTAACATGTGTTTTTGAGAGCCAAAATCAAAGAGGGGTGACCCTCTCCCTCCTTATCATGTTTGCTAGCATTTTTGGCCTTTCAAATGAGACTTCATTTGCACACCTCCAAGCCTTGTTTCAGGCCCTTTTCAGTGACTTTTAGGGCCTACCTAGGCTCTGTCCAGAGTTGGTTTTGTCACCTTGGGTGTGTCTCTTGCATGTGTAGAGTAACCCCTCTTATAGCCTATCAAAGGAGCATGTCATTCTTGCATGCATTGATCATGTTTCAGTGGGTTTTTGGGCTTTATTTGGCATGTCATGTCTCTAAATTTTTCTGGTTTAGTGGCCTCTTGAATGCTTCATATGCTTGTAGTGTAATCCATGTTCACTAGCTCACATTGCATGTTGTTTTGGCCCTTGATTCTAGCATATTTTGGCCATGTTCTAAACTGATTTTATTCATGATTTGGACTGCCTTAGCTCTATTTTGAGGTCCCATGATCGAATGATGCTTTCCATGCATGCTTGTAGTGTAATACCCTTGCCTAGCTTCGAGTTTTGAAGCCTCTTGCATGCTTAACTTGAGTTGTTTTCATGTTTTGGCATCATTGAACATGTTGTTTCAGAGCTTATACTTGTGCCATATTCCCATGTTTTTCACTCTTTAAATGCGTTTGAGAGTTGTACTTGTATGCCTCATTTTTGGGCTATTGCATGAGCTTCATTTTTGTGCATTGCAAGCCATCATTTTAGTCCATTTTGCCACTGTTTTGGGTGTGCATAGGAACTGTTTGGGGTTGGTTTGGTCATTTGGACATCACTTTGTATACCTATGGTGTAATGCATTTCACTAGTTTCGGTAATTGTGCCATCCAACATGCATCGGGTGAGTTGTTTGCATGATTCGGGACCATCTTGTATGTCATTTCAGAGCTGGAACATGTGTCATTGTATGCCATATTTCATCCTTGTCATGCTTTGGTAGAGTTGTATCTCGTACCTTAGGCTTTGATCCCTTGCATTGTGCATGCTTGTGTGTGTGTCATTGCCTTGTTTTCATCATATTGGCCACTGATTTGAGTGTGGTTGAGGCCCACTCATTTTGGTTTAAGTCCATTTTGCATCGAGTATGCCATTGTAGTTCATAGCATTGCGCATGCCATGTAGTTCGTCGCATTGAGTATGCTATTTGATATTCGCATCGTGTATGCTAGTCACATCTTGCCATATTGGTGCATATGTTGTCTTACATTGAGTATGTGAGCATTAGCATTATGCATTATGCATGCCATTAACCTTGTTAGGTTGTCCGTGTTGCATTTCATATTGGCATTGTGCATGCTATCATGTCATCCTTTGCATGTTTGCATCACTTAGTTGCATAGCATTTAGGTTGCATGCTTGGAGTCGCATTGTGCATGCCATTGTTTGTTGCATTGTGTTTGGAGTAGGGTTTAGTCCAAACACGGAAACGAGGGATGTTTCGTACTCAAAGTGACGAAACGCGCCTCGATTCTTGGTCACCGACACTCTTGACTATCCATGATAGAGTTGTTGGCTTTAGGTGTTTACATGTGCATTCATTTCACATTGAGTCGTGCAATTCGACTCCTCGGCCATCATGCATCGAGATGCGTGATTGATGGCACGAGGATCGAGGACTACACTCCCTAGAGCTTATGCAGTGACGGGGAGAGTGGTCGGGCACACATATGTTGAAAATACTTTGCCTTCTCTCTCTCTTGCCTTTGATGCAGAAAATGCAAAAACCAGGAGAAGAAACTGCCCGGCCGACCAGGTTTTCTGGCAGGCCGACCACCTTTTCTGGTTTTCACCACCAAGGGTGGTTGGTAGGTGGTCTCCAATGTCTATAGCTGGTCGGTAGCCTTCCCCTAGGTTCCCAGGGTGGAGTTTCATCTCCTTGGAGCTTTGTGCAAGTTTCTGAGTTCAATTGCAAACAAAGGCGAGTTGAGACATCGCGATGGATTTCCCGACAAGGCGACTCGAGCATACATGCATCCTTTATCATTCGGAACAGAGCTGAGGCAGTCCATTTCATGTAGCTTACATGCTAATTTATTTGCTTCCTTAGTTTAATTTGTTAATTAATTAATGTTGCGTAATATTTAGCTGTAATTCGTTATTCATTTCGGTTGTGTAATAACTAGTTTAATTAGCTTAGATTAGCTAGTTGGTTCTGTAACTATTCATTCGGACCCTCCGCGAGAGGGCGAACTTTGTAATAAGTGTGCGTGTGTGTGATGCATGTCTTTCAACCCCACGTCTTTCTCCCTTTTATTTACCAGCTTATGATGGTTAGTTTTAGGGCATGTTTTAATTAGCATCTATATGTTCGCATGTTTGCATTCATTCATCTGTATTACATGCACCGGGCTCGGCGCATCATACTAACTGCATTGTATTTCAATTCCAAGTTGAATACATGTATCAAGTTGTATCTCACATGACATTTTAGAATAGCCGAGCCTATCTTAGTTGCATTCTTGCATGTGTTGCATTAGGCATCTCAGCATAGTTAGGATTCATGCATGTTTTCTAATTAGCTTCTTTATTTGGCTCGGAGTACTCGGCAAGTGTTTATGCTTTAGCATCCTTGCATGTGTGTGAGTGACTGCCATGATAGCATGCTTACCATGAGGCTATGTGCTTATGTGATATAACTGCCTGAATGCCTGTGGGTGAAGGTTGGGTTGTTTGAATTGGAATAATTCGTCGAAACCCGTGTTTTAGCCTACTTGCGAGTAGCAAACTTCAATCCATTTTCAAAACAAACGGATATGCAATGCTTTGTTCCAACTTAGGCAATCTAGTCTATACTTGTATACTGTGCGCATCACATAGTAATTCTAGGCTAATAAATCGGAATAAGAGCACATGTGTTTTCAAAAACTCAATATCATGCTTAGTAGTGGCCGATCTTTGATCGGGCGAGCGGGGTGCTCATGAAATGACCTTCCCCAATCGTACCCAAGTTCCTGAGCCGAGGCAACTTTGGTGATGACGGACACGTGGCCTTAGGCACGAGTTAGGTTTCCTAAATTCCCCCAAAATAAAATATTTAGGTGGCGACTCTGTATCTGGCAAAGCAGTCCATGTTTGGCACTTCTTTCTAAAAATTAGTTTTTCAAAACAATTTGCCGAATTTGGACTCTTTGGTGATTTATCGGTCTCGCATTGTACTTTGCGGGATTAGATTCAGAACCGTGACGTTGAGTCCGAACTGTAGTGAGCCCAATGAACAAAACGGGATTTCTCCTGGGACGTTCGGGGACGTCTACACATACCAATTTGGATTTGACCAGTGTGCTCTGGGACCGGCTCCTCCTTTATTGTCTTTTTCGGAAAGCTACGAGTGATTTACTCGCGAACTTATACATGTCATGCTTCTTGTATCTGGCTCTTTGACAATGTCGGGTTTGAGCTGGGTAGGGGGTTTCACCCCCTCTTTCAGGAGATATTGGCAGAAGAACAGTGATGCATTTATTGAGTTTGTCCAGAGTAAACTAACTATATGTCTACCTCCGCTGATTTATAAGAAGGACTCCTCTCTTCGGCTGTCTAAGAGTTGGAAATCTGATCATATGTATGAGAGCTTCTTCACTTCATCCGCTTCGACTGACCCTCCAGCTCGGACATCTACTTCTAGTTTGGTGATTGTTGTCCTAGAGCCAGTCCCTCTGAATAAGGCTTCTGGTCCTCAGATGACCCGCCTTAAGAAGATGGCTCACAAGCTGGCTTCTGATGCCAGTCCTTCTACTCCTCGCCTTTCTAAAAGGCTCCACCAGGTACTAGATAGACATCTTAGTTCTTCCGCTGATTTGTAATTATTTTCCTTCTGGCAGCTATACCCTCTTAAATGAACATTCTTTACTTCCCTGTTGTACAGGACCCTACTCCGTCTTTTGATCTTGCAGCTGCTGACGTTCTCAGTATCGCCATTGCTGATGTTCTTGGTACCGTGGATATTGGCCATGTTGCCCTTACCAGGCCAGACTCAGACCTGGATGACACTCTTTCTTTGTTTGCACGGCTTGTGAAGATGCGTAACCCTTTTGTAGCAGTTATAGATGATGATGAAGCTGAGTCTTTCGATCACTTTTGTGACCTTGTCTCGCGTATACGTCATCACCGGCCTATTGTGATTGAGGATGCCTTCTCATCTGTTAGATATTTCCCTTCTCGCTTAGTTGTAGAGGAGGAGCGTCATCTTGGCGACGAGGTTATCAGGGCTTACTGCTTTGATGTTGAGATTATTGAGAACCATAGCTCTGGTGCTGAGATTGTTGAAGGGACTGGTGTCGCAGGGATTAATGTCGTAGGACATGCTTCTGGGGGCAATGTATAGATGGGGTGTACTTCCGAGGGACATGCTTCTGGAGGCCGTGCAGAGATGAGGTGTGCTTCTGGTGGTGCCGAGGGAAACACTTTCAAAGGTAGTGTAGAAATGAGATACGCCTCTTAGAGTAGTGTGGAGGTGGATGTGCTAGAAATCTCTGAGACTTGCTCGGGCACTTATGGTGATTCTCGTCATCCGGCCTTCCTTCCTTCCTCAGGGATGACTGCTACTATTCTAGCTTCATTAGATGTTGAGATCGATCAGGTGCCCCCTGTATGGCCAAGTGACTTTGTTGATGCTAAGAGCCCTCCAATTGCCCTAGCTTTGCGTAATGATTCTCCCTCAGGTAATCTTGCTTTCTGAAATTTGTCATGTACTTCTATTTGTGAGAACTTTTTGTTCAAATGGCTTTACTGCTCCCTATCCCTAATAAGACTTCCTTATCTTTTCTTCAGTGTTAGCCGCTACCGGGGTCCTGCCTTCACCTGTCTTGGACTCTGCTCCTACTCTCTTTGTGACTCCTCACGACTTTCCTTCTCGAGAGGACACACCTGCATTTGAGACGACTGCTAGAGGCTCTTCCTCATAAGTGCCTTTGAATTTTTTGGATCTAATCTCAGTGATTTCCACTTTGATAGTGATGTTTTTGGCCTTTCCTCTCATCGGACCGTATTCTTAGGATCGGGACTTCTCCTGAAAGTTACCCCTGCGGGTGGTTCATCTAACCAGATAGAAATTGGAGAGGTTCCTGAAACTAATACATTCCCGGCCTCAGTTCCCCTTCCGGCTTCTGGAAAAGTACCATTTCTCCATTATTGGGTAGCTTCTAAGTTTGCATTGGTTCTATAGCTTGTGCATTTGAGTTACCCTGAGACCTTTGCTTCATTTGCTCGCCAATGTCCGCTCATTCAGACTACTCTTCTTGAGTCTTTTGCCACTATCCTATATAGCTTGGATAGGCAAACGGCTGTGTGACCTTAACGGGAAAGTAGTCGAGACAGAATATTAGGGGATCTTTGACATGAAGAGTCTTCAAGTGGATCTATCTTGGCTTCAGAAGCACCTAGATATAGCCTCGAACGCCAGTCAATGGGTAGAAGTTTTGTTTGTGCTTGCCTAACCTCTATAGATTACAAAGGCAACTCTTCGTGAACTTGAGTCGGGCTATGCTCCGGCCTTGGAGGCTTTCGAGGCACACTCTATTGCTTGTCCTCGGATGTAGATGTGACGAGCAATTTCTTTCACGGTGTTTTTCGAAGAGATTGAGTTATTGTTTTTACATTACTTTTTGGCCCCTTTCGATAAAAATATTTTATCTAGGACAATGCAATGAAATGATAAAGGTTTTGTTTTTTTGTTTGTGGAGATTTATTCACTGTTTTCTCATTCTATTTGATAAAACATTTATCTCGAATGATACAATGGAAACAACAATTACATGCACATGTTCATAAAAGCTAAAATATTCTCATTAATTCTTCAACTTTCTTGACAGTATTTAAGCATTTACGTACATATCTCATAACATCATCAATACGCCAACCAAATACGGATATAACAAAAGGGACTTAGCCCTGTATACAAAGTAAACAAAAGACATTAAGAGCTTAAAACTCGGTCACAAAACATCTTGATCACATTGACTTTCAGGAACCTCCACGTGAGGCACAATGGTTGGCTTGATAAAACAGAAGTCAGACAGAAGCCCTGAAGCCTGGTTCTACACACACTCACCTACATATATATGTATATACAAACAGTGAGGTAAAGCCCAATGAATAACATTAATGTAAAGAGGTTAGTGAACGAATTCCGAACATATCATATTCATAAAACAGATCATAATAGAATCAATTCTCATATCCGAACATAATAATGGTACATCTAGTAGAACATATTGCATCGTCATCCGACTAGAGTAATCGGTTCCGGATACCGATTAAACACATCACCACTTTGACAAGTGGCTAACGAGATCTCATAATTACATATATGTCTTGGACCTGCATTAAAACGTCGTCCCTCATGACTTAGGACTATCTATATGTAACAACCCTGATCCGCAATTAGCTACTAATCCGTAATTAAGGATGTTAATTAAGTAGATAAAATAAATTATGTTTTTATTATGTATTTTGCATGATTTTTGGCTTTCTATCTATTACTTGTAGAAATATATGTCTGGAATTCCAAAATCGGAATTGGTTACATGAATATGTTATTCGGAATTTTTAGAACCATATGGCAAATTTTATTAAAAATCGATTCAATCTGATTAATTAAGTTGCGTTTGGCAAGCCTTATATTCTAATTAATGTATTATGGCATCATGACTATATATGGCCTTTTAAGCTCATTCTTACGCTCATTTCTTCAACACTTTGAGCTCCCAAAATCTGAGATTTACATTGTAGAGAGAGAAACTCTCATTTTAGAGAGAGAGAAAGGAAAAGATTGAAGAGGAATTGAAGGTTTTGTGTTGAACTCATCAAGATTGTGTAAGAACAAGTGTGTTTAAAGATTCTAGGTAAGAATTCAACCTCCAATTTATGAATCTAAGATATCAACATGAAGATTATGTGTTTAGATGTGTAAATTGAGCTTTGAATGAAGAATTTGTTGTAATTCATACATGCAAGCATGCATAAGTGTTAAGTCACCATCTTGATCATGAGCTTCATTATTGTGTTGAATTTGGAGCAAGAAATGTACATGCATGTATATTTTACCAAGTTCTAAGAGTGAATTCCATGTTCATATAGTCTTAGAGGAGAATTGGGAGAAGGAATTTTACATACATGCATAAACATGAAGAGTCTTACCATGTGAGTTAATTTTGAGCATCTAAGTTATTATCATAAGTTATTTGGCACATGCATGTTTGAATTATCATGTTTTGAACCTTGATTTCATGATTTGGAAAATAATTTCTTACATGCATGGAGCTTATGAGATCAATTTGTTAAATTCATGAGTTTTGAAGAAAAAGCCTGAAAGATTTTACATGCATGTTTTGTTTCTTAACTTTCAAGTTGAATTTGAGTTATTGGCAAGCTCTTGGGCCATGATTTTATGAAATGATCCTTAATTCATCATATTTTGCAAGTTTACAATGTTATCTCAAGTTTTGGGGCCCAAGAGATGTGTTTTGGAGAGTTGCATTCGAGTTTGAAACTTGGAGATTAAATCTGGAAATTCCAGAATTTGAACCTATGCTCGAGCGTAGGAGTTCACGCTCGAACGAGAACTCTGAATGCGTGCACTTCTGCTCGAGCGACATGATACCCGCTCGAGCGTGAAATGCATGTGTCCAGAAGTTCGCATGTTTTGCAGCACGCTCGAGTGACAGAAGTCACGCTCGAGCGAGGGTCTGAGCCTCACGCTCGAGCGGGTATCGAGCGTCTGTCGAGCATGAAAAGCAAGCAATCAGTATTTTTTCTGAATTTACAGTCTGCTCGAGCGAGAGAAGTCACGCTCGAGCGAACCCTCACATTTTGCATGTCCGCTCGAGCGAGGAAAGCTTTGCTCGAGTGGGGACCCTGTTTTCAGAAATTTGACTAAGTGTTTCCCAATGCATCTTGGCATCCTCATTGCATCTTAGACATTCCTAAGCCTTAGTTTAGCCATAGTAATGAGGCTATGAATTAGAAACACACTAAGAAATGAATGTACTGAGTTAAGAGATTACAAGTGTGTGTTTTGAAGCAATGTGATAAGACATAACAAGAATCAATGTAAAGAAAGCTAAGCCGTGACGGCCATGTGAACACGTGTAATGATAAGATATGTTTGTGTTATGTACTTTTGTGTTTGTAGGTCAACGTCCGAGGATTGATTGACCGTTTACGGGAGCCCACTATGAGTAACGTTATTGTAAAGATATGTTCATATGAATTATGTTCCAAATGTGATTTGATAAGTTATGATTTCTGAAATGATATTTGTTTACGTGAACGAATGTCCTATGTTTGAAATCTATTATAGCATGCATAGATAGTCCCAAGTCATGGGGGACGGCATGTTAATGTGGGTCCATGACATATATGTGATTACCAGATCTCGTTAGCCACTTCATTGTGGTGATATGTGTTTAATCGGTATCCGGAACCGATTACTCTAGTCGGAAGACGTTAAGTGATGTGTTCTATGGGATATACCATTATTATGTTCGGATATGAGGATGATTATGTTATGATCTATTTTATGACTATGAAATGTTCGGAATTCATTCACTAACCTCTTTACATTGATGTTATTCACTGGGCTTTAGCTCACTGTGTGTATATATATATGTGTAGGTGAGCATTTTGGAGATCAGGCCTGAAGACTTTTGCCTGGATCTATATCTCCTTGTCAGCCAACCATTGTGCCTCACGTGGAGGTTCCTGAGGTGTCACGTGTTTTAAGCTCTGTTGTTTCTGTATATAAGACTCGTTTTGTTGTTGTTGGCTGTACTTGAGATGTTATAGTTAAGTGTGTGGATATAATGTGAAAATGATTTTTTGATTATGTATATAAAGTTTTAAATATTCTGTTTCATGTAAGTCTACACAGCTCATTGGACAACTATATTTATGTATTTGCTTCCGCTAACCCTTTAATTTTGTTAAACAATTCAGAGGCCTTCGGTAATCCAAGGATTACTAGCTGTTTACGATACTAAACCTATAGGGGCGGGTTTGGGTCATGACAGAGTAGTATCAGAGCACGAGTTATACCGCACACACGAGTCTATATGAGCTATAGGATGTCCTAGAAAAGAAATAGGGACATTGCATTATCATGTGTAAGTGTGTGAACCATTATGAACGTATCTGAATAATAAAGAAAATGAAATGAAACCTATGAGTATGAACAAAGAAGTTATGTGGAATAACATGTAATGTTGGTTTCAATACTGAATGTGTAATTCTTGTGAACATGACCATATGAATGTGAAAGACTACGTAACCTATGTGAATATATTGAGTTAAGATAAAATGACGAACGTGTTCAATATGAAATGAAACATGAAATCAGTGAAGACTTTTCCTATATTCATAATCACCTTGGTTATGTATAGACAAATGGAAGAAATGAGAAATGTAGATGGATCTGAATCTTCTGACGCTAGAATTAATCGGCTAGAAAGAATGGTCGAAGCCTTAACTGAATCTTTGAGACAACAACAACAAAGGCAAATACACGTACCTGAACCAGCTAATTATGATATGATAACTCTGACACATAAATATAATAAGATGAAACCACTGGAATTTGTGGGGGGTATTGAACCGTTGAAAGCCGAGGCCTGGATTTTAGAGACTGAGAAAATATTTGAAGTATTTCCATGTACTAAGGCCCAGAAAGTTTTGTTGGCAATATTCATACTCAAAGAAGAAGCTAGGAGATGGTGGATGTTAGTATGGAATGATAATGAGGGTGTGACATGTGATAGATTTAAAGAAATTTTCTTTGAAAAATATTTTCCCCAATGCATCCGAGATAGAAAGGTATTTGAATTTGTACAACTAAAACAAGGCGATATGACTGTGGCTGAATATGAAGCAAAATTTACTGAACTAGCCCGATAGGCACCACACATGATAGACACTGACTACAAAAAGGCTAGAAAATTTGAAGGTGGACTTGACCTAGATGTGTTTGACCGAGTTGGTGTTTTAAAATTGCCAAAGTATATGGACGTTCTTGATAGGGCCTTAATGTCCGAGGCAAACATAGCAGCATTGAAAATATCAAAGTCAACATCATCAACTGAATCAGAGGGAAAGAAACAAAAGAAACAGAAAGTTGAAATGACTAGTAATTCGATGACCTCTGTGAATGAAAAATCTAAGGCAGTAACTTTTGACAATGTAAGTCGGAGAAGTAATGTGAATAATGATATATCTGTTTGTAAAGGATGTGGGAAACAACATTGGGGCATTTGTCGCCGCCTATCAGGGGCTTGTTTTAGATGTTGACAGAAAGGACACTTGGCTAAATCTTGCTCACGAACTCGTCTGAACAACAATAGGCCTAATGCTAGTACGACTGGTTCTATTCTTGTACCTAGAGACAATGAAGGGTTTACACCCTAGTTCTAGGAGATGCTCGGAATACTGAAATGAATGACTAACGCAGGTATTACCTTAATTACATGTCAAATGTATGTATGAAAATTGATTTGAGGAAATCCGTGTGACCATGATCTCGAATTATATACATAAATCATTCACGTATGGAACTTTTGAAATTGAGAGCCTATGTCAGTTTTGGAATAATGAACTCTTGCTTATGAATTTACGAACGAATGCTAAATGATAATTGATTCTAGACTCGTATCTGTATATATATGTCCTTGCTTGCAACACTATTAGAATTGATGGGGCTGAACTGTGGTTAATGAACCCTTTGAGACCTACTACCTGATGTGAACTATATGTGTGATACTTTGAACCCTTATGTTTAACAATTACCTATGCTATGGAAAATGTTTGGACTTATATATATGCATACCTTTGCTTGAGAATGTTATTAGACTCTGGACATGTACACATATGACTACACCTTTGCTCGAAGTGATTTGTCATGTTATTTGTTTTATTAACGAGACCATCGAGACTATGACTCTGTGACTGTATGACTGATTTGGAACTTCTGCATAACAACTTGCTATTATGTGCTACCAAGGAACCTTGTATGATACATTACTATGTACCGTATGCTTACATGAAAGACTTATTTGGGAAACTGCTATATTGACCATGATACTTACCTCTTGATATGAAATGCCTGTGTATCTACATGTAAACTTATTGGGAGAATGCCACGTTGTATATGTATATGACCTGAAAAATTTCTATATGAACTATTATGATACATGACTCTGATGTGATTTTGAGAACTGATGAGCTTAGAACAACTATGGAACTATTGATTATGTACCTAAGGGAATGGAGTACGAACTATAGAACCAAATGTACGTTGCTTGAAAATGATGGGGACAGAACTTTTACTTGATATGATCTGATAAAACTTTGGGTTGATGAGACCTTTGTTTGAACTGACGGAACTTGTGTTTAATGACATATGCTCTGAACTTTTGTTTGATATGACCTAATAGAACTTTCATTGATTTGATCTGAGAAGACCTCTACCTAAATAGAGAACTATTATCTGATTTGTTTACGTTATGGGGGCTTGCGAATTGCTTATGGTTGAATGACTGAATTGTGTTACTACGGTAACGAAACAACTGAAAACTTGAATCAATTTTGAACACTTACGAAGAATGTGAACCGTTGATAGCAGATTATGTGATTATGAATAGCTTTTAACCATATGCCTATAGCTGATTGGGAACACACGTAAATGGGATTATAGGAATTTGCAACTTATGCTCTAGACATGGAAATGCTGTATGTATGACACATGGTTAATTGTTCCAGTATTACCGTTACTACCATGGACTTGTTTGAATAAGAGAATGATTAATGTTGTGTTACTGTACTTTGGAATTGATGTTGTGAGACTTATTGATAACAGACCAGACTGATTGTAAACCCTGACATATGTTCTGTGAATGACTGCTTCTGTATTAGCATGTAGTACGATTGAATCTATGGGAACTGAGGCTGATGAACAGTATGGGAATGATTACTTCAGAAATATGTTTACTACTATGGGGTTAATATATGAATTTGCCTGGTATCCTTGACAACTTCTAAATGACTTTGAATAACGATAGTGGATTGCTGAACTGAAAACCGAATTGAACAATGACCGGATAAATAACTCGGAAATGAATAAATCAAGTCTCTGTAACAAGTTGCTTGACGAGGGAAATTACTTATGAAAATGGAAACAATGTAAATCTATGACGTCCGATAAGTACTTGATATACGTAATGTGAGTAATAACTTAGTAAAGCTACGTTCAAGTTAAATTATTTTCTGTATATGGACTAAAATCTGTTTCATGAATGCTATGTATTTACACTATGAATGATTGCCCACCTTTGGCAAATATTTATGACATTAATGCTATGATTCATGTATGCTATCTGTACCTGGTCCGGAGGTTCCTTTATGGAACTGACAAGTTATTCTTACCTGGCCGGAGGTTCTTCTATAGAACTGACAAGTATGATTTAAGACATTCTGTATATGATCTGTCAATGCTAACAGATGTACTATGTAAGATTAAGCATGAACTTTGATTTCTGTATATGATTTGAACAAGAATAAGAATATGAATATGACAATGAAAATGAACATGTACATGAATCTATTTTTGATCTGAAATCGGTACGTGCATAAGACTCTGTTTCTTATATGAACTCTAATCTCTATATATGATTTATGATTCTGTTTCTGGTACAGGAGATTGTGTTGAGATTGGGTTATGAACATATTTATGAATATGGTTATGCTTCTGTTTTATAAAGAGTTGAAGTTATATTTATGATGGACATCATTCCTTTTGATATAAGATAACTCAAGTTTGGAGGACCAAACTTCTTAAGGTGGGGAGACTGTAATAACCCTGATCCGCAATTAGCTACTAATCCGTAATTAAGGATGTTAATTAAGTGGATAAAATAAATTATGTGTTTATTATGTATTTTGCATGATTTTTGGCTTTCTATCTGTTACTTGTAGAAATATCTGTCTGGAATTCTGCTTTAATATGAAAATTGAAAGCCTTATCGGCATCCAAAATCGAAATTGGTTACATGAATATGTTATTCGGAATTTTTAGAACCATATGGCAAATTTTATTAAAAATCGATTCAATCTGATTAATTAAGTTGCGTTTGGCAAGCTTTATATTCTAATTAATGTATTATGGCATCATGACTATATATGGCCCTTTAAGCTCATTCTTACGCTCATTTTTTCAACACTTTGAGCTCCCAAAATCTGAGATTTACATTGTAGAGAGAGAAACTCTCATTTTAGAGGGAGAGAAAGGAAGAGATTGAAGAGGAATTGAAGGTTTTGTGTTGAACTCATCAAGATTGTGTAAGAACAAGTGTGTTTAAAGATTCTAGGTAAGAATTCAACCTCCAATTTATGAATCTAAGATATCAACTTGAAGATTATGTGTTTAGATGTGTAAATTGAGCTTTGAATGAAGAATTTGATTGTAATTCATACATGCAAGCATGCATAAGTGTTAAGTCACTATCTTGATCATGAGTTTCATTATTGTGTTAAATTTGAAGCATGAAATGTACATGCATGTATATTTTACCAAGTTCTGAGAGTGAATTCCATATTCATATAGTCTTAGAGGAGAACTGGGAGAAAGAATTTTACATACATGTATAAACATGAAGAGTCTTGCCATGTGAGTTAATTTTGAGCATCTAAGTTATTATCATAAGTTATTTGGCACATGCATGTTTGAATTATCATGTTTTGAACCTTGATTTCATGATTTGGAAAATAATTTCTTACATGCATGGAGCTTATGAGCTCAATTTGTTAAATTCATGAGTTTTGAAGAAAAAGCTTGAAAGATTTTACATGCATGTTTTGTTTCTTAAGTTTCAAGTTGAATTTGAGTTATTGGCAAGCTCTTGGGCCATGATTTTATGAAATGATCCTTAATTCATCATATTTTGCAAGTTTACAATGTTATCTCAAGTTTTGGGGCCCAAGAGATGTGTTTTGGAGAGTTGCATTCGAGTTTGAAACTTGGAGATTAAATCTGGAAATTCCATAATTTGAACCTATGCTCGAGCGTAGAAGTTCACGCTCGAGCGAGAACTCTGAATGCGTGCACTTCTGCTCGAGCGACATGATACCTACTCGAGCGTGAAATGCATGTGTCTAGAAGTTCGCATGTTTTGCAGCACGCTTGAGTGACAGAAGTCACGCTCGAGCGAGGGTCTGAGCCTCACGCTCGAGCGGGTATCGAGCGTCCGTCGAGCGTGAAAAGCAAGCAACCAGTACTTTTCTGAATTTACAGTCCGCTCGAGCGAGAGAAGTCACGCTCGAGCGAACCCTCACATTTTGCATGTCCGCTCGAGTGAGGAAAGCTACGCTCGAGCGGGGACCCTGTTTTCAGAAATTTGACTAAGTGTTTCCCAATGCATCTTGCCATCCTCATTGTATCTTAGGCATTCCTAAGCCTTAGTTTAGCCATAATAATGAGGCTATGAATTAGAAACACACTAAGAAAGGAATGTACTGAGTTAAGAGATTACAAGTGTGTGTTTTGAAGCAATGTGATAAGACAGAACAAGAATCAATGTAAAGAAAGCTAAGCCGTGACGGCCATGTGAACACGTGTAATGATAAGATATGTTGGTGTTATGTACTTTTGTGTTTGTAGGTCAACGTCCGAGGATTGATTGACCGTTTACGGGAGCCTACTATGAGTAACGTTATTGTAAAGATATGTTCATATGAATTATGTTCCAAATGTGATTTGATAAGTTATGATTTCTGAAATGATATTTGTTTATGTGAACGAATGTCCTATATTTGAAATCTATTATGGCATGCATAGATAGTCCCAAGTCATAGGGAACGGCATATTAATGCGGGTCCATGACATATATGTGATTACGAGATCTCGTTAGCCACTTCATTGTGGTGATATGTGTTTAATCGGTATCCGAAACCGATTACTCTAGTCGGAAGATGTTAAGTGATGTGTTCTATGGGATGCACCATTATTATGTTCGGATATGAGAATGATTATGTTATGATCTGTTTTGTGACTATGAAATGTTCGGAATTCGTTCACTAACCTCTTTACATTGATGTTATTCACTGGGCTTTAACTCACTGTGTGTATATATATATATATATATGTATAGGTGAGTGTTTTGGAGATCAGGCCTGAAGACTTTTGCCTGGATCTATGTCTCGTTGTCAGCCAACCATTGTGCCTTACGTGGAGGTTCCTGAGGTGTCACGTGTTTTAAGCTTTGTTGTTTCTATATATAAGACTCGTTTTGTTGTTGTTAGCTGTACTTGAGATGTTATAGTTAAAGTGTGTGGGTATAATGTGAAAATGATTTTTTGATTATGTATATAAAGTTTTAAATATTCTGTTTCATGTAAGTCTACACAGCTCATTAGACAACTATATTTATGTATTTGCTTCCGCTAGCCCCTTAATTTTGTTAAACAGTTCAAAGGCTTTCGGTAATCCAAGGGTTACTGGCCAGTTACGATACTAAACCTATAGGAGTGGGTTTGGGTCGTGACACTATGGATGCCATAATAGACTTTAAACATAGGACATTCATTCACGTAAACAAATATCATTTCAGAAATTATAACTTATCAAATCATATTTGGAACATAATTCATATGAACATATCTTGACAATAATGTTACTCATAGTGGGCTTCCAGAAACGGTTGGTCAGTCTTCGAGTCTTGACCTACAAACACAAATGTACATAGCACAAAACATATTTCATTATTACTCATTCATATGGCCATACATGGGATTTCTTGCTTTAACTTGTTATTCATTCCATGTCACATAACTTGTTCATATTGGACCACATACTCATATTCGACACATATTTTCTAATTCACTTACGTATGTTGTTTATTAGCTTATTAATCCTTAATGACTCATAAATCATGCCTAAGAATGCCCGAAAAGAGATGGGAGCTAAGATATGTACTTAAAACATCTTCTAAAACATGTTGAAAATAAATTGTTGGCTAGAGTCAGCTTTTCGTCACTCGAGCCAGCTTTTGCAGAGTTCACAATACTGGGAGCTTGCAATGTTGGCTCAAGCCACCACTTGATCGCTCAAGCCAGCTATGAATTTCTGGGCACCAAGCTTAACAAAAATGGCTTCCAAACAACTTTCAAAACTTGGGATCTTGCATGATTTGATCAAAGACATAAATAGCTATAGAAAACTCCAATACCCTTAAAACATCTTTTATTCAAAAATTCATCAATTCTTGAAAGATTTGAACCAAAACTCCTTTATGTAAGATTTTTCAACTCTTCTCATGGTTTTTCATAACATGCAAATGGTGATCAACAACCTCATGAATTTCTGAAACAATGGACATGATTTAAACTCACATGTATGCAAGGACTTTAAAACTCAAACTCAAAATGATAAAATCAAAGATGATCTACCATGAAAATACATGCAAGCCATCTATAAGCTCAAAGACCCATTTCTCTTACTAATTTCATGAAATTAGTTCAAAGATATGTTGAAATCATGATGCATGGAAGGTTAGCTACAGAAAATAGGCTCAAGACTCTTACCTAGAGCTTTAATTTCAAACAATAAGAGATGGTCTTCCCTTAGCTCTCTTCTTCTCTTTTAAACCACACAAGTGTAGATCTTTCTCTCTCTAGAGGGCTCTCTCTCTCTCTCTCTCTCTAGAACTCTCAGCACAAGAAACCAAATGAGCAAAAGAAATGACACTAACATTCTCTCTAACTTAGCTGAATATACACATACACACTCACCTCACTTCTTAAGCACAATGCACGTGCACACGCACATGCAAAACTCCAACACACACACACAAGGGTTTTAATCCCCTACACTCAACACAAAATGCCCAATTCATACTACACTTAATCAGATGTTGAATCACAAATAGGACCAAATTAGATACTAATCATGTATCATCTTAATTAAACACAAGTAGCCTTAATTTATCAAGGCTAACACATAACTCAATTAGCCCAAAACAGTTCTAATCAAGACTTAATTTAATCACATGCGATTTAACTAAACTGAATCACTTTTTTTTTTAACAAAACTTCTCAGATGGTTCCAAAAATTCCAATTAGTCTCTCCATGTACTCAAATTTGGTTTCTAAAAGCATTTAGGCTATCAATTTTATATTCAAAGCAGAAATCATGACAGATAATTCTAAGAATAACAGATAGAAAGCCAAATAGCACACAAAATACACAATCAGCACATAATTCTCTTCTAAACACTTAGGCTTATTTTGGGAAGTGGGTTAAAAGCCACTTCTCAACTTTTAACCCACTTCCTTCTCTCACAAAAAAGTCAAAAAAAGCCCAAAAATAACTTTTAATCATCTTTCCAAAACACCCATTAGTTAGCATTCTTAATTACGAATTAGTAGTTAATTACGGATCGAGGTTGTTACACTTGAGCTTGCTTAAACCACCTTGTAGGGCCCTTCCCATTTTAGAGTAAACTTGGACGAGGGTTCTCATCACACGATTAGGTCTACAATCTTCCATACTAGATCACCTTCTTTGAACTTTCTTCACACCGCAGTCTGATTATAGGCTTGGGTGATGGACTCATAATACCTTTTCATGACTTTTGCGGCTCTGTCTTGCTTTTCCTCTAATGCCTCTAGTCTGGTGGTTCGAGGCTCAACTACCATTCCCGAGGCAAGAGCCATCCAAGCAGATGGTGTCTTCAACTCTATAGGTAACATTGCCTCGGACCCATACACCAGGGAGTAAGGAGTTGCTTGAGTTGGCTTTCTCTTTGAGGTATGATATGCCCATAGGGCTACTATCAACTATTCAAACCAAGTCCCACCGAATTCATCCATCATCTTACTCAGAATTCTTATCAGGGTCTTATTCGTGGCCTCCGCTTGCCCGTTCCCTTTCGGGTAATAGGGTGTGGATTTGTGATGCCTCACTTGGTAAGTCTCTAGGAGGCTCTTCACATGCTTGTTTATGAAGGGTGTGCCATTGTCCGAAAGGACGGTGTTCGGTACTCCAAACTTGCAGATGATATTTTTCTTGATAAAGTTTGTGACTGCGGGCCCAGTAGCATTCTTCAAAGGGATTGTCATGACCGATTTTGTACTCAACTCCGTAGCTGCAAGGATCTATTTATACCCTTTGGATGGTGAAGAGATAGGACCTATAAGGTCAAAAGCACATGTATGAAATGGCCACGGCGTTCGGATGCTGTGTAGATCTATGGCCGGCACATGAATCAAGTTTCCGTATTTCTGACAAGTGATAGAAGGCATCTGACTCCATGGTCGGCCAATAATACCCAAGGGGCATCAATTGCTTAAACAACCGTGCACCTCCTTGATGTTCAATTTCATGGGCTCTTCCGAGGACTAGTTCTGACTCCTTCTTGGAAAGACATCTTAGGGGAGTGCCCTCAATGCTTCTTCTGTAAAGCTTGTTTTAATTAAGAAAGTATTGCCTCGCTCTCCTCTTGAGATATGCAATGTCCCTCGGGTTCTCAGGTAATTTTCCCTTCTTAAGATAGTCAATGTAAACTTGTCTCCAATCGGGGGTATCAATTTCGAAGCAACTCTCATCCTCCCGGATGTATGACTAACATTTGGGGCATTCTTGCTGTAGTTGGTTCGAAGCCCTCTCCATCTTAGGCCAATAATAGCCTTGTTTTTGGATCCTTCTGCACAGATTAATATCCTCATCCCCTCAGGACTTTTCATGAATCTGTTGTAGTTGAAAGCTTGTTTCTTGTTGGCCAACACACCGGGCTATGAATCTGGTATTTCCTCAGAAGTAAAGTTCACCTTGGATGATTAGGAATTGAGTAAGCTTGGCTATAGTCAATTTTCTGACTTTGCTTTTGAGTTGTTTAATGACTTCTTCTCTCCAGTCCTTTGGAAGGTTTTTGTTCTCGGGTATTACTGAAGGCTCTGTTCTCTTCTTGATAACAAATGTCCCCTCCTCCTCTGGAATGTCAATTCTTGCCCCTAGCGTTGCGAGGGCATCTAAAAACTTGTTGTCGGAACGAGGCACATGCTCTATTTCGACCTTCTGAAATTTGTCAAGAAGCCTTTGAACTGTCATGCGATATGTGGCCGAGGCAGGCTCTTTTAAGACGAACTATCCCAAAACTTGCTTCACTATCAGCTTCGAGTCCCTCTGAATCTGAATCTTCTTGATATGTGCTTCTCAGCTACTATCAAGCCTAAAATAAGAGCCTCATACTCGGCTTCATTATTCGAACAATGGAAGTCTAGTTTATAAGACAAATACAACTTTTCCCCACTTTTGCTTGTAAGGACTATCCCAATTCCACCTTTTCCTTCGGCTGCTGCTCCCTCAAAGCTCAATGTCCAAAAGCATTCCTCAGAAACCATAGCTGCATGCATTTCTCCTCTTAGTTCTTCATTTACCGGTTCATAGTCGCCACTTGGAAATTGGGCAAGGAGATCGGCTAAGGCTTGACTTTTGATTGCCTTGGGAGCTACACATGTGATCTCGAATTCACCCAATGCTAACAACCATCATGCCACCTTCCCGATTAGAGCGGCTTGCTGAGGAGGTATCGAATTGGATCACTTCTGGTAACAATCTGAATCTGATGTGCTAAGAAGTAATGTCTGAGCTTTTGGGTGGTGAATACCAAAACTAAACAATGTCTCTCCACCGGAGTATATCGAACTTCTGCTCCTCGAATCTTTCGGTTGATATAATACACCGAGTGTTTTACTCCATCTACATCTTGGACCAATAATGCGCCTATAGACTTGGGGGTTGATGTTAGGCACAACGTTAAAGGCACTCTGGGCTGTGGGGCTATCATGGTTTGAGGCGAAGTCAAGCCGCCTTGATTCTCTCGAAGGCCTTTTGGTGCTCTTGGTTCCACTCAAACTTGGCATCTCCCTTTAACAAAGAGCTAAAGAGGGTAGAGAGCTCTGCAAGTGCTGGAATAAACCTTCAAATATAAGATACCTTCCCAAGGACCTTCTTTAACTCCTTTTGAGAATGTAGGGGAGGCATTGTTCTGATGGATTTGACCTTGTCTTCATT
Source organism: Camellia japonica (assembly GCA_030407325.1). Taxonomy (NCBI): domain Eukaryota; kingdom Viridiplantae; phylum Streptophyta; class Magnoliopsida; order Ericales; family Theaceae; genus Camellia; species Camellia japonica. The sequence continues at coordinate 49,479,743 of JAPPVO010000003.1, forward strand.
TGCCTCGATACCATGCCTATGTACAAAAAACCTGAGAAACTTCTCAGCTGTCACTCCGGAAGCACATTTGAGAGGATTTATCCTCATTTTGAATTTCTGGCACCTCTTGAATACTTTCTCAAGGTCTCGGAGATGGTCCTCTTCTTTTTTAGACTTTACCACTAGATCATTAACATAATCTTCCGCCTCATGATGGATCATGTCATGAAAGATTGCAGTCATAGCCCTTTGGTAGGTTGCTCCGGCATTCTTGAGTCCAAAAGGCATGACTGTATAGAAGAAGTTTCCGAGAGGTGTTCTAAAAGCAGTCTTTTCTGCATCCTCCTTGACCATTTTAATCTGATTGTATCCGCTGAATCCATCAATGAATGAGAACATCTGGTGTCCTGAGGTAGAATCCACAAGGGTGTCGATGTGAGGTAGAGGAAATTTATCCTTCGGGCAAGATTTGTTCAGATCTCGAAAGTCTATACATACTCTGATTTGACCATTTTTCTTCTTCATTGGCACTATGTTCGCCAACCACGTGGGGTACTGTATTGGCCGAATAAAACCTGTCTGTTAAAGTTTTTTAATCTCCTCCTTAATTTTCTCTTCGAGATCTGGGTGATATTTTCGAGCAGCTTGCTTGATTGGCTTGGAGTTTGGGAACACATCAAGATAATGGGAGACTAGGTCGAGATCTAACTTGGGCATTTCCTTATAAGACCAAGCAAACACATCCGAGTATCGGCTTATCAACTTTAACATTACTCCCACTTTTCTAGGCTAAGGCTCAAACTTATGAATATCGGCCTCAAAGCATCTTGCCCATCACTCAGATATACTTCAACAAGTTGTTTGGGCTGAGGCTGAGGCTCGTCTTGCATGCATTCTGGAGCCACTTCAAGCTTTATTACTATGTCATTGTTAGAAGGCTCTTCTTTTGACTCGGAGTTGATGGCTAAAGAAACCAACTCCCTGCACCTTCACAAATAGTACACTATCTTGCCCCATTCTCGAACTTTCATCACCTTCCGAGGAATAGGTGGACTTTTTGGTCAAGACATCGCCGCTTACTTGATTCTGCCTTTGGCTCCTTGTCATCTTTGATATCCTCCCAATGAGGAATTTTGACCCCCCCGAGGCTTAGAGGTGGTGGGATTTTCTTCAGCAGATGATTCGGTGAAGTAGATAGCATCAAAATAATGAGCTTCATGGGTCTCAAAAGGCCTTTCTATAACCTGAATTGTCATCGTCTTCTTTCCTCATTTAGCCTTAACACACTGATGATAACTCGACGGTACAGCCCCATATCTATACATCCAGGTCCTCCCTAGCATGATGTGATAGTTTACCTCGGAATCGATAATATAGAACTTGGTGGCCGAGCGAATCTCTCCGACGGCTAAATCAACTGTTACGCATCCTATAGTAACTCTCTTTTCTCCACCAAAGCCAGTGATGACTATCGGCTGCTTCACAATGCACTCTTCAGAGATTTCGGCCTTCTCTAGAGTAGCGCGGGTCATAATGTTGATAGAAGTTCCACTATCTAGAAAAGGCCCTTTTAAAAGCAGTTACATAAAACGGGTGGTTGTGAGAAAAGGGATACTTCTGATCGGTCTCAGAGAAAGTAATGGCACTAGATTGCTGTTTTGCCTTCCTCAGGATAGATCCCTCAGTTGACATGCATTTCTCATGGTGGGCCTCGGCTATATTAAAGATAGCCTTGGTGATTTCTATTCTTGCCTCCCTGGAAAGTCCAAGTTGGATGAAAAATTGCTTGAACTTTACACAGTCTTGTAGGGTTTTGGCGTAGTGATCCGGATCTTTCTCCACTCTTGGAGGCTCGTAGTTAACCATCTCCTAGGTCTCTTCAAAATAAGATGCCACATAAACATGGTGTCCTCCTCTTCCGTAGTATTCTTCTCCTCATTCTGGATCGAAGGGACCTTCGACATGAGCCCTAAATGCTCTACCCTCTGTATTGAGAGAACTTCCATAATAAACTTGTTCACCCTCGGGCTCGAAGGTGTCGTCCAGATAACAATCATCATCATCGAGATTGGCGATAGCCTCAATCATTGGGCCTTCATAGGCTATCATAGCAACATTCTTGCCATTGTCTCGGTGCTGAAGATATGGTTGTTTTCGGATGTCTTGAGTTCCTTGCTTTTTGAACTACAATTCGTTTGCCTCGACTTTATCTTTGAAAATTTTCCTGAGAGTCCAACACTTCTCTGTCGGATGTTTCAATGTGCGATGATAGATGCAAAACTCGGGGCTCTCACGATCCTTCTTTGATAGGACTTCCTCGACATAAGGTAATTTTAGCTCTCCATTGACCACCCGCTCCTTAACTCTAGCTTTTACCTCCTCAATTCCACATGGATAAGAAACATTGCCATTTTCACCACTATATTGTTTCCTTTTCTGGCCTCTATGACCCCATCCTGGTGACTTCTGGGTATTGGGATAAATTATAAATAGTTAGTTTTAAGTTTATAGAATTATTACGTAACTATTTCAAAAAAAAAAAAAAAAAAGTTAGATTTCAACAAACTCTTCGTGATCAAAATTTGCCAAAATAGTAACCTCACCACTCATCCCAAAAAAATAACTATTCGTGATTAAAACTCTTTTGGGATGCTCTTCATATCCCAGCCCAAGCCTTAACCTCTTTTGCCGACCCTCTAGTTGATTGGATTAAATTCAATTGTATCTCTAACCTAACCTACCACTCGACTGCCGATTAGACTGTTCTCTTTCCAATCTCTTGCTGGTTCATTTCGAAAAACCGTAACTCTTGGTGTCTCTTTGCCCCCAACCCTCGTATTCTAAACCACTCCACAACCATTGCCACCGCCATCGAGTGACAACATCTCTGCCCAACCAAGCAACCTTACCACTCATCCCCAACCCTTGTCTCTTGGCAACCTTCCAAACCTGACTTGTTCAAACACAATACCGATGGTGCCTCAAAAAACAACCATGGGCCAGCCGCTGCCGGTGGTATCATTAAGGACTGGATGGGTAAATGGATTTATGCTTTCTGTCGCAACATTGGCTATTGTTCAGTACGGAAGCCGAACTATGGGCTTTGCAAGATGGACTAAATCTTGCTCTTGACTTGAACCTCATAAGAATAGAAGTGGAAACAGACGTACTTATCATGAAAAATCTGATTCTCGGTAACACCAACCATTGTCATCAACTTAGTAATATAATTTATGACTGCAGGCATTGGCGGAGGTAAAGACGGATGAGGGGGGTCACGTGCCCCCCCCCCCCAGTTTTGAGGGAAAAAAAAATTTCTTTTGTCTTTTGTCATATATAAAATGTATTTTTTTTCTTAACATATTTTTTGGTTAAGGATTTATTGTATTGTTCATAACAAGTAATTATTTGATACTTTAAGAGCACTTTGTGATATTATTTATATAATAGTTTAAACCAACAGTATAGCGAAAAATCTTATCGATTGGATATAATGAACTCATTATTTTCAAGCAGTTGACAGACTGCTTAGGGTGATTTGTGATTTCTCATGCTTTGAGTATCACGTAGACAATGCTATATGGTATTCTAAGACTGTTTAATAATTTTTATTCAAAACACATCATTTATAAGCAATGTCATCTCTTTAATATTTTTCTATCAAATAAAAATTAAATAGAATTTATAATAATTTGTGCTATAAACGATGTGTTTTTATTTTCTACAATTAAGAATTTTGATCCATAATTTTTTGTGCTAAAATTACAAACTTACATCACCATCCCGCACCGAGCTATTCTACACTATTATAGAATTTTAATTTGTTCCTATTAATAATGAATATGTAATTTTTTATGCTTAAATTTAGCTCATAAAATTATTATTATCTTAATGTTCATCATGATTTTTTTTTAAATAAAAAATTATAATTAATAGTGCCCCCTCTAACTCAATTTCTTGGCTCCGCCACTGACTGCAGGTACATCCTCGACCAACTGAGAACCTCGACTATTAGCCATACCTATCGCTTAGGGTAACAAATGCAAGGACCTGCTTACCAATGAAGAATTTAATCACGAGGGCCTACTTGTTTTCTCCTCTATTCCTAAGTGTATTTTCTTTCAAGTATTTGAAGACGTTAGATGTGCTTTTTACCCTAGAAATGTAACCACTTAACTTTATATTTATATAATTTCGATCTTTATTACCCAAAAAAAAACCCCATTAACGTAAATATGATTTAGGAGATCAACAATATATCATCGTAACATTTGGAATGAGTCAAATTATCTCTGGCTACTACCGACACCATCCATTTAATTTAAATGAACCTCCAATTGTTTTGTTTCACTCTTTTCAGAAAAAAAAAATAAAGATAATTTTCTTATATTTTTAACTGATAATAATGACGTAATATCTATGAAAGATGCAACCAAACTAATGTTAAGCACAGAAGAGAAGCATGTAAAATCAAGATCAAAACACTTAAAAAATAAGAAATTTCTTTAAATTATAATAATAATCGCTAAAACTGTTAGTTCCAAAGCCTTACAATGCTACATATAATAATTGAAGACTCCTAATTAACTCAAATTTGAATACTAAAAACTTAAAATACATCAAAACAAATGGAATAAAAAAATAAAAATTCCAAAACAAAAAAACTAGCAAATAAAATGTTTTTTAAAAGTTAAAATTACAAAATTGACAACTGGAACCAATGAATTTTTTTGTAAATTTTGATTGTTTGTTTGTTTTTAAATGAACGTGGATTTTTTGAAGAAAAAAAAAATTTAATAAGCTTGGATGAATTTTTACTTATGGTTTTGCCAATCTAGATATTTCAAAATACTTAAAGAGAAATTAGAAATCAGTGAGATAGTAAAAAATATTTATATTTTTATGATAGTATAAATTTTATGTATACATTGTAAGATTTAATAATACATGTAACCATAATAATAATGCGGAATTAAACTTTATAAGATCTTGAATTCAATACAACTCAAGAATAAAATGAACATATCTTTGTCAGCCATTGAATTAGAGAAGTTGAGAAAACACTCCTAATAGTTGAACCTTTAATTCTTGGCGAACCTTCTTCTCTCTGTCTCTCTTAATTAGGATGACTATAAATTTAGAGTGATGGAAAAATACTCATAATATGAAAGAGGAGTCACCCATCCTTATATAGAGGAGAGAAGACTATAAATTTAGAGCGATGGAAAAATACTTATGATATGAAAGGGGAGTCACCCATCCTTATATAGAGGAGAGAAGAGGGCCAAATAAGCTCTATCAGAAAAATTCCTATCCATCAAGGTTTCCTTTCTTATCTTAGAAGAGTAATTACTACCCAAAAAGCAACCTAAGAAGGGGGAGTGAATTAAGTTTCTACAAATTAAAATTAATAATATCCCAATAATATTAACTACTAGTACAACAAATTATTAACAAGCACAATGATGAACTTAGCAGTAAATGATCAAGCAAAATAACAATGAAGTATAACTAACATACAGGGTAAATCAAATGATTAGCACAAAATATTAGATAGATATAGTAGTAGTAGGAAAGTAAAGAGATTAGGAAGAGAAGACAAACAGATTTATAGTGGTTCGGCTTCAACCAAGCCTACATCCACTCCTCAAGCTTCACTTGAGATTTTTCACTATCTTCTAGCTTCACAGGGTGCTAGCAACCTCTTTACAAATGGAGCAATCCTCCACGGATTTTACACAGACTTCACAAGCCCAAACCCTTGCAAATCTTAGGTGATTCACAATCACTCTCAAGATTTCAAGAACACAGTGTTTGCAACACTTTTACAAGATGAAATGGTATTTTTGCTTTCAAAGAAAGCTTACAATAAATATCTCTCAAAGATAGATATATAAAATGAAACTTTGATTTTTCTGTAAATCTCACACAGGAAAGATGGGCTTAAAGCTATAAGGCTCAGTGTATAATTTCTGAGAATAGATGTAAGTGATTATAGATCAAAGAATATTTTCAGATTTTTTGTAACTTGTTTACAATAGGGGTTTGGTATATATAATGAAAATTATAGCCGTTTGTAGCCGTTGTATTCATTTGAATTTATAACCGTTGTAGTTATTTGAATTTATAACCGTTTATAGCCATTATACTCCATCATTACTAATTTGAATATCTTCCACTCCATTATTACAAATTTGAATATCTTCCACTTGAACCTTTTGAACTGCTGCTGTATTGTGCTGTTTGAACCTTTGTTTTTGGGCTGTTTGAACTCCTGATTTAATCAAATATTAAATACATTCTAACAACATTTAGAATAAAAGTTTAGGTGAGAAATAATAGGACAAAATAAATTTTGATTCTATTTTTCTGTTTCAAACATAATTAAATAAATCATCAAAATAAATTTTGGATTCTATTTAAAACATAATTAAATAAATCATCAAAATAAATTTTGATTCTATTTTTCTTTTTCAAATAAATCATCAAAATAAATTTTGATTCTATTTTTCTCTTCCAAATAAATTAAAAACATAATTAAATAAATCATCAAAATAAATAAGTCTAACAATCTCCCCATTTTTAATGATAGTACACAATGATGTTTTGATTTGATTTGGGAGTAAGAAAGGCTCCCCTTCAAGTCATGCTCCCTGAATTCATTTCTAAATACATAGGTTAGCACATGTGTAATAAATAAGCTTTAATCAACAACATGATATAAGATTAAGATATCAAACTATAAATACATAACATCAGATTAGTTTGAAAATAATACCATAATACATAACATCATATAATTTCTCCCCTTGTGACATTATCAAAAGTAAATCATGGGTCAGAATCTGAAGGAGGAGGAGGAGAATGATAGTGATAAATGGCATCTATACAATTCAAAACATATATATACATATATGCATACACATACAACTCGCCCACGTCTCGCTTTTTCCTTTGATAAACGCGTTTGACATGCGGCCTCACTTTTGCATCATTGGCTAACAAAAGCAAGCCTCGATTTGTACGCGCCTCGGCTCCCTCTCCCTCATTGTCTTCTTCTCTTTTGCCTTCTTCTTAATCACACACTCTTCCATTTTCTTCTTCACCATTCTCTTATATCTCTTCTTCACCACTCTTTTATGTTTCTTCTTCCTCGTCGAGAGACAAAAAAAAAAAAAACTGAACGGAGGAGGCCAAACCTCAGTCTGTTCGCTCTCACCTCTAATCCATGGCTTCCTCATCCCGTCCCCTCACTCTATTTCGGACCTAAACGATCTCATAAGCTCTGTTGGACCGAGTGCCCTGGCTCCTACTCTTCCAACCTTCCTATGATATCGATTGAGTAAATAATGGCAGCTCAATCAGACATTGAAGCCAATCATTTCACACTAACGTCCTGTATGGGGACAGTGACTGCAATCACAAAATTGGCTCACTGATTGCAGAACAGGACGAGTGAGCTCCATCAGGTCAACGCCCAACTCTCTCTGCTCCAGCACATGTACAAGGTACGCAAGCAGAAATAGGCGCACTGAAGGCCGAAAATAAAGAGCTTAAACGAAAGACCACCTCCATGGCCTGATTTTGAGCAATGTCATTCTTGGCCTTTGATAGTCAGTAGGGAGTTATCGCTCTCGACGAAAGCACTGGGGCAAGGGCATCAAGGGTCGCCCAAGGTGATAAAAAGAAGAAGAGAGCGGTGGAAGATGCGAGTAAGTAAGATCGGCGTAAGGCCGTAAAAAAAATGAAAGGGCTTTTTTTTTTTTTTTGATGTTTATTTTAATCGCCGTGTGGCCGTAAAAAAAATGAAGGGTGTTTTTTTTTTTTTTTTGGTTTTTTTTTAATGTAAATATTTGTATTTTGATTTGTTGTTGTATTTATGTTTAAGTACTGAAAAATGAAATTAAAAAGAAGAGAAAAAAATAAGAAATTAAGCTCAAACAAAAAATACTAATGAGAGACCAAATTGTTAATGAGTATATGAAAGCATTTGAGCATGATCTAATTCTCAATTTCTCAGTAAGAGCATACCAATCTCAAGACTATAATAGACATAACAGTGCATAGATCAAACAAGGTTACCAAGCAAGAGCATAAATATGGAGCTAAAGTTCAAGTCACTCTTCCTTTAGGAAACGATCTTCCTCTTACATTATCAACAACTAATCAGCTCAAAGGTCATGTTGTAAGAATTAAAATACCAAAAGCATAGAGATACCAAAAATAATCAGAGATACTAAAACAATCAAGTCTCTTTTTCTCCCCCAATGACATTTTCAACGAAATCAAGCACAAGGAGGGAGTATGGTACAGTATATAGGATGAAAGAATGTAAGTCTCACTATAGCACAAATAATCATCCATATCAAGGTAGCTCTATGATACCAAAAAAATGATAGCACATAATGATCATACAATTGAAGCTCATACCATTTGACAATAATGGGCAAAAAAAATAGTAACATGTGAAGGTGCAAGCTCATAAGTTTGATATTAAAAACAGAATAGAAACTGAGGGGATTTTAAAAAATAATCAAGTTTAAATTCTTCCCCTTGTTTCATTTGGCAAAATCAATAGGAGATATGATAAATGAAAGCTCATAACTAAAATGTTCTCATCAATAATATCAAATAGGATGCCAAAATGATACCAACATGCAATCTACTAAGGATACTAATATGCAATCTAGAAGATTTAACAATCATAGCTCAAGCATGATGTAGAATACCAAATATTACTCATAATAGGTTAAACTCAATATAATCTCATGGAGCTAATGTAATTCCAAAAAAAAATAAATAAAGCATGTTCAAGGTATAGCAATCCATATGCCAAGAAAAATCATGAATTTCAACATGTACCACACATTTAAGCATAGGCATGACTTTTAAGTAAGAGCATCATCAAAGAGTAAACATTGCAAATCATATGAAGCATAATCAATCTTTTTCATATCAAAGTAATAACAGTATTAACTCAAGGGATATAAGATAGAATTTTTACCTCAAAAGCGTAAAAGAGTATATGAGGCATACCTTAGGTTCAAGAGATAGAAACTTTTCAATCTTCAATTTTCTTTCATGAGGAGTTCATCTCAAAAGGGTTTAACAAGTATGTTAGCAAAATGATTTCTCCCCCTAAGTTAGTGCTACCCTTTTCTATTTTGTGTAAATATAGCATTCATAGAACAATCACTATTACTCAATAAAAATACAACACAAATCACTTCTTATCACAAACTAAAAAGGTGAAAAATAATTCAATGATCAAACAAAAGTTTGGAATGCTATTTTTCAGAATTTTCAAGTTGTAACGCATAGCATTATATACATAAGAAAATAGTTTTATACTATTTGTTTTATTAAGAAATGATACAACAATCTCATTTAATCACATAACATTATCAAGAGGCATTTTCATCAATTCAATCCACATGCTCAAGTGTGATAAAATATTTTACTCAATATGGAACACAACATGAATGTTATAAACAATTAATTCATCAATTTATCAATCAAAAGCATTTCATAAGATGTATGCCAATATAATCCATATTCAAAAGATATTCAATAGGATAGATGTAATGTCTCTACAAACGTATGATACTTCTTTTCATTTAGACATTGTTGATGGATCATAATCAAGGAATTTCACAACTCATTCAAATATTCCAATGTAAAGCATATAAGCATGAAATTTTTATATTGAGCATATTCTTGATATCACAAATATAGAATTCAAAATATGGATAGTATATATCTCAAAAACATGTTATGACATCAAAATTGATTCTACAAAGATATGACTCAAAAAGAAATTAACATATTAGTATAAAGTCATATATAAGATGTGAAAAGTATGCTCACAAAAAAATTTATCACTTATTATCTCTTTTTCATAGCAGTGGATGACATGATATAAAATGTTAATGAATACATGAATCATTCATATTCTAAATAGGCATTCATCAAAATAATATAATTCTCATTTTTGAGTTCAATGAATGTTTGAAAGAAACTAGCAGAACATGACTTAGCAAACTTAGTACAATTAGGTTACATGGAAGCAATGATTAGACACAACCTATTGTACACAAATCACACCTTAAAGAATATAGAACTTTAAGCTTAAAGGTGTGTTAGGAGTTATACCTTCATTTACTTCTTTGGAATCTTCACCCATACATTACCTCTATTGTTCATCTTGGTGATTTTCATTTCATCATTCTTCTTCTTGTAGGAGCTGATTTTGCTCTTTAGATTGAGCACTCTTGTTGTGCATTTCCTCTCGAAGTCCTTGGTGTTCTTTGAGATTCCACCTACAAAATATCTTGATTTCTTTCTTGGTACCCATACTTTTCTTGGGTCCATGGGGATTAGTCTCAAGAACATTTAATCTCATAAAAGGTTTAGGAGGATCAAAACCAATGCCTACTTTGTCAAAAACACATCTTTTATTTCCAAGAAGCTTGTTGAGGTTTTCTTTTCCTTTTACAAATTTTCAAGAGTTTTGTTTAAATCCTCAACATTGTTTTTCAAAATATTTTTCTCATTGGCAATAGACGTAAAGTCATTTTTCAAAGTAGTATTTTCCATTTTTAAAACAACCACATCATTTGAAAGAGAGGTAACTAATTTCTTTAATTTAGAATTCTTAACACAAACATTTCTAAATATGTCATGTAATTCATTGAAAGCACTTTCAAGTTCTACATAATTAGAAATTACCTCATCTTGAGTGGATTCTTCTTCTCCAAGAGTCATGAGACACAAATTGGCTACTCCATCATTTTCTTTCCAAATGGCTTCCTTTTTGCTGTCATCCATCATTGAAAGTTCATGAGCCATAAGTGAGTCTAGGAGTTCTTCAATGCCTAATTTTGTTAGGTCTTTTGCTTCTTGGATAGCTGTAACCTTAGCTTTCCATTCATTTGGCAATGACCTAAGTATTTTTCTTACAAGCTCATCATTAGTATAAGATTTACCAAGAGATTTTAGAGCATTAATAATATTGGTAAATTTATAAAGCATCTCAAAAATAGATTCAAATGATTCCATAGTAAAGAGTTCATAATCATGAATAAGCATGTCAATCCGAGATTCTTTTATTTGGCTAGTTCCTTCATAGGTGATTTCAAGTTTATCCCAAATCTCTTTCGCAATAATACACCCAGAAATTCTATTGTACTCATTTGCATCTAGTCTACACACAAGAATAAGTTTGGCTTTAGCATTAGCTTGAAAGAGTTTATAATCATGCTCATCAAGTTCATCTTCAAGTTTAGGCACACTGATATGGTCTACTACATTGGAAGGGATTTTAAGACCTTTAGTGATAATGAGCCACAAAGCATAATTGGTAGCTTGAAGATACAAAGTCATTTTTTCTTTCCAATGAATGTAATTACTACCATCAAAGAGAGGTGGCCTATTGCTAGCTTGTCCTACAGCAGAATAAGTATAATACATGGTTGCTATGGATCAAAAACTCAAGATTGTTAAATCTAAACAAGAGCCCCAGGCTCTTATACCAATTGTTACCTAAAAAGCAACCTAAGAGGGGGGTGGATTAGGTTTCTACAAATTAAAATTAATAATACCTCAATAATATTAACTACTAGTACAATAAATTATTAACAAGCACAATGATGAACTTAGCAGTAAATGATCAAGCAAAATAACAATGAAGTATAACTAACATACAAGGTAAATCAAATGATTAGCACATGAATATTAGATAGATATAGTAGTAGTAGGAAAGTAAAGAGATTAAGGAAGAGGAGACAAATAGATTCATAGTAGTTCAGCTTCAACTAAGCGTACATCCACTCATCAAGCTTCACTTGAGATTTTTCGCTATCTTCTAGCTTCACAGGGTGCTAGCAACCTCTTTACAAATGGAGCAATCCTCCATAGATTTTACACAGACTTCACAAGCCCAAACCCTTGCAAATCTTACGTGATTCACAATCACTTTCAAGATTTCAAGAACACAGTATTTGCAACACTTTTACAAGATGAAATGGTATTTTTGCTTTCAAAGAAAGCTTACAATAAATATCTCTCAAAGATAGATATATAAAAGGGTAAATTACATTTACCTCCCCTGAGGTTTCTGACAAATACAGAGACCTCTCTTGTGGTTTGAATAATTACAGTAACCTCCCCTACTTTACCTGACAATGTCAAGATTCCCCCATTTTTTAACTACCGTTCACACTACTACCAAAAATTGATGATGTCATCAAAGATAAATAGTGAAATACCCATAATGCCCTCAGCTTCTAATTCACCTTCTACTCCTGTCATCACCAAATACCAATCCATTCACCATTGTAGCACCTTCCACAAAATCAGAAATATACATAAAGGTATATATATGTAAGATATTTATGTGTACATATATATATATGTGTTTGTGTGTGTGATATGTATATTGATTAAATTCTCTGTTTTTTTTTATTCAATCAAATATATTTATGAAGGTATATATTTATGTATATATATATATATACATAAGGTTTGATCCAATTCTTTGTTTTATGTTTGATATATATATATAGGGTTTGATCACGCCACGTCGGAGGGAGGAGTTTGAGAAGTCACCGTCGTCGGCGGAGAGGAGGCAGAAATCGAGCGACGGAGACCAGAGAATCAACGCGTTTAATAAAATTAAAGATACGATTTTGAGGGAAGGTTCGGAGGACGAGGAGAAATGGCCTAGCGTAGCGGCAACGGCTTCAATATTGGAGGAGGAGGCGGAGGCGACATCCCAAGCTGAAGCGAGCTTAAGAGCAGAGGGAGATCCTGAAAGACCCTCGACAGGGTTGCGATCGTGTGAGGCAGAGAAGGAGCAGCTATCGTGGGCGTCCCAGTCACAGTCATTGCAGAGAAGGAGGTTGTCGGTGGCTAACCATTTCTCTCTCTCTCTCTGATAGGAGAACAAGGTGAATTTTTTTTTTCCCCTTTTTTGTTTCCATCTCCATCTTCTGGTTTAACTTCTACCACTCACTGCCCCAATGTCTCACTCTTCCTTCCATCTCTTTTTTTTTGCCCTCAAACCCTCCACACACACCACTGCCTCCCTCTATCTCCCCCCCTCTGCCGACAAACCTTTTTGTTTCAACCTCCATCTCCACTTTCTCTGTTCTTAACCTCTAACAAGCAACATCGAAATCAAGACAAACACCACTATATCTACAGCCATAGTGATCAAGAACTCCATGGACGCCGGTGCCACCTCCCTTAAAGACTAATCACCATGAACTCCTACAACGACGAACATTAAGACGATGAGATCTGGTGATGGACGATAATCGGCAAGACCAACAAGATCAAGATCGACACTACTGAGAATCTGCCTTCAGCATCTCTCTGTCTGTCTCTCTTTGGCATCGTTGTCTCGTTTTGTGCTCTTCATGGGTTTGGTGTATCGATTTTCTACTTGTTGAGATATAATAGCGTATACGGTTGGGGCAATGGAGATTTGTGGTGGTTGGGGGTTATGAAGTTAGAGGTTGGTGGCAATGGAGAATCGAAGGAGGTAGAGGGAGAAGGTAGAAATTGGATGCAGTGAAGGAGAAATGCAAAGGTAAAAGAGATGAAGATGGATAATTATCAAATAGAATGAGGTGCATGATAAGGTTGTATGAGGAAGTGAACAAGGGTCTTTTGTCTTTTTGCGCTCAAATGAAGGGGTAATATGGTCATTTTCTATAGGCAATGATATAAGATTAAGATATCAAACTATAAATACATAACATTAGATTAGTTTGAAAATAATACCATAATACATAACATCATATAATTTCTCCCCCTGTGACATTATCAAAAGGAAATCATGGGTCAGAATATGGAGGAGGAGGAGGAGGAGGAGGAGGAGGAGAATGATAGTGATAAATGGCATCTATACAATTCAAAACATATATATACATATATGCATACACATACAACTAGCCCGCGTCTCGCTTTTTCCTTTGATAAACGCGTTTGACATGAGGCCTCACTTTTGCGTCATTGGCCGACAAAAGCAGGCCTCGATTTGTACGCGCCTCGGCTCCCTCTCCCTTATTGTCTTCTTCTCTTTTGCCTTCTTTTTAATCACACACTCTTCCATTTTCTTCTTCACCATTCTCTTCTATCTCTTCTTCACCACTCTTTTCTGTTTCTTCTTTCTTCATCGAGAGACAAAAAAAAAAAAGAAAACTGAACGGAGGAGGCCAAACCTCAGTCTGTTCACTCTCACCTCTAATCCATGGCTTCCTCATCCCGTCCCCTCACTCTATTTCCAGACCTGAACGATCTCATAAGCTCTGTTGGACCGAGTGCCCCGGCTCCTACTCTTTCCAACCTTCCTATGATATCGATTGAGTAAATAATGGCAGCTCAATCAGATATTGAAGCCAATCATTTCACACTAACGTCCTGTATGGAGACGGTGACTGCAGTCACAAAATTGGCTCACTGATTGCAGAACAGGACGAGTGAGCTCCATCAGGTCAACGCCCAACTCTCTCTGCTCCAGCGCATGTACAAGGATACGCGAGCAGAAATAGGCGCACTGAAGGCCGAAAATAAAGAACTTAAACGGAAGACCACCTCCATGGCCCGATTTTGAGCAATATCGTTCTTGGCCTTTGATAGTCAGTGGGGAGTCGTCGCTCTCGACGAAAGCACTGGGCAGGGGCATCAAGGGTCGCCCAAGGTGATAAAAAGAAGAAAAGCGCGGTGGAAGAGGCGAGTAAGTAAGATCGGCGTAAGGCCGTAAAAAAAATGAAGGGGTTTTTTTTTTTTTGATGTTTATTTTGATCAGCGTATGGCCGTAAAAAAAAATGAAGGTGTTTTTTTTTTTTTGGTTTTTTTTTTAATGTAAATATTTGTATTTTGATTTGTTGTTGTGTTTATGTTTAAGTACTGAAAAATGAAATTAAAAGCAGAGAAAAAAATAAGAAAATTAAGCCAAACAAAAAATAATAATGAGAGACCAAATTGTTAATGAGTATATGAGAAGCATTTGAGCATGATCTAATTCTCAATTTCTTAGCAAGAGCATACCAATCTCAAGACTATAATAGACATAACAGTGCATAGATCAAACAAGGTTGCCAAGCAAGAGCATAAATATGGAGCTAAAGTTCAAGTCACTCTTCCTTGAGGAAAACGATCTTCCTCTTACATTATCAACAACTAATCAGCTCAAAGGTCATGTTGTAAGAATTAAGATACCAAAAGCATAGAGATACCAAAATAATCAGAGATACTAAAACAATCAAGTCTCTTTTTCTCCCCGATGACATTTTCAACAAAATCAAGCACAATGAGGGAGTATGGTACAACATATAGGATGAAAGAATGTAAGTCTCATTATAGCACAAATAATCATCCATATCAAGGTAGCTCTATGATACAAAAAAAATGATAGCACATAATGATCATATAATTGAAGCTCATACCATTTGACAATAATGGGCAAAAAAAATAGTAACATGTGAAGGTGTAAGCTCATAAGTTTGATATCAAAAACAGAATAGAAACTGAGGGGATTTTTAAAAATAATCAAGTTTAAATTATTCCCCTTGTTTCATTTGGCAAAATCAATAGGAGATATGATAAATGAAAGCTCATAACTGAAATGTTCTCGTCAATAATATCAAATAGGATGCCAAAATGATACCAACATGCAATCTACTAAGGATACTAATATGCAATCTAGAAGATTTAACAATCATAGCTCAAGCATTATGTAGAATACCAAATATTGCTCATAATAGGTTAAACTCAATATAATCTCATGGAGCTAATGTAATTCCAAAAAAAAAAAATGAAGCATGTTCAAGGGTATAGCAATCCATATGCCAAAAAAAATCATGAATTTCAATATGTACCACACATTTAAGCATAGGCATGATTTTTAGGTAAGAGCATCATCAAAGAGTATACATTGCAAATCATATGAAGCATAATCAATTTTTCATATCAAAGTAATAACAGTATTAGCTCAAGGATATAAGATAGAATTTTTACCTCAAAAGCTTAAGAGAGTATATGAGGCATACCTTAGGTTCAAGAGATGAAAGCTTTTCAATCTTCAATTTTTTTTCATGAGGAGTTCATCTCAAAAGGGTTTAACAAGTATGTTAGCAAAATGATTTCTCCCCCTAAGTTAGTGCTACCCTTCTATTTTGTGTAAATATAGCATTCATAGAACAATCACTATTACTCAATAAAAATACAACACAAATCACTTCTTATCACAAACTAAAAAGGTGAAAAATAATTCAATGATCAAACAAGAGTTTGGAATGCTATTTTTCAGAATTTTCAAGTTGTAACGCATAGCATAATATGCATAAAAAAATAGTTTTATGCTCTTTGTTTTATTAAGAAATGATGCAACAATCTCATTTAATCACATAACATTATCAAGAGGCATTTTCATCAATTCAATCCACATGCTCAAGTGTGATAAAACATTTTACTCAATATGGAACACAACATGAATTATAAACAATTAATTCAACAATTTATCAATCAAAAGCATTTCATGAGATGTATGCCAATATAATCCATATTCAAAAGATATTCAATAGGATAGATGCAATGTCTCTACAAACGTATGATACTTCTTTTCATTTAGACATTGTTGATGGATCATAATCAAGGAATTTCACAACTCATTCAAATATTCCAATGTAAAGCATATAAGCATGAAATTTTTATATTGAGCATATTCTTGAGATCACAAATGTAGAATTCAAAATATAGATAGTATACATCTCAAAAACATGCTATGACATCAAAATTGATTCTACAAAGATATGACTCAAAAAGGAATTAACATATTAGTATAAAGTCATATATAAGATGTGAAAAATATGCTCACAAAAAAAATTATCACTTCTTATCTCTTTTTCATAGCAATGGATGACATGATATAAAATGTTAATGAATACATGAATCATTCATATTCTAAATAGGCATTCATCAAAATAATATAATTCTCATTTTTGAGTTCAATCAATGTTTGAAAGAAACTAGCAGAACATGACTTAGCAAACTTAGTACAATTAGGTTACATGGAAGCAATGATTAGACACAACCTATTGTACACAAATCACACCTTAAAGAATATAGAACTTTAAGCTTAAAGGTGTGTTAGGAGTTATACCTTCATTTACCTCTTTGGAATCTTCACCCATACATTACCTCTATTGTTCATCTTGGTGATTTTCATTTCATCATTCTTCTTCTTGTAGGAGCTGATTTTGCTCTTTAGATTGAACACTCTTGTTGTGCATTTCCTCTCGAAGTCCTTGGTGTTCTTTGAGATTCCACCTACAAAATATCTTGATTTCTTTCTTGGTACCCATACTTTCTTGGGTCCATGGGGATTAGTCTCAAGAACATTTAATCTCATAAAAGGTTTAGGAGGATCAAAACCAATGCCTACTTTGTCAAAACACATCTTTTATTTCCAAGAAGCTTGTTGAGGTTTTCTTTTCCTTTTAAAATTTTCAAGAGTTTTGTTTAAATCCTCAACATTGTTTTTCAAAATGTTTTTCTCATTGGCAATAGACGTAAAGTCATTTTTCAAAGTAGCATTTTCCATTTTTAAAACAACCACATCATTTGAAAGAGAAGTAACTAATTTCTTTAATTTAGAATTCTTAACACAAACATTTCTAAATATGTCATGTAATTCATTGAAAGCACTTTCAAGTTCTACATAATTAGAAATTACCTCATCTTGAGTGGATTCTTATTCTTCAAGAGCCATGAGACACAGGTTGGCTACTTCATCATTTTCTTCCCAAATGGCTTCCTTTTTACTGCCATTCACCATTGAAAGTTCATGAGCCATGAGTGAGCCTAGGAGTTCTTCAATGCCTAATTTTGTCAGGTCTTTTGCTTCTTGGATAGCTGTAACCTTAGCTTCCCATTCATTTGGCAAAGACCTAAGTATTTTTCTTACAAGCTCATCATTAGTATAAGATTTACCAAGAGATTTTAGAGCATTAATAATATTGGTAAATTTATAAAACATCTCAGAAATAGATTCAAATGATTCCATAGTAAAGAGTTCATAATCATGAATAAGCATGTCAATCCGAGACTCTTTTATTTGGCTAGTTCCTTCATAGGTGATTTCAAGTTTATCCCAAATCTCTTTAGCAGTAATACACCCAAAAATTCTATTGTACTCATTTGCATCTAGTCCACACACAAGAATAAGCTTGGCTTTAGCATTAGCTTGAAGAAGTTTATAATCACGCTCATCAAATTCATCCTCAAGTTTAGGCACACTGATATGGTCTACTACCTTGGAAGGGATTTTAGGACCTTTAGTGATAATGAGCCACAAAGCATAATTGGTAGCTTGAAGATACAAAGTCATTTTTTCTTTCCAATGAATGTAATTACTACCATCAAAGAAAGGTGGCCTATTGCTAGCTTGTCCTACAGCAGAGTAAGTAGAATACATGGTTGCTATGGATCAAAAACTCAAGATTGTTAAATCTAAACAAGAGCCCCAGGCTCTTATACCAATTGTTACCTAAAAAGCAACCTAAGAGGGGGGGTGGATTAGGTTTCTACAAATTAAAATTAATAATACCCCAATAATATTAACTACTAGTACAACAAATTATTAACAAGCACAATGATGAACTTAGCAGTAAATGATCAAGCAAAATAACAATGAAGTATAACTAACATACAGGGTAAATCAAATGATTAGCACATGAATATTAGATAGATATAGTAGTAGTAGGAAAGTAAAGAGATTAAGGAAGAGGAGACAAACAGATTCATAGTGGTTCGGCTTCAACTAAGCGACATCCACTCCTTAAGCTTCACTTGAGATTTTTCACTATTTCTAGCTTCACAGAGTGCTAGCAACCTCTTTACAAATGGAGCAATCCTCCATAGATTTTACACAGACTTCACAAGCCCAAACTCTTGCAAATCTTACGTGATTCACAATCACTCTCAAGATTTCAAGAATACAGTGTTTGCAACACTTTTACAAGATGAAATGGTATTTTGGCTTTCAAAGAAAGCTTACAATAAATATCTCTCAAAGATAGATATATAAAAGGGTAAATTACATTTACCTCCCCTGAGGTTTCTGACAAATACAGAGACCTCTCCTGTGGTTTGAATAATTACAGTAACCTCCCCTACTTTACCTGACAATGTCAAGATTCCCCCATTTTTTAACTACCGTTCACACTACTAACAAAAATTGATGATGTCATCAAAGATAAATAGTGAAATACCATAATGCCCTTAGCTTCTAATTCACCTTTTACTCCTGTCATCACCAAATACCAACCCATTCACCATTGTAGCACCTTTCACAAAATCAGAAATATACATAAAGGTATATATATGTAAGATATTTATGTATACATATATATATATGTTTGTGTTTGTTGTGTGTGTGTGTGTGTGTGTGTGTGTGTGTGTGTGTGTGTGTGATATATATATATTGATTAAATTCTCTGTTTTTTTTTATTCAATCAAAATATATATACATAAGGTTTGATCCAATTCTTTGTTTTATGTTTGATATATATATAGGGTTTGATCACGCCGCGTCGGAGGGAGGAGTTCGAGAAGTCACCGTCGTCGGCGGAGAGGAGGCAGAAATCGAGCGACGGAAACCAGAGAATCGACACGTTTAATAAAATTAAAGATACGATTTTGAGGGAAGGTTCGGAGGACGAGGAGAAACGGCTTGGCGTAGCAGCGGCGGCTTCAATATTGGAGGAGGAGGCGGAGACGACACCCCAAGCTGAAGCGAGCTTAAGAGCAGAGGGAGATCCTGAAAGACCCTCGACGGGGTTGCGATCGTGTGAGGCAGAGAAGGAGCAACTGCTGTGGGCGTCCCAGTCACAATCATTGCAGAGGAAGAGGTTGTCAGTTGCTAACCATTTCTCTCTCTCTCTCTGATAAGAGAACAAGGTGAATTTTTTTTTTCCCCTTTTTTTGTTTCCATCTCCATCTTTTGGTTTAACTTCTACCACTCACTACCCCAATGTCTCACTCTTCATTCCATCTCTTTTTTTTGCCCTCAAACCCTCCACACACACCATTGCCTCCCTCTATCTCCCCCCTCTATCTCCTCCTTCTGCCGACAAATCTTTTTGTTTCAACCTACATCTCCACTTTCTTTGTTCTTAACCTCTAACAAGCAACATCGAAATCAAGACAAACACCACTATATCTACAGCCATAGTGATCAAGAACTCCATGGACGCCGGTGCCACCTCCCTTAAAGACTAAGCACCATGAACTCCTACAACGACGAACATTAAGATGATAAGATCTGGTGATGGATGATAATCGGCAAGACCAGCAAGATCAAGATCGACACTACTGAGAATCTGCCTTCGGCATCTCTCTGTCTGTCTCTCTTTGGCATTGTTGTCTCGTTTTGTGCTTTTCATGGGTTTGGCGTATCGATTTTCTACTTGTTGAGATATAATAGCGTATACGGTTGGGGCAATGGAGATTTGTGGTGGTTGGGGTTATGAAGTTAGAGGTTGGTGGCAATGGAGAATCGAAGGAGGTAGAGGGAGAAGGTAGAAATTGGATGCAGTGGAGGAGAAATGCAGAGGTAAAGGAGATGAAGATGGATAATTATCAAATAGAATAAGATGCATGACAAGGTTGTATGAGGAAGTGAACAAGGGTCTTTTGTCTTTTGCCCTCAAATGAAGGGGTAATATGGTCATTTTCTATAGGCAACTAACGTTGTTTGTACAAAATTGACAGAATGGGGGAATCTTGACATTGTCAGGTAAAGCAGGGGAGGTTACTGTAATTATTCAAACCGCAAAGGAGGTCCCTGTATTTGTCAGAAACCTCAGAGGAGGTAAATGTAATTTACCCTATATAAAATGAAACTTTGATCGAATATAATGATCGAATGCAACTATAGTCATGGACATTGAATTAAATCATATGGAGTCTAAATTGATAATATAATCTAGCAAATCAACTAATAATAACAGAGAGATATCGACAAATATGTAATACTTCCCTACTATTTTTGTATTATGTTTATTAATTTCATATATCATATTAAAGTATTACTCGTCTTGATCTTTTAATAAAATAAGTACCGAGAAAAACAAATTTGATAAGAAATTGGTTCTAAACTTTATTATTAAAAAAATAAAAATTTCAAAGAGAGAATTTAGAGATGAGATTGAAGAAATACTATAATAAATGACAGCCTTATAAGAAAAAGAAAAAGAAAAAATACATAGCAATGATCTAATACAAATTATTTTTAACAACTAAGAGAAAGAACATCAAATTATTATCTTGAATAAATATAGTGACAAAAATTAATTTTGTGAAATTTTTGTGCTGCCTCCTCCCATACAGCCTTCATTATTTCATTATTAACACTCTTCTCATTTAAAGCCAACTATTTATTTATTTATTTATTTTATATCTTTATCACTTGGTAGATAACAACGAATAATAAAAATTATGAAGAGGGGTTAAGAATTTAATAGGAGATAAAAGTTATAGATAAGGACATTTCATAAGATAAAAAATTCAAAAAAAAAAAGAAAAAAAAAAGAGAGGATAATATGTGATAGAAGGAGAAAAAAATATAAGTAAATCAAAATAAAGATTTAGATGGACATGTTTTTGATAGATACAGATTAACAAATAAGATTAAAAAAAATTCAAAATAAAAAAAGGATAATATTTGATAGAAGGAGAAAAAAATATAAGTAAATCAAAATAAAGATTTAGATAGACATGGTTTTGATAGATACAAATTAACAAATCATATATTTATTTAAATTTTATTGTTTTAATTTTTTGTAAATCAATTATTTAATCTTTATCTTTATTTATAGACCATGAAATTAATTTTTATGAATTATTTATCAATTTTTATATGTTTATTTATCTATAAGTCATGAAGTCAATTTTTATAAATAATTCTTTTAATTTTTATCTTTATCTATAGGTCATGAAATAATTTTTCATAAATTATTTATGAATTTTTATATGTTTAACTATAATGAAATTAATTAAAGTACAAAATGAAGGGCAAAAAAAAGGAGTAATTTCATTTTTTTAAAATCAATTTTTAACCTTTATTTTTATTTGTATTTGTAGGTCATGAAATTAATTTTTACAAGTTATTTATCAATTTTTATGGGTTCATTTATGGGAAGAAATTTTAAATTATCTATAAGTTATGAAATTAAGTTTTTAAAATTAATTATTTAATTTTTATCTTTATCTGTAGATTATGAAATTAATTTTCATAAATTATTTATCAATTTTTATATGTTTATCTCTATGGACGAATTTTGAAATTTAAATCTTTATCCATAAACCATGAAATTAATTTTCATTTTAATTAATCAAACAAATAGAAAATGGAGGAAAATAGAAAACATGAAAGACAATCAAAGGGGGTTGAAAACATGAAAGACAATCAAAGAGGGTTGCCACATAAAAAAAGAGAGAATTTTAAAATTATGAGAATTTAGGAATGAATATTTGGAGACTTTTGCCAATACAACTACATTTGGTTATATATATACTAGCATATCACTCGTGCTATGGACGGATTGTATTTACAATTATCTATATATGTGAATTGCGATTTTTAAATATCTTTTTTTTTTTAAATGTCTTCTTTTTTTCTTTTTTTTATATTATATTAAAGTTTAATATTTTAATAATAATCATATGTGTTAGATTTTTCAAGGAATTAAATGTCTTTTTTTATATTATATTATATTAAAGTTTAATATTTTGATAATAATCATATGTGTTGGCCTTTCCAAGAAATTTTTTTTATGTTTATTCTTAATGCATTAAAGTGTTATTATGAGGGATAATAATCATATGTGTTGGAACTTTTCAAGAAATTCATGTGTTGGATTTCAAAGAATTTTTTATATGCTTGTTCTTAATACATTAAAGTGTTATTATGAGGGTAAGACTTGGGGGTTGAGAGAAGTTAATAAATGCTAAGGTTTTTTTTTTTTTTTAAATCAAAAAATCAAGAAATTTAGATTGGGAGATTGGAGCTCCCACAAGGCTTGGGGTTAAAAACTCCTTTTTACTTAATATATACTAGCATATCACCCGTGCTATGCACGGGTTGTGTTTCACCACTTTATCTTTGTCTTTTTTTTTCTTTTTTATACTATATTAAAATTTAATATTTTGATACTAATCATATGTATTGGATTTTTCAAGGAATTTTTTTCATGCTTGTTCTTAATGCATTAAAATGTTATTATGAGGGATAATAATCATGTGTTGGATTTTTCAAGGAATTCATATGTACTTCACAATTATTTCTATATATGTGAATTGTGATTTTTAAATGTCTTTTTTTTTAAATATCTTTTTTTTTATATTATATTAAAGTGTAATATTTTGATAATAATCATATGTGTTGGACTTTTCAAGGAATTTTTTTTTTTTATGATTATTCTTAATGTATTAAAGTGTTATTATGAGGGATAATAATCGTATGTGTTTGGACTTTTCAAGGAATTCATATGTGTTGGACTTTTCAAAGAATTTTTTTTATACTTGAGGGTTGGGAGAAGTTAATAAATGCTAAGGGTTTTTTTTTAAAATAAAAAATCAGGAAATTTAGATTGGGATATTGAAGCTCCCACATGATTTGGGGGGTTAGAAACCCCATTTTTCTTAATATATATATAGATAGATAGATAGATAGATATATCTTTTTATTTTTATTTTTATTTTTGTGTGGTTTCTATTCGGGTATTTTTTTTTTCAATTTATTTAAGATGGAGTTGTGGGTATCTTTTTTTTTTTTAATTTAATTTATCTGTGGTTTCCATTTGTTTTTAATTATTATTATTTAGGTAAGTTATGATGTGAGTTAGATATGTTATAGACATGTGAGTTTTATTTATTTAAAGTTTATTGAGATAAACTTTAAAGATTTTTTTTTTTAGTTTTTTAGTTTTTTTTTGTTATATTATAATATAATATATAAAATATAGGTAGATATCTACAACTTTAATAAAAAATATTATCTGATTTTTTAATAAAATAAAAAATCAAGAAATTTAGATTGAGATATTGAAGCTCCCACATGACTTGGGGGGTTAGAAACCCCATTTTTCTTAATATATATATATATATAGATAGATAGATATATCTTTTTATTTTTATTTTTATTTTTGTGTGGTTTCTATTCGGGTATTTTTTTTTTTTCAATTTATTTAAGATGGAGTTGTGGGTGTCTTTTTTTTAAAATTTAATTTATCTGTGGTTTCCATTTGTTTTTAATTATTATTATTTAGGTAAGTTATGATGTGAGTTAGATATATTATAGATATGTGAGTTTTATTTATTTAAAGTTTATTTAGATAAACTTTAAAGATTTTTTTTTTAAAGTTTTTTAGTTTTTCTTGTTATGTTGTAATATAATATATAAAATATAGGTAGATATCTACAACTTTAATAAAAAATATTATCTGATTTTTTTGGGAAGAGAAAAGAAATGCAAGTTTTAATATTTTTTTTTTGAAAATTTGTGAGAGAGATTAGGAGGGAGAGATTATGAAATATTTTTGTTATTAAATAAATAAATCAGTCAATAGTTTTTTTAATCTATTTTGTAAATTAAAAATTAATAATTTTGGAAAATTGATTAATTTGTCCCATTAAGTGATTTAAATTTTGATAGATATACATAATAAAAAATACATAATTATATTATTAAATCATAATTCAAATTTAGATGTTATATCTTTTTGAGATTTATAGCTAAATTCTTATATTTTTTTATTTTTATTTTTGTGTGTAACCATAGTGGATGGGAGAAATTGAAAAGGGTGTTGCAATAATTATGAGAGAAGTCAAAAGGAATTGTGGGTTAAGAGAAGTCAATAAATGCTGAGGTTGGGTTGGGAGAAGTCAATAAATGCTGAGGTTTTTTTTTTTTTTTTTAAATCAAAAAATTAGAAAATTAGGATTAGGAGATTGGAGCTTCCACAAGCCTTGGGGTTAAAAACCTCCTTTTGCTTAATATATAGTATAGATATATAGTATAGTATAGTATAGATTTATCACTTTTAAATAATTTATAATGATATAATATTGAGGTTAAACATCACATAATAAAATATTTAACAAATTAAAATTTGATATCTATTAAATACATCATGAGAGATGATTTTTAGAGTTGATGAATTAAATATCTCAAACATTTAAAAAAAAAAAAAAATAGACAAGTGAATCGTGAACCAACCACTTGAGACCACAATTAACGGTGCAGCTTAATTATACAGTAGAATTTTAAATTAATCACTTAATAAAAAAAATTTGCAACTAGAATGATTAATATTTATTAAATAATTAAGAGATAAATAATAACTCATTAATATATAATAAAAATATTAATGCATGATACTTTAAAAATATTTAATAATTTTCTGGTTATGGGAGACATAGTAAAGTTAGGACTGAGTAAGGATTCCGTGAAATTCGTAATTTGATCCGATTCAGTCAAATACGGTAGGTTTGGATTGATTTTTTGAATTCGTGGTTCGATTTCGGATTGAAAAATTAAAAATCCGTAATCCATTGATCGGTTCCGGATTGAATCCCACGGTTCCGAATTGAAACCGATCTGGATCGTATACATATAGCCTATATTTATATTATACACCCTTCTGCATAGTATCTTCTCTTATTCCATATAAAACCTAAACCCAAACCTAAACCTAAACCTGCATAGTATTTTTTTTTATTACTTCTGTTTGTTAGTTTTTAATTTTAATTTGTAATGGTCTAAATGCTTATGATGGAATCAATTTTTTTATAATTGTTTAAATTTTAAAACAGTATGTTGCTACTATGTTACTATTGTTGAACTAATATGATACTGTGTTTATGTTTTATGAAATTAAAATATTATATATTTTTTTATTATTTAATTATGTGAATCCATGATCTTAAATCGATTCAATCTGTGTTTAAATAGATTGAATCGGATTAATTTCATAATTTAAATAGATTAAATTAATTCTAATTTTTTAAGAATCATAAATAATATATTGATCTTGATTTTATCACAATTCAAATTAATCCACACCACGTTAAAAATGAATACAAATGTGAGTGGATGAATGGGTAAACGATATCCGATTAACTTAATTTTTTACAGGTATATTCTACTTGATGTATTCTAAAATCTGAACGGTTCGAATTATCAAAATGAACCCGAAAAAGGCCCAAATAACTGCACAACAATGAATGCTGTGCACCCCGCACAGCAGCCACACCAATTCCAAGTAAAGCTATAATAGAAAGGAAAAAAGTTCATGCATAAGAGCATCTCCAACCCTTAACCTAATTTTTCATCAAATCTGAGTCAAAATTAACCTATTTCACCAAATCTGAAATCAACCACTCCAACGCTGCATCAAATTTGCATCAAATTTAGTGGGACAACCGGTTGGTCAACCAGTGGGTCGACCCGCCGGTTGACCGGTTTGCCATTTTTTTTTTTTTTTTTTTTGAATTTTTTGAACTTTTTTTGAACTTTCTGAACCTTTTTTTCGGGACGACCGGGTGGTCGACCGGCCGGTCTGGCCGGTCGGCCGGTTAGGCAAGTTTTTTTTTTTTAAACTTTCTGAACCTTTTTTCTGAACCGTTTGAACCCTTTACTGGTTGACCGGTTGGTCAACCGGATGGGCAACCGGTTGGTCGTCCCGGGTCCCTCTCCAACGGTCCAGAACAGTGTTTTGATGAATTCATTACTTCCTCCGCGATTTGATGAAATGTTTGATGAAAATTCAATTTGATATCAGATTTGGTGCATGGTTGGAGCCATGAACAGTGCCGTTTTTATCAAAATTCAAATTTGATATCAGATTTGGTTAAGCGTTGGAGATGGTCTAACAAGAGGGAGAGAAGTGCCACAAATACTACTTATTTGACAGCTTGATGGTCTGTGTCTGTCTGCCCAAAAAGTACATACTTTTCATTTCAAGAAAAGGAAATATGGATTCTTTTCAAAATCGAACTTCTTCGGTTTACACTGTTTTTCTAAAAATTGAACTTTTTATTTTTTTGTATTTTTTATTTTTTTTTGTTTTTAATATTTTACATAAATTTTTATTTTCTAGAAATATCTAATCTAGATCCATTTAAAAAGTATAATATTTGTGAAATATTTTTAAAAAAAATTCACCAAATATAAAATACAAAAATTCAATATATTTTCATATTTTATTATATTTAATGAATTTTTTAAATATTTTTATACTTTTTAAGTATATCAAGTAGATCTAAAAAATAAAAAAATTAATTAAAATAATTTTAAAAATCACTAAAAATACAAAAATATGAATTAAAAACTCATAAAATTATTTTTGAAAACTTCAAACCAAAGAGAGTGATCCAAAAGAAAAATATGATTCTCAAACTTTCAAACACATTTTTTTTATAAAAAAAAAAAAATGATTTACAAGAAAGATTTTTTATATAAAATTGATTGAGAATAGTATGACAGTGACATTTTTCTTTCAAATTATTACTAAAATTATTCGATATTTTAATTTAAAATAAAAAGATTATAAGAAAATCACATCATTTTGTATTAAAATTATATACTAATATATTGTTTATAAATCAATTTGTATCATAAATTGAAATAAATAAATTCGGAGAGAATTTTATTAGCTATGCTTATGTTAGTCAATGCACGGGAGTTAGTATTTTCTTCTTATTTTTTTCCCAAGTACATTATTTACGATTTTTTTTTTTTCAATTACTCATAGCACATTTTGGTGTCAAAAAAATGTTATAGATTCAGAAAAATCATTTAGACAAATATCTAGAAAAACACATTTATAGATCACAATCACTCTACGTCAATTGGCTCACAAACTTTAAACCTACGCCACATAATTTGTTTTAGAATAAAATTCTAAATAAATTTTCATGGTTCATAGTATAGTCCAAAAATATATTACTTCAATAATGTTGTAGAATATCCTTTTGTTTTTAGATGTAAATAATTTTTGGATCCGACAAATAAATGTATATGAAAATGCTACACAAATTCAGGGGTGATTTGAGATGATCTAAATAAGTGCACTTTTTGACTTTTTATGAAATATGAGTTAGGTATGAATTGGGTTTGAAATGATAAGGTAGAGAGGTGATATGACTTAAATAGAATAGTGACTTTTTGACTTTTTCAGGTTATACAAACAAGGCCTTATTCTTACATAAGAGTATCTCCAATAGTTTGCCATTGAAATTGTTAAAGCTAAGCATTTTTACACCAAAAGTGATTTTCCAATGGTTGAAGATGGCAGTTGCTAAATTTGACAAATGTCAAATGTGCCAACTAGGGCTGTACATGAGAACCGTGGACCTGTCCAAACCGTCCGACCCGACAAAAAACAAACGATTTCAAATGTCTAGACGGTTAGCTACGATTTTTCTGTTTCTGGTTTTGCAAATTCATGGTTGAAAGCGGGTACACCATATTTACACTTGACAAATCCGACCTGACTGAATAAAATATTATTTATTATTTTAAAACCTTCAAATAATGAATAGTTTTGGACTTTGAATTACCTTTTAGCCGCATTTGTTTTCCAAGTTGAGGCTTGGGATTAGGATTAGTAGTGAGGTCGGATTCACGATATCATGTTTGTTTGTAAAATAGTCACTGGAGTGATAATCCGTTTGGACTCTGAATCCTCTCTAATGAGGGGATTAGCATAGGCCCGGAGGATTTGGTATTAAAAATTAAACCGTTGGTATTAGAGTATGAATGACGATTTTGCCCACAAAAATGTTCCTTTCATCTTCAGAAAATATCAACAAACCTAGAAATTTACAGAAAATTAGCTCAAATGAGGCAACATCGTTGTTCTCATTCACAAACCCAAAATTTTGCAAGAAAAAAGAAATCATACGCGAATGAAGCCATCATTATTTCTTCCTTCGATCTTCAAAAAATATCAACAAACCCAGAAATTTACAGAAATTGGCTTAAATGAGACAACATCGTCGTTCTCATCCACAAACCCAAAAATTTGCAAGAAAAAAAAAAAAAAATCATACCTGAATAAAGCAACTTCATCGTTCTCATTAAGGTTGATGATCTTGATCTTGTTCTGCGTCACTGTCGGCCTTAGATGGATGAAGTAAAAGCTGTTGGGTTGGCCTTAGATGGATGAAGTGAAAGGCAACATCTTTTTGCTAATGTGATGAACACTTTTTCAAAACCATGGGCTGGTTTTGGAAAAATCATTGGTTGGTTTTTTTAATAATAATAATAATAAATTAATTAATTAATAATTAAATTTTTTATTATTTTTAATTATGTAATTTTAATTTGAATTTTTGAATAGTTTAATTAGGTAATGCATTTTCTAGTTGATATAAGCTCAAATTTAATACTAATACAACAAGGGTATTTGTGTAATTTTACATGATTAATACTATCGTTATCTCTCAAAACAAACATAAACTATTACTAGTTCACTGGTTATCAAACAAACATAATTTTTTTTAATTCCTTTACTGACAGTTCTTTCACTAACAATCTCTTCTATTCTATCTCTAAAAACAAATGCTTTATCTTTGATTACAACAACCTGTAAACCATCAACAACAATTTCCCAAAACCTTTTTAGCTTTCCTGTCATATTCCAACTTCCGAGAGTAAAGTTAAACCTTAGAAGACAGGTGGTCTCTTTCATCGTCATTGCTCTCTATCTCGTTTCTCTTTTTAAGTCCCAACAGAAATAATTTTCATCTTCCCAAAAAAAAAAAAAAAAAAAAAACGATTTCTCAATCTCTCTTCTCTTCCCTCCACTATTTGATCTTTCATTTCATTTTTCCATCAATGGCGAATGATATATTCTTTCCGTAGATGGTGAAAGATGTTGATGGCAACCTCTAGATGACGACAACATTGATTGACGATTGTGCTGGCATGGCAAGTATCCTCCCTCTTCCTCTTTCTTCCTGTTTCTTTTCTCCATCTTTTTTCTTTTACAGATCTGTATTCTGTATGTATGTATGAGTTTCATTTGTTGTCTTGAACTTTAAAAATCTCATTGCCTCTATTTGTTTTCTTCACTCTGTCTTTTAGAAATTTTCGAACCGAATAATTTGAACTGGTCGATTTCAAACTGTAAATCAGTCGACAATGGTTAAGTGATATCCTAAACCAATGATATCGGTTCACCTAACGGGTACTGGGTAAATTCGATCTGAAACGACCCGTGCACACCTTCCAATTCACCAAAACCAAGAGTTTCCTTTCCTCCCCTCCTTTCTCATCCTTTGCAGTAAAAACTACCCAAAAACAGAGTCAATTTTTTAAAAAACAAATTTCACCCAATCATCAACAAAATTCTTTAATCCTATGTTTGGTTGAGGGATTTAGGAATGGATTTGAAAAATGAAAGGGAAAAAATGTGTGAAAAAATATAGATATATTTTACTCACATTTTACCTTCCTTTTTCATTTTTCTTTCCAAATCGTTCATCAAATCTTCTAACCAAACACAACGGAAACAGATTTTTTTTTGATCTGTTTTAAATAGATATTTTAAAATTCATACCAACTTTTTTTTAAACAAATTCACCAGAAACAACAACAATTAATCAATTTCAAAAAAAAAATTATTAATAATCTCAAACAAATTTAAACAAATCTCAAGCAAACAACAACAATCTCAAGCAAAGATCCCAAAATCTAAAGTAAATTTTAAACAAGAAATATCTGTATTTTAAACAAGAAATACCTGTATTTCAATATGTTTACGAGTTTGGGCTTGTGATATGCGATCTACGAAGAGGGTTTGTGATTTTTCATCTCGTTGATTGATGTTCACCGCAAAGGGGTTTGTGATGTTAGATCCTCGTCGACTGATGTTCACCAAAGATAGATGTAAGAGATGGAGAGAAAAAAAGGGGGTGGGATGTCGACTGTGAGAGATCGATCGACGACGAAAAGAGAGAGAGTGAGGGGGATCGGCGACGAGAAGAGAAACCCCTAGTATAGTCCCTTGTTTATCAAAGAGAGAAAGAGAGAGACTCTCACAGTCGTTGAAGAGAATGAAGAGAGTTGGTGGTGAGAAGGTTCTAGACAAGGAGAGCACAAATGAGAGAGTGATGAAAGAATGAAAAAGATGGAAAGAGAGAGAGACTGTGGTCTGATGATCCCCAAAAACTAAATTTTAAGTAATTATTTTTTTCAATGGTGGTTCCAAACGAGTCCAAATCCTCTGTCGTGGTAGCCTGCAATGGTTATTGCAGTGGAATACAAAACGACGTCGTTTTGTTTTTGTTTTTTTCTTCTTTCCTCCTCCTCTCTCTCTCTCTCTCTCTCTCTCTCTCTCACATCCATTAGAACCTAATCCCAACTGACAGAATCAGAATAGAGGAAATGAGAGAACCAAAACAGAGGAATTGAGAGAGACGAAACTGAAGGAGTAGGGTTGATGAGGCAAAACGGCGGTGAGTCAGCAGCGAGGTGAGGAGGAACTGTAGCGACGAGGCAAGGCGAGGGAGGAGGAGTGTGCAAACGCAGATCTAGGATTTTCAAGGAGAGATCGACGAAGAAAACACAACATAGAGCCACGGAAAGCTTCATTGCCTACAACTTCAATTTGCTGTCACGAACATATCATCATTGCCGATATCTCAACTAAAAAATGATAGAAAATGATCACTACATGTAGTTGTAGTGTTCGTTGCAAAAATTGGGTCATAATATTAGCTTCCATTGTTTTGTTTTAACTTAGATTAGGTTTTAATTGTTTATGGTGTAAAGTCCAAAAAATTTGAATTTGAATTTGAATTTGTTTGAAATTTGTAAAACAATTTAGGGGTTCTGTAGAATACCCTAAAAAAATCTATAGTTTTGCTACTTGTATTGTTCCTATTTAATTTCAATGAACCCATTTGTTTTAAAATTCTAGATTTTTATGATAATAATATCCCTATACAAATCGAATTTGGAGATATTGTTTAATCTGGGAAGCTTCTTCATATATAAACAATTAACTTTAAGTTGTGGGCTTCTTGCCAACACTTTCTGCCTCTATATTCCTTTAAATCTCTGTATGTGTTGTCGGTGTATTGCATCGATGATGAAAAGATGAGAAATCAACGGTGCCGGAGCTACATTCAAAGTCGTCAGTGTCGAGAGGGAGGACGACTTCACTTTGCGATGGGGATTGGCTCCGTTAACACAAAGGTGCATTACTTCAACAATGAGGGTTTTTGTGTGTATGTGTATGCAGCGGCGAAGAGGAATCAAGAGAGACGAGTCTTGTGGTGGCAGTGGCTGGACGGTGATGAAATGTGACCGATGATGGTGGTTGGGTGTTGGTGGCAAAATCGAGATCACACACGAGAGAGAGAGAGAGAGAGAGAGAGAGAGAGAGAAGGAAGCTGGTGGCGCCGGAGGAAGAAGAAGGGTTTGTGATGGAAGCGAAGGTGGTTCTCTCAGGTTCTTTCTTCTTTCTTCTCCTTCTTTTCTTTTCTTTTTTTTTTTTTTTTCTTTTTTTTTTTTCGCCCCAAAACAACGTCGTTTTGGGACACTGCAGGAACAATGGCAGGAAACTATGGCAGAAGATCCAGACTCGTTCCAAACAACAATGTCAAGTGATTTTTATTTTATAATGGTGGGAATGAATTGAATATATATATATATATATATATTTAATTTTTTAATTTTGTAAGTGATTTTTATTTTTCAATGGTGGGAATTAATTGTGTATATATATATATATTAATTTTTAATTTTTGTAATGAAGTGTATACATATATATTTAAAATTTTTTAATTTTTATTTAGTTAGGTATAATGTAAATATTTAATTTTTTTATAAAAAAAAAATAAAAATCATAAAAGATAAAAACAAAAAAACTACTTAAAAATTTATATGCAAACATCACCTCAACAATAAGAGGGAAAATTAGTTAAAATTGTGCTAAGATGACATTGCACTATTGGAACACTATTACTATAATTTGATAATTTATTTCTATAACATGCTAAATTATAGCTTTGGCATTGCTTTGGAGATGCTCTCAGTGAAAGTCATGTGCATTGGGTCGATGAGTTTGACTCAGAAAAAAATAATAATAATAATAATAATAATAATTTGGATTAGCGAAAGTGAATTGTTAGATTAACAAGTATAGGAGTTAACCTTCTCAGCCTCTGCAAAACACCAAGTGGTTGCCTCCTCACCTCCCTAAGAAGAGTTGAATATATAATGAGTTGCTGTTTCTAATTACTATTCTAATTCCTAATTTATAAGTGGTGTGTTTAGATTATAAATTTGAGCAAAGACAAATATATATATATATATTGAATGAAATATGAGTTTTTTTTTTTTTTTTTCTCCCCGCCAAATATATGATTCAAAATACAGCATTAGAGGTTTCAAAGTTTTTATTTCCTTTGCCATTTCTTGGTTAGCATTAGATGTTTCAAAAGTTTTTATTTCCTTTACCATTTCTTGGCAACCAAATGGAGCACTAACGTAAAATCTTATTATTATTATTATTACTCTCTTTATTTTTTGCGTGTTAATCCTCTCTATATAGTTAAATCTTCTTATTTTTTTGCTTATCTCTTAAGCTACATCATTAGGCCACTATAACTAGTACAAACAATTTTTTGGGTTATTTTAGGAAATATGTTAAAAACTAATTTTTTGTTTTTATTTTTTTTACTTTTTGTGAAAAAACGTGTAAAAAAGTAAAAAAATAATGTAATCCAAAAAAAATTAGAAGTCAAAAAATGACTTTTAACCTCCTTGCCAAAAGAGGCCTTTCAAGCCATCCTCAAAAATGTTATTACCAAAACATTTTATATAAATAAAATTTTTTTGTCTAAAATTATGTTTGAAAAAATTAAAATTTTTGATTTATAAAATGACTCATTCTCGATAATTTTTACCTACTTGAACTATCCAATTGACTTATCCTCTATGCGTCTGGATTATGTTTATTCAATTAAGCTTTATATTTTTATGATAGTCGGATATCTGAATCAGTTTACGTATTTCTTGACTAATCTTAGAATCCACACAAAACGTCCCTTCCACATAGATCGGACATATCTCAAACAATATCCATAAACATGACCTCAAGAAATTGATAACATATAATGAGAGTTCAACTTGAGACCTGAAATGAGCATACCTAAACCCCAAGCTTCAAATTAACTATGCAAATGTTGGAAACTAGCAATAGGCTGAATATAATTTTTTTTTTTTTAAATGTTATACAAAAATACAAATTTCATAAACTATTTTACTTGCAGATGTGCATGCAACAGTGAGAGGGTAATTTGTAAACAAATTGGGCCGAGCTAAGAAAAATCTTCTTTGGAAGTTGGGCTGCGCAATGGGTCGAGATAAGGGCTGGTATAGCTCGTTCTTAGGCCAAGAAGACATCTCATATTTCGGATTTAGGCCGAACTATGGGCCGAGGTGTTTGGGCTTCGCAAGTTGGACCTCGTCCTTGTTAGCTCGGTCGGAGACTGTTGTAGTTACCTCGGTCTAAACAGACAAAACTGAGGTAACATCAATAGCGAGGGCCGAGCTGTGTATAGCTTGGTAGGGTGGCATTCGATAGATCGGCTTTCGATCACACGGTTCGAATGGCAGGGGACCGAGATAAAGCAGTTCAATCAGAAATGTATAACCGAGGTAAAGGGTTCAGCCATCTCACTTGGCTTGCAGTGATGAGACTCCTAGTAGGACTCTGCCAATGAGAGTTAGAGTCCTACTGGGATTGTGTAAACCATCTCACTTGGTTGGTAGTGAGTAGGAGTGTGACTCCTAGGAGGACTCTGCTAAGGAAAGTAAAGTCCTACTAGGATTGTGCAAACCATCTCACTTGGTTGGTAGTGAGTAGGGTGTGTGATTCCTAGAAGGACTCTTATAAGGAGAGTTGGAAATCCTACTAGGATTGTGCCAAGTAAAGTCTATAAAAGCTCATGACCAGACCTATGAACAGGTATCCCAATTCTTACTCTAGAATACACAGAGCTTATTGTCGATTGTCTACTTGCTGACTTAGGTATCGGAGGGGTTTTCGGCACACACCCACCGGTTAGCTCACATTTGTGTTTTCAGGTGGCAAAGCAATGTTGTTTGAAGGAGTGCAAACTTGATCAACAGGATCATACGAGAAGAATTATTTCGTGCTCGTACAATTGGCGCCGTCTGTGGGAATTCCACAAAGAACAAAACCTCTTGATCAAACTTTCCTCTCTAGATGGAAGCAATGGCACACAACGAAGACTTGCCGCAATCTGTTATTGATGGGCAAACACCGGAACGGGGTGGGAGGCGCGAAGGTTTACCTTCTATCCCACCCATGGCGGAATTAGATCCCCAGTGAAGGAATCCGCGGAGAGAAGCAAGAGAAAGACAGGGCTCAAGTCCACACCGCTCTCAAAGCCTTGATAAGCAGAGGCGGAAGATAGATCCTCAGGTTCTCGAAGATCGCTTAAGGGAGCAAGACAAAGTAATAAGAAGAATGACAACTGACATAGAGTCTATGAAGAGCCAGATAAAGGCAAAGGGAAGAAAAAAGGAGTCGGAGACAGAGGACGAGGATTGAAGCAGAAAAAGTTGAAAAAGACGAAGACAATGAAGGAAGATTTAAAGAAAAAGAAGAGCAGTGAAGAAGAAAGACGAGTTAAAAGACGGACTTCTCAGGATGATGATGATGGTTCTGAGTCGGAGGAAGAACAATTGCGTGACCAAAGAGCGAGATGCAGCAGCAACAAGGAAGCTAGTTGAGCCAAAATTAACACAGAGGGAGGAAGAAGAAGCTGTTCAGAGATCTAATGCTTTGGAGGAAGATGGCATTGGAGCTATAAGGAAAGTTTCAAGGCAAGAGTATTTGAAGAAACTGAAGGAGCTCAGAGATGATATAGAAGACGAGCAGTATTTATTTGATGGTGTAAAATTGACTGAAGCAGAATATCGTGAACTGAGTTGAGGGATTCAATGACAATGACGCTGTCCCTTACTATGAAAGCCCTGATGGAGAGAGTGCACCAACACATCAGGGTAGAGGAAGAGGGGGCACGCACTAAGGCAGAGTCTGGCACAACAGTGATGTCGGACAAAACACTTTCGGCAAAAGATAACACGGTTGACAAGTAGGACTGACCGCGCACAAATCTTTACCCAACTAGGGGCAAAGTGGGTTGGCAGGTTTGACCAACTCTTTCTGAAAAGTCTTTGCTCGACTGGGGGGCAACAGAAGAGGTTGGCTGGAAAAACCAACACTTCTCCTAAGCCGAGGATAAGGATCCAGGTGCAGGACGTTTGGCTGGAAAAACCAAACACTTTGCTCAGAGTTGGCCGGAATAACCAACTTTGAGCTCTCTTCAGCTAGGATTAGGATCTGGGCTGAAGAGGTTGGCTGGAAAAACCAACACTTCTTCTAAGCCAAGGATAAGGATCCAGGCTGCAGGACGTTTGGCTGGAAAAACCAAACACTTCGCTCAGAGTTGGTCGGAATAACCAACTTTGAGCTCTCTTCAGCTAGGATTAGGATCTGGGTTGAAGAGGTTGGCTGGAAAAACCAACACTTCTCCTAAGCCGAGATAAAGATCTAGGCTGCAGGAAGTTGGCAGGTTTGACCAACAAGTCTTTGCCTGACTGGGGGGCAATCAAGAAGTTTGGCAGGAATGGCCAAGCATTTAGCTCTTCGTCAAGCCGAGATAAGGATCCGCGCTGAAGAAGGTTGGCAAGAATAACCAACATTTAGCTCTCCTAAGCCGAGATGAGGATCTAGGCTGCAGGAAGTTGGCAGGTATGACCAACAAAATTTTTTGAACTCTTTGGCCGGGATGATGGTTACCTCGGCCAAAGCAGGTTGGCAGGTATGACCAACAAATTTTTGAACTCTTTGGCCGGGATGATGGTTACCTCGGCCAAAGCAGGTTAGCAGGTATGACCAACAAAATTTTTGGAACTCTTTGCCCGGGATAATGGTTACCTCGGCCAAAGCAGGTTGGCAGGTATGACTAACAAAATTTTTTGGAACTCTTTGGCCGAGATGATGGTTACCTCGGCCAAATCAGGTTGGCAGGTTTGACCAACAAATTTTTGAACTCTTTGGCCGGGATGATGGTTACCTCGGCCAAAGTAGGTTGCCAGGTTTGACCAACAAATTTTTGAATTCCTGGACCAAGATGGTTATCTCGGCCAAAGCAGGTTGGCAGGGTTAGTATAAACCGAGTTAGTCTACTCAGCGAGACACAGAAAGAACGACTGGCCATACGATTGCAAACTCGAAGGATATATACGTTGAAGGAAAAAAAACAGGGCTATTCAAATTTTTGGCATGACGGTGGTAACAGGAGAACAAGGATATTGGGGGCATGCCATGTATCCTAGGAATGACATCGTACCAGATTAGTGGAAGAACATGTTGAGCAACTGACAAGGCTTATTGGGGGCCGAACAAACTTTTTAGCTCGGCAGAGTAGGGCGTTCTTAGCTCGGCTGGAGGAAAAATAATCCCAATCATGCTACGCAGATAGAATTAAGGGGCAATTGAGAGGGTAATTTGTAAACAAATTGGGCCGAGCTAAGAAAAGTCTCCTTTGGAAGTTGGGCTGTGCAATGGGCCGAGATAAGGGCTGGTATAGCTCGTTCTTAGGCCAAGAAGACATCTCATATTTCGGATTTAGGCCGAACTATGGGCCGAGGTGTTTGGGCTTCGCAAGTTGGACCTCGTCCTTGTTAGCTCGGTCGGAGACTGCTGTAGTTACCTCGGTCTAAACAGACAAAACCGAGGTAACATCAATAGCGAGGGCCGAGTTGTGTATAGCTCGGTAGGGTGGCATTTGATAGATTGGCTTTCGATCACACGGTTCGAATGGCAGGGGACCGAGATAAGGTAGTTCGGTTAGAAATGTATAACCGAGGTAAAGGGTTCAGCCATCTCACTTGGCTTGCAGTGATGATACTCCTAGTAGGACTGTGCTAAGGAGAGTTAGAGTCCTACTGGGATTGTGTAAACCATCTCACTTGGTTGGTAGTGAGTAGGAGTGTGACTCCTAGGAGGACTCTGCTAAGGAAAGTAAAGTCCTACTAGGATTGTGCAAACCATCTCACTTGGTTGGTAGTGAGTAGGGTGTGTGATTCCTAGAAGGACTCTTAGAAGGAGAGTTGGAAATCCTACTAGGATTGTGCCAAGTAAAGTCTATAAAAGCTCATGACCAGACCTATGAACAGGTATCCCAATTCTTACTCTAGAATACACAGAGCTTATTGTCGATTGTCTAGTAGCTGACTTAGGCATCGGAGGGGTTTTCGGCACACACCCACCGGTTAGCTCACGTTTGTGTTTTCAGGTGGCAAAGCAACGTTGTTTGAAGGAGTGCAAACTTGATCAACAGGATCATACGAGAAGAATTATTTCGTGCTCGTACAAACAGTAATAAAGTTTAATACTTAAAATATGACCAATAAAACAAGAACATACGGGCAATTCAAACTAAGAATAAAAATAATTTAAAAAGTTTATATATTTATATATGATTTATTATCTACTTTAAAAAAAATAAATGTGATAAAATCATGCAGTAATAACATCAATATGATGCTCTTTTTTTCTTGGTGAATAAATTTCTCACTGAGACCAAAAAGATTAATTGATTGAATCATTAAAATAGAACTCATAATAAATTCATAGGCTCACCATCTAAAAATAAATAAAAAATAGATCCACAGGCTCGGACTGAAAACATTCAACGTGTCATGATTTATTGCCTAAAATGTGAATCATTTTAGGACTTCATCATCCCTTTTCTCTTCTGGATTTGTGTTGGTGCGGAGTAGGATTATCTAGTGTAGATGGACAGGAATTTGCAATCAGATGGTAGTCTATCATTATCATTGTGAATTGAATCACTATGCTCTCAACTAGTCTCAATAAAATTACTTAACCCATATGATAGTGTGGGAGCTCGAAATGAGTTTGTCCTATATCGGTGGGAGAGACATCTACAACTCATTTAGTAAGTTGACTAATTCCTTCTAACTAGTATGAGGCTTTTTTAAAATAAGAGTAAAACCTTGAGGTTCAGGCCAAAACGGACAATATTGTGCTAATCGGATTGGGTTGGTTGCTTCATTTTGCGTCGTCTGTGAGAACTCCCTCCGATGTGAGTCCCTTGGTGTTCGAAGCCAGTTAACTAGGGACTTATGTGGAAGCCCGAAATGGGTCTGAGAGGCACCCATTAGGTTGGCTACTTCATTTAGGAGGAGTTAGTCAATTTATTAAGTGGATTGTGGATGCCCCTCAGACCAATGTTGGACAAACCCATTTCGGACTCCCACATAAGTTCCCAATTGACTGGCTCCGAACGCCAAGGGACTCACATCGGAGGGAATTCTCACAGACAACATCGAATGAAGTTGCCAACCCAACCCCACTGGCATGATATTGTTCGCTTTGGCCAGAGTTTCACGGTTTTGTTCTTCTTTAGAAAATACCTCATGCTAGTTAGGAAGAGTTAGTCAACTTATCAAGTGGGTTATGGATGTCTCTCAAATCGATGTGGCACTACAAAAAAAATTGTTTTTTGCGACGGCAAAACGCCGTCGCAAATACTCCCGCACGCCGTCTCAAAAGCTTTTTGCGACGGTAAAATATCTTTTTGCGACGGCAAGTGGGGGTTGCAACAAAGGGGGTTGCAAAAGGGCTTTAGCGACAGCAAGTGCCGTCGCCATTGTTTTTGCAACGGGAAAATTTCTTTTTTGCGACGGTAAATTTCTGTCGCCAATAATGATGGAAATCTGTGTTTTTTTGCGACGGCACAGTCTTACCGTCGCTAAAAGAGGTTTTTGCGACGGCAAAAATCCCGTCGCTAAAAGTGTCGTCGCTGTTGACTATTGTCGACGGCAACTTGCGCCGTCACTAATGACTATTCTCGACGGCAATTATACCGTTGCTAAAGTCTTGTTTTTCAATTAAATTCCATACCTTTTGCAACAGTCTAGGTGCCGTCGCAAAAAGCCTGGTACAATTTCTTTTTTGCAACGGGGTGTTCTGCCGTCTCAAAAAAAAAAAAAAAAAAAAAAAACCCTGTTTTAAAATTATTAAAAATATAAAAATCACCTGTATTAAATGAAAAATAACTAAAAAAAAATCCAAAAATTACATAATAATATAAATACATACATAAACAAAAGTTGGCAAATGATGAAAATTCATAATGTTGTTCCATTCATAACAATACATAAATAAAAATTCATAACAATAAAAAATATGCCACTACATAATGTCACATAATACATACATAATGTTGTTCACAAATTTAAATAACATAAATCAAAATCAAAACCAAAAGTTTTCGTCTTGATTCTTTCGTGGGTTACAAAAACAGAAGTTGGTCATAATCTTTACACGCCCGCATTCCACAAGAAGCAAACTGCTACTCAGGAAATATCTGAAAAACCAAAATAAAAATAATTAATAACAATATAATGGTGTTAATATTTTAATTACAGAAAAATATAAAAAAATTAACTACTATATAATTAGAAAGATAGTTTAGTAAATAATTTTGATTAGACCGAAATCCGACTCTAACTCCCAAACCGGGAATCCAATTCGAGCCCCGTCTTCTCCCACAAGTCTATCGTGCCTAGGCGGTCGTGTGTGCCAAGTTTCGTGCTAAACCGACGCCGTTTGGTGATTTTGGGGCATTAAACCTCGAATTCAAGTTTCTTAAGGAACTAGTTTGCCTAAAGTGAAATCCGGCTCTAACTCCCAAACGGGGAACCCGATTCGAGCCCCGTCTTCTCCCACAAGTCTCTCATGCTAGGCGGTCGTGTGTGCCAAGTTTCGCTAAACCGACGCCGATTGGTGAATTTGGGGCATTAACACCTCGAATTTAAGTTTCTTAAGGAACTAGTTTGCCTAAAGTGAAATCCGGCTCTAACTCCCAAACCGGGAACCCGATTCGAGCCCCGTCTTCTCCCACAAGTCTCTCATGCCTAGGCGGTCGTGTGTGCCAATTTCGTGCTAAACCGACGCCGATTGGTGATTTTGGGACATTAACACCTCGAATTCAAATTTCTTAAGGAACTAGTTTGCCTAAAGTGAAATTCGGCTCTAACTCCCAAATGGGGAACCTGATTCGAGCCCCGTCTTCTCCCACAAGTTCTCGTGCCTAGGCTGTCGTGTGTGCCAAGTTTCGTGCTAAACCGACGCCGTTTGGTGAATTTGGGGCATTAACACCTCGAATTAAGTTTCTTAAGGAACTAGTTTGCCTAAAGTGAAATCCGGCTCTAACTCCCAAACCGGGAACCCGATTCGAGCCCCGTCTTCTCCACAAGTCTCTCATGCCTAGGCGGTCGTGTGTGCCAAGTTTCGTGCTAAACCGACGCCGTTTGGTGATTTTGGGGCATTAACACCTCGAATTCAAGTTTCTTAAGGAACTAGTTTGCCTAAAGTGAAATCCGACTCTAACTCCCAAACCGGGAACCTGATTCGAGCCCCGTCTTCTCCCACAAGTCTCTCGTGCCTAGGCGGTCGTCTGGGCCAAGTTTCGTGCTAAACCGACGCCGTTTGGTGATTTTGGGGCGTGAACACCACGAATTCAAGTTTCTTAAAGAACTAGTTTGCCTAAAGTGAAATCCGACTCTAACTCCCAAACCGGGAACCCGATTCGAGCCCCGTTTCTCCCACAAGTCTGTCGTACCTAGGCGGTCATGTGTGCCAAGTTTCGTGCTAAACCGACACCGTTTGGTAATTTTGGGGCGTTAACACCTCGAATTCAAGTTTCTTAAAATACTAGTTTGCCTAAAGTAAAATCCGACGATAACTCCCAAACCGAGAACCCGATTCGAGCCCCGTCTTCTCCCACAAGTCTCTCGTGCCTAGGCGGTCGTGTGTGCCAAGTTTCGTGCTAAACCGACGCCGTTTGGTGATTTTGGGGCGTTAACTCCTCGAATTCAAGTTTCTTAAGGAACTAGTTTGCCTAAAGTGAAATCCAGCTCTGACTCCCAAACCGAGAACCCGATTCGAGCCCCGTCTTCTCCCACAAGTCTCTCGTGCCTAGGCGGTCGTGTGTGCCAAGTTTCGTGCTAAACCGACGCCGTTTGGTGATTTTGGGGCGTTAACACCTTGAATTCAAGTTTCTTAAGGAACTAGTTTGCCTAAAGTGAAATCCGACTCTAACTCCCAAACCGGGAACCCGATTCGAGCCCCGTCTTCTCCCACAAGTCTCTCGTGCCTAGGCGGTCGTGTGTGCCAAGTTTCGTGCTAAACCGACGCCGTTTGGTGATTTTGGGGCGTTAACACCTCGAATTCAAGTTTCTTAAGGAACTAGTTTGCCTAAAGTGAAATCCGGCTCTAACTCCCAAACCGGGAACCCGATTCGAGCCCCGTCTTCTCCCACAAGTCTCTCGTGCCTAGGCGGTCGTGTGTGCCAAGTTTCGTGCTAAACCGACGCCGTTTGGTGATTTTGGGGCGTTAACACCTCGAATTCAAGTTTCTTAAGGAACTAGTTTGCCTAAAGTGAAATCCGGCTCTAACTCCCAAACCGGGAACCCGATTCGAGCCCCGTCTTCTCCCACAAGTCTCTCGTGCCTAGGCGGTCGTGTGTGCCAAGTTTCGTGCTAAACCGACGCCGTTTGGTGATTTTGGGGCGTCAACACCTCGAATTCAAGTTTCTTAAGGAACTAGTTTGCCTATAGTGAAATCCGGCTCTAACTCCCAAACCAGGAACCCGATTCGAGCCCCGTCTTCTCCCACAAGTCTCTCGTGCCTAGGCGGTCGTGTGTGCCAAGTTTCGTGCTAAACCGACGCCGTTTGGTGATTTTGGAGCGTTAATACCTCGAATTCAAGTTTCTTAAGGAACTAGTTTGCCTAAAGTGAAATCCGGCTCTAACTCTCAAACTGGGAACCCGATTCGAGCCCGTTTTCTCCCACAAGTCTCTTGTGCCTAGGCGGTCGTGTGTGCCAAGTTTCGTGCTAAACCAACGCCGTTTAGTGATTTTGGGGCGTTAACACCTCGAATTCAAGTTTCTTAAGGAACTAGTTTGCCTAAAGTGAAATCCGGTTCTAACTCCCAAACCGGGAACCCGATTCGAGCCCCATCTTCTCCCACAAGTCTCTCGTGTCTAGGCGGTTGTGTGTGCCAAGTTTCGTGCTAAACCGACGCCGTTTGGTGATTTTGGGACATTAACTCCTCGAATTCAAGTTTCTGAAGGAACTAGTTTTCCTAAAGTGAAATCCGGCTCTAACTCCCAAACCGGGAACCCGATTCGAGCCCCGTCTTCTCCCACAAGTCTCTCGTGCCTACGCGGTCGTGTGTGCCAAGTTTCGTGCTAAATCCGGCTCTAACTAGTCCCGTCTTCTCCCACAAGTCTCTTAACTTAGAATGTAAAGAATGCAAAGATACATTTTAGCTTAGAATGCAAAGATACATTTTATACCTGATCTTCTGGTGGTGGTGTATATGGATTCTCGTCTTCTGCAGATTCCCTAAATGCCCGGTGGCCACTCGATGCATCAGGAACCTATGATAGTCAATGCATAATGTGTTAATCATATTCGAATTTTATACATAATCTTGTGTGAAAATTGAACTATCAAACAATTTAATTTATATCGAACCTGTCTGTTGGGATCCACACTCGCCCCCTGTGACACAAAGGCCATCATCTCAGCTCTCATCTGCTGTAAATGTGTAGAGAACTCTGCTCGCAGCTCCTCCCTCAACTCATCCCTTAGCTCTGCACGAACCTGCTGCGTGATCTGATCAATAGTCGATGGCTGGGGTGTTGACTGTGATGGCCCAGCACCATCTTTATACACCGCTCTCCGAGGCACAATTCTCCCGTATGTGCGACAATATCCATGTCCGTCATGACCTATCAACTCATGGAAAATGGCATTCCTAGCCTCCAAAGTCCGACCATCCTCAGGTAGCATAGAGAGTTGACGATTAAACTCATCCTGTATTGAATAAGACATACAAGTATATGCCAAATTAAGATGGTTGACACACAAAAAATAAACTTTAAATACAATCAAAGGTGTTTGGAAACTACCAAGGTCTGGATAACCTCTGGGTCATCTACTCTGTGTGTCATAAGCCAAACATTCATCTTATCAGTAGACTCCCCTTACTGGTCATCTACATTTTTTTAGAAATATGAAAATTAGAATCCAAATAATTTGCAAATATACAATGTTTATTTATATACAAAAATAAAACAATAAAATGTAAACCTCATGCCGTATCTGAGAGAAAGTAGTATGCCCTGTGGTATGAGCTATGCCGTGAGCTCGCCGATTTTTAGCGTTCCTACTTGCAATTTTCTATAACAGGTTCAACAAATGTAAGTATGTAAATATGATTTGTATGTTTACATATCATAAATATAACTTATTTGTATACCTCAGCATCGGAAGTACGCCAATACTCCACAAGTTGTTCCCACTGGCTTGGCACAATGTGCAAAGGAACATCATCCTTCAGATTAGGATCAGAACTTCTAGGCTTGAAATACTTAGCCTTAATCTTGTTCTTGTGATCCTT
The DNA here is from genome assembly GCA_030407325.1 of Camellia japonica. Taxonomy (NCBI): domain Eukaryota; kingdom Viridiplantae; phylum Streptophyta; class Magnoliopsida; order Ericales; family Theaceae; genus Camellia; species Camellia japonica. The sequence goes on from JAPPVO010000003.1 coordinate 49,524,341, forward strand.
CCATATGCTGTTGCAGTTTTTCATGCAGATTGGCTTGTACTCCTCTGGACATATATTCAAATTGTCCTATAAAACACAATTTCAAAGTTTAAATAATAATAACACAATTTTGGAATTCGAATTTGTGGACAAAAATATACTTTTACCTTCACATCCTTCCAGATAGCATCAACAATATCATCAGGCACATTGTTCCAGTCAAGAAAAGTAAGAGGAACAATGTTACCATTCCGCACAATAATGCCAAGTTGAGTAGTTAACTTAGCCACGTTATCCCCTATTGGGCAGTAATTTTCATCAAATTGTATGTCCAGCTTTTTACCAGTACCCCACTCTTTAATGCCCTTGGCACATCCTCTACCACGCCTAGTCGAGGTTGATGAAGAACTAACATGACCTGCGAGATACAATAACAATAAACAATATGCAATGGTAATAAACAAATGCAAATTTAAATAATGTGAATACAAATCATATCAAATAAACCTGAGGTGGGCTGTGAAGAAGTCGAAGGGTCTGCAAAATACAATGAGAATAAACAAGTTATATATAATGAGCATAAATAAATGTATGTTTAAATAATTTTCATACAAATCAAAGCAAATTTATATACCTGCGGATGGCTCATAAGCTGATGATGATAGCTGCTGTGGTGCCACTGATGGTGGACGCACCGATGGTAGGCGTGGAGGCTGAGTACATGGTAGCTGCTGTGGTGCCACTGATGGTGGTCGATGCGGTGGTACTAATGGCCCCTCAGATGGTGGTGGCACTAATGGCCCCTCCGATGGTGGCCGATGTGATGCCTCCTCTGATGGTGGTGCTACTGATGTCCTGTTATGTAGCACATCAGACATCATGCGCCGGGGATGATCAGGCTTCCTCTTCCTTCCCATAATAATCTGCAAGCAATATAACATTAATTGACATTAGAAACATAGACAATGGTTTGTCATCAACTATAATATGACATTAATTGAACTAATACAATTACAAAGACAAAGTAAATTAAGAAATTGATGATTAACTACAACCTTGGCCTTAATTGAATTACTAATGTTGATTAAATATCAGCCTATTTGAACATCAACTGTTTCCCCTTCTGCGGCTTCCCTCACCCAACCAACTTCTTCATCACGAAGCATTATATTTTCTTCCAATTGTTGGCTCATGTATGGCTCGATTTGTGGATCAGTCGAACTCATATCAAATAAACCTCTTTGAGACATCTTCACCACGACTTGCCAGTCTGGTTGTAACGGGTCTGCAACATACCAAACTTGCTCTGCTTGGGACGCCAAGATGAAAGGTTCATTGGTAATTCGATCATCTCGGTACAACAAATGATTGAAGTTCACCAACGTGAAATTGAAGACATCTTCTTTCTTTCCGTGAATGTTGTCAATCCAATCACACTTAAACAACACATGTTTCTTCTCATTGGAATATCGAATCTCAACAATATCTGTCAATTGTCCATAATAGTACACAGACCCCACACGAGGATTCTTGTCTTTTCGACTAGCATAACTTATGGTATCTGCCTTCAAAGCTACACCACAATTTTGTGTGGCTCGACGATCATCCATGGCCTTTACTCGATACCGAAACCCATTCAGTATATACCCGTTGAACCTCCTTGCCAGGTTATGAGGACCATTTGCCAATAGAATAATCTCTTCAGAAAATATGACATCAGTAGTCCTTCGCAAAGTTTGGACCTATTTAACACGAAAATGTAAAATTTAAAATGTAGTTCGACTTAAGTAACTAGAATCTATAGAGTTAAATACATACATGTTCCTTGAACCAAATGTGAAAAGTTTCAAAATGTTCACGCCGAAGTTGATGATCGTCGACACGAGGCATTTTGAGCTTAAGTACTTCAAGGTGTTTGCTGTGTAGATTGAAATTTTAGCAATACAAAAAATTTTGTTGAAAATTCAATAAAACATAATAAAATATTGAGTGAGTGACTTAACCTACTTTATGAATGGTTGAACCGCGCTTGTATTGAATAAGATGTACCGATGAGCTTGTACCCAAGAAGTATTATCAAGATAAAAGCTTGTGTTTTCACCAATAGCATGACCCAAATTATCAGCACCACTATAGTTCCTCACGGGTCGACTAGATTTGGTTTCCACATCATTGAGATATTGTGCACAAAAATTCATGCATTCTTCCATAAGATATCCTTTAGCAATTGATCCTTCAGGATGAGCTCTATTACGCACGTATTGCTTCAAAGTAAGAAGATACCTCTCAATTGGATACATCCATCGAAACTGAATCGCTCCACCCAATAAGGCTTCATCAGCTAGATGTATAGGCAAGTGCTCCATTATATCAAAAAAACTCGGAGGAAATATTTTCTCTAGATGACAAAGTGTTATAGCGATACGATCTTGAATATATTGCAAATCCGTCGCACGATTCACTTTCGAACACAATTGTCTAAAGAAATTGCTCAATTCAATCAAGGGTTCAATTACATTCTTCGGTAACGATCTTCGAATAGCCAATGGAATAAGTTGTTGCATCAGAATATGACTATCGTGGCTCTTAAGACCCCCAATACTTCTATCATGTGAGCGCACACGACGTGATATATTGGATGAATACCCGTCGGGAACTCTTACTTCCTTCAACACTTTCAAGAACAAATCTTTCTCATCCTTGGTCATCGTGAATTGTGCTGGTGGTAAATAGGCTTTATTCGACCCTCTTAACTGCAAATGTAGGGGTTTTCTAATATTCATATCTTGTAAATCACGCCGAGCATTAACACCATCCTTCGATTTTCCTGCAACCCCTAATATTGTCCACAACACATTGTCACAAACATTCTTCTCTATATGCATCACATCGAGGTTGTGTCTTATTAGATTGTGCTCCCAATATGGCAATTCATAAAAGATACTCTTTTTCTTCCAACTATGGGTGCGATGTCCAGCTTTCTCCTTCTCTACCTGTCTCCTATGCCTCTCCTTAAGGTCATCCCTCTTGTATTGGGTTAAAATACCCTCAGATTCTAATTGTAGCAACATCTCAGTTCCAGACAACAATTTTGGTTTGAGTCTGACTTCCCGACTACCATCAAATGATACTTTATCCTTCCGGAATTTATGGCCAGTAGGTAAAAATCTGCGATGACCCAAGTATGATTGTTTCCTACTATGCTTCAACCAACACGATGTAGTTTCCTTATTGCAACAAGGACATGCATATTCGCCTTTAGTGCTCCATCCTGACAAGTTTGCGTATGCAGGAAAATCACTAATTGTCCACAGTAAAGCTGCATGCATTTGAAACATTTGATTTGTTGATGCATCAAATGTTGACACACCCTCATTCCATAGTTCTTTCAACTCCTCAATCAACGGTTGCATATACACATCAATCTTGTCACCAGGTCCTTTGGGCCGTCAATAAGCACGGATAAAATTAGAAATGGTTGCTTCATGCACATCCATGGCGGCAAGTTGTATGGAATGAGCACAACAGGCCAAGTGCTATGAACTATGTTCATCGTCCTGAATGGGTTAAAACCATCAGATGCTAAGCCAAGCCTTACACTTCGGCAATCATTACTAAAGTCAATATTCCGACGGTCAAAATCTTTCCATGCAAGGGAGTCAGCAGGATGCCTGAAGACACCATCATCAGTTCGTTCCTCTGCATGCCATCTCATTAACTTGGCCGTCTTGGATGACATAAACAACCTCTGCAACCTTGGCTTTAAAGGAAAATACCTCATCTGTTTTGCAGCTATTTGTTTGCCACCTTTGTTAGGACCATTTGAACCACCATCACCATTTGATTTCCATCTAGAACTGTTGCATATGACACATTTATCAAGATTGGCGTCCTCGTTTCGAAACAACATGCAACTGTTGGGACATGCATCCCACGTCTCATACGTGAAGCCCAAATCTGTTGTGACCTTTTGAGCTTTATAATATGAGTCCGGGAGTTTCACACCCAACGGGAACACCTCATTCAATAACTCAAGCAACATGTCAACAGACTTGTCTGTCCACTGATTAAGCACCTTCAAATGTAAAAGTCGAACAATGAATGACAAAGATGTGAACTTCTGACAACCCGGATACAATTCAGTTTGTGCATCTTGAAAAAGTTTGAAATACTTTGCAGTCTCTGCATTTGGACCGATCTGGGGTTCAGATGCATGGGGATCAGGCCCCTATGGTTCATCACCCTCAACACTTGTACCGGCATGTGGATTTCCTATAGCCCCTTGTATCATTCCAATCATATCATCCCCAATGTCTAAATTAGCTAATGTTTCATTCTCTCGATTACCATGTAAAGATACGTAAGATTTCCCATGATTAATCTAATGTTTGTATTTTTTAAAAAAACCATTCAAAATCAGATGCTCTCGTACACCCTCTCGTACAAAATAGTATCGATTCTCACACTTCCTACACGGATAACTGATCATCGAACCTTCAACCCTATTGGTGTAGACAAACACAAGGAATTCATCAATCCCATTAACGTATTCGCTCGACATCCTATTTGGCAAATCAATCCAACTCTTATCCATCATCTGTACACATCCACAAAAATATCTCATCAAAGTAACTCTAAATATAATACCTACGCAAACCAAGCAAATGATATCATTCCTCTCCGCAAACCAAGAAAGAGGGAAGACAATAAACCAAAATCAAATTTCTACATTAAACAGTGCTTAAATGGATTAACCCTTTCTTTTTATTTCTTTATTCGACAATAATTTTCTACTTATCTTGTGGGCTACACACCATTCAAACAAAAAGGGAATTATGATCCTATACCCAAACACTATTGAAGGAACAATTTAAACATGGAAAATTACTATACAAATAAAATATAAACTCTTTTGACAAACTTATATGGTGTTTTGTAGCAAGCCATACTACAATTAAATAACCGTCACATCAATTTATAAATTAAGTTTGTTAAATAAATTGTTCATGCAAAGCTTTTGAGTTATGAACACATACATATCTTATTTTGGGCAATCAAAAAGACATTCTCTAATACATTATAAAATTCATAAGTCCAAAATGTTATTTTGTTAAATCTATGGGTGGTTATATTTTTTAACAAATCAATACCCATCCATGATTTGCATGAGAGAGGGGGTAAAAAAATGGAGAAATATTGATTTATGGTATTAGTAATTGGAGATGCTTTCCCTCCCGTAAGTGATCTTACTAGAGAGAAGTTGTGTTTACTGAGCTCACTCTAGGGCTCATCTCGCTAATTCGAATTGTTCCGTTTGTAAAATTGTTTGAAAAGACAATCCATAAAAAAAAAAAAAAAGAAGATTAATTGGACATTGGTAGTCACATTTGTCACATAAAATTGGATCAACTATGAGTTTGAAAATATGACATCTAATTTTTGAAGATAAATATAATACCATCACATATAATTATTGATATTTAATCAATCTAATTTTTTCATAGATTATCTTCTTCACGAAACCTCACAAAATGATTAGTTCAACACAATTCAAGTGGATCCAAGCCCTCCTAATCTGAGAGTGAATGTAGAGCAGATACAAAGTCCAATGCATGTATAAAGAGTAATACAATATACAAACAAAAAATTTATTTATAAATTTTATATAGAAAATGTGACCTATTCATTATAACCATTTGCTTCTATAAAACCAAAAAATAAAAATAAAAAATGAAAAAGAGTAAAAGTAGAAAAAAGAAACCAAAAATTAAATGGTTTTATTAGGAACTGCTTGATTTTGAAACAAAGTTTGATGCGACATCTTTCATTACTGGAAAGTTAATGAGGAGAGGATGTTTATGATTGAAGTTATTTAAAGTTGAATATGTTATTTATAAAATTTAAACTAGTTACTTTACTGTTGAAGATTTCGTCGAAAAAGACTAGTGTTTAAGAAAATTCTTGTTATAAAAACAAATAATAATAATAAAAGCCAAAAAAAAAAAAAAAAAAACTTGCACTAATCTAACCTTGACATCTAAGTTTGCACTAATCTAACCTTGACATCTAAGTTATGTGTACCATATCATACTATATTGTCCATTGCTATAGAGCTGAAATCAAATTTACTAGTTGAAAATTAATATTTTATTAGTCTCCATTTTCATTGAATTTGTAGGGAGTAGTTTTAGAAATTAGAACTAACTCGCAATATTTATAATCTCAAGATGTAACTTCATCTATAGATTTATGAATTTAACTTCATCTATAGATTTATCAATATACATTCATCTATATATATATATATATACAGAGAGAGAGAGAGAGAGCATACGCAGAGAGAGAGAGACCTGTCGCCGGACCACCGCTACCTATCGTCGTCGCCGCCGCACCACCGCCTTCGTAGCTCGTTTGAGGAATTTGGGGGAAGATGAAAGGGATTTGGATTTGGATGAAGTTAGGGATTTGGATGAAAGGATCGAGCGGCAAGATGAAAGGGAAGAGCAGGGGGATTTTTTTTTTTACTTTTTGCGACGGCATGTTTTAGACCGTCGCAAATAGTAGTCAATTGTTCATAAAATGGCGCTGTTTTAATAATCTTTTTTTGCGACGGATATTTGCCGTCGCAAATGGGCCACTGTTTGCGACAGCAAACATATGCCGTCTCAAAAAAAGTTATTTTTTGCGACGGAAAAAAACGCCGTCGCTAATACTTCCGCATTTCCTACCCTATCCGCGTAGTTTTATTACCGACGGGACAACGCCGTCGCTAAAACCTTTATTTGCGATGGTTGAAGTTGCCGTCGCAAAAAACCATTTTTTGCGACAGGAGGCGCGCCGTCGCTAATTCTTCCGTGTTTTTTACTGCCTTTTCTTGTAGTGGGGACAAACCCATTTCGGGCTCTCACAGATAGGAATTAGTAACTGCTGTGGCATTTATTTGTATTGACAACCACTATTTGATACCAAATATCGAAAATAATTTGTGAAATCTGTTTATAAAGTTACGGATAAATTTAATATATAATCAGAGGAAAAAAAATCCAGTTTGGATTAACAAATAATCACGATACTGAAATAAAAAATATGAAGCTTCATTAGAAAATAAGGCTTACATATAATTTCTCCATAATAACAAGAAAATATCAACATTTGGGATAATTTATAAAAGTCAAAAAGTTATTAAAAAAGTCAAAAAATCAATACTATTTGAGAAAAGCTTGTGAGGGAAGTTTAGAGGGAAAAATTATAGGCTCTGTTTGGAAGAGCTTTAGAATTGTAATTCCACCTCTTGGTTTGCACGTGGTGTTTGGTTGTAGTTTTTAAATATTAATTCCACATCCACTTTTGAAAACTCATTTCCAGGCGAAAAAATTTGGCTAACCTAGTCGTCTCTCGGATGTCCGGCCGGTTGACCGGAACAGTGTACTTTTTTTTTTTGGCACCTGTTTTTTTTATATTTTAAATAAAAAATATTTTCATAAATTTTTTTTTAAAAATTTTTTTATGAGTTTGAATAGGATTTTAGATTGTGTGTTTGGTTATGAGTTGTAAGTTTTTGAATTAAATATCATATGTCACATCATTCATTTCAAACTCAATTCAAAATTCTTTCCAAAACTCTTTTCAAAACTCATAACCAAAAAAATTATTATGCTTAAATTATAATTCCAAAACTCACAAACTCAAAATATAACTCATTCTCAAATCATATTTAGAAAATTCTATCAAACGTTACCATTATTTTGTTCTTTAAATTCAACTACCTAAAATTTAAAAAGTCAAAAGGGCAACAAGGGTAGAATAATCATTTTGATTTTAATACAATATTTTATTACCTATTTTTTTTTGTAAAAAGTCAAAAAATTATCTTAAACATACATTTTTTTCTCTACTATTTTAACCAAAAAATACACTTACATAGTATATCCCAAACACATGGCGCTCTTACCTTAGTTTCAATCCTCATATTTCAAAAAAATAAAAATTAATTAATTTTTTTTAATGTTTATGAAATAGATTTAACAACTACATGGAGTCAATAAACTGAAAAAAATAGCAGCAAAAATTTCGTGAAGAAGGAATTAAATATTATTGGGAAGAATTATTTTAAGTATTCGTGGAGGCAAGCATGCTGCAGTTCTTCGATAGCAAGGCTTTTGCTGTCAAATGAACACGAAAAACATCGTTCCAATGCCGGGTTGCAAGTTGACTTTTCTGATATTAAATTTTAATTGACAAATTAAATTTGTTTTATTGATTTAAATTCAATTAATAAGTCAGTAACAGTACTTTATTTAGGAGTGGTTTGGAATGATCTAAATAAGTATACTTTTTGACTTTTTGTGAAATATGGATTGGGTATGAGTTGGGTTTGAAATGATGTGGTAGAGAGGTGATGTGACTTAAATAACATAATGTGACTTAAATAAGATAGTGACTTTTTAACTTTTTTAGAGTAACCCAAAACAAATCCTATACACATACAACTTAAGACTTTTTTACTATATGTTTTTTAGTCCTGTTTAATATACTTTAAATTTCACAAATGCATCTCATAATTTGAGGTTTTTAGATTGTTGTACCATAGCACAGCACTCTCTTTTTTTTTTTTTAACATAAAAATTAAAAAAAAAAAATTTAGAATTATATTATAGTCTGTGTGTCATGAGAGGCAATTGTTTTTTTATTTTTTATTTTTGAATGAAGAGGCAATTGTTGACTACATGAAAAATAGATTGATGTTAGTGATCATAAAAAAAATATTATAAAGATGATCATGAAAAATTTTTACCCTTAGATTACGTATATAATAAAACACTACATACTAATCAAATAATGAAAAATCTTCATAAAATATTTCATGATATTTTTTTTTAATGATCCCGACTGATTTCTAGCCCGTTAAATATAGGACAGCTCACCAATCTCTTGGCCCAAACCAAATTTAAGGCCACAAATGCTAAGATAGAATCTCTTTTTACTAAAAAATTCACAAAGCCCGCCAGTTACGCAGCCCAAGCATATAAGTTCACAGTATTGTCAGGCCAGTGCGCCTTTTGGAAGGCCCAACAGAGGCCCTGTTTGCTAATTTTATTTGTTAACTTAAAAATAATTTTAAAAAAAAACTTAAAAAATGTTGAAGTAAAACAAGAAGGAAAAAAAAAAAAAAAAACTCTAATTTAAAACAAGAAAAAAAAATCTAAAACTATAATACAAAAAAGAAAAAAGAAGAACCTATACAATTCTTAGTTGCAAAATTAATAATTTGCCTTGTATAATCAAACTTATTTATCATGCTATTTTCAATGGATACTTCAAAAAAATATAGTTTTATTTTTAAATTTAGTATAAGGACTGGGTTTAGGTAGGACTATTTTTCTAAGTCATAATTTGGACCTTAAGGTCATGTTTGATTCACAAGATTAATAGTGAGGTATTAATAATCTTATTAAATTAATATAGTATTCATTATCCAATTAGATTAATAGGATAAATTATCTATTGGATTAATAATCTCACCCCTACTCCATTACTAATAATCTTACAAATTTATCGGATTAATTATCTATTAGATTAATAATCCTAAACCAAAATATTAAAACAAACATAAGATAATTAGACTCACAAATTAATAATTTCAATCTCATGCTCTAATCCATCCAATCAAACATGTCCTAAGTAATGACTTTATTTACTTATAGTGGCTCTTGCCAAATTCAGAATTAGTGTCATTCAAATTCAATCCACGCTTTAACATCATGAGTAGTAATTTACAGAACTTACCAATTAGGCATTTATAAAATTTAATCAAATAAAGTATGTTAAGTAGAACAAGTACATTTCAACATTGGATTTGGTAAATTGTGAGTTAAAATTTCACAATTGATCTTGGTCGTTGGTTTCAAACAGCTGAAAAGTCAAATGTATTAAATGATCTGCTTTTGGTATAGAAATACTTTTCTCTGTTCCTCTGCCAAAATGCATTAATTTCAATTTCTTTTGTGAGCTAGCCACTCTCAAGGGGGGAAGAAAAATGCTGACATCTAAATGTTTTACTATATATTTTATGAATAAAGAGTGGGATTTCTTTTTCCCCATTTTTTTTTGACCCTCTTTCTTTTTTAATTGATCATTTTTTTTTTCTTTTTTTTCTCCTTCTTCAATCACCACCTGTCACGTGTGTGTGGGGATGATGAGAGTTGAAGTTTAAGAGAGTCTAAATCACTGCTGATATTTTATTAAATATTTTATATAAGTGTGAGATTTTATTATACGAATTTTGTATGAGTTTTACATTTATATAAAATATTTGAAGTCCTTAAACTCATTGGAAAAACGAATCATTACCAAGCTTTTGAACAATGACCTCTTCTTATTTCAAAAAATATCATCTTCTTATCCTTCTTTTCTCTTAAGAATACATTTATGAATAAGGTTAAAATTTGAATACATTCAACATGGTATAGTTCACGGATAATCAATCAATCACTTGAAGAAGACATTTATGTATAGGGTTAAAATTTAAATACATTCAATCTGGTGCGGTCAGTTGAGAATCAATCAATCATTTAAATTTGATATCGTAACATGAAATCTTCAACTCAAACTCACCTCAAGTAAAGTTAAGGTTATCCGTTAGAGCTCTTCCATCTTCTCTCTCTTGCTCTTGACTTGAATTTTTTTTTTTTGGTAAATTTAGGGTTCGTTTGGAAAAAAAAAAAAAAAAACTTTTTAGCCTAATTTTTCAACTTTTTGGCTAAATTAATTTCGTTCAGGAAGAATTTTTTTTGATTTTTTTTGACGTTTTTATTTTTTTGTGAGAAAAAAAATAGAATGATTATGGTTTGGAGGTGATATTTTGTTTTATTAGCTTATTTAGCATATTTTGTTTTTTTATACTTTTTTAGTCACAACCTAAAGCCAATTCACTTGCCAAACAGGGACTTATATGAAAAGCTAGACAGTATTATTAAGATTAGCAATATTTTTAAACATAATTTGAGGATTGAACAACTCTAGGTTTAAGTAAAAAAACAAAAATTAAAGGTGCTATTGCACATCTTTTCAATTTAAACAACTGCGAGTAAACTTTGTGACATCAACTTAATGAAAGTTTTGAATTGAACTGATAAACTATGAATTGATAAAATTCCTACGATAATTTTTGAATTGGACTGATAGCATAAAATTTGGATTAAAGCAAATTTAAGCCTTGTTTAAGAATATGTTATTTTAGTAATTTTTTAATTTTTTAAGAAAAGATGTGTAAATAAAGAAAATAATTTGACAATTTATAATGACTTTCTGATTTTTTACTAAAACAAAAAGTTATCAAACCAAGCGAGGGATGAGGACCACAGTAGATATTATATATTCTTATATATGAGTGTGAGGTGGGCCATGGGTGGGAGTCCATCAATTTTAAATCTTAAAAGTTACACACACATATATATAATTTAAAAATATTTGAAAGTACTAAATATAGAGCATTAGGAGGAGCTCTAAAGAGCTGGCCTCATAGTTGTATTTTTTTTTTTTTCCCTTTTTTTTTTTTAACATTTCTAATTCATTAAAACTAATATAGTGCTATTTTTTTAAAGTTTTGAATCAGCTCTCTATATAACCCCACATTTAAAACGCAATGTTGCTAAGAAAAGCTTTATATAGACAAAGTAGTTAACACAAGGACAAAAGTTGTTGTGCAAGTGGAAGATTAGGCTTTGCCTTCTCTTTTATTTTATTTTATTTTTAATGTGAGACACCTTCATGAATTGAAAGCAACAGGTGAAGAGTTTTTTTTTTATTATTATTTTTATTTTTAATAAGAGAAGGTGACTAATTCAAGTCATGAATCTCCAAAATATGTTTGGCATAGGATTTTTTTTTCTTTTTACTATTTTAATTATAAAAAGATAAAATAGATTAAAAGTCAGTAAGATAAAATATCATATTCAAATTATAATCATTTCATTTTTTCTCAAAAAAAGGTCAAAAAAGCCCCCCAAAAAAAAATCACAAACAAGACTTTTTAACCCCAAGTTAAAATAGTCAAAAAGTTAAAATGTTAACCCACATCCCAAACAAAGACATAGTATTAATTAAGAAAGTTCTAACAAATTTTATGCCCACTTTAAAAAATAAAAAAATAAAAAATTATACTCGACCATATCCTACTTCTACAATTCACTCCATACATCTACAAGCAGCAAATCAAAAAACAGAAGCCTTCGGAATTATTTTTTCAAAATTAATACAAGAATCTTAACTTAAATCTCTTAATTAATTAATAAAAATGAAAATGAAACACACATCTACTTTTTAGATCCACTTTATAGACCAGTGATGTGTTAATCATCTTCTTGGCATTGAGTCTAAAAAGTTAATCTAACTTTTGAGATTGAATAGTAATGCTCATTAATTAATTAGGCTTCCTGCAATTCTTTCTTATCTCGCCTTTAGATCCAGTGAGGGGACTAATATCTCCCATCTTAATCATTGCTGCAGCAAAATCAGAGTAGAAGGTTTTGGCATTTGTGCTGTATTTTTCGACGAGGGAGTCAGTTGATCCACCATTGTGCAATATTTGATCAGAGTGGAGGAGGCCCTTTTGGTTGATCAAGTTCTTGTAATAGTTGTTGTCAAAAAAAGTGGGAGTTCGAAGGTCTAGAGGTGCCAAATTGTTGTCTCCTGAGCCGGTAGCACTTGGGCAACTCCGTTGCCTTGTCTTTGCAAAGGAGCTATCAATATTAGTCTCGTTATATATGCGATTTCTGAAGCTTGTACACCTTGCTTGCCCTATTGTATGTGATCCTGTTTCACAAAAGAAGTCATTTTAGAAAAGATATTAATTTTTTTTATGTTGTTACACCTTTTTTACTTTAAGCTTTTAGAGAGAGGGAGAGAGAGAGAGAGAGAGAGGGAGAGTACCAGATAGAGTAACCATATCTTTAGCAGAGAGGCCTCTAGCTTTGAATCTTTTGATAAGGTTACTAAGGGTAGAAGTAGGAGGTGGGATTACACCACTATTTGCCTTGGCTAAACTAGCAGTTTTAGAATCCCTGCGTCCAAGTTTGACATTCCAACTAGGCCCTCCAAGCTACAATAACAACAAATAACAGCATTTACCCATCAGAACCAAACTTACACGCATGCACCATCTTGGGTATTTAAAATATAAACGATAAAATTACCCTTCCATCGTGGGTATTGAGTTGGTAATTAAAAATTAACACGGTATCAAAGCAGATGATAGACTGTGTGAGTGAATCTCCCCATTTGCTCGATAATTAAAATATTTATACGTGTTTAGCCTGAATATAAAGGGGAATCTCTTTCTAATTATCAACTTAAACTTTTAAATGAGTATGTAGTTAATAATAAAATATTCAGAACTTGATATTTAAGAAGCACTTACATAAACAGTGGAGTCACGAGCTGCGATAGCAACAATATCAGCACACGAGACTATACCAGGGCAAATTTTTTCCACCTTAGACTTGATATCGTCTATTACATTGTATCCCCTTACAGATCTATTATTAGGACGTGCAGTTTTCTCCCCTTTAAAAGATGAAGTATCATCTAAGAGTATTGATCCATCACAACCCTTTCACCAATAATTAGATGACCCATGAAATAGAAAGAAGCTTTGTTAGAATTTGTCTAAAAAAAATAAAAAAAACAAAAAAACTATGGGGGGAATAGGTCAATGTGCATGACAATTGAACAGTGTGCTATATGTCTTATGTTGTAAATTGTGCCACCAAGGTTAGTGAACTTGACTTATATGTGTTAATCACGCGCAAGAAATGTTGCCTCATATCTATTATTTTTGTTTCATGACTAGAGTTTGTTGTTTTTTAGCAGGGATTTGCTCTATAAAAATGATAACAAGAGATTATACAAATAAATAAATTATATATAAAATAAAATGGCTTAATATTGGATTTTCACTTTAAAATAGAATATTCATAAATATGATTTTATTTTCAAAAAATAACATTACCACATCCTTTTTATAATATTTTATGTATACAAATTTTGCAAGAATTCTCCTAATAGTAATCATTTGAGTGCATATTTTGTGTTCCAGTGCATATTCATGTGTTTCTTTAAATTTGACATGGGGTGTAACAACATAAAGTTTTGGGTGTAGAGTATAGATGTCATGTTGTTACTAATATGTCGGATATTTAGAAGATAACACAAAGAAAGAAACATGCATATGTGATTGATAGAAAATAAGTACACTCTAAAATGTAATAATTTTTTGTGAAATTAACCTAAAGTATTTGTGCGAACCACACGACATTCTTTTTGTAGTAGAATATTTGCGACAGCATAATTGCAATTGCAAAAAATAATTATTTGTAACGGTATTTTACACCGTTACAAATATTTACAACAGTAACTTGCCATCACAAAATATTTCAGTTGCAAAAAAGGTTAATTTGGGATGAAAAGAAGAGAACAATTACATTGACGAAGCAGTCATGGAAATGGAGGCGAAGGAGAGAAGCACCCATTCGCTTTTCCTTCGACACAGCAGAATTGACCACTGATTTCACAGTACTTAGTAATTTGGGACAAGTTTTGAAGTAGAAATTAGTGGAAAGCTGAGCAGAGGAGGTACCCATTAAGAGCACAAACATGAGGAATGTGACATTAATCACCATTGAAGAAGAAGAAGCCATTTTGGGAAACAGAAGGTGGTAGACAGAAACTAGAGATGGAGTGGAGTGTGTTGAGAAGAAGATAGTTTCAGGGTTGCATATATATATATATATATATAAGAACTCAAGGGCGCGTTTGGCACAGCTAGATGACCTAATTTTATAGACTAATTTTTTGAAAATTGAATTTTTTTATTTTTTATATTTTTTAAATTTTAATGAATTTTTTTAATATTTTAAGAATATTTTTTTTTTACTTTTTAATATACTTAATATAAATACAATTAAAAAGTATAATATTTATGAAAAAAATCTTTAAAAAATTCATTAAATACAAAAAATATAATATATATATATATATATATGAAATTCAATCCTTTTTTGTATTTTTGTTTATTTAACGATTTTTTTAAATTTTTTTACAATTTTTTTACTTTTTAAGTACATGTAGGTTAGGTGCATCTAAAAAATCAAAAAATTGCTTAAAATATTTTTAAAAAATCACTAAAAACAAAAAGAATACGAAAAATTAAAAAAGCTCAATTTTTTAAAAATTGAATTTCTAAAATTAAAACTAAACAAGGTGAATATTACCTCCGAAAGAAAGAGTATGGAATATTATTTGGTGCTCTTAAAGCATCTCCAATGGTTCATCATACTCTTCATCAAATTTGAGTAAAAAAAAAATGATTTCCTTTATTTGATATCACATGTTCCAACGGAGAAATTTAGCTTTTCATCAAACTACCGGTCGATCGGGCGGACGACCGGGCGGTCGAACGGGCGAATGATCGGCCAATGCAAAAAATAAAAAAACTAAGAAGACAAAGAGGTGGTCAACCGGGGAGTCGATCGCCTAGTTTAAAATTTTCACAAATTTTTGCTTAAGGTGGTCATCCAGGAGAACGTTCAGCCAGCTGTCCGGTGGGATCCACTTCCAACGTAAACGCACAGTGTTTTGATAAAATCTGCTCCGCTTCTTATTTTAGTGAATCTTTTGGTGAATTCTTAATTTAATATCCATTTGGTGAAACCGTTAGAGTCATAAAAGTAATAATTTTTCACTAAATTCAAATCTGATGGTAAATTTAGTTCACTATTGGAGATGGTCTTACGTACTACTAATCCATGGTCTTAAGAGTTCACACGAATTACTTATTCTTTACATTTAGGAATGAATCATAGGTATGTTGGGTAGTTGTGAATCTTGATAAATATGTTTAGAGTCAATGTTGGTGTGATATTTCAATGTTCTTTTGTATTTTCTTACTACTATATATTTATAGTTAAATTTTATATATTTCTGTATTATATTGTAATTTTTTAAAATTATAATGAAACCAATTCAATTGGGAATGTAATTCTATTATAAGGTTAATTGCGTAATTTTTTGTGTTTCTGTATGTTTAACTTAAATTTTATTTTATTTTTATTTAGGTTTCGTGTCTCATAGTTAATTTTATTATTATTATTTTAAAATAGTTAAAACAATGCCTCATGGTTCTGTTTATTTTCAAAAATAGAATGGAAGTGATTTATAGTAAGGGGATTAATAGTGAGCAGATTGATGTGAGGAGATTAAGTAAAATTGTGTTTGTTTTGATGATAATTGTTAGTGTAGGAATTGTTAAATTATTTTTATATAAAATAATAAAACAAATAAAAAATACAAAAAATTAAACATTGATGATAAAAAAAAATACCTAACATGTAAAAAATAAAAAATAAAAAATTTTCTAATCCCCTCACTATTTTTCTAATACAACCTCCACCTCTTCCATCTCAATCCCTCTTCTAACCTCCTTCTTAATCTCTTCCTTCATCCTAATCATTTTTCTAACTCTACAAATAAAAGGGATTGTTTGGGGTGTCCTAAATAAGTGTACTTTTTGTCTCTTTGGACTAAAAAATTGAGGTTGAAAATATGGATGTTTGGGTTAACTTTTTGACTTTTTATGAAAAAATGTATAATAAAAAATTATAAAAATTGATTTGTAGAGAAAAATTCGAATTGGAAATTATAGAGCCGTAATTGTTGATTTTTGATGAATAATATTAACTTTTTAACTTTTTAAATAACTTTTTGACATTTTAAATTTTTTATAAATTCCCAAACTCGACCTAAATAAGTCTCCCCTCTATCTTATTTCATCCACTATACCCCAGAACAAACAGGGTCCATAGGTAAATAACTTAAAGCATGGTAGAGGCAGTAGAGCTTTGTATTAATTGATTGATTGATGACAGTAGCCAAAAGCACGTTTACGTGAAATGAGCTGATGGAAAGTCTCATCTACAGAAGGTACCAACATTTATCAATTTGGGTTCATTTCCATATCATTTAATGTTTATTTATTTATTTGGGTTACAGTAAAGACGCCATGGAAATATGAGATAATTAGGTACATGTTGGCTTGTTTTAAAAAATTAGTTAAAAGTTAATTTTTTAATTTTTTTTCAACGTGTATAAAAAGAAAAAGATAATATAATTCAAAATAAGTTAAAATTTTAATTTTAATTTTTAACAATTTTTCCAAAATTTTGAAAAAGTTGTTAAGCATTAGCATACATGCAATTAAAATATTAATAAATTTACTTCTGAAATGAAAATTTATCTAAAGCTCTATTTGGAATGAGTGGATGAAATAGGATGGAATTTGTTTGATAATAAACCTTGTCCAAGGGGTAAATTTTTACTTAATTTTTTTAAGTTTTAGAAAGAAAAAAAAATTTACAAATTTCATAGTTTAGTACAATTATATTACTGTAATATAGATGAAAAATTATATTGTATATTTTATTTTTGATTTGCATGTGGTAATTTAAAACTTTTTTAGACTTATTATATTTTTTCAAATAATTATAAGAAAGCTTTAACTATGAATATGCACCAACCATTTGAGAAAATTTGATATTTTTATAGTAGATGATTGAATTGAGATAGAAAATATTATTCTGTTCAGATTTCGTACAAATAAAACCGTTCAAGAAAGATTTTGAATAATTATATTTACAAAGTTATTCCTAATTCATCAATTGAAAACTTTAAAATTTATTTTAAAAATTTAAATATAAAATTATTATACTGAAGGAAAATGTTTGAGAGCTCGAGAGAGTTGGCTCGAAACTGGCTCGAGAGAGGAGAGAGGGAGGAAGAGAGGGAGAGGGAGAAAGAGAGAGGAGAGGGTCGTCTGCCGTGGCCGTGGGTCGTCCTCGTCGCAGCCCAGCCCCGCCGTGGGTCGTCCTCGTCTGCCCGCCGTGGGTCGTCCCCGTCGCAACTTCGTCCCAGCCCGTTGTCGCCTCGCCTCGCCTCGCCTCGCCTCGCCGCCGTCGTCGCCGAGACCCAGCTCCGCAGCACCACAGCTCGTCTGCCCCGCCGCAGCTCGCCCAGCGCAGCCCCCCCCCGATTTTTATGGCCCCCTCCCTCCAGTCCTCCCCCCCTCCTCCCCCTCCTCCTCTTCTGCAGACACCCCCCCTCTTCTTCTTCTTCTTCTTCTCCCGTTCTTCCCGATCTGCAACAAAGAAAAGAAAAAATAAATAAATAAATAAACTCGACACCAAAACGACGTCGTTTTGATGTCGAGCCGCGGTTTTGAGCTACGTATCATGGTCGTATACTGAATTAAAGATTATACTCTTTTAAATTAGTAATATCAAATCCATCCATTTTAAACTCATAAATCTGAAGAAAAAAAAAGCCCTTATAAATTTGAACAAAAAAATAATGCCAATAATAATAGAACATTTGGTTACGTCAGTCAATAATCTATTCTAATATATAAAGTGAAGGTTTGTTGTAATGTTGACACATTTGTGCCTCATATTTTGAGTTTTCCAAATATACTCATGTAATTGATATTTATGTAAAAAAGAAGAGAATAAGACTTGAAACCAAGATTATAAATTAGACAAAACAAGTTCTTACAACTTGAGCAACAAGCACTATATATATTTATTATTATTTTTATACTATTATGTGTTTTTTTTAATTATATAGACATTATGTGTATAACCAGGATGGACCCAGGATTTGATTATTTGATTATTGGGAGAGGCCAAAAGAAAAAACAAAAAGAAGATAAGTGGGGTTAGATTTAAAGCAATGGATTTTCATACAATTAACAATTGCGATTTTTTATACTATTAATTGAAAATGGATACACTCTCATTCTTGTTAAATATTTAATGTAAGAGTAATATTACATGATAGCATCACTAATTAATGAGAGTTTTTAGGCCATGTTTGTTTGGGCAGATATGTGCTTGGGATTAGACTAATAGTCCAATAAAATTATTAATCTGATATTTGGTTAAAATATTGAAGTACGGACTAATAATCTATCCAGATATAGTATCTTATATATAATGGACTATTCAATCCCATAGAGGGGTAGGATATAAATTGGGGGATTAAGTCAAAGTCTGGACTAACTGATCAAATGACCAAATTAACCCTAACTATATATATATATATATATATCTATATTACCTCATTTAAATATTTTTAAAATATTTGAAATATTTTTAAAAAATGCCATAAAATATTTTTTTAATTTGTAAAAATTTTAAAAAAATTAAGAATTTTTTTTAAATATTTAAAAAAGATCCAAAACAATTTCAAAATGCAACTAAGAACATGATATTGACATATTCTTTGTTGGAGATGATCTAAGAACAATAATATTATTATTTATAACAATTTGAATGGTAGTAATCTGTAATTACCCCATAGACTTTTAATTCAACATGTTTACAGTTGGTATTTTGCATGTATCTTCTCATAAATATATTTGCTCCGTTGTCTATATTTTCTAATATCATTATTTTTCTAAATAGCTATATTTCATAGTTGAATAATTTTTGATTTTTTTTGTTCAAAAAAAAAAAAAAAGAATTAAATTTTGTTTAAATGAATGTCTTTTTAAATTTGGGCAGTGAATGGTTAGATGATTAAAATAGCAGTGCATATTTTTTAATAGTTGTTTGTGTATATAAATTTTATAGTTAAATGATTTTTGATGTTTTCTATTAAAAAAAAGGATTAAATTTGTTCAAATGAATATTTTTTTGAATTTTGACAATGAATAATTAAAATAGCACTACATATAATTTAATGGTTGCTTGTGTGTATATAAATTTTATAGTTGAATGTTTTTGATTTTTTCTATCAAAAAAAAGTGGGGGGCTAAATTTTGTTCAAATAAATACTTTTTTTAATTTGGGCAATGAATGATTATATGATTAAAATAACAATGTATTTTTTTTAATGGTAGCTTATGTATATATAAATTTTATAATTGAATGATTTTTTATTTTTCTAT